>JAPDNY010000001.1:299804707-300483040 GCA_029375565.1 Gekko gecko | reverse complement strand
ATACATGTGTTGCCCCTATTGATACCGCTTGGCAACTACGCATACCAGGAGGATCGTGGGTAGCACATGCTTCTCTTATGTGCTGCTGGTAGGCTCCCACTATCTCTGACTCTAATGTCTGGAAAGGACCATTGCTGAAGAAATATCAATATGGCTTGAATTGACTGCAACAACGGTGGAAGTCAAAAGAGTGGATTTGATGGCCGGAAGGATGAGCTTTAAAACAAGAAGCACAGCTGGGACTGCGGAGTGCCCATTGTGACTTTCCAGTGTCCTTGTTGTGCACTTACAAGAAGAATGCTGGAGTTGCCCCCATTTCAAGTGCTATGTCTGTAGGAGTGCAGAACCCGCCTTGAGAGACTGCTCAAGTCTTGCTGACACTTTTTTGGCTTCTCTCAACGTTCCGCAGATGTGTTATGAAAGGAGGGACTCTCATATTGGCTTTGGATTTCAGAGAAATGTTGGTGCATCGTTCAGATGACAATACATCTAGCAAATGTTTGGTAACTTGCCAGACTTGTGTATCCGCTAGAGCTTTAGGCTGCTTGCTAAGAGCTTAGCAAAGAAACACAGAATGTTCTTTTTTTATGTACAGGATGGGTTCTGTGCTATGCTGAGTATGTAATCTTTTACAGGAGATATATCTTAGATGAGCCATGCATATCCCAGCAATAGACATCTCTTTCCAGGTTGACATGCCGTGTGTTCTCAGCACCCAGGCAACATTAAATCCACCATCCTCCTTTACCCTTTCAGTGCCTGGTGGACCCTGGAGGCAATGAGGTCTTTGAACACTGTCGAACAAAGGCTGTGCACATCAAAATAAACTAACTTTAGGCCCTGGTCAGTGGGGTGAGCAGGTGGGTCAGTGGGGGGGAGGGGGCAAGCAGCGGCGGGGTGAGCGGATGGGTCGTGGGGGGAGGGGGTGACAGATGGTGGGGCGAGCGGGTGGGGTGGTGGGGGGAGGGGGAGCGGTAGTGGGGTGAGCGGGTGGGTCGGTGGGGGGAGGGGGGAGGGGCGGCGGGGGAGGGGCGGGTTGGTGGGGGGAGGGAGCAGCGGTGGGGTGAGTGGGTGGGTCAGTGGGGGGAGGGGGCGAGGGGCGGCAGGGAGGGGCGGGTTGGTGGGGGGAGGGAGAGAGCGAGCAGCGGTGGGGCCAGTGGGTGGGTCGGTGGGGGGGAGGGGGCAAGCAGCGGCGGCACTGCTGGGCCTCTGGCAGGTGCTGAGGTGGCCGCGGAACAGGGCAGCCTGGGACGGGCCCCCCGCGCAGCGCTGCTGAAAGGCCTGCTGGCCTGCGCCTGCTGGAGATCAGGAAGGAGTGCTCCGCTTCTGGGCCCAGCAGAGCCCCCTGGCCGCTTATGGGGTAGGGTTGCCCGATTCGGATGAGGAAAAGCTTGGAAATTTGTGGAGGGAGCCTGGGGAGGACAGATCCACCTTGTTAGGTTGGGTTGGAGTCACTCACTTTATTGGGGGGGGCACACAGGCGGCACAGCAGAAGGGGAGGGGGTGGCTTTCCTAAACCCACTTAAAGAGTGAGCAAGAACCATAGAACTCAATGGGACTTTTTTTTTTTTTTTTTGGTGAGTATGCATGCCTGGGATACAGCAGGGCGTAGGGGTTAAGAGTGCTGGATCTGGGCACGCTGCTGCTCGTCATGCTGCTGGCCTTCCTC
Source organism: Gekko gecko (assembly GCA_029375565.1). NCBI lineage: Eukaryota > Metazoa > Chordata > Lepidosauria > Squamata > Gekkonidae > Gekko > Gekko gecko. The sequence goes on along the minus strand of JAPDNY010000001.1, from coordinate 300,481,371 downwards.
GCCCTGCTGCAGCTGGAGCCGCGGGCCCCCCTGTTCTCGTGCACCCCCTGGGGGGAAGGGGGGCGAGCGGTGGTGGTGCTGCTGGGCCTCTGGCAGGTACTGAGGCAGCCGCAGGTCAGGGCGGCCTGGGACAGGGCCCCCGCAGCGCTGCTGGTGAGACTAGGGCCTTCAGGAGTTGTGGGGGGGAGGGGATGGGCGGGCAGCCTATTTCTCCCTGCCTTGGAGGGGAAATCAGCAGCCAGGATGGAGGAGCGGACTGGATGTCAGCTGGGGGAGTGGGAGCTTCCGGCTGGGGAAAACCTTGCATCGCATTCATTGTTCATCTCTCTGGGTTCATCTCTATCGGGTGACCACCACTGCTGCAAGCACGCCCAGAAGGAAGGTGAGTTGTGTTTTGGGGGGGGGCGGCGGCGGGGGGGATTGTTGATCTCTTGACCAAAGTTCCCTCTAAGCTGTGGAGGCTTGTGAGCAAGAATTCTGCTTTGTGAGCTACTGTCAATAAAGTTGTGAGTGAGTGCTTTGTCTACTGCATCAATTAGTTTGCTCTGGAGTCATCCTTCCTGAGCTGAGACAAAAACGTGTGAGCTGGAGGCTAAAAAACTGTGAGCTAGCTTAGAGGGAATGCTGCTCGTGACTTATATAAGGTGTGTAAACAGAGACTGCTTAATTGCACAGGTCATGTCAATTGGTATGACCTTAGTGCTTTAAAGAAATTAATCACTTCCAGCAGAGCAAATCACCTCTCATACTTTAATATTCAGCATGATAGTGCAATGTGTAGAAATAGATCCAGGAACTGTGGACTCAAGTCAGCACTCGCAGAGCTCTCTATATGACCCTAGCCAAAAAATTGTGGCTGTATGGGGGCAGAAGCTCAGCTCCTTATGTGTGGGCTTAGCCGTTGTTGTTTGTCTGTGTCATCCATGACTTCATCCTTTATTATAGCCCCTAATTTCTCTTTAGTTTGGAGAAACGACGGCTGAGGGGTGACATGATCGAGGTTTATAAGATTATGAATGGGATTGAGCAGGTTGAGAAAGAAGTACTTTTCTCCCTTTCTCACAATACAAGAACTCATGGGCACTCCATGAAATTGCTGAGCAGTCGGGTTAGAACAGATAAAAGGAAATACTTCTTCACCCAAAGAGTGATTAACATATGGAATTCACTGCCACAGGAGGTGGTGGCAGCTACAAGCATGGACAGTTTCAAGAGGGAATTAGATAAACATATGGAGCAGAAGTCCATCAGTGGCTATTAGCCACAAGGTATAGAATGAGAACTCTCAGTCTGGGGCAGGTGATGCACTCTATTCTTGGTGCTGGAGGGGGCAGCAGTGGGAGGGCTTCTAGTGTCCTGGCCCCACTGCTGGACCTCCTGATGGCACCTGGTATATTTTGGCCGCTGTGTGACAGAGTGTTGGACTAGATGGGCCATTGGCCTGATTCAACATTGGCTTCTCTTATGTTCTTAATTAACTGCAACAGAAATTGGGCAGTGCTAGTCCATAATATATATTTAGAGGGTAGATTGTGAAGAAGTCAGAACTGTGTGAGCAAAGAGGAGCCCCAGTGAAGAAGCATCATAATACTGGCAACAAAGCATCTTTTAAAAAATAGGGGGCAGGGGCTACCTCTACATTGTACAGAATTTTGCATCTGGTGCTCACTTCCGCAGACAAAAGTTAAAAAGAGCCAGGGAGCAGGCCAGGCAACAGGTGTTCCTCCAGAAACACCTTTCCACAAAAAAAAAAAACAAGTGAAGAAAAAGAACATGATGATACCAATGAGGAAGCTCCTGCAAGTGGTGTTGCTCCTACGGCAAGTGGTGTTACTGCTGAGGAAACAGTCTTACAATCTGGAGATATTCCAATGGAACAGGATGATACCAATGAGGAAGCTCCTACGGCAAGTGGTGTTACTGCTGAGGAAACAGTCTCACAATCTGGAGATATTCCAATGGAACAGGATGATACCACTGAGGAAGCTCCTATGGCAAGTGGTGTTACTGCTGAGGAAACAGTCTCACAATCTGGAGATATTCCAATGGAATAGGATGATACCAATGTGGAAGCTCCTATGGCAAGTGGTGTTACTGCTGAGGAAACAGTCTCACAATCTGGAGATATTCCAATGGAATAGGATGATACCAATGAGGAAGCTCCTACGGCAAGTGGTGTTACTGCTGAGGAAACAGTCTCACAATCTGGAGATATTCCAATGGAATAGGATGATACCAATGAGGAAGCTCCTATGGCAAGTGGTGTTACTGCTGAGGAAACAGTCTCACAATCTGGAGATATTCCAATGGAATAGGATGATACCAATGTGGAAGCTCCTACGGCAAGTGGTGTTACCGCTGAGGAAACAGTCTCACAATCTGGAGATATTCCAATGGAATAGGATGATACCAATGAGGAAGCTCCTACGGCAAGTGGTGTTACCGCTGAGGAAACAGTCTCACAATCTGGAGATATTCCAATGGAATAGGATGATACCAATGAGGAAGCTCCTACGGCAAGTGGTGTTACCGCTGAGGAAACAGTCTCACAATCTGGAGATATTCCAATGGAATAGGATGATACCAATGAGGAAGCTCCTACGGCAAGTGGTGTTACCGCTGAGGAAACAGTCTCACAATCTGGAGATATTCCAATGGAATAGGATGATACCAATGAGGAAGCTCCTATGGCAAGTGGTGTTACCGCTGAGGAAACAGTCTCACAATCTGGAGATATTCCAATGGAATAGGATGATACCAATGAGGAAGCTCCTACGGCAAGTGGTGTTACCGCTGAGGAAACAGTCTCACAATCTGGAGATATTCCAATGGAATAGGATGATACCAATGAGGAAGCTCCTATGGCAAGTGGTGTTACCGCTGAGGAAACAGTCTCACAATCTGGAGATATTCCAATGGAATAGGATGATACCAATGAGGAAGCTCCTACGGCAAGTGGTGTTACCGCTGAGGAAACAGTCTCACAATCTGGAGATATTCCAATGGAATAGGATGATACCAATGTGGAAGCTCCTACGGCAAGTGTTGTTACTGCTGAGGAAACAGTCTCACAATCTGGAGATATTCCAACGGAATAGGATGATACCAATGAGGAAGCTCCTACGGCAAGTGGTGTTACCGCTGAGGAAACAGTCTTACAATCTGGAGATATTCCAACGGAATAGGATGATACCAATGAGGAAGCTCCTACGGCAAGTGGTGTTACCGCTGAGGAAACAGTCTCACAATCTGGAGATATTCCAATGGAACAGGATGATACCAATGAGGAAGCTCCTACGGCAAGTGGTGTTACCGCTGAGGAAACAGTCTCACAATCTGGAGATATTCCAATGGAACAGGATGATACCAATGAGGAAGCTCCTACGGCAAGTGGTGTTACCGCTGAGGAAACAGTCTCACAATCTGGAGATATTCCAATGGAATAGGATGATACCAATGAGGAAGCTCCTACGGCAAGTGGTGTTACTGCTGAGGAAACAGTCTCACAATCTGGAGATATTCCAATGGAATAGGATGATACCAATGAGGAAGCTCCTACGGCAAGTGGTGTTACCGCTGAGGAAACAGTCTCACAATCTGGAGATATTCCAATGGAACAGGATGATACCAATGAGGAAGCTCCTACGGCAAGTGGTGTTACTGCTGAGGAAACAGTCTCACAATCTGGAGATATTCCAATGGAACAGGATGATACCAATGAGGAAGCTCCTACGGCAAGTGGTGTTACTGCTGAGTAAACAGTCTCACAATCTGGAGATATTCCAATGGAATAGGATGATACCAATGAGGAAGCTCCTACGGCAAGTGGTGTTACTGCTGAGGAAACAGTCTCACAATCTGGAGATATTCCAATGGAACAGGATGATACCAATGAGGAAGCTCCTATGGCAAGTGGTGGTACCGCTGAGGAAACAGTCTCACAATCTGGAGATATTCCAATGGAACAGGATGATACCAATGAGGAAGCTCCTACGGCAAGTGGTGTTACTGCTGAGGAAACAGTCTCACAATCTGGAGATATTCCAATGGAACAGGATGATACCAATGAGGAAGCTCCTACGGCAAGTGGTGTTACCGCTGAGGAAACAGTCTCACAATCTGGAGATATTCCAATGGAACAGGATGATACCAATGAGGAAGCTCCTATGGCAAGTGGTGTTACTGCTGAGGAAACAGTCTCACAATCTGGAGATATTCCAATGGAACAGGATGATACCAATGAGGAAGCTCCTATGGCAAGTGGTGTTACTGCTGAGGAAACAGTCTCACAATCTGGAGATATTCCAATGGAACAGGATGATACCACTGAGGAAGCTCCTATGGCAAGTGGTGTTACTGCTGAGGAAACAGTCTCACAATCTGGAGATATTCCAATGGAACAGGATGATACCACTGAGGAAGCTCCTATGGCAAGTGGTGTTACTGCTGAGGAAACAGTCTCACAATCTGGAGATATTCCAATGGAACAGGATGATACCACTGAGGAAGCTCCTATGGCAAGTGGTGTTACTGCTGAGGAAACAGTCTCACAATCTGGAGATATTCCAATGGAACAGGATGATACCAATGAGGAAGCTCCTATGGCAAGTGGTGTTACCGCTGAGGAAACAGTCTCACAATCTGGAGATATTCCAATGGAACAGGATGATACCAATGAGGAAGCTCCTACGGCAAGTGGTGTTACCGCTGAGGAAACAGTCTCACAATCTGGAGATATTCCAATGGAACAGGATGATACCAATGAGGAAGCTCCTACGGCAAGTGGTGTTACTGCTGAGGAAACAGTCTCACAATCTGGAGATATTCCAATGGAACAGGATGATACCAATGAGGAAGCTCCTACGGCAAGTGGTGTTACTGCTGAGGAAACAGTCTCACAATCTGGAGATATTCCAATGGAATAGGATGATACCAATGAGGAAGCTCCTACGGCAAGTGGTGTTACTGCTGAGGAAACAGTCTTACAATCTGGAGATATTCCAATGGAACAGGATGATACCAATGAGGAAGCTCCTATGGCAAGTGGTGTTACTGCTGAGGAAACAGTCTCACAATCTGGAGATATTCCAATGGAACAGGATGATACCACTGAGGAAGCTCCTATGAAGTGGTGTTGCTATAGTGCCTAACTTGAATTACAGTGACCCTGCTAACTGGCCAACTTGTTGCAGTGATACTTTGTGACAACTTATAGTTGAACAAGGACCACAGCAGGTTGTATCATATAATTTCCCAAAAGATTCCCGAAAAAGACGATTCTCTCCTGTCCACTACAAGAGGAGACTGCCAAATGGTGAAGAAGTGAGCCTTCAGTGGCTGGTATATTCCACCACCAAAAATGTGGTTTTTGTTTTTGCTGTAAGGCTGTTCAGCAAAAAAGATGCTGGTGCAATAACTCTACAAGACCCAGGTTCAAAAGACTGGAAGAACATGGGAGCAATTCTGTCCTCACATGAGTCCTTTCCATTTAGACAACTACCAGTCCTGGAAAGAACTTGAACGGCGCTATCAGAAAGGACAAACAATTGATGATGTCAACCAGCAGAGAATCAGGGAAGAAGAGCAATATTGGCGACAGGTCTTGGAATGCTTGATTGCCATGGTCAGACTTCTTGGCATGCAAAACCTGGCATTCTGTGGTACAACTGAAAAGCTGTACAGTGAGAACAATGGATTTTTTTTGAAGTTTGTTGAACATTCAGCCCTTTTTGACCCTATCATGACTGAACATGTGCGCAGAGTTAAAGATGAAGAGACCATGGTTCATTACTTAGGAAAAAAACATCCAAAATGATCTTATACAGCTTCTAGCAAGTGCTATAAAGAAGAACATTTTAGCACGTGTAAACTCAGCCAAATACTACTCAATTATTCTGGACTGCACAACTGATGTTAGTCATACTGAACAAATGACAATGATTGTATGTTTTGTCAGTGTAATCAAACCATCAGATACTGAGATGTCTGAGCCTGAGGTTATGATAAGAGAACATTTCTTGGGATTTGTTCCACTGAGGGAGACTACAGGTGCCTTTATGACAGAAACTCTTCTTGAACTGCTTGAGGAAATGGGATTACCACTTGAGAATCTGCGTGGTCAAGGTTATGATAATGGGAGTAACATGAAAGGTAAACAACATGGAGTACAAAAGAGAGTCCTGGACATAAATCCACGTGCCTTTTTCGGGCCCTGCAATGCACACTCTTTAAACCTGGTAGTCAATGATGCTGCCAAGTGTTGCCTGGAAGCAACAAGTTTCTTCCTGTTGGTCCAGCAGATCTATAATTATTTCTCTGCATCAAATAATCGTTGGCAAATTCTAACTACCCATGTACCGGCCATCACTGTTAAGCCACTGAGTCAAACCAGATGGGAGAGTCGCATTGATGCTTTGAAACCACTGAGAAGACTATGCTAAAGCCTTTGATTGTGTAGATCACAATAAACTATGGCAGGTTCTTAAGGAGATGGGAGTACCAGACCACCTCACATGTCTCCTGACAAACCTGTATAAGGGTCAGGAAGCAACAGTTAGAACTGGATATAGAACAACTGATTGGTTTAGCATAGGAAAAGGAGTACGACAAGGATGTATATTGTCATGTTGCTTATTTAATTTATATGCAGAGTCCATCATGCAAACTGCTGGCCTGGTTGAATCACAAGCTGGAGTTAAGATTGCTGGGGAAAAGATCAATAACCTCAGATATGCAGACGATACCACTCTGATGGCTGAAAGTGAAGAGGACTTAAAGAGCCTCTTGCTCAGGGTGAAAGAGGACAGCGCAAAAGTGGGCTTGAAGCTCAACATCAAAAAAACTAAGATCATGGCATCTGGCCCCATCACTCCTTGGCAAATAGAAGGGGAAGTCATAGAAGTAGTGACAGACTTCACGTTCCTGTGATCCCAGATCACTGCAGATGGTGACTGCAGCCATGAAATTAAAAGACGCCTGCTCCTTGGGAGGAAAGCGATGGCAAACCTAAACAGCATAATAAAAAGCAGAGACATCACCCTGCCAACAAAAGTCTGCATGGTCAAAGCAATGGTATTCCCCGTAGTAATGTATGGCTGTGAGAGTTGGACTATAAGGAAGGCCAAGCGCCGAAGAATAGATTCTTTTGAACTATGATGCTGGAGAAGACTCTTGAGAGTCCCTTGGACTGCAGGGAGATCAAATCATTCAATCCTAAAATAAATCAACCCTGACTGTTCCCTGGAAGGCCAGATCCTGAAGCTGAAGCTCAAATACTTTGGCCACCAAATGAGAAGGGAGCATTCACTGGAGAAGACCCTGATGCTGGGAAAGATTGAAGGTCAAAGAAGAAGGGGACGGCAAAGGATGAGATGGTTAGACAGTGTCATCGATGCAATGAACTTGAAATTGAGCAAACTTCAGCGGACAGCAGAAGACAGGAGGGCTTGGCATGATCTGGTCCATGGGGTCGTGAAGAGTCAGACTCGACTGTGCGACTAAACAACAACAACAACAAAAAGTATATATGTTGCTTTAATGGATATATTTAATGACCCAAACCTACAAAACAGTGATTCTCGAGCTGAAGCTAAGGGTCTTGCTGATGCTTTTAGTAAGTTCAAGTTTGTGGTATCACTTGTTACATGGTACAACATCCTTTTTGAAATTAATGTCACAAGCAAGGTACTACAAAATAAGGAAACGGATTTAAATTTAGCTACAAGCCAGTTAGAAGCAACCAAGAAGTACCTTGTGGACTGTAGGTGTGATGAGGTTTTTGAACAAGTTTTGGTAGCTGCTACTGAGATTGCAAATGAACTAGAAATACTACCAAATTTTGAGACGGAACAAAGACAAAGGAGAAAGAAAAGGCAGTTTGCGTATGAGGGTCCAGAAGAGGCACCAGAAGATCCAAAGCAAAAATTCAAAATGGATTTCTATTTTGCTGTCTTAGATGTGGCCATACAATCAGTTGAAGAGAGATTTCAACAACTACAACACTATAATTCACTCTTTGGCTTCCTGTATGATATATACAGACTTTTAAAAAATCCCCAGAAGATGTAAAGAAGGCCTGCGAGAATTTGGAACAAGCATTGACATACAATGGAAACAAAGATATTGATGCTGAAGCTTTGTGTAGTGAACTTGAATCAGTAGCTCGAAGACTTCCAAAGTCTATGCCACCACAACAAGTACTTCTCTTCATACTTCAACAAAACCTCCAGGATAGTGTGCCTAATGTTTCTGTTGCTCTAAGGATCCTTCTCACGCTTCCAGTGTCAGTGGCAAGAGGTGAACGCAGTTTCTCAAAACTCAGACTTATAAAAACACACATAAGCTCAACAATGCAGCAAAAGAGACTACTTGGTTTGGCAACTATCTCAATTGAACATGCTAAATCATCATCGCTTGACCTGAAGGAATTGGTGACAACATTTGCCAAAGAAAAGGCACACAAAATGAGATTCTGATGTACCTGAAATGGAAACACTAAAGAGATTTTAAATTTCAACATCACATTTAAAAGGATTTTTCAAAATGCTTTGTGATTTGTGTTTTCCTGTCTTTTTTCACAATTAAAAAAAAGAAATTAGCAATTTCAAAATTTGTGTTTTTTTGAAAATAAATATTTTTGTCAATATTGGTCTTGGCTAATTTCTCCCAGAGTCAATCTCTGTCTATAGAATCAAAGGCTGTGGCCAACAAATGTCACATAAAAAGCTTTGGTTGGACCATTCACACCTGAGCAGGCTGGCTGGAAGAGTGTTTGACAATGATCTATTATACTTGTGACCTCTTCTAAAGCCAGCTTGGTGAGGGTGAATAATGTTATTATCATTGACCCAGTCCTCCAGTTCTTGGAGAAAGTATTTGCTGTAAACTTTGGCTGTTGTATCAAGGACGCTTATAGGGTGATAATTGTTTGGGTCAAATTTATCTCCTTTCTTATGAATAGGGACCACCATACTAGTTTTCCAGCCTGCTGGGAAAACCCCTGTGCTGTTAAACAGGGGAAATAATTTGGCTAAAATCAGAGACCACCAGTAGAACTGATGCCAGGTCTAGTTCTACTATTTTCACTGTGTGGTGGACCTAGCATCCAGATGTGGTCCATTTAAAAAACCCCAAAATAGCCTGGGGGCAATGTTCCCTCTAAGCTGTGGAGTCTTGTGAACAAAAATCCTACTTTGTGAGCTACTGGCATTAAAGTTGTGAGCGAGCAATTTGGCTACTCCATAAATTAGTTTGCTCTGGAGCCATCCTTCCTGAGCGAAGACAAAAATGTGTGAGCTGGAGGCTAAAAAACTGTGAGCTGGCTCACACTAGCTCAGCTTAGAGGGAACACTGCCGGGGGGGGGGGGGCAAAATTTCAGGAAATAAATTTCAGGAATCCTAATATTTTGGGAGTTCCTTGCTTCATTTAAAAGATTTCCAATCCAAACAAAACAGGGAACTTTCACATATCCCTTAATCTAACCATGTCTTATCTTTTTGCTTGAGAACCCCAATAGATAATCTCAGAGAAACCTGCAATAGGACCCCTGAAGAACTGAAGGTGCCATAGTCCATTCTGCTGCTGCCACCGTTAGTGTCAGTATCTCCCAGAAAGTTCGAGTTCCTGCAGACCCCACCATTCTAACAGAGTGGTGATGGTTTGGTAAGCACATACCTTCCCAGTTTCACAGCAGATTTCCATATTCCAAAGAAACACCATGAGGAGGAGGAGAGTGGATTTATATCCCACCCTTCACTACTCAAAGGTGTCTCAGAGTGGCTTACAAACTCCTTTCCCTTCCCCTCCCCACAACAGACACCCTGTGAGGTAGGTGGGGCTGAGAGAGCTCTGACAGAAACTGCTCTTTTTCAAGAACAGCAAGAATGGCTTGCCCAAGGTCATCCAGCAGGTGCAAGTGGAGGAGTGGGGAATCAAACCTGGTTCTCCCAGATTAGAGACCACGCACTTAACCACTACACCAAACCACTACACCGAGCAAGGTGCTGCTCTAGCAGGAATATAGGAAGCTTTGGGAAGACATTGCCTGTCCCTGAGCTTCTATAGACTGAAATTTTTCAGAACCTCCCTTCCTGCCCTCCTCTCTTCAAATTTTTCTTTGATCAGAATGGAATTGATTGGAAAGACTCCCAATTCCTAAACAGCGGGAAAGAAACTGATTGTTGGATTTCAGGGAGAAACTGGATAAGGAGGAATTCAGAGAGTTTCTCTTAACAAAGCTAACTTGGGATGGTTGTGAAATCTAGCACAATCAGATTTCATAACTGAATCAAGGAGGTAGATTGGTCATCAGATTGAAGCCCATTTCACAGGGCTTCTGATGAGCGGCCTAACCAAATCTGGAGTTGTTTTAAGCCATTACTCCTTTAAAATCCAGAGAGGGGAGGGATTGCCTCTCTCCTGGGGTCTTCTCCTTCAAAGTCCTCAGACTGAATCCCTAATAGTAAAGAGACATCAAAGGCTAAGCAAAATGGAACAGCAGGAATCCACGCATCCCTGACAATTATAACATCTTCCCCCTGCATTTCAACTGCGTCGATTTATAACATTTACATGAGCTGTCATTAGCATTTTGCTATTTTACCTGGTGTGGTTTTACTTGGACTATGTGCTCTGTTTTTAATGTGCATATTGTTTTACATTTTGTTATTGTAAGCCACCTGGATCACTTGGGCAGAGATCCCAAATGCCAAATGATCCCAGTAAGTAAATACATAGATTGTTCTGTATATGTATTGCGTATGTACTTAGTTTTTCTATATTTTAATGTCTTAAAGATTATATGACTAATGTATTTTTTTTAAAAAAATTGTTATAATTCAAAAAACTTTTTGATATACATGTGAACAAACAAAACAATAACTTCCCAATAAACTCTTTTTTGATAAATAAAAATCGTATTTTCTTTAGGGGTGGTGAGAATCACAGCAATGAACAGTTCTCCAGGTAAGATACTTCTTATTTATTTATTTATTTATTTATATTTCAATTTATATCCCACCCTCCCTGCAAGCGGGCTCAGAGCAGGTCACAACAATAAATTCCATTACAGTCTAAAATGATTCAATAAATAAATATCAGATATTAAATTAATACAATAAAACCAGTTAAAAACAGTTAAAGCGGGCATTGCAGCAAATTTCAATTTCAGTTCCTACAGCTGGGAATGAATGGGCCAAAGCTGAGCCATAAAGTAGCGGCCTCATTAGCAGTAGCCTACTGCGACGGCCACAGGGAGGCCAGATGGTAAGACGCCCGCTGCCTCAACCGAAGGCCTCGCGGAACAGCTCCGTTCTGTAGGCCCTGCAAAACTGTAATAGGTCCTGCAGGGCCCTGATCTAACAACTGGTTGACAAAGCGCAAATCAGCTACACATCCTGTGGATGTGCATTGAGTTGGGATCCAAACAGATATGATTCTGGTCAGACCATCTCAGTACGTTTAGGCCTGTAACAGCAGACAATGGTAAGAGATATTGTTGAGTGCCCAGAGCGACAAGATCGTAGCCAGGATCTGGCTGGTGAGGAGAAGGAAGAAGGGGGGGAAGGAGCTTCATTGGCAGCCACACATATAGGACACGATCCATCCATTTATTCGTCTTTCAGTCTTACCACTTGACATTCCAAGGAGCATGTGAAACACTTTTTCAAAATATTTTCACGCTCTTGTGCTTGCTCAGCAAATAGAGCCTACATCTTGACCTGCATAATTTCTGATGATTTTTGTGTCCAATATTAACATTGCATACCTAAGCACAATTGCTCCTCTGGTCTCTCATGCCCTGCGTTTGTGTGTGCGTGCGCGCGCGCCTGCATGAGATTGTAAAACAACGTTTGTGCAAATTAAGATTAATTGATAGCAAGATCCTTAGCCAGATCACTCCTCTATATGTTTCAGCAGATGGGCTCGTGTGTGAAATATTTTCCCTCCGTTACTATAGAGACATCTTGGCATATTTCTGCTTAAGTGGTTTTCTGGAAAGCTGTTTGTTGTGTTGCCCAGTGCTGACAGAAGTGAATCATTTTCAGCGTTCAGTCAAGACTGATTAAAACCTGGTCTCTGGGTGTCTTAACTGCTGCCGACTGCTACTTAGACGAGGACCGTGCTGGTAAAGTAATTATGTCTGGGATGTTTAAATCAGAGTTTGAAGCAAACCAGGCAGGTGGGTTACAGTTACCTACCTGAAATATGATCGAGAAGAGACAAAAAAGACGGAGGTGGAAATGGGTTTCAGACAACATGCTACACCCTCAAGGATGATGGAATGAATGAGTGGAGTTTATTCAACGGTGACAAGATCCACGATGCCAAAGTCATCTTGGGATGAACTGTTGATACTAGAAGTAAGGGCGACATTAAGGTATATATGGCAGCGGACATACGGCAGGCAGGACTTGCAAATGTATACACAATTTAAGATCGTGCTTTAAGAAGTTTTGAACTAAGCTTTCTTGACAGCTTGGGGGAAGGGGGTAGGGGAAATTAAGCCTTAGGATGACGTCATTCAAGAGTCGGGCAATGGGTGGTTACACATTATGGCTGAACACCAAAGAACTACTTTAGATGTTTCCAAGGATTTAGGTATACTGGGGGGACGGACTTTTCTTTTTCGAACAGAATTTTCCCCTCCCTTATGCCACATCACAAACTCTTCTGAAAGTTTCAAAAGAGGCTTTCTTTGTAGTTATAAGGAGGAGGAGATGCTGTTCAACCAATAAATCCAACCCCTTGGACATGTGGCATTATCTGTGCATTCTCTGGAACCCAGTTTGTATCTCTGGAACCTTGTCTGAGGTCCAAATTAGACGATGTGTGTGATATGAGTTGGATTGCAGGTCCCCCTGACCCAAATCGTAGTCCCATGTAACATTGGGGAACTAATACTCTCAAGACCACTGTTATGTTCTAAATAAACATGGGAAAACTCAAAGAAAAACCAGAAGACCAATAACCAGCAAATAATACTGTGTGGGTGTTTTTTTGCCATCAAATCACAGCCAGTTTATGGTGGTCCTGTAGGGTTTTCAAGACAAGAGATGTTCAGAGGTGGTTTGCCATTGCCTGCCTCCGCTTAGCAATCCTGGTATTCCTTGATGGTCTCCCATCCGAGTAGTAACTGGGACTAACCCTGCTTAGCTCCCAAGATCTGATGAGAACAGGCTACCCTGGGCTATCTAGGTCAGAGCACTGTGTGTTGGGGGGGGGAGATGCAGTTAAGATGCTGAGCTGGAGGGGAGGAAGTGTGGAAAAGCCCAGTGAGAAGCAGACAGATACTCCTGTGAGTTGACTGAAGCACCTTGAGAATACAAGCCATCTCCCTCTGGAATCTCAAAAAACATAATGGACATGCATCCATATAAAAGTGTTTTAGTTCTACATTTTTAAATAAAGTACCTCCTAGAGGAAGCAATGCAAGTCTCCAGCGGTCTCCCTCCAAAGGAAAGCATGGTATCTGCAATAGTCTGTCCTCCAACAACACATGTCAAATGAATCAACTTTGGCAGCTTTCTTCATTGTCCAACTTTCATACACATACATAGTAATGGGGGATACTATGGTAAGAATTATCTTGATCGTGGTCACCAGTGATACATCCTTATACTTAAGGATCTTTTCTAGCTCCTTCATGGCTGCCTTTCCCAGTCTCAAATGCCTTTCTGATTTCTTGGTTGATGGATGGAGCCAAGGAATAGTAAATCTTTAACCATTTCAATTTCTTCATCGTTTACTTTAAAGTTGTGTGATTCCCCAGTAGTTGTTACTTTGTCTCCTTGATGTTCAGCCATAATTCTGCTTTGGTTGTTTCAGGTCTTCACTATTTTCTGCCAGCAATGTGGTGTCACCTGCCTGTCTCAAACTGTTAATATTCCTTCCACCAGTTTTCACACCACCTTCATCTAAATCTAATTCAGCTTCTGTTCTTCACGTAGATTGAACAGACAGGGAGAGAAAATGCATCCTTGTCTGACACCTTTGCCAACTGGAAACCATTCTGTTTCTCCATAGCCTGTCCTAACAATAGCCTCTTGTCCAGAATATAGCTTACACATTGAAGCAATCAGATGTTGTGGCACATCTATTTCTTTTAAAACCAACCATAGCTTTTCATGATCCACACAGTCAAAAGCTTTGCTGTAATCTATGAAACACAAGCTGATTTGCATCTAAAATTATCTTGTATGCTTCAGTAACCAATGTAAATTTGCAGTATGATCTCTACTGCCTCTTCCTTTTTCTGAATCCAGTTTGAACATCTGGCATTTCCCCTTCCATATATGTTCTCTGTTGTAAGATTTTGAGCATCACTTTATTCACATGAGAAATTAATGAGATGGTCTGATATTTGCTGCAGTCTTTGATATCTCCTTTTTTGGAATTGGAATGCAGACTGTTTCCAGTCTGTGAGCCATTATTTTGTTTTCCATATTTGGTGGCAAATTCTTCTTTAGATTTTGATGGACTTCATTTCTGTGGCATGAAATAGTTCTATTGCTACTCCATATACTCCTGGGGATTTGTTTTTCCCAGTTCCTTTCAGTGCAGCTTTCACTTCACTTTCTAAAACTGCAGGTTCTTCTTCAAAAGATTCTTCTTGGAAAGAATCTTCACAAGGGAGGGGCACAAACCAGAAAAATGTGGTTTGTGTCAGTTTGTGATTCATGGCCAAACCATGAACCAAACCACGAACCAAACCAGGAGGTTCATTTGCAAACTGAACTGGTTCATGGCCCGCAAACCCATGAACCAAACCACAAACCAAACCAGGAGGTTCATTTGCAAACCGAACTGGTTCATGGCCCTGCAAACCCAGTATATTGTTCCCATCTTTTCTTTATTTTGTCCTGTTCAGTTACTATAGTTCCATCTAGATCTTTCAGCATACCTGAACCACGTTTTAAATTTCCCTTTGATTTCGTGGATCTTGTGGGACAGATCTCTTGTTCTTCCTTTTTTGATGTTCTCTTCTATTTCCTTATGCTGGTTATTATAATAGTTTTCTTTGTCTATGTGCCAGTTGCTGGAACACTGCATTTAGACTTCTGATTCTTTTTCTGTCATCTTTTACTCTTTGTCTGCCTTTTGCAATTTTAAGAGTTTCATCAGTCATCCATTGAGGCTTTTCATTTCTTTTGGCTACAGGAATAGTCTTCACACATTCTTCCTCAACAATATCATTGGTTTCAACCCATAGTTCTTCTGGTTCATGTTCACTTGAATTTAGTAATGTAAATATGTTCTTTCCATGGCCTTTAAACTCTTCAGGAAAGTTATTTAAATTGTTTTCTGGCACTATGAATCTTTTGATGTTTTTCTTCAGTTTTATTCTAATTTTCAATGTTAACAATTCATTGTCTGTAACACAACCAGCTCCTGGTCTTGTTTTAGCAGAGATAGTAGAGCTTCGCCATCTTCTGCTTCTGATTATGTAATCAATTTAAAAGTGTGATTAAGCTCACTTTTGAGTACCACAGAACTCTTCATCAGAGTGCGTAGGGAGAGACTTTTGAAAACATGATTTAAAAACAAAATATTGAATTTGTAGCCTTTGTGAAACAAAAAAACATGAGGTGCTACATATGTACAGCCCAATCCTATGCTTGATTACTCAGAAATAACCTCACGAGTTTCATAGGATTGACTTCCTAGTCCTTGTGTTTAGTAGTAACACCTTAACTGGATTAGATGGTGCTGTAGGCAAGTCAAAATAGTGGTGGTGATTTCTGTATTACAGTGGATTTTTTTCATATTAGCATAAAATAATGAAAAAGTATCACTGCTGTTTTTTTGGAGCAAGATTGCATTTCCTTCTGTGATTCTTCTTCTGTGCTGAGAAATGCATTTTACTACAGATCGTTTATGGCAAATATTCTTTTGATGTGTTTTCCTTCCATGTAATTATCCCTTGGGGAGGGAAGGGGCCATGGTACAGACTGATCTCATCAGATCTTGGAAGCTAAACAGGTTCAATACTTGGATGGGGGGCCACCAAGGAAAACTATGCACAGGAAGGAAGGAAATGGCAATCCACCTCTGCTTCTCACTTGCGTTGAAAGGCCCTTGCTGGGGTGGCCATAAATCTGTTGTGACTTAACAGTACTTAATTACCCCTTCCCCTGATAAAGTATGAAATGAAGGTCCCTGTCCTAAGCAGAGTTACACCCTTCCAAGTCAATGGTTTTAGAAAGGTGTAACTGCTTAGGACTGCACTGTAAATTTTGCAACTTTGAAGCCAGTGGAGATTTTCTGCAAAGCACATGCCTATGATTCTCGAACGATTTAGTAGCTGAAAGTTTTTGTCCAAAGGATGTATTGGTTGTGCTTCACTCTTAAGCAATGCTTGATTCATTTGCAAGTAGCTGGTTAATTAAACCCTTAGGGGGTTTGTGGGCAACAGGTGCTATTACATTCTCAAACACTTGTGTCCTATAGGATGAAATGAACAGATTATGTGAGGGGGAGCAATTTTACCAATGCTGGCATCATTTCACCAGGAAAAATGGAATTTGAATCATGCAAAGCAGTTGATGGAGTAAAACTTACAAAGAGGAAAACATTCACGCATTGTTGGCTATCACTCTGTTGGTGTACTATAGCAATCACATGCTGCTGGATTGTCTTGCCCATACCAGGAAAATTCGGTTGCAAATGGCTGCTATTGTGCAATATCCAACAACGCATGGATACAGTTCTTGCGTTGACTTCAGGATAGTGTTTCATGACTTTTTGTAAACTCTCTGTAAATTGTAAGCCGGAAACATATTTATTTGTAATCATTTCATTTATATCCCACATTTGTTACATCATGCAACTGAGCGGCAAATGTAGAATTCCAAGGAGATCTTCCATTCAAGTGGCATCCAAGGGCAGACTCAGCTTCAGCAAGACTACAGTCTCATGTGCCTTCCTACCATATCCTGGGACCAGCAGGGCTATTTTTGGGCAGGAACGCACAGGAACGGAGCTCCAGCTGGCTCCCGAGCTGGCCACGCCCAGCAGGAACTCATTAGTATAACAGGCCACACCCAACAGCAGAAACTCATTGGGATTGGCTACATTAAGGGTGTGTGGCCTAACATGCAAAGCAGTTCCTGCTACCAAAAAAGCCCTGGGTTTTGACAACAAACAAAGTAAACAGAAAAAGGTGGGTGTGGCTGGATGACGACACTTCTGGTAACATGGGAATGTGGCCTAATATGCTAATGAGCTGTGCTATCAGGGGTGTGGCCTAATATGCTAATGAGTTTCTGCTGCTGGGTGTGGCCTATCATGCTAATGAGTTCATGTTGGGCTTTTTCTACAAAAACGGTGGTAGTCAGCATGGGATATAGATGTAGGGCTTTAAGATTACGGCCCTAAACAACATTTTTCTCTCTCCCCTGCTTTTTCTTGTTTAACATCAATGCAATGATAGTACAATTTATCCCACCCTTCCTCCAAGGATCTCATGGCAGTAGTCTCTATTTCACCCTCACAACAACCTTGTGAAGAAGAAGGAGGAGGAAGAGGAGGAGGAGATTGGATTTATACCCCTCCCTTCACTCGGCATCTCAGAGTGGCTTACAAACTCCCTTCCTTTCCCCTCCCCACAACAGATACCCTGTGAGGTAGGTGGGGCTAAGAGAGAAACTCATTCCAGAAGCATCCTTGAGAGAACAGCTCTGACAAGAATGATGGCTTGCCCAAGGTCATCCAGCAGCTGCAAGTGGAGGAGTGGGGAATCAAACCCGGTTCTCCCAGATAAGAGTCCACGCACTTAACTACTACACCAAACTGGTTGAGAACGAGTGGTTGGCCCAACTTCACAGCACAGTGGGGATATGAACCTGGGACTCCCACATCCTAGCAGATCTAGTAGCAAATAACTGTTACATTCAGTGATTTGTGGATAAATCCTATAACTTGGGACTGGGAGTGGGAGAGAAGAATAAGATCCAACTCTACCACAGACTGCAAGTATTACAACTGTAGCCTGTACCTTCCAGTTTCGTGTAGCAGTTAAGTGTGCGGGCTCTAATCTGGGAGAACCGGGTTTGATTCCCCACTCCTCCACTCGCAGCTGCTGGATGACCATAGGCAAGCCATAGTTCTGTTAGAGGTGTTCTTGGAAAAGTGCAGTTTCTGTCAGAACACTCTCAGCCCCACCTACCTCACAGGGTGTCTGTTGTGGGGAGGGGAAGGGAAAGGAGTTTGTAAGCTGCTCTGAGAAATCCGATCGAAGGGCAGGGTATGAATTCAATCTCTTCCTCCTCCTCTTCTTCTTCCTTGGCTGGCAGCCTCCAGGAAATGTGCCATCAGTGACACTACATCACCTCTGGTTATGTAAATGGAAGTGACATCACTGTGCCATGGGCTGCTCTAAGATCCACTCTGTGGTAAAAACCATAGAGTTTCAAGTGAATCCTAGATCATCCTGTGACATGGTGATGCCACTTCCAGTTATGCATCAAGAAGTGTATTGCTGCATCAAAACAGATGCCATTTTACCTCCACCCACCCAATTTTTCTCCTGCTGTCCAGTGTAGCAATGGCAGAGGACTAAGGTGATTTGGCAGGCAATCTGGCCAGCCTATATTAGAATCTGAGGGCATGTCAAGGTATCATGCATAGCATCACCAAACCAAGCTGTGCTGCAACATGATGGTGGATGAGAGAGAGGGATGGACAAATGCCGCCTGAAAACAAATGGCAGCTCAAACAGTGGGATGACAGAGCGTCCCTGCTTCCAGCGATATCCTGGAATCAAACCTGAAGTCCCTATACAATGCAGCTATTCAAAGCAAATTAGCTTATGGGGAAATTTCTTAAAATATGATACAGCTCAAGGGGTGCACCTTTATGAATGAACCTTGGTGTTTCAATAGTAAGTGTCTGCAGTATAGTTTATGTGCACCTTTACCTTTTTATCAGATATATTTTAAAGGGTGGTCCCTTATCTATACCCCACAGAGATCAGGAGTGCTTTTCACAAGACCTTTTCCATATCCCATTAATATGGAGCCCTTTCCTTATCCCATTAATTTTAGATTCTGTAGTCTTGCAAGGTATGCCAACTCTTTTACTGTGTGTGCGTGTTTTTTAAAAATCTGTTTACACTGCTGTTAGTGTTTAATTGCTATATGTTTACTGCTAACTGGTTTTAAAGGAACTGTGGTTGAATGGTATCCCCCCCCCAGCAATAATGTTTCAATGGTTTAAATATTTATTTTGGTGGAACTGGAAGTTCTGTTTTCACTGCCTTGGAAATTCAACAAATTGTGAGTGATGGATGTAAATATTTTACATAAATAAACAGCAGAGGAGAAAAATTAGAAGCTAGGAAGGTTTCTCTAATTCTATTTCAGGTAGAGTTGCCAGGCCCACAGGAGTTGGAGGAGGCAGGGACTTACAGGGATGAGTGGTGTCCTCAGTAAAATGACATCACTTCCTATGCAACCCAGAAGTGACATCATTGCACTGGGACAATGCTGTAGCATTTGCCCCAAACTTTATGGTTTAACCATAGAGTTTTGAACAAAAACCAGAGTGGCATCCAACACTATCATTCTACTTCTGGGTCATGCTGGAAGCAGTGTCATTGCGCTAGGGGTGCTGATTACCATTTTGCACAAGAATTTCTTCCCACTGGCCAGCTGAGCAGCAGCGGGTAGTGAAGGCGTGGGGTAGGAGGTCCCCTGCTGCCAGTGGAAGCTGGTGCAACCCAAATTTATTAATTTATTCTTATTTATTAATTGCATTTATATCCTGCCCTATCCCATGATGGGCTCAGGGCAGCTCACAACAGAGATAAAACAATAGATATATGATTAAAAACCAATTAGATAAAACAGGATGGCAGCAAAAATAACATCAGTCCAGAGCAGCCCAATATGCTTCCTGTTAGGTGTTAGCAGGCAGGTATCAGGCAGATTTACAGATGCCCCAAAACATATATTATAGAAGAACACTCCCTTCCCTCAGGGGAAAAGTAGCCATAGAAGACTTTTGATGACCTATTTGGGAACACTTTTTAAAAAGGAATTTGAATTTATTTATTTTAATAAAACATACAAATACTTGCCAACATTTCGTTTCCTTCGTGTTCTTGTGTGTTGTCACCTACTGTTCATCGTTACTGATGATACTTGGGGGTGGTGGTAATTTTAAACAGAAAATGCAGAATGTAGAAAAAGAAACAGGTACGGAAATACTTAATGGGTTCATTTCTCATGAGAAACACACTCAAAATGGAGATATCCAGACAGCTTCTGAAATCTGGCCTTGTTCCTCATAGCTCCCCCACTCCCAGTACAGTTTTTTGTGCCTTCAGACTACACGGGTGGAATATTCTTCACCTTGATGCAGAAGAAGAAGAGGAGGAGGAGGAGGAGGAGGAGGAGGAGAGATTGGATTTATACGTCACCCTTCACTACCCAAAGGAGTCTCAGAGTGGCTTACAAACTCCCTTCCCTTCCCCATAACAGACACCCTATGAAGTAGGTGGGGCTGAGAGAGCTCTGACAGAAACTGCCCTTTTTCAAGAACAGCTGTGCCAGAACTATGGCTTGCCCAAGGTCATCCAGCAGGTCCAAGTAGAAGAGTGGGGAATCAAACCTGGTTCTCCCAGATTACAGTCCGTGCACCTAACCACTACTCCAAACTGGCTCTGCAGACAGTGAAATGGAACAGAAAATAGCATGGTCAAAAGTCCTCTTTGATCTTCAGAATTTTAATTATTATTTAACTGCATCAAGCAGATATTTGCATTGATGAACTATATATGATTCCACCACTTCACTCCCCGGTCAGATCTGCCTGTTTGATTATTTAGTCCAATCTTTCCACGGTTCTGTGGCACTACGGTTCTCAGCATGGCTGCCCATATGCCCCACATATGACTACAATCAGCCTTCCACAGGGGATGTTGTGAGTTAGCCGCATGTGCCAATTCACATAATCTGAAAGTTTTCATAAGGGGAACCTCTTTGTGTTAGTCATCTGGTTGTCAAACTCAGGCTGGCCGTGATCCTGGTACTGGCACGAGATGAAATATTATATACTTTTAAACATTTTCGTACTTAAAACGATGCGAGCGGGCAATTCATCAGTGCACTTTCTTACAGTCTTAAGAACAATAAATGTCGACCGAAGGGCAATGATCAGACAGGTCTCAGACTTAAATGACAGGGTTTGCTTAGCATTTACCCAACCAGTCACCCAAGCGCCCTCCATATCTCTTAAAACAACGAAAGACGAAAAGAATAATATCAGACGCAACAGACGTTTCTGTCAACGCAACTCGAGTAGCCCAAGACCAATGGTAAAATATATTTCTCATAATTTGACTTCCTGTCAAGAATCCATTCTCCCGTGCCAAGTTGACATCTGATGTTTAAGAGGCAAGTAAGTAAAACTGAATTTTTAACAAAAAGATCTTTCCTCCCTGACTCCAGAGCAGGCTGCTACTGAAAAAGTGGGTGGATTGTGACTGGTAGACAAATCCCAGATATGGAAAGGAATCATTGGAGTCAAAGCAAGTGCCGTGCTTCATCCAGACAAGCAAAAATAGTGTTAACAGTACAATCCTGAGCCGCACTATACGCTTCTGAGTCCATTGAAGTCAATGGTCTTCGAAGGGTTTAACTGCTTAATACAGTACGGTAAGAGCAGCAGAGTCACAAGGAATGGATTTGGATGGTGTCCATTTTCCAAATCTAAAATCTGGATGGTCTCCATTTTCCAAATTTAAAATACTATTGATTAGAGATGGGAAGGACCACTTGATTCCTCCATGGAAAAATGTTCTGGGGGCCAGATTTGTGGCTAGATTTCTACTGAACGTTCTCCTCCCCTTCCTGCAGTTATGGAATTCTTTTCTTATTCAGGAGACAGTGAACAAAGGTTGGGGGGGAAAGACTTTTGGACAGAGGGGGAGCATGATAGAGGCTTATAAAATTATGCATGGGGTGGAGAAAGTGGAGAGAATGTTCCTCTCCCGTAGTACTAGAACTCGACGGGAGGGGAGGGGCTCACAGTAGTTGATGGGCAATAAATTCAGGTCAGACAGAAGGAAGAACTTTACTTAAAGAGAAATTAAATGCTGGAATATCAATGCCATTGGACAGCCATAAGCATAGATGGTTTTTAAAGGGGATTAGACTCAGGGAGGACAAGTTTATCAGTGGCTACTAGCCATGAGAATGAAGGGGAACCTCCACCTTCAGAAGCATCAAACCTCTAAACAACAGTGCTAGGAGGCAACATCAGGGGAAGGCCTTGGCTTCTATGCCATGTCTGTTGGTCCTCCTGGACAAATAGGTGGCCTCTGTGTGAAACAGGAAGCTGGACTCTATGGACCACTAGTTTGATCCAGGAGGGCAGCTCTTGTTATTTTTTTGAGGTTTGGGTTTCAGTGATGAAATCCATGGAATCTGGAATATTCCAGTGACTTCAGAGTTTCAACAATCCTCTAAGTCTCACTGTTAGCAGACAGACCCCTTCTTACTCAGTTGTCCTTTGTTGTTTTTGCTGCTTGAAGACTGCCAGTGAGGGGGGAGCTCACCACCTCCCTAGGCAGCTGATCCCACTGCTGCACAACTCTTACTGTAAAAAAAGGTTTTCCTAATATCCAGCCGCTACCTTCCTGCCCTTAATTTAAACCCATTGTGGCGAGTCCTAACCTCTGCTGCCAACAGGAACAGCTCCCTTGCCCTCCTCTAAGCGGCAGCCCTTCAAAGACTTCAAGAGAGCAATCATGACTGAGCAATTTTGCTCAGTCGCTTCTTCTCCAGACTGAACATTCCCAAGTCCCTCTGCCTTTCCTCACAGGGCTTGGTCTCCAGGCCCCCAACCATCCTGAAAACCTACCTGCTAGAGAGGAGTTGATTATAAAAATCTGTGATGTGGCAGAAATGGACAAGTTGAATATGATTCTTTCAGGTAAAGAGGATAACGCTTTTCAAAAGAGATGGTCTAGAGTTAATAAATGGTTAGGGGAAAATACGTAACTCCATAATTATATTACATATACAAAACACTGTGGGTTTTTTATTTATTTCTTCTTTGTTTTCTTCTTTGTTTTGTGTATGTGAGTGTTTGTAATGAAAATTATAACTATTGTTATACTTTTTTGTAGAGGAAATCATATTGTGATTCTTTTTTGTAATGTAAAATCATAAATAAACTTGTTAAAAAAAACCAAAACATCCTTGTCGCTTTTCTCTGCACCCGCTGCATTCTGTCCACATCCTTTTTGAAGTGAGGCCTCTTCAGTACTCCATATCTTGAAAGCTAAGCAGGGTCGGTACTTGAATGGGAGACCTCCAAGGAACACCAGAGTCATGACACCGAGCCAGGCAATGCCAAACCATTTTTGATTTGTCTCTTGCCTTGAAAACCCTACAAGATCGCCATAAATCAGCTGAAACTTGATGGCACTTTCCATCCCCGCAACACAAATGATGGCATCTCCGTTGCAAAGACTTAAGTAATGGTTCATTCATTTTCCTGAGTTTAAACAAGTTTAGTTTGCCGGGGAGGAGGGGACGGGACTATTGCTGCTGTGGCTCACAGTGTCATTACTTCATCAGTCATAACAATTATTGGAATTTGCCTGAAGCTAGTATTTATTTTGTTAAAGTTATTTTTACCCGGTACTCTTAATCATAGATTCTTGAAGCAGTTTCCAAAGGAACAGCAGTCTCACCCGCCCCAGAAAAAAACCAGATAAAAACTAGCCATTTGCAATAAAATAAAATATAGCTAGAAACACACAGTAAGTAAAAAGGAGCAATATAAACTAATCCTGTAAAACCAGTGAGTAAGAAGCAAGCGTAATACCAGTGAATTGAAATCTGTAATACAATGAGAATAGCAATAAATAAACAGCAAATAAAAACAACTCCAAATATAGCAGAGATACCGTAAAAATAAAATTAAGTTTAAAAAATAGTACACAAGAACAATGCTCCCTCTAAGCCTTGGAGTCTTGTGAGCAAAAATTCTACTTTGTGAGCTAAAAGTTGTGGCATTAAAGTTGTGAGCGAGCGATTTGGCTGCTACATCAATTAGTTTGCTCTGGAGCCATCCTAACTGAGCTAAGACAAAAATGTGTGAGCTGGAGGCTAAAAAACGGTGAGCTAGCCTCATACTGACTCAGCTGCGTAAGAACATATGAAGAGCCCTGCTGGATCAGATCAGTTGTCCATCTAGTGCAACATCTAATGTGATGGCCAATCGGTTGCCCTGGAGGGCCAATAAACAGGGCACAGAGGCCAAGGCCTTCCCCTACTGCTACTTCCTAGCTCTGGTACTCAGAGTTATTCCAATGGGTTTGACCTGGAGTAATAAGATGCTTATTGTTAACACCAAGGTTTACGTATCTTGTGCTGTCCCATTAACTCTTGAAACAGGCACAAAATAAAGAACTTGCCCTAAGTGTTTCCATAGGGTTGCCAAATTCTAGGCGGGGCCTAAAGATCTCCTGGAATTACAACTCAGCTTCAGAATACAGACATCAGTACCGCTGGGGGAAATGGCTGCTTGGGAGGGTGGACTGTGTGGCAATGCACACTGCTGGGGCCCCTCCCCTCCCCAAACCCCACCCTCTTCAGCCCCCCAAATCTCCAGGTATTTCCCAACCCAGAGTGGGCAGCCCTAATCATGTTCAGTGTTCCCTCTAAGCTGAGTTAGTGTGAGCTAGCTCACAGTTTTTTAGCCTCTGGCTCACACATTTTTGTCTCAACTCAGGAAGGACGGCTCAAAGCAAACTAATTTATGCAGGAGCCAAATCGCCCGCTCACAACTTCAATGCTGGTAGCTCACAAGGTAGAATTTTTTCTCACAAGACTCCACAGCTTAGAGGGGGCATTGATCATGTTGCAAGTACTGCCTGGCAAAAAAGAAAAAAAAGAAGTCATTCATACCAGTAGACACTTTTACTCACTGTGCTCTTTCTCCGCACATTCAGTCTCCAAGCTGGTATTTCGGTTAGCGCAACAACACAAAAGGTTGCCAGCTAAATAAGGATTTAGTAAATAAACAATAAAGCAACACAGCAGTGAAAACTTCATGATGGACGGTAAAAAAAAAAAGACTTAGTGTATCCAGTTTGGTGTAGTGGTTAAGTGTGCGGACTCTAATCTGGGAGAACCGGGTTTGACTCCCCACTCCTCCACTTGCACCTGCTGATGTGATCTTGGGTCAGTCACAAGCTCTGGCACAGCTGTTCTTGAAAAAGAGCAGTTTGTGTTAGAGCTCTCTCAGCCCCACCTACCTCACAGGGTGTCTGTTGTGGGGAGGGGAAGGGAAAGGAGTTTGTAAACTGCTCTGAGACTCAAAAGTGAAGGGCAGGGTATAAATCCATTCTCTTCTCTTCTTCTTCTTCTTCTTCTTCTTGTATCCTGTAAGATCAGATAGGGTTACCAACCTCCAGGTGGTGACTGGAGATCTCCCACTATTGTGTGGCTGCTTTAGGGTGTGGATTCCATGGCACTGAAGTCCCTCCCCTCCTCAAACCCCACCCTCCTCAGGCTCTACTCCCAAAATCTCCAGGTATTTCCCAACCTGGAACTGGCAACCCTCATATCAGCAGAGGGAGAGAGAGAATATACAACAGCTACACATGATAAGTAAAACTTAATCTAGGATATTTTCCGCCCAAATGGATCTCCTCGCTCCTGCATTTGTATTCTTCTGCCATTTTTGCTCATTTCCACAGTGGTATTTGCAGTCCGAGGAGCGAAAACGCAGTTTGCTCCCTCTTGTGACGCAGCAAGGGAATTCCTGGAAACAGGGAAGTCTGATGCTGCACCGCAAGAGAGGACAAACTGTGTTTTTGCAACTTGGACTGCAAATACCTCTGTGGAAATGAGTGAAAGAGGCGGTGGAATACAGGAGTGAGGAGACCCGTTCGTGCAGAAAACGTCTCTATTCCACCATCTTCTGGTGACAAAACAAAGAAGCAGCCCTTTACTTTTGAGGTAGGGCTATGAAAAAAAAATCAAAAGAGTTATCTCTGAGGGGATAAATAGGCTGTGAACACCATAGCTCAGGTTGGTAAGCAAAGAAAATGAAGTCTCCAAAGAAAACTGCTTTTAGGCACTTTAGATACTGTTATGTATTGGGGAGGGGGTTATGGGATTCTCTCGGAGGCCAAGAAGAACTAAGATTTGAATGCTTTCTCAGTAGAGACAAGTTGATACTGAACTGGGACACCTTGGACCAGAATTATTAGGATCAGGGCTATTTTTGGACAGGAAAACACAGGAACAGAGTTCCGGCTGGCTTCTGAGTTGACCACACCTACAGCCTGCCCCGGGTTCCCCAGGTGTCTCGCAAGCCGCAGGGTGCCTGGGGAAGCTGATCCTGGGAGGGAGCTGCACTGTCAGGGGTGTGGCCTAATATGCTAATGAGCTTCTGCTGTTGGGTGTGGCCTATTATGCTAATGACTTCCTGCTGGGATTTTTCTACAAAACAAGCCCTGATTAGAACAGAACTTTTAAAACAGTGAAACATTGCTGCAAGCTTCTTTTTTTGGAGAGTAGGGTAAATTTTAAAAGAATTTGTGATTTCAATTAAAGGAAAAGTTGAACAAATTTGTGTATATGTATACACAGGCTCAGAAAAATATATAAGGTGATGTTAGAAACATTTACTTTGAACATTCTTTGAAGAGAACTCCTGTAGTATAAAAGAAGAAATAAAAACAACAGAATACAATTTCCGTATACAAATTGATTCCCAATCCCAGACTGAAATCCTTACCAAAATGACTGCCAAAATCTGAATTTATCTTATTGGAAACATCTTGGTAACTTCATTAAATGTCACTACCGATACTCCCCCTTGCCCCCAGTAGTAAGGATCCTCACCCTCCTGCCTCAGTTCTTTTGCCTTATCCCACACCATGATGCCTCATGGCAGCAAGGATCCAGGAGGGGATTCCCATTGTCTCCCACACCACCAGTAGCTGGGAGAAAGCTGAACCACCACCACCATGCCCTTTTTGCTCTGCTCCAAGCAGTCACTTGGTTGGCTTGGCTGGAGTCCCATTCTTGGCTCAGTGGAATCAACACATTCAAAACTCCTTCCGTTGATCTCAATAAGCTTTCAAGGCTTAGGCTCCACTTGGTACATCACTTTGAGGATCTTAAGAATGGATTGCTGGAAGCTCAACAGAAGTCTTTCTCGGGCCCGTAGCCAGGAATTTCTAAGTTGGAGGGGGCATTTAAAATTCTCGGGGGGCACTTTAGATAACTGAATTATTTAATTATTTCTCCTGTGCAGCCCCCCATCCCCAATGGGAAAAAACCCTGCGCAAGCCCCACGCTCCCCCTCTGCTGCAACCCTCCGGTCACTCCATTGCCGACTTCGCGGCGTCGCTGCTATTCTCTCCCCCTCCCCAAGCAGCAGCAGCAGCAGTTAGGCCAGACCTGTGCATGTGCACAGTGTGCCTCGTCCTTCCCTAACCTGCAGTGCGCCTCGGTGGCTCTCCCCTGGCCTGCTAGCTGCCTGCCTGCCACGGCCCCTCACCCGGGGGCCTCCTTTTCTCTGTACCAGTTCTGGGAAGCAGCAGTCCTTCCCCAGCCCGCAGCAGCTTCAGCGGCTCTCCCAGGCTTAGCTGCCTCCTCATAAGAACATAAGAGAACATAAGAGAAGCCAATGTTGAATCAGGCCAATGGCCCATCTAGTCCAACACTCTGTCACACAGCGGCCAAAATATACCAGGTGCCATCAGGAGGTCCAGCAGTGGGGCCAGGGCACCAGAAGCCCTCCCACTGCTGCCCCCTCCAGCACCAAGAATAGAGTGCATCACCTGCCCCAGACTGAGAGTTCTCATTCTATACCCTGTGGCTAATAGCCACTGGTGGACTTCTGCTCCATATGTTTATCTAATTTCCTCTTGAAACTGTCCATGCTTGCAGCTGCCACGACCTCCTGTGGCAGTGAATTCCATATGTTAATCACTCTTTGGGTGAAGAAGTATTTCCTTTTTTCTGTTCTAAACCGACTGCTCAGCAATTTCATAGAGTGCCCACGAGTTCTTGTATGGTGAGAAAGGGAGAAAAGGACTTCTTTCTCAACCTGCTCAATCCCATTCATAATCTTATAAACCTCGATCCAGTCACCCCTCAGCCGTCGTTTCTCCAAGCTAAAGAGCCCCAAGCATTTTAACCTTTCTTCATAGGGAAGGTGTCCCAACCGTTTAATCATTCGAGTTGCCCTTCTCTGCACTTTTTCCAATGCTATAATATCCTTTTTGAGATGTGGTGACCAGAACTGTACACAGTATTCCAAATGAGGTCGCACCAATGATTTATACAGGGGCATGATGATACTGGCTGATTTGTTATCAATTCCCTTCCTAATAATCCCCAGCATAGCGTTGGCCTTCTTTATTGCAGCTACACATTGTGTAGACATTTTCAGCGAGTTATCCACTACGACTCCAAGATCTCTCTCTTGGTCAGTCTCTGCCAGATCAGACCCCATCAACGTGTATTTATATTTAGGATTTTTGGCTCCAATGTGCATCACTTTGCACTTGGCCACACTGAACCCCATTTGCCACGTTGACGCCCACTCACCCATCCTCAACAGATCCCTTTGGAGTGCCTCACAATCCTCCCTGGTTTTCACCACCCTGAACAACTTCGTGTCATCTGCAAATTTAGCCACATCACTGCTTACTCCCAATTCCAAATCGTTAATAAACAAGTTAAAAAGCATGGGACCGAGTACTGATCCCTGTGGTACCCCACTGCTTACCACCCTCCACTGAGAAAGTTTCCCATTTATACTCACTCTCTGTTTCCTATTTATAAGCCAGTTTTTGATCCACAAGAGGACTTGTCCTTTTATCCCATGACTATTGAGCTTACTTAGGAGCCTTTGATGAGGAACTGTATCAAAAGCTTTCCGGAAGTCAAGGTAAATAATATCTATTGGGTCCCCCTTGTCCACATGTTTGTTCACTCCCTCAAAAAACACTAACAGGTTAGTGAGACAAGATCTTCCCTTACAGAACCCATGCTGAGTCTGCCTCAATAGTTTTTGTTCATCAATGTGCCTACTAATTCTTTCCTTAATAACAGTTTCCACCAACTTACCCGGTATCGATGTCAGACTGACTGGCCTGTAATTTCCTGGATCTCCCCTGGAGCACTTTTTAAAGATGGGAGTGACATTAGCTACCTTCCAGTTCTCAGGAATGGAGGCAGATTTTAAAGAAAGATTACATATTTTTGTCAGGAGATCCACAAGTTCACATTTGAGTTCTTTCAGAACTCTCGGATGAATGCCATCCGGGCCCGGTGATTTATTAGTTTTTAAATTGTCCATCAGTTGGAGGACTTCCTCTCTTGTCACCGCAATCTGATTCAGGTCTTTCAAACCCCCTCCCGAAATCGGTGCTTCTGGAGTGGGCAAACACTTCTCCTCTTCCACAGTGAAGACAGAGGCAAAAAATGCATTCAGCTTCTCAGCCATTTCCCTATCATCCTTCACTACTCCTTTTACCCCTTGGTCATCCAAGGGCCCCACTGCCTCCCTGGCTGGCTTCCTACTTCTAATGTATTTGAAGAAAGTTTTATTGTTGGTCTTTATGTTTTTTGCGATATGCTCCTCATATTCCCTTTTTGCTTGCCTGATGACAGACTTGCATTTTATTTGCCATAGTCTGTGTTCCCTTTTATCAACCTTACTAAGACTAGCTTTCCACCGCTTAAAGGAATCCTTCTTACCTTTTACAGCTTGCATTACTTTATTTGTTAACCATGCAGGCTTTTTTCTATACCTATTTGTACCTTTCCTAACCTGCGGTATATATTTTTTCTGAGCTTCTAGGATTGTCTTTTTAAATAGTCTCCAAGCTTCCCCAATGGTTTTGACCTTCTCCTCCTCGCTGCCAAGCCTGGGAAGCAGCAGTCCAAAGAGGCGGGGCCGTCTAGGGGCCCTTTCCCCCAGACAGCCCCCCACCCCCTTTCTCCACCAGCCTCTTCCACCCTCCTCCTGTGCTGGACTGAAGTCCAACCGATGCTGCTTCCTCCAGAGCTGCTGCCCATCACCCCAGGTTTAAAGGGACAAGGAGTCCGGCCAGAAAAGTGGCAGTGATCCTCCCCGTTTGTTTCTAGCCCAGTGGTTCTCACCTCCAGGAGAAAAGCAAAAGCGGCTGCTCTGCTCAAGATGAAACAAGCCGCTGTGGCATAGATCCTAGGGTTCAACAGAGGATTTTTTTCCAAGTGGTGGGCATTTCCCCCTCCTGGAGGAAAGACCCGTCAAGTCAGAGCTGACTCGTGGTGACTCTGTCAGGTTTTCAGAGCAAGAGAGAGTCAGAGGTGACTGCTGCCGCTGTCTGTCTCCACGTCAGGAGCAATGTTCCCTCTAAGCTGTGGAGCCTTGTGAGCAAAAATTCTGCTTTGTGAGCTACTGGCATTAAAGTGGTGAGCGAGCAATTTGGCTACTGCATAAATTAGTTTGCTCTGAAGCCATCCTTCCCGAGCTAGGACAAAAAAATCTGTGAGCTGGAGGCTAAAAAGCTGTGAGCTAGCTCACACTAACTCAGCATAGAGGGAACACTGGTCAGGAGGACCCTGGGAGAGGAGCCCGGGGAGGGTCTCCCATCCAAATATTAGCTGGGGCTGACACTGCTTTGCTTCTGAGCTCTAACACCATCAGGCTAGCCTGGGCTCTTTCCCTCTAATGCAGACCGGGTTTCCCAACAGCCACAGTGTAAATAAAAACAAAAAGGTGCCTAGGCTAGAGACGCAGGGCTCCATCTGCAGCCCCGGGAAAGATTAGAGGCTCCTGCAGCTGCTTGCCAGAGCTCGGCAGAGGTGTCCCCCACATCTCTCTGCTGCAGCAGCTGGGCAGGCAAGGGAACTGCAGTGGTCCCTCTCTTTCTCCCAGCCCCCCTCTCTCAGATGACCAGCCACCCTCACCACCGCCAGCCCAGCCCTCACCTCAGCCTGGTAGCATGGAGACCTCCAGCCCCACATGCGCACCCTCCCCATTCCCAATGGGAAACCCCCCCAGGCCCCGCGCAAGGCCCATGCTCTCCCCTCTCCTGCTGCTGCAGCCACCTCTCCTCCAGCCTCCTCCGGTTGCTCCAGCATCGGCTCAGTGGAATCGCTGCTGGCCCCTGCCCCTCCCCAAACAGCAGCAGCATTAGGCCAGGCCTGGGAAGCAGCAGCAGCAGCTGCCGTGTGCGCAGCATATCTCATCCTTCCCGAGCCCACAGAGTGCCTTGGTGGCTCTCCCCCGGCCAGCTAGCTTCTTGCCTGCCGTGGTCCCGTGCATGGGGGCCTCCTCCTTCTCTCTGCCACTGGGTCTGGGAAACAGCAGTCCTTCCCCAGCCTACAGCTACCTTGGCAGTTCTCCCTCGGCCAGCCACCTGCCTGCCATGCCCCCCACCCCCGCATAGGGGCCTCCTCCTCCTCTCCACCACCAGGCCTGGGAAGCAGCCACTGCTGCGCATGCTTCGTCCCCTCCCCAGCTGCCGGCCACCTGCCCGCCATGCCCCTGTGGGTGAAGGCAAGGAGATGCCTGCAGGGGCTGCAAGGAAAGGGACAGCAGTAGCGGGGAGTCCTCCAAGCAGCCAAAGAGTCAGGGGGCCTGGGCTGTCTAGGAAGTCAAAGGGCCTCGGCAGGAAGTCGGGGGGCGGCCCCCGGGGGCTCCACTGTAGCTACGGGCCTGGTCTTTCTGGGCCCAGATGAAATGAAGTCAGCCAGGTAAGCATACAGATTGGATCCAGGGCTCTTTTTGTAGCAAGAACTCCTTTGCATATTAAGCGACTCACCCCTAATGTAGCCAGTCCTCCAAGAGCTTACAATAGCTCCTGTAAAAAGAGCTCTGTAAGCTCTTGGAGGATTGGCTACATTAGGGCTGTGTCACCTAATCTGCGAAGGAGTTCCTGCTATGAAAAGAGCCCTGGTTGGATCCATAGCTTCTCTTTCATTAGTGTTTTCCTCTGGTGTGAGGAGCTTTCCAACAATTCTTCCAGAACTGCAAGGAGTACTTGCATCAAAGGAAGGTTCCTAAGCATAGGACCTTTGGATCCAACACATTGGCTTGCCCACACTTGTTTTGGGAGATATGTGGGTTGATGATCATGAGCAATGAAGGCTTTGAGAGCCAGTTTGGTATACTCGTTAAGAGCACGGACTCTAATCTGGGAGAACCAGGTTTGATTCCCCACACCTCCACCTGCAGCTGCTAGTGTGACCCTGGGTCAATCACAAGTTCTCTCAGATGTGTTCTCTCAAGAGCAGTTCTCTCAGAGCTCTCTTGGCCCCACCTACCTCACCAGGTGTTTGTTGTGGAGAGAGGAAGGGAAAGGAAATGGTAAACTGCTTTGAGACGCTGAGTGACGGGCAGGATATAAATCCAATCTCCTCCTCCTCTTCCTCTCTGGCTTAGTTCCCATGGAGTGTTTCTATATGTGGAAGGATTTCCACCCTTGGAACATGACTTTTATACCTCCCTCCTGCTACAGCCCACAGTGACTGCTGTTCTTTGGGGACCAGGGACTTCTCAGGAACTGTGTTCTTTTGGGGGGGGGGGATTTTCACCTGCAGGGGACTAGAGACAATGTTGCTTTCTGTGGGCAGAAATCTTTACACCCACGGAAAAGCAATGTTGGATTTCAATTACTGAATATCCTAGTTTATTTAGGGATGAGATTTTGTGATACCCCCCCACACATACACATCCTAAAACAGAGCTAAAATACTGGCAGACTCTTCTGACATAGGAAGAGTCTTAAGATGAAGCTTCCATGGTTTCTGGGAGGACGAATCAGGAGCCTCTCAAGGTAAAAACCCTCAGCCCTTCCACCGTCCTGACTTGCAGCCTGCATCCTTAGAAGGGGGAAGACCTTTCGTTGCCCCTGCCCCATTCCTTGCTCAAAGAAACATGGCCACCCTAGGGGTTTTCCCGGAATTCCCGTCTTGAGCTATGCGGTTTCTTAACGAGTCTCACAAAAATGCATTTTTTTATTGAATGTTATTTTAAGCATAAAACTTTTAAGCTGTTCAAATAATTTTCTTTGTACTACAGAAATCTGATACTATTAGACATTATACAAGTAAATGTACCTTTAAAAAATTCAGCTGCTCGAATTGGCTAAGTAGTTTTCTTTGGATCAAGCACTTCTTCAGTCTTCAACCAAAGGGCCGGGACGACATTACTGTGATTTGATACCGCATCTCAGCATTATCTGTCTCTTCCATTTCCAGACAGAGGTTTTTCTTATTTCATAAGTCAAAAAAGGACATTGTTTTGTGCAGAGCAGGCAGAACTAAACTGATCACCACCACCAAGATTTCACTCTTTGAATAATAATATGCTGCTGGTTGGCAAACCAAAGACCTTTCTACAGACAGACATTACTGAGCTGAGCTGGAAAGCCTTTCAACAAATGAAGTCGTCATTGGTGCAGCTAGTTCAGTAACATCTATTATGACTGGCTGTGGTTTTCCAGGGTCTTGGGCCAAGAAGGTTCTTTTGCATATACCCGATATCCAAGATCTTGTTAGCTACAGCATCCCTCCACCAAGAAGAGGTTGCCACGGGATTCAGAACAGCTTTTAGGGCAGGGGTTCCCAACCTTTTTTGACTTGTGGGTACCTTTGGAATTCTGACACACTGTGTGGTGAGTACCAGAAAAGGTGTTAGCAGGTTCCACATTGGGGACCCCTGTCCTAGGGACTTAAAGAATAGGGAAGATCTTCCGAGACACTGCCAGATCATCACCACCTACACATTCAAAGGAGGAAGTGGGTACCTTCTACAGAATCACAACAGGACTCATGCATTTCACCAAGATCTTGTCAGTACAAACTGTGCCTACAACAGATGGCAAGACTGTTGTTCTTTTAAAAAGGCCCTTACAGGAGCTGCAGAATTGCATAAGATCCCACTGGGCCCTGATGGTATTTGGCAGAGAGTTCCATCAGGTTGGGGTCAGGACCAAAAACACCCTGGCCCTGGTTGAGGGTACCTGGATAGCTTTAGGGCTGGGGACCATTAGCAAGCTGTTACCCGAAAAGCAAAACACTCTCCCAGGGACATAATGGAGGAGATGGTATTTATTTATACATTGAATTTATTAATCGTCCAATCCCTGCTATTGCAGGGCTCTGGGCGATGTACAATTTGAAAGGCTGTGTATGTTGGAATACCACTTGCTTGGGGTTTCATACCGGGGGCAGCTGTGCCCTTTGTGCAACGTTTGCTGGTTTCTCAAAAGCATCTGGTTAGCCACCGTAGAAAATGCAATGCTGAACCAGATGGGTGACAAGGTCATCGTTTTCCATGGGGACCTGAGCATAAGTCCTGCATGGATAGAGCACACATCACCATTCTCTCCTGCTATAAAAATAATTGCACATATAAAGGCTATGAGAAAGATTTTTAACTGCAAAAAACTGTGGCACCAATTTACAAGGATCAGGCTACCAACGGTGTGGAAATTTTTTCACTGATACCGAGTTTTTCAAGGGAGTCTTTAAAATATTAGCAGAGGACATAAACACAAGAACACATGTAATGCCTGAATCCACTAGGCAAGCCACTGGATATTTATCCGAAATTTCATCATGTTGAAAAGTATACATTACCCGGAAACATGCAAGGAATGCAAGGTTTCTGTGCAGCACATGTCAGCAAAATCTATTACAGCTTGTCAGGGGTTTTTTTTTTTTTTGGGTATGACTGGAATCATGATGTGGTTCTCCCATTTTGGCCCAATATCAACAGAAAGTGAAGAGGCCTTCATGCTAAATTTAGGTGGTGTACTGAACTGACTAGAGTCAGTGTGTTCTAGCGGTCAGAGTGCTTGTGGTTAGAGTGGTTCATGAGTGCTGTGGTTAGAGTGCTGGATTACAGCTCGGGAGGCCTGGTTTACACATGGACACATGACACTGTCCTTTGCTGAATCAGACCCTTGGTCCATCAAGATCAGTATTATCCACTCAGACTGGCAGCAACTCTCCAGGGTCTCAGGCTGAGGTTCTTCACAACCTGATCCCTTTTTATTGGGGGTCCTGGGGACCTTCTGCATGCCAAGCAGATGCTCTACCACTGAACCACAGCCCTGTGTTGAGAGCCAGTTTGGTGTAGTGGTTAAGTGTGTGAACTCTAATCTGGGAGAACCGGGTTTGATTTCCCACTCCTCCACTTGCAGCTGCTGGATGACCTTGGGCAAGCCATAGTTCTGTCAGAGCTGTCCTTGAAAGGGCAGTTCTGGAAAGAGCTCTCTCAGCCCCACCTACCTCGCAGGGTGTCTGTTGTGGGGAGGGGAAGGGAAAGGAGTTTGTAAGCCACTCTGAGACTCTGAGTGAAGGGCGGGGTATAAATCTAATCGCTACTCGTCTCTCTCTTCTTCTTGAACAGGTTCAAATCCCCGTTTTATTATGATCTTCACTGGATGGCCTTGGATCAGTCACATACTCTCTCAGCCTTCCCTACCACAAAGAGTTGTTGCAAGGATAAATAAAGGTGGGGGAGAACCATGTATGCTGCCCTGAGCTCCTTGGACAAGGCTGAAAATGATCTGGAGAGATCCTAAACAGAATTAAATCCATTCTAATCCCTCTGAAGTCAATGGATTTAGAAAGTTGTGACTGTTTAGGACTGCACTGTAAATTTGCTACACACAGGCTCAATCTGGAGGTTGTAAAGCTCAGTATGAGACAAAAAGCACTCTGTGCTGCCATTTAACTATTTCATTTAGGAAGTTGACACTCAAATTTCACTGCACTGAGTCAAAATCCGAATAATCATTCCCATGGTTGGGAGGGGAAAATCTACTGAAACAGATTAAAAGGCATGCCTTTTCAGTAGCGAGAACACAGAAAAGTCATGCTGGATCAGGTCAAAAATCCATCTTGTCCCTCATTCTGTATCCAGATGTCCCTGGGACGTGCATGAAGAGAACAATGCTCACCTTCACTTTTTTGTTGGCGATATAATACTTCTATTTAAATTTTAGGTACATAACAATCACTGTATCCACATTAAAACTCAGTTATAACAATTAGCTTTTGAGCTTAACCACAGTCTATGTATGACTAAATTATTTTATGCTGATACTTAAACTAAAAGTTACAACATTGAATATTCAAAAATACCACATATCTCGACAATGTGGGGTTTGGGAGGAAATGTTGTTTCTTGCTAAATATCCCACTACAGGATACCAAGTCCCCTGAAAAGTTTTTTTGCTAAATTAGGAATTATAGATCAAGATGGGCAGCAATGCTCCCTCTAAGCTGTGGAGTCTTGTGAGCAATAATTCTACTTTGTGAGCTGCCGGCATGAAAGTTGTGAGCAAGCGATTTGGTTGCTGCGTAAATCAGTTGGCTCTGGAGCCATCCTTCCTGAGCGAAGACAAAATTGTGTGATCCAGAGGCTAAAAAAACTGTGAGCTAGCTCACCCTAACTCTGCTTAGAGGGAACACTGGTGGGCAGCCATCTTGGTCTGAAGCGACAGAACAAAGTCAGAGTCCAATGGCACCTTTAGGACCAACTGACAAAGTGTGCGTGCACACAAAAGCTCACACCTTGAATAAAACTTTGTTGGTCTTCAAGGTGCCATTGGACTCTGACTTAGGAATTATAGACTGACTCATAATTCTGCCATCAATGAAATGCTCCCAAACTTTGTTTGGCCACATGTATAAGGCAGGTCCTGTGTTCTCTCTCAGTTTTGTCACAGTTGTAATTCTAGCGATGGTTGATAGAGTTAAAATCAATGCTGTTTTTGTTTTGTCTCTCGTAGGATCTGACCAGTTGCCCAACAGAACTGTTTCTGGCGAAGCAAGTAAGTCACATCCAGTGATTAGAAAGATTTGTGTCAGTATTATCTGCCCAAACTCTTTGATCAGTGGGCATTGCCACCAACAGTGTAAGGAATTGCCTACTTGGCCACAGTTTTTCCAACATTTTTGACCCACAGATGCGATGTAACCTATGCGATGTAACCTAACTGGGAGTAAGTGCCATCTATTTAAGACTTTAAAAGAGTTAAAACGAACACTGAAAATCTTAGAAGTAATGCTCGATGAGCCCTAGATTTTAATCCAGTCTGCCTCTTGTAGCCTATTTTGGCAATCCCTCTGCCATAAAGTTTGGCATTTCAAAGTTTCTTCTGTTTTGCTAGCTATGAGAATTTTATAAATACAAGAGATTAGACTTTTACTTTCTCCCCTATGAGTCTCACCTTCACTTGAAGGGCTTGTGGAGGTTTGCCTCTTCTGAATTAGAAGTCCATTTCGCTCTTGTGGCTATTTGCCATTGATAGACGGCCCTCCCATTCTCAATGGAGAAAAAAACAACAGTCTATCTGGATCACTGGTGCATGTGGAGCTTGGGCTGATTCTGCACCCATCTGTTTCCTTGCAGTTTTCCCACAGCCAGGTCGGGAGGTTAATCTCCCTCTACACTTCATGCCACTTTCACTTTCTTTGTTCATTGAGTTTTATGGTACCTTCTGCACAGATTTATGGCCATTCAGGGGTGACTTTGCAGTCACTATGGCATTGCCCCAAGATATTTGAATGTGGTTTTGAGTGGCACCTTTTCCTTTCTCTGCTTCTGATTCGAAGGGAATAATAAGCTGACAACTCGACATAGCTTCATTGTTCTCCATCAGTTCCCCTGCCCCTATTGCCCCTTCTGTATTTATCACCTCATCATGAATTTCTTGGCTCCGGCAGCTAATGACCACTGAGGCAAGTACTGACACAGGAAAATCTGCATACCAGTGCAGGAGCAAGCATTGAAAACAAAATAGATGGCAAGCTGACACTAGCCAATGCAGAAACCAAGATTCGAGGCAATACAATGAAAGCAGATATTCCGAGGCAAGGGGGAACCAAGTCGAGTGCTGATAAAATGTGGAGCGAGTGCCAGATGCAGAATGGACCTTTCTTAGAAGGAAACATCCCTTCAACCTTCTCCTTACAATGTTTAGGCTGGAGGGACTCAGTGGGACTTGCTTCTGAGTAAAACTGCATAGGATCAGGCTATTAGTGATAATTTAGACATGACAAAGGGATGTAGGAGCACACCTGAGTCTTGGGTGTGACATCGAAAAATGCCCTAAAGCAACCATTACAAAACATCTGCACAACTGCACACACATAGTGCTTGCAAAGAATGAATCCAGAAAATTGGATATGGCAGCTAGGGGTTTTTTTTACTGATGGCTATTATTATTATTATTATTATTATTATTATTATTATTATTATTATTATTACCCAGATCTTTGACAGCCCTTTTTATTATTCATTTGATGGAAGCAGTTATTCACTGGAGACATGTATAAACATTGTCTCCATTACCAGCAGCCTAATCCCATAGATTGGTTTCAGTTGCAGCAATCCAAGATGTGGACATTTTCAAACAAGACTCTGAGAAAAGCCTCTGTGGTGTGTGTGATTGTTGTTAATGCAAGACACGGTTGCACGTTGTTCTTCCCAACATAGATTTTATGGTCACCTTACATTCATGCAACGGGATAAAAATCAGACTTCATCATCAGGATCTCTGGGCAATTCAAGAACTTCTCTCCATCTTTCATCCCCAGCACTTTCCCTCGTGGTCCCTAAAATGTCCTGTGCACAGATACCATGTAAATTCTTTAGAGTTGGAAACCGACCAGCCAGTAATCCTCGATCCACAAGCTCCCCCTTATGGAAATGAAAAATATTAAACAATACGTTCTTGTCAACAACTCTTCAAGAAAATTACTTGAGGATATCAGTGTCATAATGGTTGCCATGCATACATATGCCAGCTTAACTGGTTTGTAGAAGATCCTACTCCATTGTTTACATTACAGCTTGTAAGCCTTCCCATACTCATCTCTTACTTTTGGGAGTGAGAACAAACCAACCCCACGTATTGGCCACAATCCAGAAGGTCATGAGTGCTTGAGTTTACCACTGTTGCCTGTATTAGGGAAAAGATGAAGAAAGGCAATGGATTTTACCTTCTCTTTAGCTTCTCATCGAAAAGTTTTACTCAGAAGCAAGTCCCACTGAGTCCCTCCAGCCTAAACATTGTAAGAAGGAGGTTGAATTTCTGAGGTTGAAGGGATGTTTCCTTCTAAGAAAGGTCCATTCTGCATCTGGCACTCGCTCCACATTTTATCAGCACTCGACTTGGTTCCCCCTTGCCTCGGAATATCTGCTTTCATTGTATTGCCTCGAATCTTGGTTTCTGCATTGGCTAGTGTCAGCTTGCCATCTATTTTGTTTTCAATGCTTGCTCCTGCACTGGTATGCAGATTTTCCTGTGTCAGTACTTGCCTCAATGGTCATTAGCTGCCGGAGCCAAGAAATTCATGATGAGGTGATAAATACAGAAGGGGAAATAGGGGTCTGGGGAACTGATGGAGAACAATGAAGCTATGTCTGAGCACTATAATTTCCTTGCATTGCTGCATGGGTGCAAGCTAATGGGTGCGTTCAGACGCGCCGTTTGAGCCGCTTTCGGCACGCCTCAGAAACGGTTTTTACCTGCGCGTTCACACACCCAACATCTGCCCACAGTCCCCAGCCGTCGCTTTCTGGAGCAAACCCCCCTTTAAAGTGGAGTATTTTGACACCACTTACCAAGTGGTGTTTTCCTGATTCTCCGTTACAAGCCATACTTTCCGCTGTCTGATCGCTCCATCCAGCCACTTCCGGGTGCTTCAACCCCCTCCCCTCTGGGAAGCTGCCTCCGGCTTCCGGTTTTAGTCTGCCTTTTTTTTCCCTTAGTGGTGTGCGCTTGAGCTCCGCACTTAAGTTAAATAAAGAAAAGCTTCAATGGTGCCTAGTTTAGGCATTTAGATGAGTCCGGGATCTCGGGGAAGCCAGTTTCGGGGAGAAAATGTAAACAGTAGTCTTCATTTAAACTTTAAAGGGACCGGTTGAAATCGCTCTTCTGCGCACGCGCCAAACTTTTAGTTCAGGAGAGGGCTGCCTGTGCGCATGCTCAAAGGAGAGGGGGAAAAAAACCCACCTGCACGAGGACGGCGGGGAGCTCCGAACGAGGAGGTGTGTGATCGCGATTCTCCAGTTTAAAAAAACACACGCATCGTGCCGGAGCAGTTTAAACCGCTCCAGCACGCTGTCTGAACGCACCCAATGACTGATATGCCTGGACCACTTGCCCTTTTCAAGATGGGTAGTCATGTTAGTCTGTCTGTAGCAGTAAAAAAGAGCAAGAGTCCAGTAGGACCTTAAAGACTAACTAAAGACTAACAAAATATTAGGCAGGGTCTGAGCTTTCATGAGTCACTGCTCACTTCTTCAGATTCAGCTAGAATGCGAGTCCTTCTGTCCTATTTGTTGGAAAGTGGAGTGATTTCGGAGGCCGAATGACATTAGCAGGCAAATGTCAATAGCAGGTGAATAATAATAGCAGGCATGACTGGATTTAGGTGAGATATGCAGAGGGGTAACAGGCATGGAGAAATCAGCATTGGTAATGAGACAGGAAACCTAAGTCTCAATTCAGTCCAGGTGGATGCATTGTCTTGAGCTTCATGATCAATTGCAGTTCAGCAGTCTCTCTTGCCCTTTTCAGACATTCTAAGTCAGTAGAGTGAATATAAATCGGCTGCTCACTACTTCTATCACCAATAGAAAAGAGCCCAGTGGCACCTTAAAGACTAACAAAATTTGTAGCAGGGTATGAGCTTTTGTGGTACCTGAAGAAGTGAATGGGGACTCATGAATGCTCACACCCTACCATAAATGTTGTTAGTCTTTAAGGTGCCATTGGACTCTCTTCTGCTGCTACAGGCAGAACTAATATGGCTACCAATGCTCCCTCCAAGCTTGTGAGCAGAAATTCTACTTTATGAGCTACTGGCATTAAAGTTGTGTGTGAGTAATTTGGCTACTGCATAAATCAGTTTGCTCTGGAGCCCTCCTTCCTGAGCTAGAAACAAAAATGAGTGAGCTGGAAGCTAAAAAACTGTGAGCTAGCTCACACTAACTCAGTTTAGAGGGAACACTGGCCCATCTTGATCTATATTCATCTGGATGTTTGTACTGAGTATGTGAAGGTATGGCTCTCTCTGCACGATCAGGAATCCTGAGTCTCCCAGTTTTGAATTGTACAGAGCTTGGATGTACATGGGATCACTCTATTCCTTGCATCCATTCTGATTGTCTGGAAAGAGCTATTGTATGATCATTCAGGAGAAATCTTGTGCAGTTTTGCTGCCAGGAGACAGAATTGCAATCCTGAGCTCCGCCACTTGCAAAGCAGTCGCATAGCCAGAAACATACAAATGGAAAGCTGATTTTAACAGCCGGGTTGTGATGGAAGGATTTCCAAATCTAATTACTACACGTAGCCTTCTTACTGTAAAGCGGGAATGCATTTCCTGTTAGCTTGGTCACTTTACAGCACTTCACCATCTGATAGCCAAAACAGGCCTTATTCTTCAGTCTAGATAGACAAGGGCCAAGTCCTTTTTGAAACCAAGCTACAGTCTAAGTAAGAGATGACAGAAACATAGAAATGAGATGGTTACCTCGGTTGGCCTAAATCCATTCTTTCATCGTAAACTGAATTTTTCCCCCCAACAAAATCTGAGGCAAGTAGCACCTTAAAGACCAACAAAATTTCCCAGGGTCTAAGGTTTCATGAGTCAAAGCTCACTTCATCAGATACCTGATTTTCCATTATTAAAATACCAAGTGTAGTCCAGTGGATAGAAAGCTGGGCTCCATCCTGGTTTGCTCCGAGGACTTGAAGCGTTTCCCCCCTCGTATTCTAATGTATTGATATTAATAATTTACATCCATGAATGTATTAAGTCCAAAACAAACTCCATAGTTAACACTGGTGTAGACTGCCGAACAGCTTTGATGCAATCCATTATGCCTACCCACTCCTCTCCTCAAACATCTTTTTCCATGTCCAGGGCAGCTGTTCAGCTCAGCTGCAGCTGGACGTTCTGTCTGATCCCTTTCCAGATTTTATAAGTGATTTAAATGTTGCTAATGAAGATATTTAGCTAGAGAGTTACATGCTGTCTTGACTTTTCCAAGTGACATAACCCCTTTTCTCTGGTTCTTTCTATCATAGTTCACAGCCAAGGGCAGCCCAGGATTTATATTTCAGTCCTGACCACCGCAAAGAGTACAGAATACCATGAAATGCTGGAGCAGAAATTCCAGTTGTTGTTATGGTGGTGGTGGAGGACAGTGCCATTAAGTTGCAGCCGATTTATGGCGATCCCCGTAGGTTTTTCAAGGCAAGAGACGGTCAGAGGTGGTTTGCCATTACTTGCCTCTGTGTAGCAAGCCTGGGCTTTTGAGTGAACAGCTTTCCCTCCTGCAGGTATTGGCTAGGAGGGGGAAAAAACCTGTGCAGCGAGCCTGGACTTCCAACTTTATCAAAAGTTGATAAATGTTCAAGAAAAACACTTCGCAGTCAACTGGGCATTTTCCGTCCTGCAGTTTGCTGTCTTGTTCAGACTTTGTTACTCGACTGTTTCACCTGAGTTTTATTCCACAATAGGTTTGTCCTTGTAGAATTTTAAACGATTACCTAACAAATTACCCCCCAGGATCTATATAGATCAAAAGTAGCCTTTTCCCTAATCTGCATTTCTATTGGCTGATCAGTCTTTAGTTGTTCTAAATTAGGAGACAGTTCCAGGTGGTCAGCCATGTTTGTCTGAAACAGTAGAACAAATTTAGAGTCCAGGGGCACCTTTAAAACCGAGAAAGGTTCAGTCACGGTATTAGCTTTCGTGTGCATGCAAACGTCTTCAAATACATTGGAATGGAAGGTAGAGTTCAAACTTATGGACAGAGGCTGAACAGCAAATTAACATGTAACATGATAAAGATGTTTTAAGATAGGCGAAGACAAAACTAAATAACAAGCAAAGGTTATAAGGTCAACAGTTGCTTTGATTTAATTAAGTGGGGAAAGGACAGCAAAGCCATAAATATGTCAAAAAAGAAGGGATAAATGTGTAAAGGTAACTTTTCTAATTCTGGGAAGTCATTAGGAGACAAGAGCTCCAGGCTACAGGAACGGAAAGGATTCATTCAACAGTTTAGAAATGTTAGGCTTAGAGGAAAACATTTTATAGAAAACTTGGGATTTTCACATACATAATCCTTGCAAAGGATTTAATCATTAATTATGGAACAGTTCATGTAATTTGCATAAGACATTAACACCAATTGCAAAAGTGCTAATTGCTAAAAATGAATTGCATAAAACAAGCATAAATCACTAAATTAAAATTCAGTGGGAAAAGCTAGATTCAAATGAAGTACACAGATATGCACTGAGGTCACAAACGATGGTTGCCTGCCGGAAGCAACAGTTTCTATGCAGAACTATTTTGATATGTAAGCTTCAGACCCAGCATGGGACACTGAAAACTGGGAGACAGTTCTGTAGTTCCAAAGATGGCTCATGAGATGGACAGCAAATAAGTGTTAGAAAGGAGAGGAAACTGTGGTTGTTTCCTTTGTGACTGAATTCAGACAACTGCACCAGACACTTCATGCATGATAGTCCAGGTTGTTT
Source organism: Gekko gecko (assembly GCA_029375565.1). Classification (NCBI taxonomy): domain Eukaryota; kingdom Metazoa; phylum Chordata; class Lepidosauria; order Squamata; family Gekkonidae; genus Gekko; species Gekko gecko. The sequence continues at coordinate 300,437,821 of JAPDNY010000001.1, read as the reverse complement.
GAAGCTGTCGTGACAAGTAGACACCCTAAAAAATTATATTTTAATTAGATGAAATGGTAACACAAGTGCCAATATTCAGAGAAGCTCACATTGTAAAGGGACTAAGAAATCATCTAAATCAGATCAGGGCGGGTTCCATCAATGCAATATGCAAACAATTTAAAACAATTAAAATACATCCCCCCCCACTGAGAAGCGGGACTTGCATAAGAAAGCTAAGGGGGATAAAATGGAAGAAGGGTTGGTGAAATTACCTTTGGGGTGCCATTGAAGCGAATGAGTTAGCGGGACTCCTGAGCGACGCGTCACGAACTTTTATAAAGTAAACAAATACAAGAAATGTCTGCCATGAAGAAGGTCCCTTTGAAAACGGAGAAGAAGGGAGGCGGGACTTCCGGTCCGGGTAATCCCCCTCCAGAGCCGACTGTCAGTCAACAGACAAGCGAGCTACTGCACCCTCTGCTGGTCCAAATACAGAAAATCAGCGAAACCTTAACTAATATGGAAGGTGTTCTCAACAGTCAACAGAGGCAACTAACAGAGACGTCAAAGAAGATGAAGGAGATCGCACAGAAATGTTTGGTCTCGTCGGAAGACATCGGAAAAGTGAAGAAAAGGGTCAACAAGTTAGAAAAGCATCAGGATGTGCAAGAAAAAAGAATTTTGATGTTGCAAATGGAAAAATCGAATCTGACTCTTCGATTTCAGGGCATTAAAGAAGAAGAGAAGGAAGATCTCAGATCTATACTTGCGAATGCCTTGGCACCCGTAACTGGCAGAGATCAGCGTGAGTTAAAAGAAGAAATGGATAAGGTCTATAGGACATACTCCACATTTACAAAAAAATAATCTGCCAGCAGAAGTGGTTGTCAAGTTTGTCAAGCAGAGTACCAGAGATCAAATCTTGCGTGCAGTTGCAGCGGTGCCCTTGAAAATTGGGGAGCAGACCATCAGAATATTGAAAGATGTGCCTTATGAAATCCGGATGAAAAGGAAAGCTTATAAAGGATTGACCACTTTTCTACAAAGAAGACAGGTCATATACAGATGGACCTATCCTGAAGGCCTTTTGTTCAAGTACAAGGATAAAAGAGAGAAGATTGACTCCATCTTCAAGGCGCAGGAATTTCTGAAGAGACACGCCAGTCCAGAGGAAGAGGCAGCACTCGCAACGTGGACAGATTTGAGTAGTGAAGATGACAGCGGCCCAGAGGAGGGAGGTGCCGGAGCGGGAGAAGTGAAAACCAAAGGTGGCCCATCCTATAACTTGAGAGATACCAAAGGAAGACAACCTAAGAAATAACTGTTCGGGAAGCGTCAAAAAGGAGATGACTAATAATTAACCCCAAAGGACATTACTAACCTCATTAACAGAGTTATTTTGAATTTTTGTTAGATGAAAAGAAGACTCTCAAATCACGGAGATTGCCAAAAACTGTATCTATATTGATTTAAACTAACCTTTATTAACAGAATACTCACTCCGCTCTTTTCTTTATCCCTCTATATACCCTACCTTTTTCTATTTATAAAAAGAATAAATTCCTCTCCTTTTTAGGAGGGTTTTGATAAAAAAAAAATACATCAAATGAAATACAATAATATCCCTGTGCTTCTAGTCAGAGCCTCAACAGATGAGGTCTATTTCAGACTGGAGTTCTCAGATGGTAATACAGATCTGACCCACTGAGGGGGAAGCCCAATAGAGAAGTGGGGGGACATGCCCACCGCCTCAACTAAAAGCCTGGCAGAAGAGCTCCATCTTGCAGGCCCTGTGGAACTGTAAAAGGTCCCACAGGACCCTGATCTCATATGGGAGCTCATTCCACCAGGTAGGGCTGAAAAGGCCCTGGCCCTAGTCAAGGCAAGATGGACATCCCTGGGGCCAGGGATCACCAGGAGATGCTGATTAGCAGATTGTAAAGCCTTCTGGGGCTCATAGGGGGAGAGGAGGTCTCACAGATATGCAGCCCCCTGGCCATATAGGTCTTTGAAAGCACCAGCACCTTGAAATGGATTTGGTACTCAATAGGCAGTCAATGCAGTTCATGCAGCGCAGGGTGGATATGCAACTGCCCAGAGAGATCAAATGTCACTATTGAGGTCCAATGTCACTGTTTCCAGGAAAATATTGAGGCTATTTCCAATTTGCCCTGACCTGGCTAGCCCAGGCTAGCCCAATCTCATCAGATCTCAGATCTAAGAGGGGTCATCCCTGGTTAGTATGTGGATGGGAGACCACCAAGCAATATCAGGGTCACCATAAATTGGCTGGGATTTGGTGGCAAATAAATAAATTCCAATTCAAATGGTTCTTCCATTGGAGGAAGAACCACTTAAGCTTGAGGAAGGCTCTTTGGCTGGAGGAAGTCTTCAAGCTTTGTTCGGTGGAGTGGTAGGACAGGGACACAATCCATCCTGGATTGCAACTCTTTTTTGCAACTGAAGCTGTAGTTCAGTTTCGTTCTATAGGGGGGGAAATGTGTTTTAATTTTTCTAAATTAATCAGAAGTTGATCTTATCTGAGACTGAGTCCAGGAATAAAGAGTTACCATTCTTTGTTGCATTGTGCTGATGGCTCCTTCATTAGCATGCATCTAGATGCTGTCTTGGGTCAAAGAGACTTGCGCTATTCCATTAAGTTCCCCCCCCACACCCGAACTGCAGTTCAGCAACGCACCTGCTTGTCATTATTACTCTGCTATAAAAATGTGCTTAGAGCTGTGAACAGCAGTGATGATCAGCTGAGACCAGTGTCATGATGTCAACTAGTCTACATACATTCCTAGTCTTAAAGGCCTTCTGAAAATGACATTAAAATTACTCAGACTACCCCTGGGACATGGAAAAAAGCACCGTGTTTACCTAACCATTATTCCCGTAAGCCAGAATCTTAGAAACAATACCCAATGGATTTTAAATAGGAAGCTGGTACCATGTGTATATTTATGCTACGTTATGAAACTTTTTTCGTCTGTGTCTCACCCCATGTATCTACATTACACATTTAAACTTGTTTTACCAATCTTACCCTTTTCCCCAGGAACTCCTGGGCATTGTAATTCTCGGAGCAGAAATTAGAAATCTCTAGCAGAGATTTCTCAGCATCTTTCCAAGCTATGATTTGATCTGATACACCTCGGTGCAGGGGGACACACACATAGGAAAAACTGCAGGGAAGCGTGTAGGTTGAGAGAGCATGCCCAAGTAGGGTTAGGGAGTGTTCATCTTCCCTCTCACCCACATACCACTTGGCAATGTTTAAACCTCCACCCCTGCTTCCCATGCAGATGAGAGCAATATACAAGAGCTCACGGGAAAAGCAGCTAAGAACAACCAAAATACTTGATGTAATTACTCAGTATAACACTGTATAGGCCTTTACATTGTTTACCAAGCACATTCATATACATATACATTACACATTTAAGGGCTCTTTTTGTAGCAGGAGCTCCTTTGCATATTCGGCGACACCTGGGCTATTTTTGGGCAGGAACGCACAGGAACGGAGTTCTGGCTGGTTCCTGAGTTGGCCACGCCCAGCAGGAACTCATTAGCATAATAGGCCATGCCCAGCAGCAGAAACTCATTAGGATTGGCTACATTAGGGGTGTGTGGGCTAATATGCAAAGGAGTTCCTGCTGCAAAAAAAGCCCTGGGTTTTGACAACAAACAAGGTAAACAGAATAAGAAGCAAAAGGTGGGTGTGGCTGGATGCCCACACTTCTGGTAGCATGGGGGTGTGGCCTAATATGCCAATGAGCTGTGCTGCCAGGGGTGTGGCCTAATATGCTGATGAGTTCCTGCTGGGCTTTTTCCACAAAAAAAGCCCTGGGCGACACACTCCTAATGTAGCCAATCCTCCAAGAGCTTACAGTAGCCCCTGTAAGAAGAGCTCTGTAAGCTCTTGGAGGATTGGCTACATTAGGGGTGTGTTGCCTAATATGCAAAGGAGTTTCTGCTACAAAAAGAGCCCTGCGATGTGTACAAGGCTTCCAGTGGGCCAGCTATAGAGCCTTGTTTCTGTCCTTTCTCGAGGCAGACCTGGCAATCAAACCAATCTTGTCAAATTTATTCGTAGAATTCTATTACACAACTTCAGTCCATCTCAGTGTAAAGTTCTTTGTTGTCGGATGGAAATGAGGATCTTTAGCTGGCCCGGTGAAAGCCCTGACAGTTGTCACGCTTGGACTAAACATACACGAGAAGAAACTGATAAGGAAATAACTAGAATGGAACTTTGGCACGAGTACTTAATTTGTTCAAAACATTTATCCGTTATAACCTTTGCATGTATATGTTTGTATGAGTGTGCTTGGTAAACAATTTAATTGACTATACAATGTTACACTGAGTAATTATATCATGACTGTATTTTGGTTCTTCTGAGCTCCCATGCAGATGAGGAAGGCATATGAAGAAACAAATGTGGCTTCCGGTTTGACCCTTATACAAAGCCCAGAAACTTTGATCTATATCACATTTTTATCCTGCTCTTCTGTCAAAGTAAAGTGAAATGAACCAACGGGACTGAAACAGTTCATGACACAGTTCTGAAATTTTTAGAAATTCTCTCAAACCTCTTCTTTGCCAGTGCTGCGCATAATAAAACAACCCAAAACAAAATATTGATTTGAGCGTACTAGATTTGTAGTCAAGCTAATTTTTGCACAGCCTTTTACTGGTGAACACTGGCACATTTTTGCATTGGTAAAGCACTACACAAAATTTTCAACTATACAACCAACCTAACAAGATTGCTTGTTTGTGATGTTTTATCAATGAACATAATGGATTACACCAAGACTGCTTTTTTGGTGGTGTTTTGTCCACACACATGAGGAAAGACCCAAATGACATAATCAAGGCAAACTGCACATGAGAAGTTGTCTACAGGGAATTTTTAAAGAAAAATGAAACAGTGGAGAATTCCTAATGCATCATATATACAGAGCTATATTTGGGCAGGAACTCACAGGAATGGAGTTCTGGCTAGCTCCCGAGTTGGCCACGCCCAGCAGGAACTCATTAGCATAATAGGCCACACCCAACAGCAGAAACTCATTCGCATTGGCTACATTAGGGGGTGTGGCCTAAGGTGAAAAGGAGTTCCTGCTACAAAAAAGCCCTGGTTTTGACAACAAACAAGGTAAACAGCATAAGAAGCAAAAGGTGGGTGTGGCTGGATGACCACACTTTAGGTAACATGGGGTGTGTGGCCTAATATGCTAATGAGCTGTGCTGTCAGGGGTGTGGCCTAATATACCAATGAGTTTCTGCTGTTGGGTGTGGCCTATTATGCTAATGAGTTCCTGCTGGGCTTTTTCTATAAAAAGCCCCGCCAGGAAAAAGAAGAAGAACTGGAAGCCCTGCCCTGCCCAGGGTGCCGATAGGATGCCCCTCCCCCTGTAATTGTGGCCCTAGTTAGGGAATATTAATACACTATGTAAACCGCTCTGAGACCCCCTAGGGGGGCTGAGCGGTATATAAGTTGAAATTTTATATATATATATATATATGGCAAGCCCTCTGGCAATGACTTACCTACTCTCCCATTGACCTCTGGGGAAGCTGCCTTGGCATCCTATTGGTCCATCCTGCCAACTCCTCCATTCTTACACCCCCACTTTTGACATCTTGCACCATGGGGATTGTAGTCCTCAGCTGGCCTTACTGCAACCATAGCAAAGGGAATTAGAACTACAACTCCCAAACTGGGAGTCCTAAGTGGCCCTGGGGCATTAAGAGACAGTCAGTTAAACTGTTAAACAGTAAAAGTGTTAAACAGGAAGCAGCTTTGGAACTGAAAGGGGTTGGGGGGAAAGGAAGGCCTGTGTTGTGTATGCAGTCAACATCGTGCCATCAACGAAGAGCCAGAGCTTGAGTACCTGAGAACAATGGGACGGAGGTTCCTGGCTCCCGCGTAGGGGGACCAATGGGAACGGCGGCGGGAATTCAAACCCGCCAATGGTACCAGGGGGCGGCCCTCCCCAATGTATATAGTTGGCCTCCGGGCCGGTTATCAGCGTCTCATGTTGTATAATAGCGAACCATGCTGATCTACTACATCGCTGTCTGTGGTTTCTTTATGCGTCTAACCCACTATACAACAATGGCGACGAGGATGGGATCCTGTTGAGCGCTCCAGCCGGGCTGTCGGACAACGCTCCCGAAGACTCGCTCCACCGCTCCACGGGCATCCTCCATGAGCGCCTCCGAGGGTGAATGAGTTTCTGCTGTTGGGTGTGGCCTATTATGCTAATGAGTTCCTGCTGGGCTTTTTCTATAAAAAGCCCCGCCAGGAAAAAGAAGAAGAACTGGAAGCCCTGCCCTGCCCAGGGTGCCGATAGGATGCCCCTCCCCTGTAATTGTGGCCCTAGTTAGGGAATATTAATACACTATGTAAACCGCTCTGAGACCCCCTAGGGGGGCTGAGCGGTATATAAGTTGAAATTATATATATATATATATATATATGGCAAGCCCTCTGGCAATGACTTACCTACTCTCCCATTGACCTCTGGGGAAGCTGCCTTGGCATCCTATTGGTCCATCCTGCCAACTCCTCCATTCTTACACCCCCACTTTTGACATCTTGCACCATGGGGATTGTAGTCCTCAGCTGGCCTTACTGCAACCATAGCAAAGGGAATTAGAACTACAACTCCCAAACTGGGAGTCCTAAGTGGCCCTGGGGCATTAAGAGACAGTCAGTTAAACTGTTAAACAGTAAAAGTGTTAAACAGGAAGCAGCTTTGGAACTGAAAGGGGTTGGGGGGGAAAGGAAGGCCTGGATATCTCTCTGAATTATAATTTATCTCCAGACTGCAGAGATTCGTCTCCGTGGAGAAAATGGTTGCTTTGGAGGGTGAGGTCTATAGTATTATACGTTACTGAAGTCCTTCAACAAACCTGGCCCTTCCCTTAGTATTGCCAGCCTTTGGGAGGCAACTGGAGAGCTCCAAGATTGGTTCACCTGAAGAAAATGGCTGCTTTGGGCCATGGACTCTATGGCATTACACCCTGCTGAGGTCCCTCCCCTCCCTGAACCCTGCCCTCCCCTGGCTCTACCCCTCAAATCTACAGGAATTTCCCAATCCAGACTTGGCAACCCTGTAACTGGCTATGGAACTGCTTTCCAGACCCGTGGAACCCAGAAGACATGGCATGCGGCTTTCCTCCCATACTACCCACTTGGGGCAGCAACATGACTTGAGACAGCCCTGCCTCATAGCTAAGCAGAAGGAAATACACATTGCTTGCCTCCCTCTATTTCCCCCTTCCCTCCACAGCCCGGACACTCACCTGAAGCCTCGTTCTAGAGCTTGTTGTATTTCTTCCCACAACGGGCCTTACTCCTAGTCTGTAATAATTCCCATAGTCTCATGGATCCCACAGGTTCATCATGATTTTTCCTTTGTGTATGGTGTTGTTGTTGGGTTTCCCACTTTCTATATCTTTTTATTCATTTAGCATTACCGGACACTTAGAGCATCCTGATTGGCTTTTTGACAGCAGTCAGCAGTCATACAGCCAATGGAGATTTTTCACTCCTTTGGGAACAGGGAACAGTCCTTCTCTTCCTGTCCTTGTCATCCCAAGTGAAATCCAGTCCTCGGGTCTTGCCTCTTGCCAACCTTAGCGGGGGAAAGGTCAGATGCCATAACCCCAGAGTACCCCAATCTCTGACAAAGGGCGGGCACTTTGCCTTGCCAGCATCCAATATGATAAAGCTCCAAAGTAAAGGACGCAGGTGTAGCAGTGGTTGCTGTCAAAGGAAATGTGCCCTTGAACATGAGCACTGCTGGCTCGATCTGTGGCCAGGATCATGTAAACGTATATCAGAGAACGAACTTTAATTGGGTAAAATAAGTTGTTTAATTACACTAATTACATTTTTGCAACCCAAGCCTTCATTGCATTTAGTTTTTAACACATGTGCTCTGTTTTGTAACTGCTCCAAGCACCTCCACTTTGCACAAAGCAATCAAACACTTTGCATGTTTGTTCCTTTGGAGGAGCTCTACCAATCACTCCCACACCGATTTTTATGCAGACTTCTGAAGATTTTTTGCATGGTTCTCTTTTATGCAAGAAGGCAGCAGCTTCTCCATCTTTTGCTATTGTGCTGTAAAGGAAATCTATTCTCCTATGCATGCTGCAAACATGACCAGAATTGGGCAACGCACACAGAGGAATGGAAGAGAATCTGCAAGTCATGTGACTGTCACATTGGGTGGAGGCCCCAGACCCAACCTGCATACTCCATAATGTGTGAGCGGCTAGCCCACTGGGCTATAGCTGCAGCTCCCCCTTCAAGAGCCAGTGTGATGTAGAGGTTAGGAGCGTGGACTCTAATCTGGGAGAACTGGGTTTGATTCCCCACTCCTTCACGTGCAGCTGCTGGTGTGACTTTGGGTCAGTCATAAGTTCTTCCAGAGCTGTTCTCTCAAGGGCAGTCCTCTCAGAGCTCTCTCAGCCCCACCTACCTCACAGGGTGTCTGTTGTGTGGAGATGGAGGGACAGAGATTGTAAGCCACTCCGAGACTCCTTCAGGTAGTGAAGGGCGGGGTATAACTCCAATCTCTTCTTCTTCTTCAAAGTAGATTCATAATTGTTTTACAGTAATCCACAACAAGCTAGTGAAGCTCAGCCACTTTAAATGCGCATGTGGTATCAATAGGAACAGTACAACGCTGGGTCCCCTTTGTGTTGATACGACTCCTGTCCTTAGGATCATCTCTCCTGCCAGTGTTTTATGATTGAATCCACTGGACACTTCTGTGAGTCATTTCCTATTAGAAAATTATGCTCCGCGCAGGACGGGAAAATGTGGGTCTGTGACCATAATTACATAAGGAAAGGAATATGAGATGAGACTTCTACCCTGCACATCTTGGGACAGATAGTGCTGTGTCAGCATATATTACCTACCTCCTGTGAATAAAACCTTACACGACTCATTCAGCAAGGATTTCCCCTCCTTTCTTCGCCCACCTCTCCCATTATAATTCATTTTACATTGCCTTATGTTTGGAAAGTTTGTAAGTGTCTCCGTGAGTCCCAGAACAATGTGAATTTGTCTGCCGACGGAAAGAGAATCATGAGTCATTTGCTACTAATACAGCCCCTAATAATGTAGGAATCTGTCTCCCTGAGAAGGGCAATGGGAAATTTATACAGTTTTACGAGTTCGGGATAGGCTATGGCGGTCTGAACAATGGGTGCCTGTTCTTGCGGGGATACGGTGATGGATGTCCGATGTTTTCTGGGCACGCAGGTGACAATGGAATCTAGCTATTGTCTGTATCTCCTGCCACAGGCAGACTTGGTGCTACACAGACTGGGTCCCCCATATCTTATTATGATTATGCCTCCCCTGTATTGAGAAAGTCAGATCTCCCTTTGCCAGATACTCTTTGCTGGTTACCTGAGCATTGACTCTTGAAAGCTTATAACCTGGAAATCTTGTTGGTCTTTAAGGTGTTACCAGATTTGACTCCTGCTCTCCTACTGCAGACCAACATGGCCACCCACCTGAAACTACCTCCCCACTGTCCACTACTTTACACCAGAGAACAGTATATTATTCCCAAAACTGGAACACACATTTGAGGCAACTTCCAAACAGAAGGAGGATGGAGGGAGGAGAAGAAGAAGAAGAGTTGGTTTTATACCCTGCTCTTCACTACCCAAAGGAGTCTCAGAGTGGCTGACAATCACCTTCCCTCCCTCTCCCCACAACAGACACCCCGCAAGGTAGGTTGGTCTGAGAGAGCTCCGAGAGAGCTGTGACTGGACCAAGATCACCCAACTGGATGCATGTGGAGGAGTGGGGAATCAAACCCGGTTCTCCAGGCTAGGGTCCACTGCTTCACTACACCACAGCTGGCTCTCTTTATGAACACTGATTTCAGTTCTCGCTCAGATTTCCAGCATGAAAGAGAACCAAGGCTCAGACAACTAGCGCCGTAGCTCATGCCAGTGGTTTGTCCACTGTCACCACCGTTGCCTTGGCCATCCCTCTCTTGGTCTGTATCTCTTTCTCATAGCCTCCCTAGCCTTATCCACTATCTCAGCTGCTGTCTTCCTCAGTCTCCTCTTATTTCTATCCTACTGTTGCTTTGCCTCCTCTTAAGCCTCATAGCAGGTCCTAACCTGGATGGCCCAGGCTAGCCTGATCTCATCAGATCTCAGAAGTTAAGCAAAGTCAGCTCTGGTTAGTATGGATGGGAGTCCACCAATGAAGTCCAGGGTTACTATGCAGAGGCAGGCAATGGCCAGCCACTTCTGAATGTCTCTTGCCTTGAAAACCCAATGGAGTTGCTATAAGCTGGCAGCGACTCGCCGGCACTTTCCACCACCATAGTTGGCCCATCTTCACATCCATAAGCTGTCCATAAAGCTGTCCATAAAGCTGGCCCACCACATCCATCCTCTGGGCCCATTCTGTCGACTGCTTCCATCTCGCTTTCTCTGAGTCCCTTGCTCCCACGTCAATCTGGTTCACACAATACGTGGTGAGAATTGTAACATTTTGGGGTCTGCAGAGGAAGACCTCCAGACTGAGACTTGGCTCTGCCTGCTTCTGGCAGCCAATGACCCTCTAAGGCCGTGACCCACCAGGAACTTTCCCTGTAAATTAAACATCAGTCCAGTCCACTGCGATCATCATGAGTGTCAAGCAGTGGTGGCCATGTGCACAGCTGCAGTGTGGAAGCAATGCTCCGTATAAACAAATACTACCTCTCCATGACCTTGGGAGGCCCATCAACTCTCAGAACCTTTACAGCCCTACTCATATACGATGGAATTCCCTCAAGAACAGAGCACTCATTTGGACCATGTATTTTAGACCTGTTTATTTTCCACTCGGTTACCTATAATCTCATTCCCAAATACAAAACTTTTGAGAGAGGGGAAAATTACGACTGCACGCTGGCCAAACAGGTATGCCAGGTCCATGAACTCTCAGAGGGAGATAAAAATTGTTGGCTCCAGTGCCTATTCTTATTCCACATGTCGCCTCAGCACTGTTTTGATATTTGTTCCTGTTTGCAGAAAAAAAATAATGTGTTTTTTTTTAATCTAGTCCTTCCTTTAAAGCAACCTCATTAAATACCGGCAGGATGAGGCCCTTGATTTACTGACTTTAAGCATATGATGGCACCCATCCATTTGTCACACATATGCATTAATTTTCTGCCCGAATTTGACTGTCAGCCTGCGCTTCCATATGTTTATTACATGTTTTTATGCTACTTTCCGTCGAAGGAACTGGGGATTCAACATACTTCCTCCTGTATTCCTTTTTAAGATACTTTCAGCCCCTTTCCAAAATGCAACTGCTGGAGCTGCTTTTCCAAGAAAGAGAATGGCATGGGGGGAAAGGGAAGGAGGAGGAGTAGGAGCTGGTTCTTATACCCCACTTTTCACGACCTGAAGGGGTCTCCAAGCAGCTTACAGTCACCTTTCCCTTCCTCTCCCCACAACAGACACCCTATGAGGTACGTGGGGCTGAGAGAGCTCTGAGTGAGCTGTGACTGGCCCAGAGTCATCCAGCAGGCTCCATGTGGAGGAGGAATGGGGAAATCAAACCCGGTTCTCCAGGTTAGAGTCTGCCTGCTCTTAATCACTATACCAAGCTGAGGGTGCGTTTTTCCCCTGTACTTTTCCGTCTGCGGGGGGAAAACAAACATTCATCCAGCTTGCTTGTACCATTCCTGGGGGTAGGGGGGAACAGGTTATCCGCAAGCTTCTCATAGCAGGCACAAAAGCAACTTGGGAATGGCCTTTTTTTCAGGGAGAGGCACACATTCCCCCTTCCCCAGTTTGTCCTCGTCACTACCCTGGTGAGATCAGATGGGCTGAGAGGAAGTGACTGGCCCCGAGTCACCGAGTTTGCTTCACGGCTCAGTGGGGATTTGAACGAAGGTCCTGATCCACGCGCTACATCACACTGGCTCCTATTGGTAATGTTTTCAGGGACAAAAAGGGCTTTCAGTAGGAACTGGAGTGAGAAGAATGGCCCAGGTGCTGCTGGAGCAGAGATGGTCTGCATGGCCTCTAGTTTCTGCATAGTGGCAATAGCTACTCTGAGGGTGGGGACAAGGGGGGGGGGGGTCGGCAAAAATAACAATAGCAGGTGCTGCTTGGGAACAGGTAGTGGGGTAAAACAATGGTAATAATCATACAATAGACCAGTTCTGGACCCCAGGGGCCTCCGGTGAAGTCATTCCTGTCATCAGGCTCTCCAGTCACCTGCACAAATACCTGAGGGGAAAATTAGGGGGTGCACGGCACGCATTGTTCCTTTTGTTAGAAGTGCCAAGTTTGGTGGGGATGAATTTGCCATCTGTTCCACTTGCTACAAAAACCTGGTCAGCTGTAAACTTTTTTTTTTTTTTGTATGTTGCCCCTTTCCATCAGTGCTAACAAAAGTCAGAAAGGGATTGCTTCGTGGGGTTGTTTTTTTGTTTTTAAAGAACGCTGTCTTTGCCGATGCGTCGTTCACTTTGGTATGCTTTTTTCACAAATGTTTGCTGTCACCTGTTTCCGGAGGAACAGAGCTTGCCCGCCTGATTCCAACTAGCTTCCCTTTTGGGTGCCCACCTCTTCCACCTATTACTCCAAAGGAAGTCCCTGTACAAATAGTAAGCATTTGCCATGGCGAACGCAGGGCCGGCTCCAGGTGTCTGGGCGCCCTAGGCAGAAAGTCTGGGGCGCCCCCCACTGGGGATGCCAACCTCCCAGTGGGGCCTGGAGACCGGGGGGCCATGGCGGAGTGCTGGCTTTCCTGGAGGTTCCGCAGTTGCGGGGCCGCCAGGGAAGGGGGCGGGTGGTCTAGCCGCCGCCCCCTCCCTCCCAGCGCTGGCTTTCCTGGGGGCTCCGCGGCTGCAGGGGGGGGGTGGGACGTGGCCACGGGCCTGGGACGCGGCAAGACGCCCTCAGCCCGGCACAAAGGGGCCCCGGCGAGTGGCCGGGGTGCCACTCCCCTCGGCTCAGCACCGCTTCCACTTTCCAGGGCTGCAAAAGTTTGCTTTTCTCTCCAACAGCTGGGGACTCGCCAGAGGGCCGGGAGCGCCACGCTCCTTCCTGGGGCGGGTTCCCCAACAGTCAGGCAGGCGCGCCCGCTCGCCCTTCCCAGGGCTTGGGCGAGGGTTCCCAGCGCCAGGCGGAGGCTCTGCCCCTTCCCCCTGAAACTGCCCGTGGGAGGTGGGTTGGTTGTCCGAAGGAAGAGAAATGCAAGTCTCTGGCGGCAGCAACTCCAAGCTGCGCCGCTGGTTTGGAAGAAAGCCCTTCACTTCCTCGGAATACAGGCCCGGGATCGGGGTGTTAGACCATCCCCCCACTGCACTTCCATGCCACATCCGCACAATCATGCCCTGCCCGGAATAAATCCCCCAACGCGGGTTTCCTGCACACAGACCTGCCATGTGTGCACTGCAGCCATGTGTGAATGGGACTCGGGGGGGGGGGTAACAAATCCAGGCAGAGTTTGGTGCCTCCTAATCTGGACTCCCTTCAGAATAACCTCCTCTGTCTTCCGCTGCCATCTGCCACGCAGCCACGCTTTTGGGGTGAAAGCCCTGGTCAGCAACTAGGAGGCCACTGTGGGAAGGGAGCGCCAGCAGCGGAGGGCCAGTGTCTCAATCGCTGTCCCCCCTCCCCACCATGTGACCTGCCGGCAAGACTCGTCGCCCGTTGGGGGCCCCCAGGAAAGCCGGGAAGCTGCGGCGGGCACCCGGTTAGGGCAGCGGGGGGGCACTTTTCGAGGGGGGGAGTGGGCGATCCGGCCGTGGGCGAACGTCAGGGCTCTTTTTGTAGCAGGAACTCCTTTGCATATTAGGCGACACACCCCTAATGTAGCCAATCCTCCAAGAGCTTACAGTGGCCCCCGTAAGAAGAGCTCTGTAAGCTCTTGGAGGATTGGCTACATTAGGGGTGTGTCGCCTAATATGCAAAGGAGTTCCTGCTACAAAAAGAGCCCTGGCGAACGTTCTTTCCATACGGGTACCCATTTTGTTTCACTCATAGCACAAATGTGTGGATAAACATTTTTTTGCCAGTAGAAAGTGGATTTGGATAATGAGAAAAAAAATCTCATTTACACAGATGTAAAGGGGGGAAATTATTCATTTAAAATTATTCATGTCCTGTCTTTCTCCTAACTGGCAGGACTCAAAGCAGCTTGTAGTTTTAAACCCAGTGGAAGTCTCAGTTCACAAAAACATAGCACAAATAGAGATCGAGCTGTGTGACCCATTGTACTTGACTAACCTCAAAACATGAGCCATCAAAAGCTTGTTGGGAAAAGGTCTGCTTTACAGGGCCTCTGCAGTCTTGACAAGGTTGAGGCCTTTCCCACACCCTCAGGAAGACCATTCCATAAAACAGAAGTGGCCACCAAGAAAGCCCGAGCAGAAGCAATTCTCATTGACCTGCTAGTAATCTGTAGTGTAAAGATCAAAGCTGCCTGAAGTGCACTTAAAAATGGAGGCAGTCTTGCAGATAGGAGGATCCCAGGTCGTGAATAGGGATGCCAAGTGTAAATTACCTTAGAGCGGGGGAGTCCCGCTCTATCCCTGGAGTCCCTCCAAGTGACATCATCACACTGGGGACGTTGCCGGAAGGGGGTGGAGTTCCCCCCGGGGCCCGATTTTCTGGGGGCGGGTAACGGGCCTCTCGGACGGGGGGACTTGGCAAGTCTAGTCGTGAAGCACTTTAAAGGCTAACACCAGCATGTTGTATTGGGTGTGGAAGCAAACTGACAGCCAGCATGGTGGTGGTGGTAATGCTGGAAAGTGCTGCCAAATCACAGCTGACTTATGGAGACCCTGTAGGGCTTTCAAGGCAAGAGATGAACAGGGGTGGTTTGCCATTGCCTGCCCCTGCATAGCGGCCCTGGACATCCTTGGTCATCTCTCATCCAAGTACTAATCAGAGCCAACCTTGCTTAACTTCTAACAAGATCAGGGCAGGGCAGACAGACAGACAGTTTCTGGCCTCCCCTCTTTCCCCTCCCCCTTGCTCCCCCCTTTTCTCCTTCTCAGATTTCCCCCTGCATGAGTCCCCCCCCCCACCATCCTGAATCCTATAGAAATGGTCATATTGGTTTCATTGTCTTTATGGACTGGTTAATATGTTGTATTCTAGAAGCCGCAGATTTATAAGTTGTTATCACCCGCTCTGAGCTGGGCTCGGGGAGAGTGGGATATAAATTTAATAGACTAACTAAATATAAATGTACCAATCTTAATTTTCAGGGTGATACGTTCAAACCACAATCCCTGTCAAGAGTCTAGTAATACCATTTTCAGTGGTGGGTGTGTATTCAAAAGGGGGGGGGGAATTTGCAAAGGGATTTCTTTTTTTCTTGTATTTACAATCCAATAACCCAACAGTCCTAGGCAACCCAAATCACTCATACCACCCACCCTCTTGCATAATTGCCACTGCAACCAAAAAGGATGCTACAACAAATGTAATACCAAAATTGGTATAGAAACACAGAGCTGGAAGGTACCCCAAGGGTCACCTTGTCCAACCTCCCCCCACACACAATAAAGGAAATTCACAGCTACTTTCCCCACACTCCCCCAGTGACCCCAGCTCTATGCCCAGAGGAAGGCAAAAAACCTCCAAGATCCCTGGGCCAACCTGGCTAGAAGGAAAACTCCCTCCTGACCCCAAAGTGGTGATCGGCATTACCCTGGGCTTACAAGAATGAGCCACAAGAGCCGAGCGCTGGCTCATCCCTTCCTGCCCTGCCTGTGACGTAGGGTTGCCAGGTCCCTCAAAGTCCACCAAAGTCCTCCAAATCGGGCAATCCCTGCCAAACTAGGGGGTCTGGCAAGCCTACTCTGACGATCTTCCTAAATTCATAGTAAGTAATAGAATCACAATTGCTGTCAGGTGGCCATCTAGCCTTGGGTCTCTAAAGAAGGAGAGCCCACCACCTCCCCGCTGTTGAAAGTCAAATCTCCCTTCATCAGCCCATGAGGAAGCCTGTTCCTCTCACTGTCAGGAAATTCTTCCTAATGTTTAGGTGAAAACTCTTGATTTTGGTCTGACCTTCTGGGACAACAGGAAAAAACCTCCACTCCGTCCTCTATATGTAAAAGGTAAAGGTAAAGGTTCCCTTGCTCGAAAGCCAGTCGAATCCAACTCTAGGGTTACGGTGCTCATCTCCGTTTCAAAGCCAAAGAGCCAGCGTTGTCCAAAGACGTTTCCGTGGTCATGTGGCCGGCATGACTAAACACCAAGGTGCACGGAACGCTGCTATGGAGCTGCGGTGGCTCAAGTGGTTAAGATGCTGAACTGCAGGCTGTGGAAGGTCAGTAGTTCAGCAATTCAAGACCCGGGTGCTGCATGATGGGGTGAGCTCCCGTCTCTAGTTCCAGCTCCTGCCAACCTAGCAGTTCAAAAGCAAGAAATTGCAAGTAGATAAATAGGTACCACTTTGGTGGGAAGGTAACAGCGTTCCTTTATATGACAGCCCTTCAAATACCTGAAGATGGCTATCATATCATCTCTCAATTGTCTCCTCTCCAGGCTAAACTTAACCAGCTCCTTCAACCTTTCCTCATAGGACTTGGCCACCAGACCCCTCACCATCTTTGTTGCTTGAGCAGAAAATCTGGAGTGGTGAAGAAAGCATCAGAAGCTATCACCAGCTGAATCCAGTGATATCTCAGTAGGGCCACCAATACACAGTGAAAAAAGAACAAGACAAAGTTTCAATCACAACAGATCACAAGGGAACAATCTGTCCCAGTGAGCTACTCCTTGGAATCTACCCAGCCAAGACAGCAGAGGGCAAAGTGTTTAAGGTCCCGATCACATGCAGAAGTAGCCGCGCAATAGGCACGAATGCCGGGCAGATTTTAAGGGCACGATTACACAGGAACATCTGGCAAGCGTCCTGCACCCATTGGCAACTTGTCTCACTCTGCCAAAGAATGGAGGGAGAAAAGTGAACTCAGAAGACATTTAAAGAGACTGCAGTCTCTTTAAATGCCTTCTAGCCATACCCAAATAAAAGCTGAATAATATAGGCTTTTATCCAGACATGGCTATTTTGGTAGCCGAATCAGATTCTCCAATCTGTATTTGGCTGAATAAATACCCCAAAAATATGGATCAGGTGCTTCTTGGGTATTTATTTGGCTCAGTATATATCGAGTGCACACCAGCTTGAGATCTACCTACAATAGAAGCAGGAATGGAACTGCTGGAAAACCCAGATAAAGAAAGTCATCCATAGCCCAGGCCTTTAGCAGTAAAAGGCAATCAAATGTGCAAAAAAACCCTGATGCAACAGAAGATTTCCCCTTAGAACTCCAACCAGTGACATTCCAAGAAAGTACACATAACTCTCCATGTCAGAGGGTTATTCTTCAGCAACCTAAATACCCCCCAGACCTTCATAAATACAAACAGTGCTTCACCATACGGATGGAAAATGTCTGACAAGGGAGAGACTGAGGGTTGTCTGCACTGCTTTGGGAAATTCCTGGAGCTTTTGGGTGTGGAGCCTGAGAATGGCATGGTTGGGGAGGGGAGGGACCTCAGCCTCGTACAATACCATAGAGTCCACCTTCCAAAGCAGCCATTTTCTCTAGGGGAACTGATCTCTGTAGCCTGGAGATCAGTTGTAATTCTGGGTGATCTCCAGCCACCACCTGGAGGGTGGCAACGCTAAAAGAGTGGACAGAGGGGCCAGTGGGAACAGGGGCAGGCAACAAGAGGCTGCCTTGTCTGAATTAATCTTGATGTTGTCAGAAATGGTTTACTGGTAACAATACTGATGGTGTCCTGGGCATGGCGTGGACTAAAGTTGACAAGGCCCCTGTTTGGTGAGAAGGACCAAGTGGCTTAAGGTCAGCCGGTCCATCCAACCCACCTAACCCAATCAGCCTTCCCCTTAAAACTGAATAGAGCCCAGAGCCCCTTCGTCCTTCATAACCAGCGCAACCTAGAATGTAAAGACTGAAGCCCATTAATCAAGGACTTCTGCTCTACAAGGGGCGGAGCAAACAGGTCAGTTTCTACTGGCTCATTCATATTTCCAGAGAGGATGGCACAATACCAGGACCAGCTGCCCCCTGAGAAAGGTATGTAGGTATGTAGGGCTATCTTTTGGCTATGTTCCTGCAGAGTGCAGAGGGTTGGACTAGATGACCCCTTGCAAGGTCCCTTCCAACTCTAACATTCTATGATTCTATGAAAGGTCAGGTAAAGGAGGACATGCCTGTAAATGTTTACTCTCAAATTTGAACTGGCCCTGCAAAGACCCTAACAGGGAGCTCCAGTGTATTCCTAAAAACCTGTGTCACTGTTATCTGATAATTCCTCAAGTTCTGAGATTGCTGAAACATCATGCCTGGAATTCTTTTAGAATAAACAATATAGGCAAACCATCTGATAAAAGGGGAACTTAGGGTTGCCAGCCTCCAGGTGGGGTCTGGAGATCTCCGGCTTTTACAACTGATCTCCAGCTGACAGAGATCAGCTTCCCTGGATAATATGGTTGCATTGAAGGGTGGACTCTATGGCATTGTACTATGCTGAGGCCCCTCCCCTCCCCAAACTCCTCCCTCTCCTGGATCCACCCCCAAAGTCTCCAGGTATTTTCCAACTCAGATCTGGCAGCCCTAGGGGAACTTGGCAAAACCTCCACCTTTAATAGATCAACTGATGACACTGGGACATTTAATAACTGACTTAAATGAAAAATCCTACCTCCCGAGATGGGAGGTAGGTTCATAGACTTCTTTGTACACTTTGAAACGGACATTTTGTTCACATAAAAACTATCACAGAAATCAGTACAACCCATTGGAAATATAGCAATTTCTCTCTCTTTTTTTTTGAAAAACAATTTATTAGGATATACTAAAAGTTCAAACATACATTAAAACCTAAGTTATTATACCTCTTTTCCTCCTTTCACCTCCCCTTAATGGCTTCCCACAGTGCTCCAACCTCCAGCCCAAAACTTATATCTTCTTCCTCCCTCCTTTTCTCATTAGTCATTTCTACAAGTAACGTATCTTTTAGCCGTTATTCTTACACATTTATCTCCCTTTTCTACTTTTCTTAATTTTCAGTAGTTATCAAAGCAAAGCAAATTGTCCTTTACATCCCAGTATTTCTCTAAATAGTCTTTGAAATCTTTCCAGTCTGCAAAAAATTCTTCTGCTTCCAAGTTTTTGAGTTTCCTTGTCATTGGAAATATAGCGATTTCTCCATTGCCCCTAACCAGTCAACTATTTGGTCCAAGCTCTGAATTCTGTGATATCAGAGCAGCAACAAAGAGAAGGAAGTTCGAGCTTGCGGCAGATATTGTAAAGGCCTTGTCAGCCCTGTGGTCATGAAGGAACATAAGAACATAAGAGAAGCCAATGTTGAATCAGGCCAGTGGCCCATCCAGTCCAACACTCTGTCACACAGTGGCCAAAAATACCAGGTGCCATCAGGAGGTCCAGCAGTGGGGCCAGGACACTAGAAGCCCTCCCACTGCTGCCCCCTCCAGCACCAAGAATAGAGTGCATCACCTGCCCCAGACTGAGAATTCCCATCTATACCCTGTGGCTAATAGCCACTGATGGACTTCTGCTCCATATGTTTATCTAATTCCCTCTTGAAACTGTCCATGCTTGTAGCTGCCACCACCTCCTGTGGCAGTGAATTCCATATGTTAATCACTCTTTGGGTGAAGAAGTATTTCCTTTTATCTGTTCTAACCCGACTGCTCAGCAATTTCATGGAGTGCCCACGAGTTCTCACTTGCAAGGAAACATGGGCCTGTTGGAGCAGATCAACCTAACTGCATCAAAAGAAGTAGGACAAGCAGAGACAAAGAGGCATGCCAGCTGCCATTTGTGTGTGTGTGTGTCAAACAGATACATTGGCTGTCGATTGGCAGCTCTGTTTCTCTGCTCCTGGAATGTGCTCCATCTGGGAACATATGGCCCAACTCACCTGACCTACACATTTTATTGTCAGTTACATTCCCATCCCATACCTCAAGCTGGATCAAATATTTCAGGAGGTGGGATTATTTAGGGAACACGCACCCCAGGTTTTATTATCTTAGTGAACAAACGTATCTTATTCAAAATTTGAAGGGATGTCTGAGTTATGGAGAATCCTGAGGAGGCTAAATCCCATTTCCTTTAAGGGCACATTCAATTTCCTTTTATCCAAATGGACTAATCAGTTCCTTGTTCAAGCACTATTTATCCCACATATGTTTGATTACATTTTGTATGTCGGTCTTCCCATTTACTGGCAATCGTCTGGACTGCTGTCTGTTTAAAAGGAAGGTGTAGGCGGAAGGGGCACATTAAAAGAAAGCTTTCTGCTTCAGTTGAAGCAATATCACTGTGTCTTTGAGAAGTATTCGTAAAGAGCTTTCCAGCATCTATTTCAAAGTAGACTTTTCTTCATGGGGATCCTTTGTTCCAGTGAGGAAGGAAATTGATACGTTCAAAAGGGTGATTGCTAATATGTATGGGAAACCCCGAACCTGTAAAAAATGTGTTTGCTTCTCACAAATCGTAGTTCACGCTCAATTTAGAAAAATTAGACAAGGCTACGTATAAAGTCATCATGCTGGAGTAGTTTGTTTTTGTTTTGTTTTGTTTTTAAAAACCTTTCCTTTTAAGTAGTTAAATGTTTTGTACAGAAATTGCTGGAAATGACTTGATTAGTGTACACATTAGAAATTATCAGATAAACAAGACATGCAAATAACCAGGTTAAAACAATAAATTACTGTTACACAGTTAGCAGAGTGGGGAATCTCAACTTTTTAGTTTAAAAAAGGGGGGGTGCATTCTAATCTACCACAAAGTACAACTGTGAGATTCAGATGGCTTCAAAGAGAAATTATGAGAATCATAATATTTTAGTAACCAATATTTCTAATTATGGCTTTGGTCTAAAAAAACCCCCCAGCAAAAATAGTTTTTGAGTTGCTGTTACAGAACTCATTAATAAATACACTAAATCTAAAAGAAATATTAGAGCAGTCAGGGCTCTTTTTGTAGCAGGAACTACAAATGAAAAGCAACAGTGGATGGAAGACTAGGAATGGTCTTCAGATAGAGCACATCTGTCACAGAGCCAGTTTGGTGTAGTGGTTAGGAGCACGGACTCTAATCTGGGAGAACTGGATTTGATTCCCCACTTCTTCACATGCAGCCAGCTGGTGTGACCTTGGGTCAGTCATAAATTCTTTCAGAGCTGTTCTCTCAAGGGCAGTTCTCAAGAGAGCTCTCTCAGCCCCATCTACCTCACAGGGTGTCTGTTGTGGGGAGGGGGAGGGAAAGGAGATTATAAACTGCTCTGAGACTCCTTCGGGTAGTGAAGAGCAGGGTATAAATCCAATCTCTTATTCTTCCTCTTCTGAATACTTGAAACTTCCTTATACTGAATCAGACCATTGATCCATCAAGATAAATACTGTCTGCTCAGACTGGCAGTGGATCTCCAAGGTCTCAGGCAGAGGTCTTTTATGTCACATACTACCAGATCCTTCTAACTGGAGAATGGGGGATTAAACCTGGTACCTTCTGAATACCAAGCAGATGCTCTACCACTGAGCTACAACCCCTCCCCCTAGTGTGGACATGTCACCCCAGAATATAAGAAGGATGTGAATTGTAAATCTACCTTCCTGCCTAGCAATATACCTATGCTTCCTTTTGTCCACACTCACACATCAATACTAAAAGAGAAACTCAACACCATTTTGAATGATAGTTTGAAAATAGTGTTACTTTTAATGTAGAGGGGATTTGGGAAGTGGATATGGAGAAGCATTCAATTGTGATTCAATTAAACAAACAGTAGTTACTTTCTGTAGACACCAGGGATACTTAAACACCCATTGGTTCAGCTTGTATGCTGTTCGCCAGTTGTGAACAGAGACCGGATATTTCAATAATCAGTTCGCCAATTCGCCAGTCTGTTAGTGGGTGTTTGGCAGGTTGTTTCACTGTCTTCCTCACTAACCAGGCAGTACAGCACAACTGGGGTTTTGTGTGTGCACATTCTCACATAGCCCAATTGACTTCTACTATCTCCCCAACTTTATTGAATAAGTGCTCTGCTGAGCAGGCAATGTTTAAGTAGACAATGAAATCACTCATTAAATCATTCACAGATCATATAAACCAGTCAACAATGAACACTCTGATTCAATAAAAACTTACTCTTTGGTGTTCATCTACCTAGTTTTTAGCAGAGTGAATGGCTGCTGATTGGCTTGAACTGGCAACATTGCAGATGTGCAGTTTTGGGGAAACCAGATTGGCAAGCATTCACAGCTTCTCAGCCCGAACGGAATAGGCCGAGTGATTGGCTCACATCTGATCGCCACCATTAAATATAGTAAGTTCAACAGCTGAACATGCTCACAGCATTCCTATCAGACACCACAATCTGATATAGATTGGACCCATAGCATTGGGGAAGGGAATTTTACTGTTTTCCATATGCCGTTTCCCCAGCTTGAAAACCCCCCAGGTTACTTTAGGCTGGGGAGGGATACAGTTGCTCACCCCCTTTCCGAGGTTTAAAGAAGCTCGGAAGAGATTTTTGATCAGGAAAAAAATGGGAATGGGAGAGATAATAACCCCCTTTTTCAGTACTGCAGCCGCAATCCGGAAGAGCCCTAGATTCCAGCATTACGAGTTCCACTCCAGGTTACATTTCCAGTAAAAAAAAAGAACCCCCAAAACGCAGGAGGAAATTAGGTAGCAGTAGATTTCATAAGGAACTCTACTCCTAAATTTATCTGTCCTGTTGTACTGAATGTTCTTGTTCATTTCATGTGGCATGATAAGTTAACAGTGCACATTTGCAAAATGTATCATTGTAAGCTTAAGAAAACCAGAAGCTCTCCGAGTCCTGCAAAAGAGATCAGAGATTCTCTCAGAATAAGTGTAGGTTTTAGGGAGCTGAGGGGGTCAATAAAGTGGTGGAAGGCACACAGTCTTACGTTTGCTGGCAGAATATACGATCAATACAATGGCTTATAGTCATTTGCAACGTCCTGGGAAAATGAGTTATTTCTTCCTGCAACATACTTTGCCTCTTAGTGTTTCAGTAAATTGCATTAGGAGAAGGAAAGCCCCTTAGGTATTAGATCGGAAGTTTTCCAGTGTGTTCTGGTAAACTTCAAGCAGGGATAACCATTAGTCAGCAAATTATTGGGTTACTGAAGTGGAATTCCACATATCCTGGTGCTGGGTCTCATCTTTGTTTAAAGGTATGCAGGGGATTGATTTATGTTTTCCTTTTACAGGGAACTAAATTTATTCTTTGCAGAGATACATGGAAATCGAGTCAGATGCGCTGGGATGAGAAACACGCCTTGACCAAAAAGTTAGCAATGAGAATGATTTATGGTGTAAACCTGAGCACAGCTACACCCTTCTAAATCCATTGAAGTCAATGGGCTTAGTAGGGTATAACTCTGCTTCAGACAGAACTGCCAGTGACTTAACAATATGCTGAAGGGGACATGTTGAGACAGATCTGTTCTTGCTTGCATACAAGACAACTGCAGTTGCCCTTCTTTCCCACTTCTCTCCCCTTCCTTTGGTATGGCAGTCAGGGGACTATGTGCAAACCAGAGATGCTCCTGAATTTACTGGATTTACTGGATTCAAATATTCCCACTTTTATTTTCATTATGAGAAGAAGAAGAAGATGGGGAGGAGGAGGAGATTGGATTTATACCCCACCCTTCACTTGGAGTCTCAGAGTGGCTTACAATCTCCTTTCCCTTCCTTCCTTCCCTTCCTTCCCTTCCCTTCCCTTCCTTCCCTTCCTTCCCTTCCCTCCTCACAACAGACACCCTGTGAGGTAGGTGGGGCTGAGAGAGCTCTTTCAAGGACTGCTCTTGAGAGAACAGCTCTGAGAGAACTTGTGAGTGATCCAAGGTCACACCAATAGCTGCATGTGGAGGAGTGGGGAATCAAACCCAGTTCTTCCAGATTAGAATGTGTCCAAAGCACTTAAAACAAATACAACATCAATACCAGCTATAAAAATTAGGGTGCTGACAAACCATTCACAGGGACAAAGGGCACCTACCTATCTACCTACCATATTTGTGTCTGGGATGGGGTGAGGCAGAGGATACTTTTAGGGAAGAAGCCATGGCTCAGTGACAGAGCAATACTTGCCCTGAAGGCAGAAGGTCCATCACTAGCATCTTTAGTTCAAGGATCAGGTAGCAAGTGATGTGAACAACCTCTTTCTGAAACCTTAGAGAGCCAGTGTGGCGAAGTGTTTAAGTGTGGTGGACTCTAATCTGGAGAACCAGGTTTGATTTCCCACTCCTCCACATGAAACCAGCTGGATGACCTTGGGTCAGTCCCAGTTCTCTCAGAGCTGTCCCAGCCCCACTTACCTCACAGGATGTCTTTTGTGGGGAGAGGAAGCGAAGGTGATTGTAAGGTGCTCTGAGACTCCTTTGGACATTGAAGGGCGGATTATAAAACCGACTCTTCTTCTTCTACTACTACTACTACTACTATTACTACGAGTCTGAGTAGACAATACTGAACTACATGGACCTATGCTCTGACTCAGGATAAGTCAGCTGCATGTCACATAACACTATCGTTCAGTTCAGTTCAGTTCAGTTCAATTTTATTACAGAGGGTCAATGGCCATTACAAGAAGTTAACACTAAAAAAATTGTATACAATAAAATATAGTACCGTGAGACTGAGTTAAAATACCACAAGATTACATTTTAAAACTTGTTTCATAAGTGAAAGGAACGACTCCCATAAGCAACTGACCTATGCTGACGCTAGCTTGGCCCGGATTTTCTTCGCCGCTAAAGCAAAAAGGGCAACCTTCTCTGAGATCGCTGATTCCAGATCTGCAAGTAACAATATGACTTGTTCCATCACAGTGCTAAGGCCTAAACTGGCCAAGGTTGTACCTAAGAATTTCACCCTTGGAGCCGAATAAAGGGGGCAGGCCAGCAGATAATGACACAGGTCTTCAGGATCTGGGCCTCCACATATATAGAGGCGCTGAGCAACTGGTGTTTGCGTACAGCAGGGGTGGCCAAACTTGCTTAACATAAGAGCCGCATAGAATAAACGTCAGATGTTTGAGAGCCCCAAGACATGAACAATTATTACACATTTTTACTGGGAAATACGCAGATTTGCTTTTTATTAACATTAAATGAGACTGCCAAAAATAATAACAAAAACGGTAAAAGCAGATATTGATAATGATATTTATTTGTCCAATGATAATTTGTTTGCTAATGATATTTATCTTCCCCAGCCGCCCTGCCAGGAGCCACATAATGTGTGTGAAAGAGCCGCATGCGGCTCCCAAGCCACAGTTGGGCCACCCCGGCATATAGTGACCTTCAAGCATGGCTGTTTGCATTGTTTGAGAACGAATAGATGAGAACATGCTAACTGCATGGATGCAATTTAGGCAAGATTTATGAAGTTAACCACTTTGCCAGACTAGACAAGACTAGACAAGACATTTGACCATTTGGCCCTGGTGTACTTACAAACATTTTGTTTCCGTCAAGTTAAAGTTTGACAGTGACACGATCAGAATTGGGCTGGGGTCAATTCACGGCCTATCTGAAAGCAGAGCTGAAGTCTCTGCACAGTGGAATTCTTTAGTCTGGCTGCTTGAGAAATAAATTCACACTTAGGCTTGGTACTTAGAAAAGAAATAGAAGTTCTTTCTTGTAAGAGAACTCCATACTAGATAGGAAAGGCAGAGTAAAGGCTTCTATCTAAGCTATGATGGTGTGACGGATTGCAAAGAAAAGCAGGGCTTTTTTAAAATGCTGCTTGGGACAGAGAGTCAGGAAGTTCAAGAGTTCCTCTTCCCTGGAGAGAAGAGCTTATGTGATTGGCTGTTCTACTCACTCTCTGATTGGCCAGCATCAGCTTAGAGAGGAAATAAAACAGCTGATCTGGAGGGAAAAGATTCATTCACCTTTTGGTGTTTTTCTGAAATCTATCATCTAGATCAGTAGCCAGAGGGTTTGGCTTCTGAGGGAAGAGACTTTGGGAGTCAGTGACTTCTGTCAGGGAATTGTCAGAAAAGTACTTCTACAGAGAGAAGACAGACCCCCAATATCTTAAATATATTCGAACTACTCTGAGGGAGAATTTAGATTCTCTGTCAAAAAAGCTACAGAACAGCTTTATAGAGATAATGGATACTGGAGGATTTGGCAGAAGGTCTGGGTAGTTAGAGAGAACTCTCAGACAAGCCAAATAGTAAAAGGGGTTATTGCTTCTTAGGGACAAGGAGAATAACTTCCTGCCAGTGAAAGGGGTTAAGAAGAGAACCCTGGTCTGTGATACAGGGGAGAAGCTTAGACACCTCAGGAGATAGTGAAAAGCTGTAATATCTAAAGGGATAACCTAGAACTCTGGAGAAACTTAGAAACTATAAGCAAACGCTATTCTCTAAGAAACTATATTTAAAATTTTGTATAACAGCTGAAAAATATAATAAGCAATAACCTGTCACTGAAAAGAATTTGAAACACAGAAATTAAGCAACAACAACACCCTCTTATTTGTTCAAAAATCTCAATTTTATATATATATTTATGTGTGTGTGTATCTATCTGTCTGTCTGTCTGTCTGTCTGTCTGTCTGTCTGTCTGTTTGTATATGAAAGTTTTACCTCAGCAATTTCTATATCTTGAATCCTCATATTTATGTATTCGCTGCCTGTTTATTAAAATCTTTATTCTGTTTTGAAATGTTAATTTCGCCTCATGTGCCCACGGTGGCCCCTACTTCAGTGTGGAAGAGCATGAGGTGAGGCGTACGCTGAGGTCTGTGAATCCGAGGAAGGCAGCTGGACCTGATGGTATCATTGGATGGGTGTTGAAGGAATGTGCAGACCAGTTGGCAGGGGTTCTTACTAAGATCTTCAACTGGTCCTTACATCAGTCTATTGTTCCGTCTTGCCTAAAGTCCTCAATTATTGTTCCCCTGCCCAAAAAGTCTATAATTAACAGCCTAAAAGACTATAGACCAGTTGCACTCACTCCGGTTGTGATGAAGTGTTTTGAGAAATTGGTACGTAGTCACATCATTTCGTGCCTTCCATCCACACTGGATAGTCACCAGTTTGCATATAAGGCAAACAGATCCACAGAGGATGCCATCACTATCACTCTCCATACTGCTCTGTCACATCTGGAGCAGCCGGGGAGTTATGTGAGGCTGTTGTTTGTGGACTTCAGTTCTGCCTTTAACACCATCCTCCCACACAGATTAGTGCACAAATTGGAGGGCCTTGGACTCTCCAGTTCCATATGTTCCTGGATCTTGACTTTTGACAGCCCGCCCACAGAGGGTTAGAGTAGGGCCTCATATGTCCACAGTCCTTACCCTTAATACCGGCTCTCCACAAGGCTGTGTGTTGAGCCCCCTGCTCTATAGCCTCTACACACAGGACTGTACCCCCACTCACCCCAGCAACACTATCATCAAGTTTGCTGATGACACCACTGTGGTGGGGCTCATCTCTGGGAATGACGAGTCTGCTTATCGGGATGAGGTGGAACGGCTTTGTGTTTGGTGTGGGGAAAATAATTTGATTCTCAATACTACCAAGACCAAGGAATTGGTGGTGGACTACAGGAAGAACAAAACGGAAATTAAGCCACTGTTTATTGGCAGAGAATGTGTGGAGAGGGTGGCTACTTTTAAGTTTTTGGGAGTGACTATTGAGCAAAATCTGACTTGGAGCATTAACACCACTGCTCTGGTGAAGAAGGCCCAGCAGAGGCTTTATTTTCTCAGACTCTTAAAGAAAAACAACTTGAGTGAGAAAACACTGATGTCTTTCTATCATTGCTCAATAGAAAGCATTCTATCATACTGTGTCTGTGCCTGGTTTGCCAGTTGTACGGCTGCGGATAGGAAGGCACTCCAGAGAGTTACCACCACAGCTCAGAAGATCATTGGCTGCCCTCTCCCATCCCTGGAACAACTGTACAGTTCTCGATGCTTGAAAAAGGCAAAGAATATTTTGCAGGACTCATCACACCCTGAACACTCCTTGTTTGAATTGCTGCTTTCGGGCAGAAGATACAGGACAATTAAAACAAGGACAAATAGATTAAAAAACAGTTTTTATCCAAGAGCCATTATTGCCCTAAATGCTGTATGAGATTGGAATTGGGGACATCAGTGGTTTAGTTGCTATGTGAACTTTAGGGGAGCTATGAAGCAGTTGTGAATGGCTGTGTGAGTGCGCATGATTATTGTTGTAGATTACTGAAATGATTGCACTTTTAATTTCATTGTGCTATGTACAATGACAATAAAGTATTATTATTATTATTATTGTTGTTGTTGTTATTGTTATTGTTGTTGTTGTTGTTATTATTATTATTATTATGTGCCATTTCACTAGGGTATTTTTAAAACAAGACAGCTCTTGTATTCCCTCTAGTTCCTGTGCTGAGTCATAAGCCTAAATTAATAACTGTGACAGGGTGGGACAATAAAAGCTTATAAAATAAAGAAGAAATACACACTACTGAAAGGTGGCTCAGTCACTGAGGGGGACTAAAAATATTTTTGGTGGGAAAATCTGAAGTGGAGCAGGGAAGCATCAGGGGTCTGTCACAGATGAAGAAAGAGGTTGTAGAAAGCATGTCCAACCCTCACGGTGGACAGAGGAAGAGAGATACAGAAGGGAAATAACCAGAAGGAAGGAACCCTTGAGAGTAGCATTCTGGATAACAAAGGGACAGCAACAGGAGAGGACAAAGGAAAGGTCAGAGAGTATCCTATCTACCCCTTTACTAACTCTCTACTGCCCTTCCCTGAGACTCCAAAATCTGTGCTAGAATTAAGTGACATTGCACAGTCCATTCCTGCCAACACCGACAAATCATCTAGTGGTCCCGGTCACACGAGCGGGATACTGCACCGCTGAAGGGAGGCAAATTAGAGCCAGAGCAAAAAGATGTGCGGTAGCACGATCAGACAGGTCCCCGAGATGCCACGCAGATGCTGATAGCCAGCAATCACACAGCGATGTTGAAGCGCATCACAGGGTTTTGCTTTCGCATTCTTGCACACGTGCAATCTTACATTTCTTCGCATACTGTGGAGGCTTGGAAAAAACACATCCAGTGCAACGGGACGCATGCACTTGCTGGATGCGCCGGATTAACTCCCCTTCCGTGATCCGACACTTGCCTGCAACCCACGTTTTCCAGTTACTACTACCCTTTTGCTGGTACTTTTTAAATCCACTTCTTCGGGCCGACGGTACGGGTTGGCGACAGGTGTGCTACACTTCCCAGATGTTGCCGTATGATCACGCCCGTTTGATGCACTCTCAACCTGTCCATTTCGCAGGGCAAATCCTCCCGTGTGACTGGGGCCTAGTTTTACTATGACTCAAGCACTTTCCAGATTTTGCTGTATCAGTCTTGTGTAACTGGAGAGCTACCCATTGTTCTCCTGATTCATGCAGCCACCATTTTGTTTGAATAGGGCAATATGCGCATTTTCCAGCTTTGGTGCACACAAATGGAATGTTGGATTTTTAACTGTATGCATTCACACATATAGAAGCTGTACATGAGTGGAAATATGCATGCGTTGCCCTAGTCAGATAAAACAGCAACCACAGATATTGGGAGGAATGCAGGTAGCACGTGTTCCCATTACACAGGGTTGTTGCAGCAAAATCAAACATCTAAAAAGGGCTTTGGAAAGAACTTAGTGAGAAAACGTCCGAATCAAGATATATTGCTTTAATATGCAATTATAAGAATGTAGACGAGTGATACATGTTTTAAAATTAAGCCCCCAAAACAGAGCTTTCCTAAAACAATGACACCTCTTGCAAGATAAAAAATGAGATTCTGTCTAACAGCTTTTACATACTTACCAATTAATTAGTAATAGAGTCATCTGCTGAAGAAGGCAATGGCAAAGCACCTCTGCTATCCTCTTGCCTGCAACTCCCCATGGTTGTGGTGTTGCTTACTAGCAGAGCATCTGCTTGGCATGCAGAAGGTCTTAGGTTCAATTCTCAGGATCCTCAGTTAAAGGGACCAGGCAATAGGTGATGTGAAAGACCTCTACCTGAGAATGTGGAGAGCCACTTCCAGTCAGAGTAGACAACACTGACTTCAATGGACCACTGGTCTGATTCAGTATAAAGTAGGATGGTGATGATGATAATGATAACGATGATGACACAGCAGACGCACTGTGAGGCAGGTGAGGCTGAGAGAGCTCTGAGAGAACTGCTCTTGAAAACAGCTCTGACAGAACTGTGACTAACCCAAGGTCACCCAGCTGGCTGCACGTGGAGGAGCTGGGAATCAAACCCGGTTCTCCAGATTAGAGTCCGCCACTCTTAACCACTACACCAAACTGTGTCGCCATAAGTCAGCTGTGACTCGATGGCATATCCTTGACTAATGAGCAAGAACTAGAGAACTGGTGAGGGGAAGAAAAATGTCATCCGAAGGTGCACTTGGGCTGCAATCTCACAAGAGATTAAATATTGTAATAAATAGGACTAAGTGTCAGAGCGGGGCCTGGTCTTCTACAATGGTGTGGTGTAGAGGATTTGCACTTTCTGCACGTATCTGTGGAAACACTGAGGCGAACCCAACCGTCCTTCAAGGAGTTTTCCTCCAGCCTAAATGTTTTTTCACACTGGAAGAGGTAAAGGTAAAGGTAAAGGTTCCCTTGCTCGAAAGCCAGTCGAATCCGACTCTAGGGTTGCGGTGCTCATCTCCGTTTCAAAGCCGAAGAGCCAGCGCTGTCTGAAGACGTTTCCGTGGTCATGTGGCCGGCATGACTAAACACCAAGGCGCACGGAATGCTGTTACCTTCCCACCGAAGTGGTACCTATTTATCTACTTGCAATTTCTTGCTTTCGAACTGCTAGGTTGGCAGGAGCTGGAACTAGAGACGGGAGCTCACTCCGTCATGCGGCACCCGGTTCTCGAACTGCTGAACTACTGACCTTCCACAGCCTGCAGTTCAGCGTCTTAACCACTTGAGCCACCACAGCTCCTACACTGGAAGAAGGGCCACATAAATTGGAGGAAGCTTCCTTAGGCCAGAGGGGGGCTTCAGCCTTTGCTTAGTGGAGTGGTAGGATGAGAGTATTCATCCCATTGATATCATTGTGCTGACGGACTCTCAAACGGAATCATTGACGGTTGCTATAGGCAACTTTTAACCGCAGCTTCCAATACGGCACCTCTTTGGAAGTCCTGGTTTCTTCACTGCTATGATACATTATGTCTGATGATTCCCATCATGTGCACAAGCTCGGTCTCACCGGCCCAAGAGCTGAGACTGTGCCTGACTCTGGTTCAACCTTCATTTTACTTTTTTTTTTTTTAATTTCTAGCAAAGCATTTGTGCAAGACCTTCCTTCTCCTTATTATTGGCTGGGACAAATCCATCTGCTTTTTAAATAGGGCTGCAACATTGAGATGATTTGCTGTTTAAAGTCTCTGTGCAAATTTTTTACTAATGAAACTGGTGCAACCAATTCAATGGAAAACAAGGTTTTATTTATTTATTTATTTTTGCAGGGTGCTGATTGGAGCTTAAAATGGCAGTAAGGACTTCATCCTCTGAAGAAGTCCCACATAAGAACGCCTCTGCTGAGATCTGTACAGTCAGTCATTGCATTTGGTCATCTTCTCAGTGGCATACCTAGCCTCAGGGCTCTTTTTGTAGCAGGAACTCCTTTGCATATTAGGCCACACCCCGCTAATGCAGCCAATCCTCCAAGAGCTTACAGAGCTCTTCTTACAGGGGCT
This sequence comes from Gekko gecko, assembly GCA_029375565.1. Lineage (NCBI taxonomy): Eukaryota > Metazoa > Chordata > Lepidosauria > Squamata > Gekkonidae > Gekko > Gekko gecko. The sequence goes on along the minus strand of JAPDNY010000001.1, from coordinate 300,405,966 downwards.
ACTGTAAGCTCTTGGAGGATTGGCTACATTAGGAGTGTGTCACCTAATATGCAAAGGAGTTCCTGCTACGAAGAAGAAGAAGAAGAAGAAGAAGAAGAAGAAGAAGAAGAAGAAGAAGAAGAAGAAGAAGAAGAAGAAGAAGAAGAAGAAGAAGAAGAAGAAGAAGAAGAAGAAGAAGAAGTAGTGTTTGGATTTATACCCCGCCCTTCACGGTCCAAAGGCGTCTCAGAGCGGCTTACAAACTCCTTCCCCTTCCCCTCCCCACAACAGACTCCCTGTGAGGTGGGTGGGGCTGAGAGAACTTCTTTCTTTTTTTTTTTTTAAATAACTCTCCTAAAAAGGAGAGAATTTTATTCTTTTTATAGGAAAAGGGTAGGGTAGACAGATGGAGAAAGAAAAAAAGATGGAGTGAAGTTTTTTTCTGTTAAAAAAGGTTAGTTTTAGTTAGTAATCAATACCGTTTTTGGCATCCATCACGGTTAGATGATCTTCTTTTTAACTTTACAAAGTCCAAAATCACTCTGTTAGTATAGTTAGTAAAGTCCATTGGGGTTAGTTATTAAACAGCTCCTTTCAGATGCTACACGAACAGTTAGTTCTCAAGGTGTCTTCTTTTTAAGTCTCTTCCAGTCATGGATTGAGTCCTTTAGCCTTGATGCCTTCCGTTCCGTCACCTCCTTCCCCTGGGCTGCTGTCTTCTTCACTGCTTGTAGTAATCCAAATTTTGAATGCTGCGTCTTCCTCCATGCTGGCGTGTCTCTTCAGAAGCTTTTGTGTTTTACAGATGTAATCCATCTTCTCTCTTTTCTCTTTCTCCTTATACTTCTGGCGTTCAAATTTCCTGGGCTCCATAAACACTTCACAAGAGATTAGATCTCTGATGTATTGCCTGCTATGCTCAACAACCCCTTCTACTGGCAGATTATTTTCTTTTATAAAAGTGGAATAGGCTTTGGGAGCCATGTCCACCTCCTCTTTTAATTCTTTCGCTTCACTGCCAGTTAGGGGTGCCAAGACATTCGTCAAGGTAAATCCGAGATCATCTTTCTCTTTTTCTTTTATGCCCTGGAAACTTAGAGTCAGATTCAATTTCTGCGCGATTTCCGCCATCTTCCTTGTTGTTTCCGATATTTGTTTCTGTCTACTGATGAGAACACTTTCCACTTTAAACAAAGTTTCGTTGATTTTCTGCATTTGCTCCAGCAGGGGGCACAGTATCTCATTTCCCATTTGATTGACAGCCAGCCCTGGGGGGGGGCTACCCGGACCGGAAGTCCCTCCCCTCTTCTCTTCCGGTATCTGCAGGACTTTTTCCAAAGTCGACATTTTCTTTTTTTGTTTACTTTTTCCAAGTTCGTGCCGCATCCCCCAGGAAGCTAATCGGGTCGCAATCTTCCGTAAAACCCCAACGGTACTTTCACCAACACTTTTTTCTCTCTACCCCCCTTCGCGCTCCCTTTGTAGATCTCGCTTCTCAAAGGGGGTGGGGACTCCTCCCTCCTCCCATACGCTTATACGCTTGCGGGGGGGTTCCAAATTACGCTTCAAAATAGATCTTCAACTCACGATTCGATGCCACTTCTTCTTTTCATGTTAAATCATAGCGCTGTCTTCAGTCCTGGAAGTCGGTGGCGCTGCTAAGTCCCATTACGGGCACAACGCAGCGGGGCCGATTGGGGTGGGGAGAAAGCCTCAATTTCCCGGCTGTCTGCCGGCAAAGAGGCTACTCCCCAAGCGCCCCCGGTTCGGAGCCTTTGCCTAAGGCTCACTAGGGTCTTTCGCACAGGCGAAGACCCCCCCTGACTGCGCGTGGGCTAACCACCTCCAGGAGCGTCCCGAAAGGTGGCCGCCATTCGCAACGCTGAAACCGAAAGCCTGGCTGAGAGAACTTCTGACAGAAACTGTCCTTGAGAGAACAGCTGTGCCAGAGCTTGTGACTGACCCAAGGTCACATCAGCAGGTGCAAGTGGAGGAGTGGGGAATCAAACCCGGTTCTCCCAGAATAGAGTCCGCACACTTAACCACTACACCAAACTGATTCAAAAAAGAGCCCTGCCTAGCCTATTTGGGGTCCGAGGTGGATAATTTTTAGCACCCCCTCCCCTATTTTTTTCCTTTTTTGGCCATCAAGTCCCAGCTGACTTATTTATGGCGACCCCATAGGGTTTTCGAGGCAAGGGACATTTGGAGGTGGTTTTGGCATTGCCTGCCTCCACAGCAGCCCTGCTCAACTTCTGAGATCTGATGAGATCAGGCTAGGCTGGGCTCCTCCTCTACGCAGTTCCCCCCCCCAGTAAAAATAATGAAATAAAACGAATTATAATAATGGCCAGAAAATAGATTCAGGTGGGTAGCTGTGTTAGTCTGAAGCAGCAGAACAAAGTCTGGTCTTAAAGGTGCCACTGGGCCCGGACTTTGTTTCTATGGCCAGAGAAAGCAATGCAGACAGTGAAAAATGTCTTTTATTTAATACGTTGTCTTTTATTTAACTTTGTATATATAATCATGCCAGGGAAAAAATCCTTCAAATTCCAACATGCTGTTCCATCACAAGAGCCAGAGTGCTGTAGTGGTTAAAGTGTCGGGCTAGGATCTGGGAAATCCAGGTTCAAATCCCCACTCCTGCCATGGAAGCTTGCTGGGTGACCTTGGGCCAGTCACCTGACTCTCAGCCTAGCCCTGACCCGGATAGCCCCAGGATCTCAGAAGCTAAGTGGACCTGACATGGAGGCAGGCAATGCCAAACCACCTCCAAACATCTCTTGCCTTGAAAATCCTACAGGGTCACCATAAGTCAGCTGTGACTCAACACCAAAAAATAAATAAAGATTCCATCACACCACTCATGTTCTGAGTAGGCACTTGCGAGGGCTTCTGTTCTCCATTTTGAAACCCATTTTGACCATCCCATACATCTACAAGGCATTTTTGAGAGCTAAAAGTCTGCCTTTGTACTAACTTTTACTAACTAACACTAGCCAAAGCACCACAAAAAAGTGATCACAAGTTTTACTAGACCTGAATGTTAAGAAACACACTACCCCCCAAAGACGGTGCTCTCATTCTCTATTGTTTCCAACCAGTCAAACCAGAGAATCTTTGCAGTAGAAACTGAAGGGGGGGCATTTTTGCAAGCCCAGCAGAACCAGTGCAATGTACAGAGTACCCATCAGTACCAGTGTATCACAGAGTGCCAGCAGAACCCAATGCCATTTTGGCAGTGCCAGCTGATGTCAAGCACAGAATCACCAGCCAAGCAAGGGGGGGTGGGGGATTGGAAGCCCAGCAGAACCAGTGCAATGTACATTGCTCAGCAATCCCAGTGCCTTCTGTTTATAATATTAACAAAGGTTTGCCACTATACTACTCTTAAATACATTCTGTCACCAAGCAGGATAGGGATGAAAAGGTCTTGAGACCAAGAAGTGAAAATAAAAGGGGGGGACATGGGGAAATCAGGTGAAAGGAGACAGAAATGAATGAGAAAAGTGTGGAGAAGAGGGAGGGAAATTAAAAGAGGGAAAGATTGTTTTATCTTGCTGCAACACCCTGACTACTGCTTTGCAAGATCTGTCTGAGCTGGGTTCAAGGAAAGGAAGAGAGAAAGGCTAGACCATTGGCAAAAATGACCTGCAGGTTGGCAATTACCTTAGCAACTATCAGCATGCTGGCTTGGTTGTACAATCTGTGAAGCAAGTTTGCTTCAGTCTTGGAGCAAGGGAAGTCTAGCCGATCCTAGAGTGCTTTTTGCTATGCTCAGACTTCCCTGTGCCCCTAGTGGCTGCAGCCAGAACTGCACTGTAAAAATAAAAGGAAAGACATTCAGCTGGACACAGCATGACCCTGGCTTCAAGGGCCCCCCTTCAAAGGCCTTCCACAAACTGCGCCCGGGGCAGACTGTACTCCTCCACCCTGCCCTTGGTACGCCACTGCATCTACTCACACATTCATCAAACTGCCTTGTAGTGAACCAGACCATGGGTCCATCAACGTCATTATTGTCAACTCAGATTGGTAGTGGCTCTCTGAGGTCTCACACTGAGGTATTTTGCATCTCTTTAACTGGAGATTGAACCTGGGACCTTCCACAAACCAAACAGTGCTCTACCACTCCTGAAACATCAGATGTCAGAGTCCCTAGACGCCAGAGGCCATCTACAGACTATAATGGACCTGTTTGGTTTAGGGGTTAGGAGCACAGACTGTAGCACTTTATGATTTTATGATGCATTTGAATTGTTTTAACTTGATTTTTTGTATTTTATTGGTATTTTTGTACCAACTATGTAAACCGCCCTGAGCCCGCTTGCGGGGAGGGTGGGATACAAATCGGATATATAAATAAATATCTAGGAGAACCGGGTTTGATTCCCCACTCCTTCACATGCAGCTGCTAGCGTGAACTTGGGTCAATCACACTTGTATCTGAGCTGTTCTAGAAAGAGCAGTTCTCGAAAGAGCTCTCTCAGAGGGGAGGGGGAAGGAGATTGTAAGCCGCTCTGAGACTCCTTTGGGTAGTGAAGGGCGGGGTATGAATCCAATCTCCTCTTCTTCTTCTAATACATGCTCTCTGTATTATGCTGAAAACTCAAGTGGCCTCAGCTTAACGTGGAAGTAAGCACAGCCTCAGGTTAAAATGGCAATAGGGAATTTTAAAAAAAACTATAGGAAATTGCTTGGCATTTTGGTGTTGATCCTGCCCATATAACAACGGGATCTCACCTGTCTGTTTTAACTATCCGTGGTTCAACACAGACATTCCTAGCGTCACTATAACTAGTTAAAACAAATGGTTTGTCCTTTGCAGCATTTCCTTCTTTCCTTTTCTCATGAGCCCTTCCCTCTACTTGGGACTGGTCATGCTCACCTGTGAGCCACTTGCCTTACGTTTTGGCAGACTTTAAAATGCTTGGCACTTTCAGCAACAATAAATTTCAATGGATAGAAAGAAGGAGTGAGACAGCTATTTGGAACCAAGCATAAGACATTCTTTTAAAAAAATATTATAAATGTCATCTACAAGCTCTCTTATTCACTTGGGACCCCTCTCATATTGAAAAAGAATTAAAAGAAGGGGGGGCGGGCGTTCAGTGTTGCAACATCTATAGATTGCACCTGGAATTGAAAATGAAATTTTAGAGTGGTCATATTTCTCAGTTGTCTGTCCCTGAGTCGTCAAGACATGGTTTTATATTTTTATTCTCCCTAAAATGTAGTTTGTAACATGCTAAGCAGCAACTCCCCCCCCCCATGATTAGAATTTTATTTTGTACAGGTATGTTTGTTTATTTATACCCTGCTTTTGTCCCCAATGGCCACCCAAAGCAGCTTACAAAAATCATTCTCCCTGCCTCCATTTTATCCTCACAACAAACACCCTGTGAAGTAGGCCCAAAAGAGAGACGGTGACTGCCCCAAGCTCACCCAGCAAGTTTCATGACAGAGTGGGGTTTTGAACGTGAGTTTCTCAGACCCCGGCCTGGCACTCTGACCATACTCCATTACTCTCTGGCTGTGGTCACACGAGCAGCTTGCCACAATATAGTAGTGTTACCCTTGTGGGTTTAAAGAGCATGATCAGACGACAACATCTGCCTTCCATGCCCTGGTACTGGCTCCCCACTTGCTCCAAGGCCCAATTCAAAGTGCCAGTGCCTGCCCCTAAATGGCCCGAGGGGCAAGTATTTAAAGGATTCCTCGCTCCCATATGTGCCTTGCCTTCAATTTAGACCCGCTTAACAGGCCTGGCTTACTGTGCTGCCACCTGGTAAAGTGAAGCAGGTAGTTAACAACAGACAGGGCTTTCTCTGTGGTGGCACCTTGACTCCAGAACTCCCTTCCCAAAACTACTTGCTTGTCACTCAGCATGTTTAATTTTCTTGTCTCCCAAGCCTCTGGCTAGGGTTGCCAGGTCTTATCTCCTCATCAGCACCCCGTGTTGCCCCGCTTTGGAAGTGAAGTAATCAGGGACCAGAGAAAGTCTGCTGAAAGCCAGTTTGGTATAGTGGTTAAGTGCGCGGACTCTAATCTGGGAGAACCAGGTTTGATTCCCCACTCCTCAACTTGCTGGATGACCTTGGGCAAGCCATAGTTCTCTCAGAGCTGTTCTCTCAACAACAGTTCTCTCAGCTCTCCTCTCAAGAACAGTTCTCTTAGAGCTCTCTCAGCCCCACCTACCTCACAGAGTGTCTGTTGTGGGGAGAGGAGTTTGTAAGCTGCTCTGAGACTCCAAGTGAAGGGCGGGGTATAAATCCAATCTCTTCTCTTCTTCTTCTTCTTCTATTAAGGGATGCCAGTGCTTCCATTCCACTTTCCCAGATGTCTGAACTCTCCTGCCATGAAAGGAACCCAGAAGAGGACTCTGAACCTGCAGATCTGTTTCCGCCATTGGCTTTTCCTGGGGGGTAGGGAGTGGCTGCCTACATGTGCATATGCGTATGCACCCACCTGCATAAAAAAAATAATGGGGCAGTGCACTCTGTGGTTGAGGCACTGCAGTAATGTGGATGCCTGCCCACCAGATTAGTGCACTGGGAAACCACCCCGGGGGTGTGTGCTGTCTGGTTGTTCTGCCCTGCAACACTTCAAACTGGTGTGATTAGAGGCACACCTCGATGGTGGCAAGCCTCCAGTGTGACCTCAGCCTCTGTCAAATCATTCAGCATTCCTCTAATACAGGACTCCCTGACCTTTTTGACCCTGTGGGCACCTTTGGAATTCTGGCACAGTGTGGTGGGGCAGCCACAAAATGGCTGCTCTAAAATGTTTGCTGCAGGAGGCAGAGCCAGTGACAAAATGGCTCCCATGCTTCCCTTCAGTCACACCGTGAAGATGCTTGTGCTATATTGATAGCTGCTGCCAAAGCAACAGTTTAAAAACTTTGCACAGCCAATCAAATCTGCAATGGCCAATCAGAAGCCTTGGTAGGCAAAAAGAACTTTGGGTCAGTCATAAGTTCTTTCAGAGCTGTTCTCTCAAGGGCAGTTCTCGAGAGAGCTCTCTCAGCCTCACTTACCTCACGAGGTGTCTGTTGTAGGGAGGGGAAGGAAAAGGGATTGTAAGCCACTCATCAGTAAATTGCATCCACCACCAAACAAACTCCCAATTCTTATGTATATATTTACACACACACACACACGATCCAATAATTTTCAGCATCACTATATGCTTGCCCTCAAACCACACGTAAGAACGGTTAACGAAAAAAAAACTAGGATGAAATCACTGTCGACCAACTCGGGTTTTAGATTGTTTGCTTAACGTCTTAATAGCACTCGATTTATCCTCAACGTTGAACACCGTAGAACGAACAGTTTATCAGTTCGCCATATGGAAAGACACTTATCCGAGCCCCCATATATTCCCAGGTGTGTCTCTCTGGCAAGCACAACTCACACATCGCTTTTAAGGAGAGAAGTAGAAATCCAGATGGCCCATTTTAATAATGTGCTGTAAAGGGGGGGGGGGGGGCAAATGTTGTGATTTGTTCTCTTACCTACAAGCTCCAAGTTCAGCAAAGGAGGCTGTCGGGGTGTAAACTGACCCTGGCCCTGTCACTCTCCGTTCTTCCAGGTGCCATTTCTCCTCCATGACTGAATGCTCCTTTGAATTCCATCGAAGGATGACTACCAGCATGGATAAAAATAGGTGTTTGATACTTAAACGTGATCCAAAGTGTATTTAGTTAGTCAGCTAAATTTATATCCCACCCTTCTCCTGAGGCTCAAGAGCCTTTCGCTGCACCGAAATGAAATGTACTCAACATGAAATCATGTCTTATATCATGGATAGTTAAATATCTTAAGGGGGGGGGCAGAATTCCTGAGCAGACAAATACCCCTTGCTGCATGCTTTCTCCATTCTGTGTCCAATGCATCAACAGGGGACTTTTCTCAGATGAGTGCAGATGTTATGATAGGCAACCAAGCATTTCTATGAGATATTTTCCCTCAAATTTAAGTTTGGTTGCAATTCGGAATTCAAGTTTGTTCCCCTGGTTACCACTTCACCATACAGTAATTATACTAACAGTGCCCCCCCCTTCACTCAATTTAGAGTCATCTCAGGAATTATGATATTTTTTGACAAACATTTCGGGCAGGGGGGAATGACTCTTATCTGTTTTCTGAGAACTCTCTCACGGCTTGTAATGTTGATGAATGTATGCTCATGTTGCCTTCTGCAAACTGTAGTTCCCAGCACTAACCATAGCAGAGAGCTGCTTGGAAATTCAACCTCTCCCCCCACCAACACACCTGGGAACAAAATCAGTTTTTAGACCACACCACGACGACATGCAATATTTGCAAGAATCAATCAAGGGAATTGAACCAAACAAAGAAAATACCCATCTAAAGGCCAGTTTGGTGTAGTGGTTAAGTGCGCGGACTCTAATCTGGGAGAACCAGGTTTGATTCCCCACTCCTCCACTTGCATCTGCTGGATGAACTTGGGCAAGCCATAGTTCTGGCACAGCTGTTCTTGAAAATGAGCAGTTTCTGTCAGAGCTCTCTCAGCCCCACCTACCTCACAGAGTGTCTGTTGTGGGGAGGGGAAGGGAAAGGAGTTTGTAAGCCGCTCTGAGACTCCTTTAGGTAGTGAAGGGTGGGGTATAAATCCAATCTCTTCTTCATTGGTGGGAAAGATCTGGGTGCATATCAGCAATTGCAGAGTTTTTCACTAAAAGTTAAGAGATTAACATTAAAAAAATTCTGCACATTTGCCTACAATGTAGCTGGCTTGTCATTCACCTAATTTCAGAGCAATCTACAATAGTTTAAGAAGAGTAACAACTTTAAGATAAAGACTTTTGGTGCATGCACTCTTCTAAACATCTAGCTTCGATTGTCTTGTGCAGAACCTTGAGAAGAACCTTTGAGAAAAATGGTGCTCAGTTTATAGCACAGGCAAGTATTGAGAGCTGGACAAAGCTGTATTGCAAAGCAGGCAAGTATGCACTTCTTTGAAAATATCACCATCGATCAGCAGTTATGAAATTTCTCAGCAGATAAACCATCCTGCCAAACTGGGCACTGAAATACATGAAAGCCTTCTAGTGATTTTAGCAAGACCTTTGTTTGGCCAGAGACTTATTTCTGAGCCTCTTGTGATTATCTAGTTGCAGTACGAGATAATAAAGTCCAGTATCCCCAGGGAAATTCATCTGTCTTCTGCTATTGCCACTTTATGTCAGCAGGTAAAAACTTTTATTTGGTGTTCCTTCAGTGATTCTTCCTTCCTGCCTTATGTTTTATTGTTGTTTTTAATTTTTGTGTGTATTTTATCTCCAGTTTTAATTGTTTTAATAGTTCTTCTGTTGGTTGAATGGCTTTAAAATCTGGTTTTATTATGTATGTTTTAATTTGTTCAACGCTTCAGCAGCCTTTATGGGGGAAGAAAGTTGGGGGAATCAATTTTGATAAACAAACAAGGAAATAAATATTTTTATTCAACAACCTTTTCCTGTATGGTTTGTTTTGATAAACAAACAAGGAAATAAATATTTTTATTCAACAACCTTTTCCTGTATGGTTTAGTGATGCCCACTGTTCATACTTATTATTTATTTATTTGTTTGTTTGTTTGTTTTATTATATTTATACCCCGCCCTCCCAGCCATGGCTGGCATTATTAGAGCAAGCAGAAGCCTTCGTCAGTGAAATGAAAAGTTCTCTTCAGCTGAAACAAAACATGGGGGTTTCCAGTACTTGGGTCTAACCCTCCCCCCAATTCTAACAATCCTGGACAGCCAGGAAGCGTTCTTGCTTCCATCATGTTGACATACATCCAAATCATGCTTGTGGTTGTGTGATTAGGTCAGAAGCACTGATAAACTGCCCATGAGGATTATGCACCAGCCCCCAAAATATCCCATTTTAGGATTATTTCAATTATACTTACCTTCAAATATTTGGGTCTGCAGTGTAGCCTGGAGGAGGAAGGGACAGCACAAGGATAGGACTATGGCTGTTTGGGTCACCACCCTAGCATACCGAACATCGAGCAGGGAAAGGCATTTGGGAATATCTCTGCAGGCTGAATGAGAATTGGGCCAAATGTCTGTTGCCTTCTTTGTTCCAGGTATCATAGAATCATAGAGTTGGAAGGGACCATCCAGGGTTAGTTTGGTGTAGTGGTTAAGAGTGGCAGACTCTAATTGGGAGAACCGGGTTTGATTCCCTACTCCTCCATATGACACCAGCTGGGTGACCTTGGGTCAGTCACAGTTCTCTCAGAGCTCTCTCAGCCCCACCTACCTCACAGGGTGTCTGCTGTGGAGAGGGGAAAGGAAGGCAATTGTAAGCCACCCTGAGACTCTGAATGAAGGGCAAGGTATAAATCCAACTCTTCTTCTTCATCATCTTCTTCTTCTTTGTCTTTGTCTTCTTCTTCTTTGGAAAGCTAGGAGGAAGGTGGTGTTCTCAGCAAATATGACTGCCATGAATGATAACTATTTGAACTTGACAAAGAAATGTTAGAGATGTTCTTTTGTGCATTCTGTACAATCCCTGCCCCACCATCTCTACTTTGCTGCTCAGAGGATGCCTGTTTAGTTGCCTTTTTTTTACTTGGAGGTTATTCTTCATCTGAACAAAGCAATCGCCACTCCCTGCAAGCTTATGGCACCTCTAATCCATTAGCCTTGAAGGTTTCACGAGATTCCTTTTCATAGGGCCACGAAAGAGCTCAAAGTTGTGGACATTGTCAAGGAAAGTGTGAGGGAGGGGCTGTTCTAGCGATAGTTGGGTCTTTTTAAAAAAAAAATGCTTATCTTTGCTCACTCCTAGCCATTCTCTATCTGTATGGGACAAGCTCTCCCCAGAACACAACTCTTCCTTTTATTTCAGTAGCAGATCGTTTGTTTGTGTTTTCTTTCAGAGAGTAATTGGAAACTCTTACCTCACTTTTTCTCACAAGTACAGTAGATTTCCTGAACTCGTGTCAAGGTTTTCGCGCCAGGAAAAAGTGGCTGGACGTTCAGCATTTGTAATAAGGGCATCATTTGGGGTGGCGGAATACATCTGTCATGTCTGGTTACATTAATTTCCTAGGCATTGGAGGGAGGGACTCAACAGTCTCAAGGTCACTTTGTTCAGACACTCATTAGGGTGTAGGGCTTCTTGTAGGTATACACAAAGGGGTCATAAGAACATAAGAGAAGCCAATGTTGGATCAGGCCAATGGCCCATCTAGTCCAACACTCTGTCACACAGTGGCCAAAAATACCAGGTGCCATCAGGACGTCCAGCAGTGGCGCCGGGACACTAGAAGCCCTCCTATTGCTGCCCCCCCCAGCACCAAGAATAGAGTGCATCACTTGCCCTAGACTGAAAGTTCCCATCTATACCTTTTGGCTAATAGCCACTGATGGACTTCTGCTCCATAAGCTTATCTAATTCCCTCTTGAAACTGTCCATGCTTGTAGCTGCCACCACCTCCTGTGGCCGTGAATTCCATGTGTTAGTCACTCTTTGGGTGAAGAAGTACTCCCTTTTATCTGTTCTAACCCGACCACTCAGCAATTTCATTGAGCGTCCACGAGTTCTTGTATTGTGAGAAAGGGAGAAAGGGTCCCTCTTTCTAGTTTCAGAAGACAGCTGTGTTGGTTTGCAGGAGAGCAGCTAGATTTCAGTTAGGGTTGCCAAGCCTGGGCTGGAAAATACCTGGAGACTTTGGGGGTGGATCTAGGAGAGGGCGGGGTTTGCAGAGGGGAGGGGCCTCGGCATGGTACAATGCCATGGAGTCCACCCTTCAAAGCAGCCATTTTCTCCAGGGGAGCTGATCTCTGTCAGCTGGAGGTCACTTGTAAAAGCGGGAGATCCCCAGGCCCCACCTGGAGGCTGGCAACCCTAATTTGAGCCTGATAGCGCCTCAGAGACCAACAAGATTTTGGGGCTGTAAGCTTTTAAGACTCAAAAGCTCCCGCCCTGTCCTGGATAGCCCAGGCAAGCCCAATCTTGTCAGATCTTGGAAGCTAAGCATGGCCGACCCTGGCAAGTACTTGTACGGGAGACCTCCAAAGAATACCAGCACCAGGAGGCAGAGGCAAACAATAGCAAGCAGCTTCTCTGAACGTCCTGCATGCCCCACCAGGGGTTGCTGTGACTTTCAGGCACGCATGTGCCCACACACATACACAAACAAATGCACACACAAAAATATTTTTAAAAAGAGACAAAAAACTCCCTTTCAATGAGTCAAAGCTCATGAGGTAAAAGGAGCTTCAGTACTCAAAAGTGTATATCCTCACAATCTGCTGGACTGGAATCTTGCTCTTCTTGGTAGTTTGATATTCATGCCAGAGGTCTCCGACAGGAAGGTTCACTCACAGGAAAGAGAATAAGTTTTAGAAGGCTGTTATATCAAGGCAAGTCTCAGCCCAGAGTTCTGAATGCCAGTTGCCAAATGCCTGAGTCAGGTGGAGTCTAACAGTTAGTCAGGTTTACAACTGAGGTAGTCCACTCAATACATAACATGTTACAAAAACAGAGGAGGTTTCCAAGAGGGGGAAATTATCTTAATTGTTAAGAAATGTGACATTCAAACAAAAGGACTGCAACTCGGGTCTCTTCTGTGGCTTGCTGATTTCTTTTGCTGATTTCGTGTTGGTGCACCAATGGTGACTTTTCCTTGAGGGAAAACTGCCTGGCCACTGTTTGCCAAGCTCAGATGACACACCCATGTTCGTTTACTGCAACTCAGTCTGTTGTGGAGCTCTCTCTGAAAACTGTACGGAACCTGCCGTTGGTTCAAAATTCAGCAGGAAAGTTGCTGTGACCAGACCAATGGTCAGAATGACCTCTCACCATTTTTGAAAGAACTGTGCTGGCTGCCCACTTGTTCCCAGGCCCAATTCAAAGTGTCAGTAAAGGTAAAGGTTCCCTTGCTCGAAAGCCAGTTGAATCCGACTCTAGGGTTGCGGTGCTCATCTCCATTTCAAAGCCGAAGAGCCAGCACTGTCTGAAGACGTTTCCGTGGTCATGTGGCCAGCATGACTAAACACCAAGGCGCACGGAACGCTGTTACCTTCCCACCTAAGTGGCACCTATTTATCTACTTGCAATTCCTTGCGTTCAAACTGCTAGGTTGGCAGGAGCTGGAACTAGAGACGGGAGCTCACTCCATCATGCGGCACTCTTGGGTCTCGAACTGCTGAACTACCGACCTTCCACAGCCTGCAGCTCAACATCTTAACCACTTGAGCCACCGCAGCTCCTGTCTAAAGTGCCAGTGCTGGCCTTTAAAACACTAAACATTCTGAGGAGCAAGTATTTAAAGGACTACTTGCTCCCATATGTGCCGCCCGTAGCTAACAACTTTTTGCTCAGGGGGCCCATGTTTTTCTCAGGGGGCCCACCACCAATGTTCCCTCTAAGCTGTGGAGTTTTGTGAGTAAAACTTCTACTTTGTGAGCTACTGCCATTAAAGTTGTGAGAGAGCAATTTGGCTGCCGCATAAATTAGTTTGCTCTGGAGCCCTCCTTCCTGAGCTAAGACAAAAATCTGCGAGCTGGAAGTTAAAAAAGTGTAAGCTAGCTCACACTAACTCAGCTTAGAGGGAACACTGCCCCCCCCTCTCCATTGGGGAACCATGATTGCAAGGGGAAAAATATAGACCAAATTCAATCTTGTCAGACAAATTCAGTACAATTAAAAGAGAGATTTGATTTTATGTTTTTAAAACCGGACAGCACAATCACAGCAGTATTAATCTTTGTGTAACAGAACTAAGTTTTCAAAAAGTTTTCATTAAGACCTGATACTGAAAGGCATGCAAAGCAGCAACAGAAAAAAGGAAAAATATTTTATTAGAGAGCAGAGAAGACTATTAAGCCAAAACCAGAAAGTTACTTTTTTCCCACCATAGAGAACAATGGAGGGAATAGGGGCAACCAGTTTGGGGGCCCATAGAATTGGACCCCCTGGTCCAATGTTCTTGAAACTTGGTGGGTATCTTGGGGAGAGGCTCCATCAGCTACCCTGTGAGTTTGGAGCCTCTCCCTCAAACCCCCTCCCTTCCAGCCCCCAGAATATACCCTATGTTTTCATCATTGACTTCAATGGCCCATAGGATATAATGGAGCTGAAATTGACATGTGGCTGCCTGAAAGACTCCCTGGGAGCTGGCTGGGGGCGGGGCTTAGCTCCTGAGCTCCCGGAGCGGGCTCCCCCCCCCCCCAAAGACCCCTGATCGGAAGGAACTGGAAATGCAGCTCCAGGACAACTTTTCTGTCAGGAAAAAGTGTGTGTGTGTGAAGAAGCCTCCACTCCTTGCTGCACAACCCTCCCGCGGGACAGGGACCTTCCCCTCCTGCCCTCCCGCTGCGCTCGCCCTCCTCCCCCCTCCCCCGCAGCTGCCACACCCTCCGTGCCATATTGGGGGAGAAGGTGCCCCCGCCACCGCCTCCAGAGCCGCAGGGGGAGCCGGCCGGCCCATCTCCTTTCCCCTTCCCCTCTCGGAGTGCCCCGGCCGGCTTTGGTGACCTAGGGAGAGGGGCGAGGGCTGGGGGGAGGGGGCCGGAGGGAGTAGGGGGAGCAGAGGCTCGGGGGAGGGGGCTCGCAAAACCCGCGGGGGGGGGGGGCGGGCCCCCAGGGCCCCACGCAGGCTACGAGCCAGCTTACCATCATTTCAGACCTACTTAACAGGCCTGGCTTACTGTGCGGCCACCTGGTAAAGTGAAGCAGGTCATTACAATAGACAGAGCTTCCTCTGTGGTGGCACCATGACTCCAGAACTCCCTTCCCAAAACTACTTGCTTGCCACTGAGCATGTTTAATTTTCTTGTCTCCCAAGCCTCTGGCTAGGGTTGCCAGGTCTTACCTCCTTGCCGGTTGGGGTGGAAGGGAGCTCACCGGGAATGGGGGCAGGGCAATGTGATGACATCAAGCGGAAGTGACATCATCATGACAGGACATTGCGCCGGGTGGTGGATGTCAGGAACAGGGCTTCTCCCTGCCAGCCAGCTAGCTGGTGGCAGGCAAGAACCTGTGAAATCAGGGGATCCCCTGCTTCCAACTGGAGGGTTGGCAACCCTACCTCTGGCTGTTATTTCCCTCCTGGTTCCCTTTGACTACACGCTCGGTTTTATTAATTTTTGCTGGATGCTGCAGCTATCGGAAAATATGGAATTATAGTACAGTTTGTTTATTTAACATATTTATAGTCTCCTTTTCTCTCCAGTGGGGACCCAAAGCAGCTTGTGACATCATTACCTTCTCCTTCATTCGAGCCTCGAAACATCCCTGTGAGGTAGGGCAGGCTGCGAGTGACCGGGCCCATCTATGGCAAAGCGGGGATTTAGTTGGTCTCCCTGATCCTTGTCCAGCACTGGAACCCCCTGCTAGCCATCCATTATGACAACCCCGCCCCATCCAAAACAGCCCTGAGAAACAAACAGATTCCACGTCCATCAGTATTGCATGAAAGAGGTCTTGGCACCAATCACAACTAAGGTAGCCAGCTCTGGGTTGGAAATTACCAGGAGATTTTGGGAGTGGAGCTTGGGGAGGGGAGAGACCTCATCAGGTCAGAATGCCCTGGAGTCCGCCCTCCAAAGCAGCCATTTGCTCCAGGGGAGCTGATCTCTGTAGTCCGGAGATCATTTCAAATACCAGGAGATCTCCAGGCCCCACCTGGAGAATGGCAACCCTGACAGATATGCACGATCCATTTCAGATGTCCGTACTGCTTGTCATTAGAAGGGAAGCCCAAATGGTTCCGTCCTGAAATGGGAATGCCTACCAGGTTCGGAGCCAAAGAATAAGGGGAACTAGTTTAAACAAAAAAACACACACCCCAGTTTGACATAAGGAAAAGGAATTGCCTGTCTGTGGAGACCATAAAGCAACATTCCTCCCCAAGAGCCTCCAGGCTTTGCTTGTCGTCAATGCCACAGATTAATTATGGGGACTTTAATCTGCCCATTAAATCAGCAACGTGCAAGCCGCTACCAGCACGTCAAAAGAAATGCATCAGTGTTAACTGCACAGCTTCTAACGCTGCTTCATCCTTAACGTCAGCAGCATGTAAGTTTTATGCTATAGGCAGACTCATTCTGTGGGTTTTCAAGGCAAGCCAGGGGGCACAGAGGTGGTTTTCCATCGCCTGCCTCTGCAACAGTGACCCCTGGACCTCCTTGGTGGTCTTCCATCCAAATACTAACCAGGGCCGACCCTGCTTAGCTTCCAAGTTCTGACGAGATTGGGCTAGCCGGGGCCATCCAGGTCTGGGATATGTATGTCTGTAGTCATAGATTTGGCTACAGCAGTTTAGAAGAGTGCAAATCCACCCTCTTTCCTTATCATCAGAATCCCAAAAGCTACTGTAAATGCTCAGTTGCAGCCCTGGGACCAATGAAATAATAACAAAGTGCATCTGAGCATGGACAGAGTTTGTTTTCCATCACGACATGTTTTCAGGCACCTGGAATAAGGTTTCCTTGTACGTGCATGTGTATGTGAAATAACTTGCCTTCAGGGTAGATTTAGACTAGAGTCTCACCACTTCTTGTTAACAAGTTAAGTTCCACATGGACCAGCTTTGGAAGCGTGAGGCAGGCTGGATTGCTCCATTGTAAAGAATAAAATATTTAAGAATCCACATACCCCCTCTGTTTGTTGTGGGTTTTGTTTTGTTTTTTGCCATCAAGTCACAGGTGACTTATGGCAACCCTGTAGGGTTTTCAAGGCAAGAGACGTTCAGAGGTGGTTGGCCATTGCCTGCCTCCATGTTATAACCTTGGTATTCCTTGGAAGAATCCCATCCAAATACTAGCCAGAGTCAACCTTGCTTAGCTATCAGGCTATCTAGATCCGACGAAACGTCCTTCTAATTTAATGTTCCCCAGAGAGGACTAAGATCAGGATCCCAAAATCTCCTGGTCCTCCTGGGCCCTAAAGAAGACAGGTTGGCCGTGATGAGGGCCAGGGCCTTTTCTGTGACGGCCCCTTACTGATGGAATGAGCTCCTGGATGACATCAGGACCCTGTGGGACCTTCTACAGTTCCGCAGGTCCTGTAAAATGGAACTCTTCCACCAGGCTTTCGATTAGGGTGCCGCCTTTTAAATCTATGGCCCTGGCCCTAACACCTGCACTTACTCTACTACCAACAGCCTGGCAGGAACCTGGACTATGGTGGTAGGCGACCTTCCAATGTTGAGAGAATGCCGCCATCTTATATCAATATCTATTTTCTTAGCACTGATTATCTTATGCTGTGATTTTAATTGTAATTTTGTGTTTTAATATATTTTGGTGTTTTAACATATGCAGGGCTCTTTTTGTAGCAGGAACTCCTTTGCATATTAGGCGACACGCCCCTAATGTAGCCAATCCTCCAAGAGCTCACAGTAGCCCCTGTAAGAAGAGCTCTGTAAACTCTGGAGGATTGGCTACATTAGGGGTGTGTCACCCAATATGCAAAGGAGTTCCTGCTACTATATATATATATATTCTGTAAGCCGCCCTGAGCCTGCCATGAGGGGGAGGGTGGGATACAAATTTAACAAATAAAATAAAACAATAAAATAAATGTCCTGTTTCTACCACTAGTCAGTCACAAGCTGGCTAGTCGGATGATCAGCAGAAAAGCAGAATATAGTTTTTAAAAAGAAAATGCATAAACAACAAAAATGCTGGTGGGAAGCTCACAAGGAACCCCCACACACACTTGGCTTAACATCACCAGCTGTCTTTCCTGAGTCTGCCCCTTGTCTTGATTCCCCAACTTTCATCCCCCATCCGGCTCTAGACCTCCCCCCCTTTTGCACTTTAAGCCCAAGGGGGTGAGGGAGGAGTGCAGTCCGAGATTAGCGAAAAACTCATATCGCTAGACTGAACCCGCTTGCTTAAAAAAAAAACACCCAAAATTTAAAAGATGGAAAACCTAAGCAAGAGTGCAGCTTGTACCAATGAAGGGGAGAGAACCGCTAATGCTCTGTGACCTAAGAGTAAATACAGATTGAAGAATCTTGTATTTAAAAAAAATAAAATAAAATATGCCCAGCACGAAACTGACCATAATGGAGTGGGAGAAGAGACCTCAGTATGGGTGGGGGAGTGGCCTCCAAGGAGCTGGAAAGGGGGAAGAATCTGAGGGAATCTATATGCTTGGAAGCGAAGCAAGGGTAAAAACTGCAACAAAAGCACTCAGAAAAACCAGGCAAAACCATAAATGGGAAGTGAACTGAGATCTGAAGGGAGGAAAAACAATGCAGAATGGAAGGGAAATCCCAATGGACATGCAAGGTGAAAGCGAGGGAAGACACCAGTGCATAATAGGCCAGAGAGGCCTGCCCTCCACTGCTGCCCCACTGCCCCCCACTGTGACTCTGAACTCAGAGCTTCCATTGAGGCCTCGTGGCCAATAATTGTCAGCCAAAGACTTTGGAAACACTGGGCACTTTACCTGAAAGTCACTCCCACTGAATCCAATGGGGCTCATGCATTTCAAATATTTATACCCTGCCTTATCCCTACAAATTCCAGGTGACTAAGGAAGCAGAAGACACTGCAGGGTGCAGACCCAATGAGTTGGGTTGCCAGCTCCAAGCTGGGAAATATCTGGAGATTTTGGGGGTGGAGCCTGAGGAGGGCGGAGTTTGGAGAGGGGAGGGGACTTCAATGGGGGTATGATGCCATAGAGTCCACCTTCCAGAGCGGCCATTTTCTCCAGCCAAACTGATCTCTATTTCCTGGAGATTGGTTCTAATCCCAGGAGAGCTCCAGCCGCCACCTGGAGGCTGGCAACCCTAGCAACAAGTGTCCCGCTAGTTAAAAGCCAATACAGAACTCAAGCACATAGGTAAAAGCCAGTACACAGAGTTAACCCCGTTAAAACGGTTTACCCTCCACAAAACGCCCTCTAGAACGGAGCAATCTGGACAGAGGAAGTGAACATGCCCACTGGGGTAGGCCCGTTCCAGAGGACTGTGCCTATCACAGAGAATGTCCAAGAACAAACTGTTGCCATACAGATGATACTTCTCCTACCGCCAGCCAGGAGAAGGCTGTCTGAGCAACAAAACTAGGGGACTCTATTGGGAGATGTGTTTTGAGAGGTACTGCGGTGGCTCCATGGTTAAGATGCTGAACTGCAGGCTGAAAGATCAGGAGTTCAGGAGTTCGAGACCAGAGTGCTGCAGGACGGAGTGAGCTCCCGTCTCTGACCCCAGCGCCTGCCAACCTAGCAGTTCGAAAGCAAGAAATTGCAAGTAGATAAACATGTACAGCTTCGGTGGAAATGGAGATGAGCCCCGCCCCCTAGAGTCAGCTTCAACTGGCTTTCGAACAAGGGACACCTTTACCTTTACCTTAAATGAATGTGTGCTCTGACCTGGATGGCCCAGACTAGCCCAATCTCATCAGACCTCGGAAGCTAAGCAGGGTCAGCCCTGGTTAGTATTTGGATCGGAGACCTCCAAGGAATACCAGGTTCATGATGCAGAGGCAGGCAATGGCAAACCATCTGTGAATGTCTCTTGCCTTGGAAACCCCACAAGGTCGCCATAAGTCTGTTGTGACTTGACAGCACTTTCCACCACCCCAGGTGAATGCACATAGGATGACGCTTGTAGTTAAAGCAGAGGTTCTCAAATTGGGGGGGGGAGGTCAGGACCCAACTGTGAGTCACAGCTCTCACGCAGGTGAGTCGCACAGCCAGGAGAGAGAGGAGGACCCAGGTAAGATAGGAGAGGGGACTCTGGGAAGCTCAAGGACAAATCTTGGATTTGGAAGCTCACGGACAAATCTCGGTTCCTGGATTTTCCTCGGCATGATGTGCAAAATGGCCTTGAAATGCAGCCTGTTGCTCAGCGATGCTTGGCATTTATAAACACTGCAAAATAAAATATAAACCTGTTCAGGATTTTCTCATGTGTGGCAAACAGCATGGATGCCTTTTGTAAGAGGGTCCTGAGAAGTAGAGCAAGTTTAGAAACGGGTCCCACTTTGAATAGTTTCATAGGGCCGAGGAACAACTTGTACCGCTTTATGCCGCAAGGGTTGTTATGCCCCATCTCACATTTTGTAAACTGGGGGAATAAAAGGTCTTACTCCCAAGACTCTCTGTAAATGGAGGTCATATAGAACTGGAACATATCTTCTCGCATGTGACAGGAAGACAGACAGTGGACTGTTCATAGCTATACGTATCCCGAGAGAAGCAACAACTGTATGTATAGCTGTGGAAAGGGACAACTGAGTGAGTTTAGTTTGAAAGCGTTCAGCCTTGGATACCATCTCCATTTCCTTCATGCATCATTTCGGCGGCAGTTGGCACATGATGTTGCTCGCAGAAATGAAGAGGCGGATGGGGCGCTCTTCTGTCATCGCTTTTGCAATGTTGCTCAGCATGTTGTTTATTTCTCAGAACATTCTTTTCTGCAACGTTCAGACAACCCTGCAGCACTGCCTGCCGAAGGAGAGGAGATGGCCAAGTAAGACCATCTATGCGTGTTCTCCTCAGATCAGGGCAACAGTGCTGGGATTATTTTGTGCACACAGTGAAATAAAATCCAACCTGTTGAAATGTTACCAAGGAGATGGTGGGCAAGTCAGAAGACCTCGGTGCCCATTCCCCACCTGCAAAACACGAATAAGTCATTTGTCTGCTGAAATCAGTCAGGAATCAGTGAGACAAAGAACCATTACCTTCTGTGAATGGGCTGAACCGACAGCAATCTGCAATTAATGCCGATTTAGATAGTGATATCAATCTCAGGTGCCACCGGTTCTGCTTGATACCAGGAGGAGAAAAGACCAAGAAGGGATCACAGGTATAGGAAATGCAACAAACAAACAAACACTGTGATATAGATGGCAACACATGTTAAGTAAGAATCATATGACACTGAAAGACTTGGCAATATTACAGGTCCATCATTCTCCATGAGCATCTGGATATACACTCATTTCATCCCAATCTTCCTCAGGAGCAATCCTCTAGTAATGAAGGTGTCAGCCTCTTGCTACAGTTCAATGTTCTGTTTAAGAGCAACCCAGTGTTTAAGTCCTTCTTTATATTTTTCAGATAATCCTGAAAAATAACCCATGGCATTTTAAATGAATAAGCAACACGAAGCTGAATGGAATATTATACGAACTTTTCATATTCATTTATAATTTGAATGAATGCTGATGTAGATAGTGATATTAGCTACCAGAGTGAGTAAACCTCAGGCGCCACCAGTTCTGCTTGATACCAGGAGGAGCCTGCTCTCCAGAGTGAACGCATGGAGGGGGCTTATACTGAATCAGACCCTTGGTCCATCAAAGTCTGCTCCTAAGGTGTCAAACTCATTTGTTATGAGGGCCGGATCGAACATAAAGGAGACTTTGTCGGGCTGGGCCCTGTGTGTCGTGAAATGTAATGCCAGGTAGCAAATGTATTACTTTATAAAGGACACAGAAAAACACAATTAAAGATTTTATAAAACTTCAAATAAAACTTGTTTAAAACATCGGCACTCTTGCAATATTTTGTTTATTTAACAGTCTCTGATGACTGACACCTCTTGCTCTGAATCATTGCATCAAAATCTGGAGACAATGACTGTGCTGTAGCAGTCTTGAGTATGCTGTTCAGGTGTGTATCTGTAAATTGCAAAACTACTTTTGATTTATTGCCATTCATTACAGAAATCTCACGGTCAATGCTTTGAGCCTAAGACCCAGAGGAAAACATGAAATGGCTGGACATTGCAAGCTTTTGTATATAAGTTGCTTCGTTTGCTGGTCAAGAACATGCGAAGGCACAATAACACAGACAGAGGGCTATGTGTTTGTCTACAAAACTATAGTCTTCCCCAGAGAAATAACTACAACTCCTATAAGGCAGTGCATGAATAGAGAGACAGAAATGTATAGTAGTCAGTATCAACCTGCTGTCAGGGAAGTCTAGATTCAAAATCCCCTGTCTACAAAGGAAATGTGCTTGGTGAACTTGGTCTGGACACACACTCCCAGCCTAATCTACCTCACTGGCTTGTTGTTATTCCTCATTAAATGGTTCACATTGCTTTCCTGCTGAGAAAGACTGGATCATGAGGACATGAATACAGTGAAAAAGAGGAGGGAAACCCAGTTGCACGCAGGAGAGCCACAGTGAGCCCAACAAAACTCTCTCTCTCTCTCTCTCTCTCTCTCTCTCTCTCTCTCTCTCTCTCTCTCTCTCTCTCTCTCCCTCTCCCTCTCCCTCTCTCTCTCTCTCTCTCTCTCTCTCTCTCTCTCTCTCTCTGTAGCAAGACAAAAAGCTCATACCTTGAATAAAACTTTGTTGGTCTTAAAGATGCTTTGTATCTCTCCAGTGCAATTGAGGGAACTGAGCAAAGTAAGCTCTTGCTCTTTCCCTCCCTCCCCCACAGGGGATGAGGAGAGGGAGGAACCTCAGCCAATGGAGGGAAGAGAGGCTTTGTTATGTAGCTCCTGTGTAATGGAGAGAGACTAGCAAAGGAAGCTGTGATTCAGAAGGAAGCAAGAGAGAGTGAGAAGGAAGTAGATGACAGCCAGTTGCTCACAGGCCCCATAAAAGCCCTGTGGGAGCCGGATCTGGCCCATGGACAGCATGTTTGACACCCCTGGCTCTACTCAGATTAGTAGCAGCTCTCCAGAGTCTCAGGAAGAGTTATTTCACATCACCTACTGCCTGATCCTTTTAACCGGCGATGCCGGGGATCGAACCTGAGACCTTCTGCATACCGAGCAGATGCTCTTCCACTGAGCCCCAGCCCCAGCTGGCAAGCATTCTGGCAATTATGAAAGCATCTCCTTCCCACCTCCCCGTCTAACTATGGAGATCATTTATTGGCTCACCTTTGTACCAGTTAGGAAACCACTCCCCCCTTTCACCCTGAAATGAAGTAATTTTTTTTTTAAAAAAATAGCACTGTGTAATGCTTAAACAAATAAATAGGCTATGCATCGGGGGGGGGGGATTCAATGCCTGCCTGAAGAAGAGGAGATGGTTTTTATACCCCTTTTTTCCCTCTACCTGAAGGAGTCTCAAAGCAGTTTACAATTGCCTTCCCTTCCTCTCCCCACAACAGGCACCCTGTGAGGTGGGTGGGGCTGAGAGAGCTCTGAGAGAACTGTGACTGGCCCAAGGTTACCCAGCTGGCTTCATGTGGAGGAGGAGTGGGGACTCAAACCCAGATCTCCAGATAAGAGTCCACCACTCTTAACCACTGCACCACACTGGCTCTCCAGCAAGGCATAAAGAGTTTGGGATTAAACACCATGCTGAGGTTGGAGCGAGGTGGAGGCAGAGGAGTGAGGGAAAGAAGAAACGTTCAGTCCGCAGCCAAGAATCCTGTACCTAATCCTAGAGGAGAGGCACATTTGTACAGCCATGGGCACCCATGTAGTGGCCTTATACTGAATCAGACCCTTGGTCCATCAAGGTCAATATTGTCTACTGAGCCTGGCGGTGGCTTTCCAGAGTTTGAGGCAGAACAAAAAAAAATTGCATTGAGTAGAGTTGCCAGCCTCCTTACTTACGACTGACTTCCGGTCTAAGGAGATCTGTTCCTCTTGAGAAAACAGCTGCTCCGAAGGGGGTGCCTGCTGAGGTCCCTCCATGCCTCCATTTGCAAAATGTCCAGGGATTTTCCAACCTGGAGTTGGCAACTGTTGCACCAAGCGACTGCCTGGCTAGACGGCATTTAAATTTTACAGCCATGAACACCGCCGCTAGAGAAGTCCTGGCCACTTTCGTCTCGACAGGGTATCAAAAAATACGCAGGCTCACGTGGGAGAAGGTCGTTCACACGAATAGACGTCATTTATTCACATTTTATTAAATTAGTACATATTTCTGGTAATTACAGTGTCCAATCATTATTTTATCAAAAGGGATAAGATAAAGGACAAGCCTGTTCCTTTCCCTCCTGTTCATTCCCAGCATGAAGAACTGTACTGTTCCTATAACTTCATGTAGCTTGTAAGATGTGATGTAGTCATTAGTTTAGTTTTCCTTCCAGTTAGTGGGGAAAAAATATATGTATTTCTGAAGTGTACCTTACTCAGCAAGACCCTAAATGAGATTGGGGAGCCTGGGGACAATACAATTGAAATAATTGGGAGGTAACAAAATATCCCTCGGGTTAGCAGTTTGACAGGCCATTCCCCTTAAACGATGTGCAATTTCTCAAAGTTTTGATATGCTCATCTAACTAGCACTGCCCCCCCCCTTTCTTCTATTTCAGTGTCTGATCTTGCACCAGATCTGCATTTCTCATCATGCTTAGTATCTATTCTATGCCAAGGTAATTTCCAGTAATTGATTTCCCTCTCCCCGCAATTTAAGAGATTATATTGGAAGACGGTAAGGTGTGTGACCATCAGCTGTGCAGGGAAGCTCCTCTTCTGGTTCCTTGTCACAGAATGTGTAGATCTGAAATCTCCCCGTCATTTATTGGTGCTATCAATCACATGTAGGGTTTATTTTGTAAAGGTTTGGCCCTGCAAAGGGCAGTGGCAAGGAATGCAGGTGGATGAACTCTTTTCCCATAGAAGAATATATAATTTGTCAGGGCTGGAAGGAGGGTGTGGAACCCACAGAATGAACCAGGAGTGGAAGACTGAGAGTATCACTGACTATGGTTGGAGCAATTCCTGCGTTCTATTAGAATGGAAGGGTAGTCAATGCTGGATCAGACCAACAGCCCATCTTGTCTAGCACCCTTTTCTCAACAGTGGCCAACCACATGCCACAGTGATGCCCACAAGTTAGTTAGGAAGCTTCCTGGAACTTGGTCAGACTAGTTCAGGGATTGCACATCTCCTTGTTTTCAAACCACTGGAGCTTGTCTTCAGTTATCCTGGAAACTTATAGTTGCACTGGAGATGTTTGTTTAGCTCTGAGCTATGGTGGGTGACCAGGATTTGGACAAGAAAAATAAAGTGAAATCACGTTCTGTTGTGTTCAGATCCCCACTCAGCAATGTAATTTGTTGGGTACCCTTGGACCAGTCACTATCTCACATCCAAGCCTACTTTACAGGCTTCTGAGAATAAAACAGAGAAGGAGACCACTGTGTATGATGAGAAGGAGAAGGAGGAGGAGAAGGAGGAGGAGGAGGAGGAGGAGGAGGAGGAGGAGGAGGAGGAGGAGGAGGAGGAGGAGAAGAAGAAGAAGAAGAAGAAGAAGAAGAAGAAGAAGAAGAAGAAGAAGAAGAAGAAGAAGAAGAAGAAGAGTTGGTTTTATACCCTGCTCTTCACTACCTGAAGGAGTCCTGGAGCAAGTTACAATCGCCTTCCCTTCCTCTCTCCACAACAGACACCTTGTGAGGTACGTGGGGCCGAGAGATTTCTGAGAGGACTGTGAGTGCCCCAAGGTCACCTCAGCAGGCTTCATGTGGAGGAGTGGAGGACTGGGGAATCAAACCCGGTTCTCCAGTTTAGAGTCCGATGCTCTTAACCACTACACCACACTGCAGGAAGGGCGGGATAAAAAGGTGACAGACACACACTCATGATCTAGCATGGAATCTGTCAGTCGTGTCTATAATATATGCTTTAACTAAACTTCCTTCTCTTCATACCAGAGAAAAATGACTGGCCAGAAACAATATTTTTCAGCTGCTTTGAACAGTTCACCCATATCTTCCACATAGTTACAAATTATTTTTTAAGAAAACCAGCGAAAACTATAGAGAACAAGTATAGCATTTTTGCCCCCCTTTCTGAAATGCATAGTTATTTTGTGAGTAATGGAGAGGCAGCCATTCAGGCAGAGAGAGAGAGAGAGAGAGAGAGAAGAGAGAGAGAGGATAGATTCAGTATCGAAACCATTTGCTTTCCCCCACAAAAACTTCTCTTGAGAAAGAAGGAAAACAACGGTTCCAGAACGCTTCTCCTCGCAATGCTTTGGAGGCATCCCAGAAAAGGACTTTGATTCATAGCGGTGTTTGTGCTGGGGCGGGGGGGGGGGTTGCTCCCTTGTTATTTTTATAACTATTTGGCTACCAGTTTTCTTCCCACACAATGCCCCCGCACATTTGTACGGCTGCCATCGACACTCTGTTGTCCCTCAGGAACCGGCGAAACATTCCTCGGAGATGGTGGGCTGCATTGCTCAACTCGAAATCGGACTCACAGAAACGAGCCCGTTTTTCGCTGCCATTTGCAAGTCTTGGCAGGAGCTCCCAAGGCGTCGCAGTCCAAATGATACGCTGTCACAACTATGCCAGCCTGAAGCCAAAAGTCCGCACGGGAGGGGGCCACTGTAGAGGAGGATTAGACGAGCAGCCAAGTCACAGCTGAGAGCGATTTGCCATTCCTGGACCGAGACCACACCTAACACTGGGCAGCAAACAGGAGTCATAAAGTCAAAGCACACCCGATCCACTCAATGGCCGGGCCCAGATACCAACCAGGCCCCTGTCTGGCCAACCATGTCAGAGGCTAGGAGCTTGATTAGAGCTGATACCAAATCGCAGCAGCATGCCCCTTGCTCCAGGTAAGCACAGATGTTTAAAGAGTTATATCTGAGACCAGTAGCACCTTAAGAGACCAAGGAGAAGAAGAAGAGATTGGATTTATACCCCGCCCTTCACTCGGAGTCTCAGAGCAGCTTACAAACTCCTTTCCCTTTCCCTCCCCACCAGAGACACCCTGTGAGGCAGCTGGGGCTGAGAGCAATGTTCCCTCTAAGCTGTGGAGTCTTGTGAGCAAAAATTCTACTTTCTGAGCTGCTGGCACTAAAGTTGTGAGTGGGTGATTTGGCTGCTTGGTGCTGGAGGGGACAGCAGTGGGAGGGCTTCTAGTGTCCTGGCCCCACTGCTGGACCTCCTGATGGCACCTGGTATTTTTGGCCGCTGTGTGACAGAGTGTTGGACTAGATGGGCCATTGGCCTGATTCAACATTGGCTTCTCTTATATTCTTATGCTGCATAAATTAGTTTGCTCTGGAGCCATCCTTCCTGAGCTAAGACAAAAACGTGTGAGCCAGAGGCTAAAAAACTGTGAGATAGCTCACATTAACTCAGCTTAGGGGGAACATTGGCTGAGAGAGCTCTTTTCAGAACTGTCCTTGAGAGAACAGCTCTGACAGAGCTCTATGGCTTGCCCAAGGTCATCCAGCAGCTGCAAGTGGAGGAGTGGGGAATCAAACCCGATTCTCCCAGATTAGAGTCCACACACTTAACCACTACACCAAACTGGCTCTTAAGACTGTCAGAATATATGCTTTTGAGAGTCAAAGCTCCCTTCGTCAAGATACCTGTAGGAATGATGACCTTTGTATCCCAGTTAGAAGGTCAACTTGAGGAGATTGCTGAGCTTGAGTTCATTCATAAGTTCAGACTGCTGAGCTTGAGTCCAATCGCGAGTTCAGGGCTGAAAAGGGACACAAGATTCTTATCTCACTCCAGATGCTAATTTTCTGCCCCCAAGCATTTCCCCTTTCCTCTAACCAAGCTGATTACAATGTGCGTGGTATCTCTGCATTCTTTGCAAGAATTCTGTACAACACCCCTCCCACCTTCTGACTAGGATAAAAGGACGCAAAGATCTCAATTTTACTCAGACTCGGATAGCCCAGGCAAGCCCAATCTCGTCAGATCTCAGAAACTAAGCAGGGTCGACTCTGGCAAGTCCTTGGATGGGAGACCTCCTTGGAATACCAGCTGCCGGGAGGCGGGGGCAGGCTTTATTCAGCCACCTCTCTGAATATCCTCCAGGTCTCTAGTAGGGGCCAGTCACCAGAGGTCGCAAACACATTCACATGCGCACACACACATATGAAAAATACAAAAAAAGATCTCCATTTCTATTCTTATCTAATGATGGGAGCTTTGACTCTAGAAAACTCAAACCTCAAAAACCTTGTTAGCCTCTAAGGTGCTACTGGATCTGGATATAGCTTTTCTACAGTCAGTCCTAAAAGAAATCAACCGCTGTTCCCTGGAAGGCCAGATACTGAAGGTGAAGCTCAAATACTTTGGCCACCAAATGAGAAGGGAGCACTCACTGCAGAAGACCCTGATGCTGGGAAAGACTGAAGGTCAAAGAAGAAGGGGACGGCAAAGGATGAGATGGTTAGACCGTTTTATCAAGGCGACAAACATGAAATTACGGAAACTCCGGAGCACGACGGAAGACAGGAGGGCCTGGCATGATGTGGTCCATGGGGTCGCACAGAGTCGGACTCGACTGTGTGACTGAACAACAACAACAACAAATTAAATTTCAACATGATTCAGCACCCTTCTGTCCACGTCTGGCTAAAGAACCACAATCTTAGCAGAGAACTTATAGTGAGATAGTTGGGCTTCCTTCCCACAAGGTCCCCACTTGTGGTGGAAAAAGACAAAACTAGAGAAAGTCAAGGCATGTGGGGAGTCAAGTTACTTAAAAATCCAGCCCAGCAACAGCTATTATGGTCGGCTGCTCTGCATTGTTACTCCAGTTCTACAGCCTGGGACATTGTAAGCAGTGGATCTCATGTGGTTTGGACCCATTCTCGCTCCTTCTCTCTCTCTCTCTCTCTCTCTCTTCTGGGTTGTCAATGGAGATTCAGTCCTGGAGATTCAGGGGCAGTGCCTGTGGAGGGTGGACTGGGGAGGGGAGGAGACTCAAATGTGATGCGATGTCACATCCTGATTGAAAATCAGCTCCTCCAACTCTTCCTTTTTCTGTGATGTCCCTTATTCCCACTGAAATGAAAATTTATGAAAATGAAACTCAGTCTGCTGGCTCATATCACTCAACGTAAAGAGTGTCTCAAAATCATCTTCAGTTTTTCCCCTCAGGATTAAGGAGTAGGGATGGGTACGAATAAAAAAAAAAGTGGTTTGGTTTGGGGTGGCCCCCGAACTGAACCCTGAACCAAATTGACTCAAAAGTGCCCCACCTGAACCAAGCTGGCAAGTTTGGTTCCTCCTTTCTGCCAGCCATGGCAAACCACCCCCAGGAGAAAGGGGGCAGGAACCAGCCTGGAAGGGACTTCTCTTCCACCCTTCTCCTGGCTATGACTCACTGAGGCAAGGAGAAAGGGAGTGGAGAACACCAGAAAAGCTTAAATGGCTGCCATCCATTTAACATGTTGGTTTTGCTTCTCTGCAATTTGAAGGGGGGAGCAAAACTGAAGGATTTAATGGCTCGCAGACATTTAATCCAGTGGTTTTGCTTCCCTCTGCTTTGAAGGGGGGAATGAAGCCAAGGGGTTTAATGGCTCACAGCCATTTAAACAGAAGAGAAGAAGAAGAAGAGTTGGATTTATACACTGCCCTTCACTCGGAGTCTCAGAATGGCTTAAAATCTCCTTCCCTTCTTCTCCCCTCTATGAGGTAGGTGGGGCTGAGAGACCTCTGAGGGAACTGTGACTAACCCAAGGTCACCCAGCTGGCTGCATGTGGAGAAGTGGGGAATCAAACCCGGTTCTCCAGATTTAGAGTCCGCCACTCTTAACCACTACACCAAACTGGGTCCGCCAGTCAGGTGTTATGTTTAAATGGCTGGCAGCCATTTAACCTGTTGGTTTCTCTTCCCCCCACTTTGAAGGGGAAGCCAAACTGAAGGGTTTAATGGCTCACAGCCATTTAAACCTAACTGCTCGGCGGGTCTGCCGGTCAGCTGTTGGGTTTCAATGGCTGCCAGCATTTTCCTAATCTAAATGTAATATGTTGTTCTACAACTTCCTCTCTTCCTCCCACCCTGGGAGTTTAAATTGCACCCAATGGAAAGAAAAGGCTCCTCCTTGACTGCCAGCCGAGTCCTCATGGCCATGTAGTTCTTCCCGGTTGGTTCACCTAGTCAACAGTGTGGATTTCTGCAGCTCCCTGGCTTTTTACAGCCAAAAAACCCTGGTTAACAAAAAAGAAAAAATAGTTCATGACAGGGTAAAAAACTATGGGAAAACATGGGGACACAGATCTGTGAGCATGGGAGTTTTAAGTGACCATAATAAGTATTTGTAGAATACCGCTCATGTGGCACATAAACTTTGTTGGGCAGTTATAATGCCTACAATGCATTCTCCATGGGAAGGGGAGAGATATGAGATTTCCATATCTTTTCTCTTGCAGGTGAAAAACACACCTTCGAAGATTTTTGAGCCGAATGGAAGGAAAGGTTAAGCAGTCCCTCAGGCACTGGTTATCCCTAGTGTTTCAGCTTAGAAAAAGAACTTCAAGAGAAAGAATCATATATAGTATGAGCCTTAAAGAGATAGGTGGAAGTAGTATTGAAAATTAGCAGGCAATTAAAATGTTAACACGATGTTAACACAGTAACTTAGGACTGTTCTGTCATGCAATGGAAAACGAATTTCCTTTACCGAAGGCAAAGCAAACTTGAACCATAATTTGAAAATGTTGTTCAAGGTTTTTTTTGTCTTTGTTGCCAGATTCAAAATTACTAGTTACACAATGGCAAAGGAATCCATATAACATTTGTTGTAACACCGGTGGGGAAAAAATTATTTCCAAGTCTGGTTCATCAGGCAAACCTCAGATAGTATCAGATGTTCTCCTTAGTGCCTAAGGACAGTGATCTTGAGGAGTTCAGTGTTGAGCTCGGAGCTGCCAGGGAGATCCTAGACATCTTGAAAAGAGAAATTATGATACAAAAATATACCCCTTGACCAGACAGTCCTCCAGTCCACCATCATAAAACCCATATTGAATTGCCTTAACCACCTTCTCAGAATCATATACAACAAGCTACTCCAAGGGTTAGACAAGCCAAATGTTTGTACAGGCCAAAGTAGAGCACCAAAGTACAATAAAATGAGAACGGCATGTAACACACTTTAGTTATCTGGTCTAAGGAATTTCCTTCATTCCAAGTACTGGGGATTAAGAAAGTGCCAGTATGTACAATCCACCCAGACCACTCTAAGATGGTTAAAACTTTTTTCTTTGATTGTGTCTTAGTACAGCTGATCCTGTGAAGACAGAACAAATTTAAGAAGTATTAATATGAGAAGAAAAATGCTTAGTCACTGCAAGTAGGATGGTTAAGAATGCCATGGGAAAGGACCATATGCTCGGTCAGCAAAGAATACTTCTGGATGACCCCAATTGTTTGCAGTTGATGACATCATAATTGTTACACTTTGATTCAGTCAGTAAATGGATAGCCCAGGCTAGCCTGAGCTCATCAGATCTCAGAAGATAATCAGGGTCAGCTCTGGTCATTATTCGGATGGAAGATCACCAAGGAATACCAGGGTAGTGACACAAAGGAAAGCAATAGCAAACCACTTCCTTTGTTTTCTTTTTAAAATAAATTTTATTAAAGAGATTTTAAAACAAAGGGAGTAAAAAACAGAAAATATTAAGAAAAAGAAATGCAGAACTAAAAAACAAAGCAAGAAAGACAGAAAAAGAAAAGAAAATATAAATACGTGACTTCCAATTTTCTCCATGACAAATACAAGTAAAATTACAAACTTAACATTTATTTTCTTAGATTCCCCCTCCCCAGCAGCAGCGGAGGGGTGGCGAGGCGGGGCGGCCCGTCAAGCCTCCCCCTCCCTCCCAAGCAACAGGGCAGCGGCGGCGGTGGGGGGGGGAGGCCGGCCAGCCGGCCGGCTGGCCCGCCAAGCCTCTCCCTCCCTCCCTTTCAAGCAGCAGAGCGGTAGCGGCGACAGTGGCGGGGGGGAGGCCGGCCGGCTGGCCCGCCAAGCCTCCCCCTCCCTCCCAAGCGGCAGGGCGGCGGCGGTGGGGGGGGAGGCCGGCCGGCTGGCCCGCCAAGCCTTCTTCCGCCCTCCCATCCCTTGACGGCGTGGCGGCAACGGCCAGTTTGTAGAGCATTCCCTGCGCGTGCGCAGGGAACGCTCTTACTTTTTTTGGGATTTAGATATCCCCCTTACATTTTAAAAAACTTTTTAGATTTTTCTGCACACGTGGGGACTGCCCCACGTGCGCAGGGAAATCTCCCTGCCCCCCAGGTGCCCCCGATGTGCGGATTTAGATATCCGCACATAGGGGGCCACTTGGGAATTAGATATATAGATATGGAGCAGAAGTCCATCAGTGGCTATTAGCCACAGGGTATAGATGGGAACTCTCAGTCTGGGGCAGGTGATGCACTCTATCCTTGGTGCTGGAGGGGGCAGCCGTGGGAGGGCTTCTGGTGCCCTGGCCCCACTGCTGGACCTCCTGATGGCACCTGGTATATTTTGGCCGCTGTGTGACAGAGTGTTGGACTGGATGGGCCATTGGCCTGATTCAACATTGCCTTCTCTTATGTCCTTATGTTCTTAAGGGTTTCCAGTATAAATGTAGAGAATGTCTTTTTTCTGGTCAAGGAGGTAAGTTTATCCATCTCTGCAAACTCCATTGTCTTCACCAACCATACCTCTATAGTGGGTAATGACAAACTTTTCCATTTTTGTACATATAATAATAATCCCACTGCTGTTGTCATGTATAAAAACGAAGTTCCATGATTTTTTTTCTACTGTCTATCCATTAGTTCCCAAAGAAAAGCCTGTGGATTCATGTAGAATCTTCTGAGTTAAAGAGTTTATTTGTATCAAAAAAAATTGGCTTTGTTACCTGTCCACCATAAATGATAAAAAGTCCCCTCATTTTGTTCACATTTCCAATACATAACCTCAGTATTTTTGTACATTTTAGCTAACTTTTCTAGTGACCTATACCATTCCTACATCATTTTATAAAAATTCTCTTTATGACTGGAGCTTAACATAAATTTAAGGCTCTTCCTCCACATATTTTCCCAGTCTTCCATTTCTATATTATGTCCAAAGCTTTTAGCCCATTTTATCATACACTCTTTCACACGTTATTTTTCTATTTCAAATTTTAACAAAAGTTTCTACATTTTAGCAAAACATGTTCATCATTTGTACATAATTCTGCTTCAAATTCAGTCTTAGATTCTTCAAAAGCATAAGATTTTTTTATCTGCTTTAAACTTTTCTTGTAATTTTGCATAAAAAACATTGACAAGGGTATCCTTCTGTTATCAAAACTTCTCTTAATTTCATTTTACATTTCCCTTGAGTGAGGTCTAAATGTCACCATATGTTAACCTCCTACACTTATTTATCATTTCTTGTCTATAAAATGTTTCCTATATAGAAAGCCACAAAGGTGTTTTTGGACAAAGCCTTCGTTTATATTTATTCCATAATCTCACGATGGCACGTCTAATATAATGGTTTTTAAGATCCACATTAACCTTAATTTTATCATACCACAGATATTCATGCCAACCAAATCTCAAATTGTGACCTTCTAACTCCAATAACCTTCTGTTTCTCAACAGCACCCATTCTTTCATCCAGACTAAATAAGATGTAGCAAAGTATGTTTCAAATCAGGTAAACCAGGCCTCCTCTTTCCTTTGTGTTTTGTAATACCTTATATTTAACTCATGTTTTTTCCCCCTTGCCATGTAAATTTAGATATGTCCTTCTGCCATTGTTTTAATAGTAAGATGGAGTTTATTGTGTTTTGTAAAGGTTATGAAATTTCATCCTCAAAGCACTTATAATACAAACCCAATAAACCATCTAGTCCAAGAACTTTTCCTGGTTTAATTTTTTTTATAGCTTCTAACACTTCTCTGGTTGTTCTAGGTCAATTCATAATTTGTCTTTGTTCTTCTGTAATCTTGGGTAATTTTTGTTTTCTCAGATATTTGTCTATTTTTGCACATGACACATCTTGTCCTTTATATAAATTGGAATAGTACTTATGAAATGCTTTTTGAAGTCCCACAGTATCTGTTAATATCAGATCTCCTTGTAATTTCAATATCATTTTCTTTTCAATTTCTTTTCTCAGTTTATATGCCAACTATTTCCCAGGGTTATTTGCAAATTCAAAAATTCTTTGTTTTACATAATTCAATTTTATTTCCATTTCTCTTATTGTTAACATAGATAATTACTATGTTGTAGAAGGCTTTGTAGGACCTGATGTTTCGCCAGTAGCTGTGACTGGCATACTCAGAGGTATAACACAGAAAGATGGAGTACTCTCTGTGTCAAAGTGAGAAGAAAAATGGTAGGCAGGTAATTTATATCTACTCAGAAAGGTGGGGTAGGACTGAGTCATTATCTTGTAGGAGTTCCCCAGGCTATGAACATGCTAATCGAGGAGCTTTCCTGAGGAGGTTCTTTTGTCTATGGATTGTTTCCTGAGGAAGTTTCCTGTTTTCTAAGGAGGTTCTTTTGTACGTGGATTGGCTGTTGAAATTCTGATCTTATCTGTAGTGCTATTGTTTTTTAGGACAGGAAACCCTGCCCTATTTATTTTTAAACTCTTGTTTCCTGTTGAAATTGTGTTTATGTTTATGAATTTCAATAGCTTCTCTGTGTAATCGGACATGGTAATTGGAAGTGAAAAATACAACAGATGCTACAATCGGCAAAAGACAGAAGAGACCCCCTCACGTCTGCAGGAGTATACCACATGCCATGCAGTTGTAGACAAGTGTACATCAGGACCACACAGCGTAGCATTTAGACAAGAATAAAGGAACATGAAAAACACTGCAGACTTGGTCAGCCTGAAAAATCAGCAGTGACTGAATATAGCTTAACTCAAACAGGACACAGTATTTTGTTCCAAGACACTGAAAGGCTGGACAACACTTCCAATTACCATATCAGATTACACAGGGAAGACATTGAAATTCATAAACAATCTTGTATTAAAATGCTGTTGCAAAACCTGGTCTCTTGTCTTCTTCCTGACAAAATGCACCAAAGTGTCCCTTGGGACCTTTCTTGTACTGGCAAATCTAGAGTTTATTCTATACACTTTTGCAGAGCTATTTTTGGACAGGAATGCACAGGAACGGAGTTCCAGCTGGCTCCCGAGTTGGCCATGCCCAGCAGGAATTCGTTAGCATGACAGGCCACACTCAACAGCAGAAACTCATTAGGATTGGCTCCATTAGGGGTCTGTGGCCTAACATGCAAAGGAGTTCCTCCTACAAAAAAAAAGCCCTAGGTTTTGACAACAAAGAAGGTAAGCAGAATAAGAAGCAAAAGGTGGGTGTGGCTGGATGACCACACTTCTGGTAACATGGGGTGTGTGGCCTATTATGCTAATGAGCTGTGCCTAATATGCTAATATGTTTCTGCTGATGGGTGTGGCCTATTATGCTACTGAGTTCCTGCTGGGCTTTTTCTACAAAAAAAGCCCTGCACTTTTGTCAGTTTCAAAGTTCATATCATCTTCTTCCAAATGCAAAAAAATTGCCAATGCTTTGAGAGAATTCTTTCTCTCTCAGCTCCAGTAGGTCCATGTTATCTAATTCTTTTTCTAACAGAAGGCACCTGCAAAGAGATTGTTCTTCCCCTGAGAGGCACCCTGTCACAGAAGCTCATCAGAGGTGGAAAGACCCTGGTTGAGGCACAGCTCCCGGTAGAAAGGGAAGCTGAATGTGTGGTAGCAGAAATGACACATGTAAGTAGGCAGACAAGGAACAGGCATGAGGTACAGTTGCTTGTAAAATCCAAGAACTATGTTCTAGGACAATGGTAAAGACTAATCCCTAACAATGAGTACTAGTGACCAGTGTTCCCTCTAAGCTGAGTTAGTGTGAGCTGGATCAGTTTTTTAGCCTCCGGCTCACACATTTTTGTTTTTGCTCAGGAAGGATGTCTCCAGAGCAAACTAATTTATGCAGGAGCCTAATCACTCACCCACAACTTTAATGCCAGTAGCTCACAAAGTAGAATTTTTGCTTACAAGACTCCACAGCTTAGAGGGAGCACTGCTAGTGACCTCTGACTCCCAGTTCTAGGGTTGCCACGTCCCCCTCCAGCCATCGGTGAGGAAGGGGGGATAGGGTTGTCAGATCCAGGTTGGGAAACTCCTGGGGATTTGGGGAAGGAGCCTAGGGAGAGCAGGGACCTCACTGGGGGACAATGCCATAGAGCCCACCCTCCAGCGTTTTCAGTTTTCGCTAGGAGAACTGATATCTGTAGCCTGGAGAGGAGGTGTAATTCCAGGAGATCCTCAGGTCCCATCTGGAGACTGGCATCCCTACCTAGTTTTGATGTAGTTGTGATAAGTTAACAGTTAATTGATAAGTAGACAGTGTTAGCTTGAAGAAGAGGGATGTGATGTATAGACACATGCCTACCTTTAAATGAGCTGTCAAGTGCTAGTTTCGGTTTCCCCCCTCAAGGCTAGTGTGTGAGGGGCTTCACTTAGATCTTATTCTGGGTGTGTGTGTGTTGGGTGCAGTCTTCCAGCATGTGTCTTCGTATGCTCCATCTGTAAGAGCTGCACCTTGCTACAATCTGCTGTTGAAGATACCAGAGACTCCTGTGTGCTGGCTATTGAGAAAGGACTGAAGGGTGATCTGATCGGTAAGCTTATTCCTATGTACCAGGCCTCAGAGGATATTATAGGGAGCAATCCTATGCAGGCCTGCTTAGAAGAAAGTCCCAAGATGTTCAATGGCAGTTACTCCCAAGGAACATGTCCTTAGGATTTCAGTTCTGCCATAAATACCATATGCATTATTTAGAATGAAACGAATAAATGAGGTGGCAGTCACAAAAGGTCATCACTGGCAAAGGTCACTGAAGGTCAATCTTGCCAAATTGTCATTTTCAGAATTAGGGTAGAACACTAAAGTCTATTGTTCACATTTGTTTACTCCCAAATCTCTCCTTCTCACCTTCCCAACAACAAAAAAATAAATATTGGATTTTGGAACCAATGAAATATTATGCCAGTTCCACAGAGGACCCACCTATAACCATCAGTGGCCTAAAGAAGATGGGGAGTGTCAAGCATCGACTCAACACGATTTCAGCTTCAAAAGTGATTCAGCTTTATTTAACAGCAAGACTTCAACTCAGGAACACACGACTGAACACACAACAAGGGAAGCACAGCTCCTTCTTTTAAACTCTCCCGGGTTGTCAAAGCCACACCCATAGTCAGATAAGAACCAATAGTAACACTGGGATAAAAGCCAATCAGGATACAGGGATAAAGGCCAATCAGGACCGTTCCCTCTTTGCAACAATAACACTCAGTGATTGGGTAATTACACAGGTTTCACAGAAACCGACCAATAGCAATGCGACATCTGAAGACTCAAGCTTAACATGTGAATAGATAGGAGCGATTCACATTCAGTACATAACAGGGAGGTGGTGAAGTAGGGCCCTCATTCTAAGAGGGGGGGGGGTAGAGAACTGTTTCACAAACTTCTATGAGCTGTGGCTCAGGACTGGTGGAAAATCATCCTAGAAGGGCCAGACAGTTTATTGATCATAAAACCATCCAAGCTGTGGTATACATCAACACATGATAGCATACCTGTAATGTCAATTCATAGGGTCGCTATAAGTCGGAGACAACATAACAGCACTTAACACAAACACACACTTTGTGCTAGGGACCATGCGGGACTCTATTCTGCAATCAGATCCATAGACTTCAAGCAGAGCTTCGGGCTATTCCCAGATGACTTCTTTTGTGGCTTGGAAGAGACTCCTTACACATATCTGTTGATTACGTTACAGACAAAACTCTGCTAAATGATGAGAAGGACTCAGGGGATATTTATGTCATAAGTAAGTGTGTCAAGGAACATCTAAAGCTTGATGTATTTGATTTGCTTAGAATAATAAATAACACTCATTGTTTCTCTCTTTTTTCATTTTTTCACCAACCAAAGACTATCATGTACAGAAAGAATTGAATTGAATTAATAAATATAAATAAATATGCAGAATCCTGCAAAAGCAAAAGTGTCTATCATGAGTCCATCTTGTCACACCAAATAATACAGTCATGGTAACAGTGCTGTCACACATACAAGTGCTGTGGAGACGTTCCACCATAGTGTGATCCCATGCCACTAGGCAGTAGATTTGAGTGTTTCAACCACACAAACAGGCCACGTGATCATTACATACACATGGTTGAAATATTTTCACATGTTCCCCAGTGGTGAGAATTCATGTGACAAGGAAAAAGCTTCTACAACTGTGAGACAGAGAAGGGGAACAATAAATATGAGAACCAGGGCTTTTCTTCTGGGGGAATGCTCTGGAACAGAGTTCTGGAACCTCTTCAACAAAATTATTTTTAAAATTGTTTAAAAGTTCATGAGTTTTCAGCAATGCTCCCTCTAAGCTGTGGAG
Organism: Gekko gecko; assembly: GCA_029375565.1. Classification (NCBI taxonomy): domain Eukaryota; kingdom Metazoa; phylum Chordata; class Lepidosauria; order Squamata; family Gekkonidae; genus Gekko; species Gekko gecko. The sequence continues at coordinate 300,367,870 of JAPDNY010000001.1, read as the reverse complement.
TCTTGTGAGCAAAAATTCTACTTTGTGAGCTACTGGCATTAAAGTTGCGAGTGAGCAATTTGGCTACTGCATGAATTAGTTTGCTCTGGAACCACCTTCCTAAGGCAAAAATGTATGAGCTGGAGGCTAAAAAACTGTGATCTAGCTCACACTAACGCAGCTTAGAGGGAACACTGGTTTTCAGTATACAGAGAAAACTTCATTTCCCTCTTGAGAGTTCTGGCACCTCTTCTTCTTCTTCTTTTTTAAAAAAGCTCTGATGAGAACAATGGCTCATGAGAACAACCGCATAGTTTCCAAGGTGACCATCAGGTCCCTTCTTCACACATATTAATCGAGTGATTCTATACAACTCCCATGACATCTTTCTTTTCCAAAATGGAGCTACCACATGTAACCAAAAGAGCCATCTTAAATACATAGGGTTGATCTCTTGGAGTTACAACTGATCTCCAGGTGATGGAGATCAGTTCACCTGGAGAAAATGACCGCTTTGGAAGGTGGACTATATAGCATTATATATCACTGAAGTCCCTCCCCTCCTCAAACCCCGCCCGCCTCAGGCTCCACCCCTCCACAAATCTCCAAGTATTTCACAACCCTACAGTTATGCCATTCTAAGCCTTCAATGGACATGGAGGGTGTCAATCTGCTTAGGGCAGCATTGCAACACTCCACAACTCTTTTAACCCAAGAGTAGAACCACTTTTTCCCAGCTGGGCTCCAAGACTGGAAAAGCATAGCTAGAAACGGCCTGGGAGAAGGTAACTTTGTGAGGGGATGAAATGGCATCCTTACAGCACCAAAGTATTTGCTACTAGTAGTTACAGTGGAGTTCAAAATGACACGAAGCATGGATATCTTTGTGTACAAGAGCATATCTGTATAGACGCCACAATAATCTAACCCTACTGTGTCTTGTCAATCAAGGGAGGAGTTCTGGCTCAATGACAAGAGCGTGTGCTTATACCAAGATGGGCAGCCATGTTAGTCTGTCTGTAGCAGAAGAAAAGAGCCAGAGCCCAGTAGCACCTTAAAGACTTCCAGAATATGTGGCAGCAGATGAGCTCTCATGAGTCACTGCTCACTTCTTCAGATACAGCTAGAATAGGAGTCCATCTGCCCTATCTGTCCTTCGTGCTGTCCATGAAGAAAGACCCAGGTTTAATCCCTAGCATAGCCAGTTAAAAGAATCAGGTTGCAATTGGATGGAAAATACTCTACTGACGGAGACCCTGGAGAGCTGCTGCCGGTCATAGTAGAAAATACTAACCTTAATAGATCAGTCGTCTGACTCAGTATTCCCTGCACACGCAACCACCTCTACTCCTTAACTAAGCATGTGAAGAGGGAGAGTGAGCATGAGTGGTCTGGTCCTGCCACCTTGCCTCTGCATGATCACCAACTCATGAGCATGATGCCTAGGAAGCGTCCACATGTACACTCTCTTCCTGGGAACAGCTATGTTTGGAAAGTAGCATTCCCAATCATGGAGAAGGAGCATATGCATGGAAAACGTCCTCCACACAGTCACACTGTACAGACGACCTGGCAATCACGTCAAGGCAAGGACAGCATGATTGGGCCTGTGGCCCCTTCCCATTCATTCAAACAATGTGTGAAGGGGTGCAGTGTAGACGGCTAGTACAAGACAGCTTCATGTGTATAATACTCCCTTTTGAGTTAAGTTGTACACGCTGATCAATGCTCTGAATACTGGAAGCTCCCTAGGCAAAGACTGCATCTCACCTGGGGTGGAGCATTAATGGTACAAGTCATATCAGTTGCTAATCTATGTTCTGTACAGGTATTAGCATACTGTCAGCACTAATTAAATGGAATGATTATGCAGAACAAGAGTGATTTGAGGTTTGGCCTGCCCAAATATTTTGGAGAAGCACATTTCTGAAACCCAGCCAGTAGGATGATCTTATCAGGTACCCATTATCACATAATTCAACATGTGTTTTTCAAAGGCACAAGAGGTACTCGGAGATGTTTTTGCCAAAGGATACTGTTGTTACCCACTCTGAGCCCTGTTGTACAGGGGGAGGGCAGGCTATAAACTTAATATATAAGTAAATAACAAAACAGTAGCACCAAAATAACTGTTTAACTTTCACAACTAGATCTTCAAAGGGGCACCATCAATGTTCTCTAGGCAGACATTGTGACACTCTTTGGTTTTCCTTCGATAGCCAGATAAATAATCATAATGAAATATTTTCCTATATAAAATATACTGAGAGGACTAGTAATAATTCAGTGCTAATACTCTGTGTAGCTTTAAGTATCCAGCACATGCTCCAGCGGAACAATTCGGTATGGCAGGGAATCTAGCATTGCCCAAAGGGAAGACCTCTGTTTGAGAAGATCAATAACCATTCTGCAAATTAACATCCTATAATGACCTTTGGAGATGTGGCCATTAATCTTCCTGGGGGGTTTCATAAACAGCAATAATCTTAAATGCCCCTTGTTAAATAAATCCATACCATACAACCTAGTACACAAGTGGAGGTTAAAACCTAGAAATGAATATTTCAAGTTGCTCTTCTGGACCAGTGAAATATATTATGCAATCCTCTGAAGAGAGAGTGATGTTTAGAACATTTCCCAGAAACCAGCCTATAAAAGACAGTAAACGTTAACTCTTATAGAGCAATCCTCTGCCACACCTGCACTGCGGTGGCTGGCTGCAGCGTAACTATGGCACTAGTCCATTTCCCATGGGGATAGGTTATGTGGTGGCCAGTAGACAAACGTGATCAGTTTTATGGTGGTTTTTGAGCGTAACACGGGTAGTGTCCAAAGCATCATGTTGCTGCAGTCAGTGGAGGTGTTGTGCAGGGTGGTGGAGCTGTGATGGATAAGGCAGCCAGAACCAATCATGTGGCAAGGGGTGGAGCCCAGCGCCCATCACAGGCAGGGGTGGAAAGTGGTGGACCACAGAAGTTTTGCTCATTGTTAGCATATATGCCCCACCCCCTTAAGGGGACCAACTCCCATCAGCACTTGACAATGGGGAGGGGGTTTGAACTGTCCATCTCGAAGGCATCTGCAGCTGCCTCAGTGCCCACACAGAGCACAGGGTCCCCGAAGGTCAGAAAGGGTAGGGGGGTTGTTGCTACCCTATGCATTTGTGGGGGTTCTCTGCTCACTGGTGGGCACACTTCCTAGGATCCCATCCACACTGCCCAGGGCACCCCCATACCACCACCCTGGCCAGTGGCAGAGCAGGAGAGGGGCCACTGGGGTTGGCTTGGATGTGGGGGCAAGCAGCACCACCCTCAGATCCCCCAATTGCCACCTCCTTCTCCTTCTCCTTCTCCTTCTCCTTCTCCTTCTCCTTCTCCTTCTCCTTCTCCTTCTCCTTCTCCTTCTCCTCCTCATCTATGGCTAAAGTTAATATAAGAGGCAGATGGTTGCCTCTAAGGAAGTTACCCACCTTAAAATCACAGATCTTAGCTAACACTTCTTCCGGTACCAGACGGTAATCTACTGTGCTGTCACCCTTATGGGTAAAACAAGTAAGCGCCCCTTCAGGTTCCACCAGTTTATTCCCATTGACTATCACCAAATTGAGAAAGCACCAGATTTATTGCTGGGTTTACCCCTGTATCCCTTTCTGCCCTATTCAAAAGGAGTCACTATATGGGACTCCCTTCTTCCTTGCCTGAGTCAAACATCTCTAAGATTATATTAGATCCATCTGCACCAATACGAGCATTAAGTAATGCTTTGGTAACCTTTCTCTTGCTTCTGAGATAAAGTCATCTAGGTTGTCCCAGGCTGTGCTCACACACACTCAGTAATCCACTTTCAATGCACTTTCAAACTGGATTTCTACTGTGTGAGCTGGCAAAATCCAGTTTGAAAGTGCATTGAAAATCGATTATTTAGTGTGTGTGATCGCAGCCCCAATTTCTTACTAACTCTTTCCTAAGTACGCTGTTATCAATAAAAAGAAGATTGTTGGAAGGGCCAAAAAAACCACCAGTGCTAAAGAGGTAGAAGCCACTGTCCTCACCTCCATTATATTCAGGGAGTTTGCAATTAGTCATGCTAATTGCAATTGGTCATGCTAAACCTCCACAAAGGCATCCCTTTTTACTATATCTTCAGCACTAACTGAGAAAGTAGTATATCCTTCTATAAAGAATTTTTTTTCTGAAACCCATGTTTTCTGAATCAGCAGGATATGAAATTTCTTAATCTGGGTATAAATTTCAGGGATCTGTGTTTTCGAGGCTCATCTGGATTTATTTTGACTCAGGATGTAGGGCTCTTTTTGTAGCAGGAACTCCTTTGCATATTAGGCGACACACCCCCTAATGTAGCCAATCCTCCCAGAGCTTACAGAGCCCTTCTTACAGGGGCTACTGTAAGCTCTTGGAGGATTGGCTGCATTAGGGGGCGTGTTGCCTAATATACAAAGGAGTTCCTGCTACAAAAAGAGCCCTGGGATTAAGATTATTTTTAACTATAGATCTAAACTCCTTTTTAGGCAAGGAGAAATTCCCTTCCAGAGTAAATGGAAGAGGCTGGTCAATCAGAGACTGGAACAAGTAGGCTTTACTCCAGCTTTACTGTTCTAGATGGGAAGCGAGAAAACTGCATTCCAAAGGGTCAAAAAGCAACTATTGATGCTAAATTTTAGAAGCACAAATCAGCGAGCAAGAAGGGTGTGTTCCCTTGCCTACAATGGACTTGAACCCCCCAGCTACCTTACCAGCATATTTAAAGTCCATGACGGTTCCCCAATATCAAGGGTTTTTTTGGCTGTTAGATTGAATGCTGTATTAACCTCAGAAATGAAAGGCTGCTTTTTGGGAGTTCCCTTTTCAGAATGCTGTTGTTTCTACAATACAGGGGAGACAGGTACCTTGGCTCATCTACTTATCGAATGTCCCAAATCCAGTGAGGAGAGAGAGGCATGGATGACAGAAAGAGATGGATTACCCCGATATTCAAGAAGCATGAGCTCATAAATAGTAATCAGAGCCTTTCTTTTCTTTTATGAGATAAGGACCCATATATCACCAAGTCACTGGCATCCTACCTTTTAGCAACCCAGCATAAAATTTAAAAAACTTTTGTGACTGGAGTGAGCTCTCCCCCTCCGTGTGATCAGGCTCAAGGCTGTGGCCAAAAAAGCCATATCATTAAAGGAAAGGAACCACCGGCCACAAGATTAGCTGGATTTATGGGCAGCCATCAAACAGGGCAAATCCTAAGCAAAGTTACATCCTTCCGAGCCCATAGATTTCGATGGATTTGAATGGGTGTAAATCTGTTTAGGATGGCACTGAGAGACACCAAAGTAGTAAGTTTTAACTTTTAAAAAAATCTCTCTCTCTCTCTCTCTCTCTCTCTCTCTCTTTTACTGTGTGCCTTTTAATAGTTGGAGACAGTGGCAACAGATAGGTGACCATCTGCAATTGAATTTGCACAGAGTAAAATAGTAAGAGGAAGAGGATCCACAGTGAGACCCCTCAAACAGAAGTAATCATCCTTTGACTTCATTACCCAAAATCTTCAGTTTAAGAATAGAACAATTGCAGTTAAGATATGTATGGAGACACTTTCATCCTAATAGAAAAGATTATGCTTTCTTTCTAAGTTGCATGTATCTTATCCAATAGTAGACTTTCTCTTCCCTGAGTTTACTCCTTTAATTTTGGACACAAAAATAAAACCAAAGGTTTTATCTGACCATGTAGTAGTCTCCTGTTGTGGGAGAGTACTGCACAAGTGAGGGTAAATTTTCTTGGTGCTTGAGTATTATGCTATTGAAGCAACAGGGAAAATGTTAACATTTTGAAGAAAAACTTAAGGAATTCTTGACCCTCAGTAGTAACTTTGAGGCTCCTTCAAAAACTGAGACACAAGTAAAGCCTTCTTTAGAATCTTAGCAATACAAACATCAGCTAGAGAAAAGATGAAGCATAATAAATAAAGAGAACACTTGATTATTTTAATTAACGAGAGATTAAACAAAAGGAGATCTTGAAACAAGAATGTAGAACACAGATTCAGACGTAAGAAATTTAGATATTTTGTACACTAAAGAAGCTAGCAAAGCAATGTATAAACAGCCCTGAGTCTAATAAGACCCCTGTCTTAGTCAGCTCACTGGCCAAGAAATTTACAACCCTTAAACAACTTGTTTAATGATATTTTGCAAACATAGTCCATTCCTAAAATACTGAATGAAATAACAATAGTTCTTATCTGTAATGACAATAGACTGATGTCTATATTAAATCTTGATTGCAAAATTGTTATTTCTACATTCGTTAAAAGATTAAATATAGTTATGTCGAAATACATACTTTTAGATTAAACAAGGCTTGTGAAAAGTATAACACAGATTGATAGTGCTCACCTGGTATTTTTTATTATGTATTGCTTACGATAAAAAGGAGAAGAAACTTTTGGTTTTTCATTTTTTCAGAAAGGGCTTTTGATTGCCTTGAATGGCAATTTATTTTTTTTATAACTTTATTTTTATTTTGAAATTTACAACAAACGTACAATATATAAAGATGTTTTGTAAAAGCTTACAAAGAATATAACATTATACATAATAATATACATTTTTTTAGTTTTATAAACTTTATTGAAGATCAAACAATACATTTGTAAACCATAGTGCACATACACAAATAGAATCATGTTCATTAATCACACTTACAGTTACAACTTTTGTTCCAAGACAAGCACTGGTTATTTAAAAAAACATTTGCAATTCAATTAGGCGTTGTAGCACCATTTAGAAGCAGACTGTGTTTGATGTTCTATAGTGTTAAGTGTATGAGATATGAGTGGATCAAAGAATTCCATGATCAGACATAGGCCGAGGACAGACTGGCAATTTGCCGCGGGATGGGACCCGGGCTGACAGCGACTCAATATCGGATTAAATGGAATGTTCACACAGGCACATCTGCCTGGCGTCCCCCACCCGGGGCTTACCGGAGCCCTCGCGCTTCAGTGCCGGATTAAAAAAACACCTGATAAAAGCCTTCGCAAATCCAAAAGCCTGCGTTCGTCGCGCGTTTCTCCGCTTCCGGGGAGTCTGAACGCGCAGGCGAAAAGCCGGGAGCAACCCGCGTTGGGCACGAGGCAGCAGCACTGTGATTGGCTGTGCTCCGCTCCACTGCCCAATGTGGTGCCAGCGTTGCAGGGCAAAAAAAAAAAATCGCCGAAATGCGCTTACACCCACAGCCGAAATAATGGGGAAACAGCGAATATAGCGCGCCTCCGGCGCGGCAGTCTGAACGCTCCCACGCGCCTCCGTCCCGTTTCTTCCGGCAGAGGCCCCCGCTGTGTGGACGGGAAAACCCGGTATCGTTTACTCCGGGGTTTTTTTGCCCCGACTCGATACCGGGGCAAATTGCCAGTCTGTCCTCGGCCATAGATTGGTAAGAATAAAAGGCTGAAAAGAATGTGAGAGGAAGATATTTAGCATGAAAGCCTACCATTAGAAAAGCATTAAAATACGATACAGAGGGTTATGTGGTTGGCAATCTTGCGTAAGAATATAGTCCAAGAACGGGAATGATTCTTCGTCAAAATTGGATTGCTTTGGGCAAATTTTGGATCTTTGAACCTTATCTGTGGTTTTTTCCAAGATAAAGTGGTCCCATACCTTTTTAAACCAGTTGTTTCTCATTGGAGCTGAAGAAGATTTCCACACAGACGCTATTGAGGTTTTCGCAGCTACTAGGCGGATCGTTATTAGCTCTTGCTTTAACTTGGGTATGTTTGTTTCATGCCAGTCATCCAGGAAGATTAATTCTGGAGTGAATGTTACTGTGTAGCCAGTGATTAGTTCTATTTGTTGAAGGATATCATGCCAGAAGTCAGAAATAACTCTGCATTTCCACCAACAATGGGCAAAGGAGCCCAATTCTCCACATTGCTTCCAAAATATAGGTGAGTGATCCAAGGTTATCTTAGCCAGCCTCTCAGGCGTTAGTTACCATCTAGTCATAATCTTGTATGCCTGCAGTTTAGTGGATGCAACATTCGATGTCATTAATCCTGATGTCCATACTTTGTCCCAGTGCAATTTATCGGGTTGCTTGTTGCAGTCTAGTAGTCATTTTATTTGGAAATTTAGAGGTTTGTTCCCATCAAGCCCCCTAAAATATTGTATATGTTGGATATTAGTCCTTTGAAGGTTAGGTCCAAGGAAGTTATAAGTTGTTCGAAAGGGGTTAAAGGAGCCTCGAGAATATGTGAAATTTTGGAGGTTATTCAAACCATCTATAATCATCCTAAAGCAGGTTTGCAAATTAGTAATATACAAAATACTTCTATACTTGTTGACTCAAGCATCATGTCAAGGGTGCCCATGGCCCCACTGATAGACCTCCTGGTGGCACCTGGTATTTTTGGCCACTGTGTGAGAGTGTTGGCCTGAATGGGCCATTGGCCTGATCCAACACTGATTCTCTTATGTTCTTATCTTGTTTGCAGTTTGCATAGCACCATTTGCTAATATGATTTTTTAACACTCAAAATTACAGGGGTTTTGATGAAAGATAAAGAATATAAAATCAGTTTATATTTTGTATTCTGATGACATAATGTTATCAGTCATTAGCCCTATAGATACATAGAGGAATGTACTGACATGCAGTGACAAATATGGATATGTCTTGGGATATCTACTTAATAAAAATAGGGATGTTAGGCTTAAATGTTGTGCATATATATAATACACACACAAAAAATTATAGCTCAAACTATGCAAGGTTCACATAAGTCCATAAAATGTTTAGGGGTCAGGCTGTCTTCAAACCTGGGTGAGCTGTTCAACAATGATTATAGAAAATTATGGATGAATTGTATAAAATTAAGGAAACTTTGAATAAATTAAATATGTTGCAAATTGTTGGGGGAAATAGCCAACTGAAAAATAATAATGCTGTCTAAAATTTTGTTCTTATTGAAAATGTCCCAGGAATTATTTTCTAGTAAGACTCTAAGGGAATGGCAAAAAAATGATCACCAAATATATGTAGTCATATCAGAAACTGCAGAGTAGCTATATACCCTCAAAGACAAAAATATGCAGGAAGTCTGATGTGGCCAAGTATTAAGCTAAACTATCAAGCTACTAAATTAAAATGTCCATAGATAGGTCCATATATACGGTGATGTACCAAGGTAAAATTTTAAGCACAACAGTTCTCGTATTCCTTGGAAATACTTGGCCTGGTATTCAAATAACCACAGGAAGATATGTGAACAATGTCTGTTTTATTTGGATAATTGAATAGAAAACATTTTAATAACATGGGACCAGTTATGCCTGTCTTTGAGCTCAGGGATTTCACATTTGGAGTCTTTCATATATAATTCTATGTCCAGAATTATGACCCTGCTGGACAATCAGCTCATGCGCTAGATTTATTGATGTGATGGGCAATGATTAATGTTTGACTATGTTACTTTTACTGGAGAAGAATATTGAAGTTAAATGGTTTCAATACTTTCAGCTAAGAAATCAGGTTAATATAAGGAAAGCAATAGATTCTCATAGAAGTAGGCTTACAGAGTTTGAAAACTTATTAAATAAAAAAATTATTAAATAACTTATTAAATAAAAGGAAGAAAATAGAATATAATCTCTCACTCTCTGTGTATCTATGTGTGTGTGTGTGTTAGGTGTATGTTCTGTGATATATTCTGCCTAGAGAAGCCAGTTGTATGGAAAAAGTAGGAAACAACATGTAACAGTGAGATTGCTAAACAGGAATGGGGGAGTATGTATGACTATGTTGGGTATTAGCATGATTGAAAACCACTGGAAGATAATATATTTATGGTATTTCACGCCTTATAAATTGAACAAAATGTATATAAAAAACCCAACGTAACTCCCACATGTGTGGTTTAAGTACTGCAAATGTTAACCATATGTGGTGGTCATACACAGTAATAAAACAGTTCTGAGTCAATGTTACAAATGAAGTTGAATGTATAACTGGTTTCAAACTTTCCAGTACACCAAAGGTGATCTTATTGGGTTTACTGGATAAATTTATTCTTGAAATAAATAGAAATATGACCACAGATTTTATAACAGCCACAGAATTAATAATACCTAAAAATTGGTGGAATGCTAAAGCTGGCCATGATAAAGGACAAAAACAGTAGGGACCTAACAGAAGCAGAAGAGATTAAAAAGAGATGGCAAGAATACACAGAAGAACTATACAAGAAGGACCTCAATGTCCTTGACAACCACGATGGTATAATCACTGACCTCGAGCCAGACATCCTGGAAAGCGAAGTTAAATGGGCCTTAGAAAGCATTACTAACAACAAAGCTAGTGGAGGTGATGGTATCCCAGCTGAGTTATTCAAAGTCTTAAAAGAAGATGCTGTTAAAGTGCTGCACTCAATTTGCCAACAAATTTGGAAAACACAACAGTGGCCACAGGATTGGAAAAGGTCAGTGTACATTCCAATCCCAAAGAAGGGCAATGTCAAGGAATGTTCAAATTATCACACAATTGCACTAATTTCACATGCTAGCAAGGTCACACTCAAAATCCTACAAGCTAGGCTCCAACAGTACGTGGATAGAGAACTGCCAGAAGTACAAGCTGGGTTTCGAAGAGGTAGAGGAACTAGAGATCAAATTGCCAACATTCGCTGGATTATGGAGAAAGCAAGAGAGTACCAGAAAAACATCTACTTCTGCTTCATTGACTATGCTAAAGCCTTTGATTGTGTGGATCACAATAAATTATGGCAGGTTCTTAAAGAGATGGGAGTACCGGACCACCTCACATGTCTCCTGAGAAACCTGTATAAGGGTCAAGAAGCAACAGTTAGAACCGGATATGGAACAACTGATTGGTTTAGCATAGGAAAAGGAGTACGACAAGGATGTATATTGTCACCTTGCTTATTTAATTTATATGCAGAGTACATCATGCGAAATGCTGGCTTGGATGAATCACAAGCTGGAGTTAAGATTGCTGGGGAAAAGATCAATAACCTCAGATATGCAGACGATACCACTCTGATGGCAGAAAGTGAAGAGGACCTAAAGAGCTTCTTGCTCAGGGTGAAAGAGGAGAGCGCAAAAGTGGGCTTGAAGCTCAACATCAAAAAAACTAAGATCATGGCATCTGGCCCCATCACTCCTTGGCAAATAGAAGGGGAAGTCGTAGAAGTAGTGACAGACTTCACGTTCCTAGGATCCCAGATCACTGCAGATGGTGACTGCAGCCATGAAATTAAAAGATGCCTGCTCCTTGGGAGGAAAGTGATGGCAAACCTAAACAGCATGATAAAAAGCAGAGACATCACCTTGCCAACAAAAGTCTGCATGGTCAAAGCAATGGTATTCCCCATAGTAATGTATGGCTGCGAGAGTTGGACTATAAGGAAGGCCGAGCGCCGAAGAATAGATTCTTTTGAACTATGGTGCTGGAGAAGACTCTTGAGAGTCCCTTGGACTGCAAGGAGATCAAATCAGTCAATCCTAAAAGAAATCAACCCTGATTGTTCCCTGGAAGGCCAGATCCTGAAGCTGAAGCTCAAATACTTTGGCCACCAAATGAGAAGGGAGCATTCACTGGAGAAGACCCTGACGCTGGGAAAGATTGAAGGTCAAAGAAGAAGGGGACGGCAAAGGATGAGATAGTTAGACAGTGTCATCGATGCAACGAACATGAAATTGAGCAAACTTCAGCGGACAGCAGAAGACAGGAGGGCCTGGCGTAATCTGGTCCATGGGGTCGCGAAGAGTCAGACTCGACTGTGCGACTGAACAACAACAAAGGTTTGAATATCAAATTATGGATGTAGAAGGTATGGCAACTAGTTAAACCATCTAGATTAACATAGTTGGTTAGGCCGAAAAATGGAAAATGTAAACTGCCTTATTTTTAAAATGTTGGAATCCTGTCTTAGATTACTGGTATCAGACTCTGGGTTTAGCAACTGACTTTTCTTTGATGGAAGAGCATTAAGTAACTTTATATGTGTGAATGTTCGTATGAGAAACAGAATGGTTTCCAATTGGCAAAGGTGTCAGATAAGGCTGCATTTTATCTCCCTGTCTCTTCAGTCTATATGCAGAACATATCATAAGAAACAGTGGTTTAGATTTAGATGAAGGTGGAGTGAAAATTGGTGGAAGGAACATTAACAATGTCAGATATGCAGATGAGATCACATTACTGGCAGAAAACGGTGAAGGCTAGAAATGACTACTGGTGAAGGTTAAAGCATAATGTGCCAAAGCAGGATACAACTGAACATCAAGAGCCAGTTTGGTGTAGTCGTTAAGTATGCAGACTTTAATCTGAGAGAACTGAGTTTGATTCCCCACTCCTCCACTTGCAGCTGCTGGATGACCTTGGACAAGCTATAGTTCTGTCAGAGTTGTTCTCTCAAGGACAGTCCTGGAAAGAGCTCTCTCAGCCCCAGCTACCTCACAGGGTATCTGTTGTGGGGAGGGGGAGGGAAAGCTGTTCTGAGACTCCAAGTGAAGGGCAGGCTATAAATCCAATCTCCTCTTCTTCTCCAAGAAGACAAAAGTAATGGCTAATGGGGAATTACACAACTTGAAGGCTGGCAATGAAGAAACTGAACTTGTTCAAGATTTCCTATTCCTTGGCTCCATCATCAACCAAAAGGCAGACTGCAACCAAGAAATCAGAAGCAGATTGAGACTGGAAAGGGCAACCATGAAGAAGCTAGAAAAGATTCCTAAGTGTAAGGATGTGTTGCTGGCGACCAAGATCAAGTTAATTCATGCCATACTATTCCCCATTATTATATGAGTGTGAAAGTTGGACAATGAGGAAAGCTGACAGGAAAAAGTAGATTCCTTTGAAATGTGGTGTTGGAGGAGAGTTTTATGGATACTAGGGACAACCAAAAATACAAATAAGTGGGTTCTAAACCAAATCAAGCCTGAACTCCCTAGAAACTAAAATGGTTAAACTGAGGCTATCATACTTTGGTCACATTATGAGAAGATAAGAGTCACTGTGAAAGTCAATAGTGCTAGGAAAAGTTGCAGGCAACAGGAAAAGGGGAAGACCCAACGTGAGGCGGACTGACTCAATCAAGGAAGCCCTGGCCCTCAGTTTGCAAGACCTGAGCAAGGCTGTCAACTAATGTTTTCCAGAACATCAATTCATAGAGTCGCCATAAGTCAGAAGGGACTTGAGGGCACTTAACACACACACAGACATGTAAGTATGTAATATATATGTTAATGTGTAGGTTAATGTTATAAAAATAACAACAACAAAAGAACATGACTAATCCCAACTTCCAACATCTGGCTGCTGATTATTTTTTTCCTCTCCACTTGGGAGCATACAAAAGCACCTTCAGACTTTGAGAAAACAGGAAAAATAAGAAGTCGAAAACAACTTTGTTAAACTGTTTCCAGTTTAATTTATATAATAAATATTAAAGTAGATAGTCTGTGAAGCTGTTCACAGTACAACCAGACACTTACAGGATCATTTCAGCAGATGATACTGCAGCTATTCTACTGGCAATGCCTCGAATAAGACGTAACAGAAACAGCTTCAAGGGACATTAGGATATGTTGACAGAACAGAAGTAGGATAGACCAAAACAAATGATGATCGGTAGGACGAGAAGTAGAAATGGAACAATATAATCCATGGGGAAAGTAAATGCACGTGAAGAGTTATGACTGGACAGCCACATCAGAAGGATCCACGTTGGGCATGTATGTTATCTAAGTTTCAGGAGAATGTGCTTATTTTTCTGCCCACAATAAGGAAGCGATATCCCCTCTTAATCAAGGCATATTGTAAACTGCTGTACAAAACTTTGGTGTTTCTCTGCTCAGTCTTTTCATGTATAGCAGCCACTTCGCACGTCACACCAATTTAGGTCTCGCCAAAGAGATGTTGTAGGTTTATCTATAGGACCTTCGGCTAAAAGCACAGAAGTATCAATCCAGCTAAAGCACACAAAATCATATGTCCCCCCCCCCCGTAAGCCACTACTATAAATGGTTTTAGCTTGGATTTCAAATTTGTTCCCTGATTGTCCTGAACATACCAGACTTAGACATGCCAAGGCCCTAGACCATGCCAGATTTAAGACGCCCCATAGCATTATGTAAAAGATGAAATTTAGTTTAAAAAAAATCTTTAGATGCCCCAGTCTTTAGCTTACTTAACTTGTGTGTAAATCTAGCTCTGGTCTTGAATTTCCTTTTCATGAATGTTATTGCACTCTGGAGCCCAGATGGGTGTACTGGGTTGAAAAGCTGGGAAATGTATTCCTTGCAAATGAAAAGATGACTCCATTGAGAAGACTGCTGTACAACCATGATGCATACATCAAATGTTCACATTACCAGCCATGGCTACAAAAAGATAGTGTGTGGTGGAATGGCCTCCCTAATCTGTGAGCACCACTCCATTCAGCCCACTGAGGTGTCTAGGCACCAGGGGCTGCCCAAGTCCCTGCCCTACTCTCCTGGCCCTCCTGATCCTTGGAGGGTTTCTTTCAGTACCACTGCCACCAACTGGCCATTTTAGGAGTTACCTGCCAAGAAGGCCAGTCCTCCATGCTTCCCTTCCCACATTGCTGTTCTAAGGCTTATCCTAGTGCCTGCATCTCCCACTACCCAGAGACTGGTTACCATGGGAACAGCTTACTGTACCTGCACACTCCTGGGAAAATAACAATTTACCAACCAATCACCTCTGTTCCCCCAGCACCTGTTGTAAATAGTGTGTTCAAATGATGGAGGTCAATGTGGTATGGAGAACAACTACAAGGATTTAAAATAGTAAAGAATTTATTAAATGTAAAAAGTCCACACACCACAATGAATTGAGCAAGGCATACAAAAGGAAGGAGTAAATACAGAGCTCCCCTGTCCTTTACTCTATACTTGCCCTGGCTGGTCTTATTCTAAGGCAGGCTCTTTGACTTAGTCTTAGAAGTTAAAGAGGACAAAACCTTCCCATTATCTTAAAGTCTTTGAGCAGGCAGCCAGCCCTTGGTATGCTGTACATGACAATGGAAGCCATAAGAGCTCCTTCCTCCAGATGGTATCAGCCCAAATGGACCTGCAGAAATGACCCCTTTCGCTCCATGCTAAGGGATTTTATCTCCTGTTTTCTTACCCCCTTGTGGGTCAAAGGATACTCTCCTGAGATCTCCAGGAAGATACAATCTGGTCCCCCACACCCCTGAATTTCTGTGTCCCTTCTAGGTGTCAGATTCCATCCAAGATGAGCTGACCATTTCATTGTTTCCAACCAGAATGGGTATTAGTATTTCCAAAGCTTCCAAAGGTACCTGGACAATGCTTGAAAGCAATTGGCTTTTCTCTTCCTGTATATCTCCAGCTAGGAGGAAAACTTTTTAAAAAATCAATATGGAGGTTTTAGCAAGCCCACACCTCCAAATGCATTTCTCCAGATAGCTATTAACCAGGTATTTTAAGATAAAGGTAAAGGTAAAGGTTCCCTTGCTCGAAAGCCAGTCGAATCCGACTCTAGGGTTGTGGTGCTCATCTCCGTTTCAAAGCCGAAGAGCCAGCGCTGTCCGAAGACATTTCCGTGGTCATGTGGCCGGCATGACTAAACACCAAGGCGCACGGAATGCTGTATTTTAAGATATCAATGCCAAATAGTTTAAATTCCAGCCAGCATTCTATAATGATGGAGACATTGCTGATGAACAAGTACTAGACTACCAATGCAATCTTATACAGAATTACTCCAGTCTAACCCCATTGAAATAACTTAGAGTGGAGCAATGCCACAGAGAATTGTACTCTTAAGCAGCTTATATGATCATGTGAATTTGTGAAGATAGACCATAAGATAATAGCTCAGATAATGCAAAAGCGTTCACCAGCCAAACTTAGGAGATAAATGCTACAGGAATATCCAGTGATTCTCATGGAAATAATAAACACTGCTTGATTCAAACAAATGTCAAAAATGCATGCTCATCTGATGGAACAAGGAATACTATTTTTTATTTATTAATTTCAGCTTATATTCTGCCATCCCTGAGAATGGGCTCAGAGTGGATGACAACAGGAGTTAACACATTTCACAATAAAAACAAAAACATTTCATAAAAATCTTCCACAATAAATAGTTAAAACAGATTCAAACAAAACTATAAACAAGACAGATGGCACAGCAGTTTGATATAGTAGTCACAAAAGCTGGAGCTGCTAGGCCATAGACCAGACTATGGGTTTTCACCTGATGGGCCATTTGAGGATGGAAGGTTCAGCAGGGGAGGCCAATAGATAGCATAATTGGATGCCCACCACCTCACCCAAAGGCCTGGCAGAACAGCTGCATTTTACAAGCCCTGCTGCACAGGACCCTGATCTCCAATGGGAACATGTTCCACCAGGTCGGGGCCGGGGCAGAAACTGCAGATGATCACCACCCCCCAGTATACCCACAGGGACCAGTAGTTATTGCTTCAAACTAGCTAGCTATCTCTTAAAAACCCAGCAATTATCCATAGAGATAATAAGGCATAAGTGTGATTTATTGTGAGGGTACCTACCAACTCAACACTAAAAGAGAAGAGGTGTTATTTGTACACACAAATGCATGAAGCTGCCTTCTGTTGAATCAGATCATTGATCTATCAGATCTGTCTACTCTAACTGAGAGCAGCCATCCTGGGTCTCAGGCTAGAGGTCTTTAACATCGCCTACTTTCTCATCCTTTTAACTGGAGATGCCGGAGATTTAACCTGGGCCCTTCTGCATGCTCTGTTATTTATTTATTCAGAAAAACATTGCCTCTCCAGGAACCTGACCTCTGGCATATCATAGATTCTAAGTGAAATCCCTCCCCAAATTCTCCCCTCCACAAGTGTCACCCGAAAATCGCCAGGAATTTCCCAGGCCAGAGTTGACAATCCTAGCTTAAGCACAAACACACATACTGTTGGAAATATGAGTGTGTTGCAAGGTCTAAAATTCAGTCATTATAGGGTTAAATGTGCTTACCTTGTTTAGACTGACCTGGAAGGAAACCTGGCACAGAGCCAATGGGAACAAAGCCCACAAAACTGAAGTATGTTTACTCACAATCACTGGTTAATGTATTGAGGTGATTTCCTTCTAGGGGTCAAGAAGAAGAAGAACCTCCATTGTTGTAGACCATGTGGTCAAAGTATAAAGATGTAGCCTTAGGTGTCTTTGTTGTTTTGTAGATTTCCTGTCAACCCTTCCCTTAGAAATAAAGATTTTGACATAGAAGAAAATGCCCTCTCTCCAGTGTAGCAAAGTTCCATTGCAATCTCTGAATATTTAGCTATTTTGCCCATTTTTCCAACACATACACCCCACACTCATATATATACCAACCATCTTCTGCACAGCCCCACAACCATAAAGTGGGGAGCCTGAAATTTCTTGTAATGTGTTATTCCCCTTTTGCTATTTTGCCCCTGGGGATGTGAAGCAAAAGATAACAGAGAAGAGGAGGAAGAAAAGTTTAAGTTGAAGAAATGTAGTCCATTCCTCTGCAATAGATTTGCAGCATGAATCTCAAGCTTGCAGCGTGAATTTCAGTGCAATCCTAAATAGAGTCTGATGGACTGGCAGAAAGGGATAACTTGGCTTAGGACTGCACTGTAGAAGGGTCAGCACCGGAACACAATGTTTTCTTGGAAGAACATAACATAGGTCCTTTCTGCACTAGATCTTAGATCCTGGTTCAGCCCTGTCCCTGAACTTACATTCTATACTACACGCAAGTTCACCCCTGTAATTATCTCAGGGTATCTTTACATCCTACACTTCACGCAAGTTTACCCTTGTAATTATCTTGGGGTATTTTTTGTTTCCACATTACATTGAGGTCACCCCGGTTTCGCCCCACACTTGTCCCGGGATAAACAGATGCTGTTATAACCAGGGATAAACTTGTCGCGAGTTGAACTCTGATAAAACCAGGGATGAGATCCAAGTGCAGAAAGGACTATAGGCTGCTGCCACTCTCCTGGATTTCCGCAAAAAATGCAAAACTGAACTATTCAAGAGGGTTTTTCTATACTGGTAAGAAGGTTGCACTGCTCAAAATGATTTTACAAACTTGCTTGGACAAATGATTAGAGACTGGTCTATACTGCTGCATATAACTGACTGTAAGTAGGATCCTATTATGTAATTTCTGTACTGTCTAATATTTATTTATTTGTTTGTTGTTTCAATTTATACCCCACCCTCCCCGTAAACAGGCTCAGGGCTGCTGTGAATACTTATGCTATGCTTCAGTTCTTTCTGGCAGTTCCAGACTTCTAATATCCTAATGCATTGGTTATTGGATGTTAGGGTTGCCAATTGCCAGTTGGGAGCAGGGGATCCCCTGGTCTGGAGCCCCTCCAGGGCTATCAGAAGGTGGGGGGGATGGCTGCAGGGCACCTCCATTATACCCTATGGAGACAGGTCCCCATAAGGTATAATGGAGAATCAATCTGTAGATATCTGGGGCTCTGGAGGGGCTGTTTTCTGAATTAGAGGCACCAAATTTTCTGCATAGCTGACGGTGCCTCTCCTCAAAGAAAACCTCCAAGTTTCAAAAAGATTGGATCAGGGGCTCCAATTCAATGCGCTCCGAAAGAAGGTGCCCCCATCCTCCATGATTTCCAATGGAAGGAAGGCATTTAAAAGGAATGCGATCCATTTAAATGCGATAGCCAATACTCAGTTCGGAGTTCCATCGTGCTTCTTCCCACACTTCTCCTGGAGTCTCACAGTAAGTCCCCTACCTGCTTGTCGGCCTCACCTGGCAACCCTATTGAACGTCCAATTTTGCCCATTGCACCGGCTCACTCTCCGTAATCCACCTTGGGTCCCTGTGAGAAAGGCAGACTCTATAAATAGTGTAAATAAATAAATAAATCCCAGCTTTTGCATAGCCTCATGCTATTTGAAAACGTTTGCTTTCTCGGCAGTAACAGTCACCCCGTCACAACAGTCCAGGAACAGCAGGCAGTTTTCAGTGCTTAGTAGGTGAGGAATATCATCCTCAGCAAAACACGAATGCCTTAAAAAAGAAAAGAAAAAGATTCCAATAAGCAATAGCGGAGGGAAAAAGAAAAGAAAATGCACCGCTACATTGATGTGCTGCCAAGATGAAGTTACTCTAATGCTATCCCATCCTAACCCTGGGTTGATTCCCGGGAGTCAGATTTGTTTTCTGGAAGTGATGCTGCCTTGCTGTGTTTACTATAATTGTGCTTTGGCCCGGAGCCAGCCTGGGCAGCTAGTCTAGAAGCTGGGGAAATCAAGCCAATCAAGGAGGGGGAGAGGGAGAGAAAGGCAGGACTGAAGAAGAGAAGGCTGATCAACAAAAAAAAAAAATGCTGGGCGGTTTGCCAAGTCACTCCAGGCAGGAAGGGTAAATCACACCGCGCTGAGTCGCCTTTGGAGATGAGGAGATGGATCCAGTCGAAGGAAGCCATGGCTGGGGGGGGGGGGGGGCGGGACACCCAAACTCGACTTATTCTAAGTATACACATGTTTGGAAGCTGCAGCATAGATATTCTCAGTTCTTCCAATGCTCCTTTCCAAAAACATGCCAAGAACAGGGACAACATTCAGTCACCCTCCTCTGACTCACTGAAAGAGACTCGTAGCCAGCGGGTGTCTCTCCAGCAGCCTGCAATACACAGACATGACATGGCTTTAAAAAAAGGGGGGAAAGATTGTGCCTCCATTATTCCCCCCCAACCCCTTGAGTGCAGCAGCTATAGTAAGGCACCCCCAAAGGCCTGCAAATTTGGAACTTAAGAAAGGAATTCTATTCAGCCTCTGAGCTTGGTCCAAAAATAAGATTTGGTGGTGGCGGTGGCAGTGGTGGTGGTAGTAAATGACATTGCTTAGAATACATCATATGTGCAAGATCTTAAAGTGCAACATGGTCTTCCCTAGTAAGGAAGGTAGCGTAGTCTCCATTTCAGCTTCTCCCTAGATTTGTTCCCATTATTTTAATTGGGCCAGGGGAGCTTTCCCCACGTCTCGGGCATAGCTGTATCTTTGCAAATGTTCAGCTGACCGAGAATGCTGAGAACCAAATACACAGCCCTTGATTTTGCATTGGCCTGTCTTGACTCATTTTGAGAAGTTCTGTGAGCAATGATCTCTATTTTGGCAGCAGGGGAAGCAGCAAAGACCCTAGGGTTGCCAACCTCCAGGTGATGGCTGGAGATCTCCTGCTATTAATGTAGCTAAAGTTAGTGCTGCAGCAATTTCTCACTTTTATTTTTCTGTTCAAGGTAACCAGTATGTGCCAGCTGCACTTAAAGCCTTCAGTGCTAAAACTGGAGCTCAATTGCTGTATGGGGTACCTCCCTGGATTGACGCAATGGACATTTCAGTTGAACGTGTCCACTCTACCTTTCTGCAAAAGATCATGGAGGTACCTATGTGTGTTCCATATGCCACTTTATGTTTGGAGCGCGGTCAGAATTTGTTGGCTACTAAGACATGGATCCACACTATTAAATATTGGTTACAACTTCATTTCAACTCTCACCCTTTCAGTTATACGTACCAAGTACTTTCTGAATCTGTTAATTCCAGGTGGCTATCTTACATCGAAGCCAAAATAAGTTCCCTGAATTTATCTTAAGAATCCTTATTTATGCTTTCTGAGTCTGAGGCCTTTTTAAAAAATAAAATCTAGTTTATTGGGATCAGAGCTACACACTCTTTATAGCTTGGCTAACAGAACCTGTTCTCCTTTAAATTTGGGGATTGTTCCTAATGCAAACCTCCCAGCACCATACTTCTATTGACTCATACCTCCAAACTTGCATAGAGCCATATCTTTGGCTAGATTTAATGTTCTTCCTCCAGCTATCTTATTTGGCAGATTCCAAGGGATTCCCTATCCTAGCAGGTGCTGTCCTTGTATGAAGGACTGTGTTGAAACTGTTGCCCGTCTCCTCCTCCAATGCCCTCTCTATCTGGCGTCCTGTTGGGACCTTCTATATCCCACACTAGCCCAATTTTTAGAGACCCCTGATGATTTTAAGCTCCTTTTCTTGCTTGATAATCCAGATATAGAAACAACTGAAATAGTAGCAAAGTTTCTTTGCAGTGCCATCATCTCACGGCCTGATAAGTGATCCTATGAATTAGGTTTTATCATGATGCTACTCCTGTTATGATGTTACTCTATGATGTTACTCTGCAATTTTAATTTTACTCTGCATGGATTTTGTATCTCGATTACTGTATCTTCTTGTATGCCGATAAAAGGCTGGTTGGTCTGTCTGTCTGTCTGTGCTATTGCAACTGATCTCCAGGCAACAGAGATTAGTTCACCTGGAGAAAATGGCCACTTTTAAAGGTGGACTGTTGGGTATTATCCCTCACTGAAGTCCCTCACCTGCCCAAATCCCGCCCTCCGCAGACCGCACTCCCAAATCTCCAGGTATTTCCCAACCTGGACCTGGCAACCCTAAAAGATCCTGCTGGTAGACCAGCAGCAAATGTAGATGAGGCAGGCGGCGTGGCTTAGTGGCAGAGCACCCGCTTGGCATGCAGAAGGTCTCAGGTTCCATCCCTGGCACGTCTATGTAGCAGCTGTAGTATTCTTTGGCGGCCTCCCATCCAAACACTAACCAGGACTGTCCCTGCTTAGTTTCCAAGATCAGACAAGATCAGGCTAAGCTGAGCTATTCAGGTCAGGGCAACGGGGCTTACTGTAATCAGTTTTACACCAATCTGCTTCGTCGTTCTAGACATTTTTGAAGTCAATAGAATGATTCCTCGATCTGTACACAGCTCCTGCTGACATCAATGGGATAGCCCCGCTGTAAATGGCCTGCTGGGCGTGCCTCACTATTCCCAGCAAAAAGGCTTTTCCTTGTTTTTAAAAACATGGGAAAGGAAAACCTGTCAGAATGTGTGGTGGAGACCAATCGACCCGAAAAGGTTTTGATCAATCCTAGTGAACTTCCTTGCCAGACACCCCGCTTGTTTGTTCATGGGAGTTCTAAATAGGGAACCGGAAGGCTGCACGACTGACGTTGCCGTTTCCAGCACACAGAACAGATGGGAATCCCATTCCAGCTGTATCTGAAGAAGTGAGCAAGTGACCCAGGAGAGCTCCTGCCCTGCCACAAATGTTGTTTGTCTTTAAGGTGCTGCTGGACTCTTCTACTGTTGCAATCCTATGCAGAGTTATCCCACCCTAAGAACTCTGAAATCAATAGGCTTAGACAAGGGTAACTCTGCACAGGATCGCACTGTTAAAATATGCGATCTGGGATTTCTTCGTTCAGCGACGTAGCCACTGAACAGTTTTGTTTTTAATTGTAAAATCATTGCCACAGCCACCTCCCCCCAGTGTGACTAGAAAGCTGCTTTATCTCATCTCCAATTATCCCCCCCCCAAAAAAAACCCTCCCGGATTCTTACAGAGCCCTGTGGGTTTTTGTATAACCAAAGCCTTGAGCAATTCTGCAAAGGTCAGATGCTTCCCTGGAGGGTCTGACTTCACTTAAGGCCTTTATGTTCTGAAGTCAGGCTTCGGTTCAGGGATTTGTGCACAAAGGGCTGCAACGCTTGAAGTCAGACTGGAGTGCAAAAGGCTTTGGGGTTGAATTCTAGCCGGGGCAGACAGCCCGAGGGAAGCCTGCACGTCAACTTCTGTGATGGGAACTAGCCTGCAAGTTCGAAGTATGTGCACTGAGCACTGAAAGAATTCAAAGCTGGAAAGAATTTGGGAAGTGCTTAGCAAGGCTCCCCAGTTAGCCACTGCGGCGCAGCTAAAAAGGTTTGGCATCCTTTGCAGATCTGTAGATGATTCAGGTGCCTTCAAAGTCCCAGTTTAGATGGGCTGAAGCCAGCCGTGCACATATAGGCCAGGAGATGATGACCAGCTGTTTTCCATTCTTTCACGACAGGGAGAACTCCATAACATGAGTCCTGGTCCACCACATATCTCCCCAGTCCAAATCTATGGCACATTGTAGTGGATGAAAGTGCCATCAAGTCGCTGATGACTTATGGCGACCCCTGTGGGGTTTTCAAGGCAAGAGATGAAAAGAGGTCGTTGGCCATTGCCTGCCTCTGCATAGTGACCCTGGACTTCTTCGGTAGTCTCCCATCCAAATCCTAACAAGGACCAACCCTGCTTAGATTCCGAGATCTGACGAGATCGGACTAGCCCAGGCCATCAAGATCAGGGCTATGTCACATTGGTCTCTGGTTTTTCTGTCAACTCCACTGCATTTTGCCTACAATTCTTCCAATATACGTTTGCCCCACAGATACTCTCTTCTGTTATCTGCCTTTAGCAAAATCTTTCTGACAGAGGCTGTGGTCAGATGTGCCTTCAGATCCGACATAGCTGCAATTGCCTGATGGATCTAAAGGGCGTGATCAGACAGCAACATCTGGGAAAGCAACATCTGTAATCCGCCATGAGCTGAACATGTGATCCATCTGCCAGTTGCCAACCACCTTGAATCCTTGCAGCTCTGCAGTAGCTGAGGTGGTGGAATATTGATGCCTTGACTTGACTTGACTCGCCTCGCTGGGGGTTTTGCATCTGCGAGCAGGTAAAAGAATTCCAGCTCTTTAAAAATAATGCGGGGGGCCATGAATGTTAATTTGCAAGGAATATCTTCAAAGTTACTTCATAATTGTCATGGGTATAATAAAAAACTGAAGTGGTGATGTACTCCCACACTCTGTAAAGGTTATGGCCTTCTCAGGCCAGTTTGGTGCCATGGTTAAGAGTGTGGATTCTAATCTGGGAGAACCGGGTTTGATTCCTCCACATGCAGCTGCTGGTGTGACCTTGGGTCAGTCATAAACTCTTTCAGAGCTGTTCTCTCAAGGGCAGTTCTCGAAAGAGCTCTCTCAGCCCCAGCTACCTCACAGGGTGTCTGTTGTGGGGAAGGGAAGGATTGTAGGCTGCTCTGAGACTCCTTCGGGTAGTGAAGGGCGGGGTATAAATCTCTTCTTCTTCTTCAAGATAATTGAGCTATATGGTTTATGTGAACTATGGGCAGAATTATATCCGTCAGATACATCACATTCTTTCTATTCCCAGTTCATAGTACTTTTTCAAGACTCAGTGGGATTCTTGTATCTGAGGAAGAGGTACACTGGATTAATAAAACATCAGTTGGATTGATAAAAATCACGACTCATGCCCCTGTCACAGCAGTTATTGATTTGAGACAGACTAGTCCAAAACATACTTGGCAATTTAACCCAATTTTATTGATGGGGGTCAATAGCAAGCAGAATCTTAAAATAATCTTAAAGTAATGGAAAGGTACTTTCAAGAGAATTTGGACACTTCTATATCACCCACTGTTCATTGGGGAGCAATGAAAACCGTGGTGAGGGGGTCCTGTATTCAGAATTTATCACTACTAAAAAGCAAAGAAGGAAACAGATTAATGATATGGAAGCTGAAATTTGTAGGTTAACAGAAATATATAAAAGATCAAGATCCTCTTTAGATAAAACAATATTAGGGTCTGGTCACATGCAGAATTAGCCGTGCGATAGGGATGAATGCCGGGTGGATTTTAGGGGCGTGATCACATGGGAACATCTGGCAAGCATCCCACACCCATCGGCAACCCGTATCAGTCAGCTGAAGAAGTGGAGTAAAAAGTTACCTGGGAAGGTGCAATATTTCCCAGAAAACACGGGGCGCGGGTGGGTGTCGGATCGCGAAAGCACTGGTATCCCATTGCATCTGGTGTCCGTCTGTGTCCTGTCTCACACTGGATGTTTTTTTAAGCCTCCTTGGTCATGCGCTTCCATGGTCATGCACATGCGGGAACTCCGGCTTGAAAAGAAGGCCGTCAGGAAGCGGCGGCTTGCGATCACTGTATGTGTGATTGTGCCATGCCACTTCTCCCCCCCCCCTTTGCCACGCTTCACCATCAACGTGTGATCGGTGGTAGATGGCCTAACCACGAAGCCTCGGGGGAACGTCTGATCATGCTACTGCACTTTATTTTGCTCCGGGGCAAAAAGCCTCACCCCCCCCCCCCGATTATCTCGCTCGTGTGACCAGGACCTTTGAGTGAAAAATAGAGGAGTAAATTTATTAGATATTAATAGAACAACATTGAAGTTATGGCATGCTAAACAAAGGTATTATGAATCTGAATGGAAGTGTTCTAAACTGTTAGCAAACAAGATCAAGATAGTCCAGTAAAGAAAATTGATCAAAGGGGGAAATGGTTAATGAACCAAAATATATTTTTGGTTCCTTTGTGGAATTTTATAATAATCTCTACAGAGAATTTAGTCTTCAGTGATTAATGAATATTGTCTCTCGGTAGGTATTCCCCTGCTGTACCCTAGCTTTAGAGATTATTTAAATATTAGTATAACCTTAGAAGAGATCAATATGACAATTAATTTATTAAAAATAGGCTCTGCACCTGGTTTAGATGGGTTCACATCAGAGATTTACAAGCGAGATATTCCCCCCCCCCATCTTCTTCTTCAGTTTAATGTGATCTTGAAGGGAACCCCATTGCCTCCTTCTTGGTTGGAAGCTAAATTAATTTTAATACCTAAAGCAAATAAAGATCCTACATCTAGGATCCCATATCCTACATCAGTTTCATTGATGAATACAGATGATAAAATCTTTACTAAGATATTAGCTTTCAGACTGAGAACATGTATTCCAACATTAGTAAGTCCAGATCAATATTGATTTCTTCCTAAACATTTTATTGTGGACACAGTTAGGAAGGTTGTGGGTTTCACTCCAAAAAGAGGGGGGGTAACATTAATAACTCTGGATCTTTATAAAGCCTTTGAGTCAGTTAATTTGGATTATTTTAAAAAGATATTACATTTTTATGATTTTGGAAATAAATTTAATAATGCCATTTTGGCTATTGATTCACCCGATAGTGCTAGCATAACAGTAAATAATTGCCTTTCCAGCGTAGTAAATATTAATTGTGTTACCAAACAAGGATGCCCTCTTTCCTCTCTCCTTTTCATCTTAGCTTTGGAGCCTTTGGCTAATAAATTAAGATCTAATCAAGATATTAGAGGAAATAAATGTGGGGGGAGAGAACATCTGTTAATGATGTATGAGGATGATGTTATCTCTCACAAATTTGACAGAAGCTATACAACCTTTAAAGGAAGAGCTTTAAAGGAACCTTTAAAGAAAAACCAAAGAAGTCATCTAAGATGTACAAAAATGTTTCAAATAGATGTTGGAAATGTGAACATGGACCTTTTATCATCTATGATGGACTCGTAATAAAGCTTTAAAAAACTGAATACAAATACATTCATTAATTCAGAAGATTTTAAAGATTAAGGTACAAATGAAACTAGGGGCATTTCTTTGGTGTTTAATGGATAGACACTTGGGGGAAAGCCATGGAACTTTGTTTTTATGCATGACAACGGCAGCAGGATTATTATATGCACAAAAGCTCAATGTTACCTACAAAAGAGGAATGGTTGATGAAGATAATGGAACTTGCAGAGATGGCTAAACTTACTGTTTTGATCAGAGAAAAGATATTATCGAATTTTATTACCAATTGGAAACCTCTTATAGACTTTTTGCATGAAACAGAAAAAAAATGAACTGATGACTCGTGGATCTGATGATTAAGGGAAAGGGGGGGGAAGGTAAGCAATAGGGAAAATAGAATTAATATTTGGTTGTAATAACAAGGCGGCAGGTAACATCAGTGAATAGCAACACTGCTAATTTGTCACCTTGATAGAATCTTCCTGACGGCTCCCCCCCCCCCCAATCTTTCTGCAAATAGGGCTTGAGGAAATTCTGTTTCACTGCATCTAAGGAAGTGTGCATGCATGCAAAAGCTTATACCTTGAATAAAACTTCGTTGGTCTTAAAAGTGCCACTGAGCTTGTTCTGGTGATTCATCTGTTCTAAGATCTGCAAGTAACGCTACAAGTGAGAATCCTAGGTATATTTTCCCATTTTATTGCAGAAATTGCCATTATATTCATGTGAGGGGAGGCAGCTTGTGGTGCACAGGGGCTGACTGGGAGAAAGGGAACATGAGGGAGATTTACTTGCGGTAACTTCTGCTCACAAAAGGAAGGATACAACTAATGTATACATCTTTTAACAGTGCAATTAATGCCCCATGTGCAGTGTAGGATTAGACCATGTAATGAACAACTTGGATGCCTGCTGAACACTTCTGCATTGTGGGTTTTTTCCCTAAAAAACTGAGCAAAACGTTGCTGATACAAACAGATTGGCAGCCATTAGCATTGCTAAGGACAAACACCAAATGGTAGGTTGTTTGTTATTAAAAAATACAGCATTTATTTATAACTAATATTATTATTTGTGATTGATCTCTGTCTATATAAGAAATGGTAACAGCATACCAGAGAGGGAGGAACTAAATTAGGCTGTGTGAGAATGCACACACACACACACCATACTGCACTATCAGGAAGGAATATAGTGAAGCAACCTACTGATCAGCTACAAACCAGTTGATGAACAGTCTGTTGAAAAATAGCTCCCTGTTTGTCACCAGCAAACAGGGCATGAGCTAAACCGGTGGGTGTTTAACACATCCCTATACACAGTTTGGGCCTACATATACCAGATTTTATATCTGTGTGCCCAAGTGTAGGACAAGGGAAAAATTAATGTAATTTCTGAATGTGGGGTCTGACATATCCTCTGACATGTTCATATATTGACAGCTGTCACTGTGCCTTCAGAAGGTTAATTATAATAGATCCAGATCTTGGTATGTAACCTACAGTCTTCTGATTAGAGAAGCTTATGGTAGAATATATTTTATAACTGTACCTTTTGTATACAAAGTTATATATATGTTAAGGAAAAGCATTATTAGTGGCTGCTGGGGATAGAATTAGGATGCAATAAGAATGGAATGTATATTCAAGAAACTGCAAGAACATCAAGAGCGAAGCCAAATGTGAATCATAATTCTTATCCCCCAGCTCCCCGGAAACAAGGGAAAGAGGGACTAGCTTCACTAAGGTCAGAAAGGTTCTCAGTGTTCCCTAATGTTCCCATTTCTCCAAAAAGAGAGAAATAAATGCAATCACGGACAATACATGAGAAACCAATTGTTGTTTGTTGTTCAGTCGCACAGTCGAGTCCGACTCTTCGTGACCCCATGGACCAGATTACGCCAGGCCCTCCTGTCTTCCGCTGTCCGCTGAAGTCTGCTCAATTTCATGTTCGTTGCATCGATGACACTGTCTAACCATCTCATCCTTTGCCGTCCCCTTCTTCTTTGACCTTCAATCTTTCCCAGCATCAGGGTCTTCTCCAGTGAATGCTCCCTTCTCATTTGGTGGCCAAAGTATTTGAGCTTCAGCTTCAGGATCTGGCCTTCAAGGGAACAGTCAGGATTGATTTCTTTTAGGATTGACTGATTTGATCTCCTTGCAGTCCAAGGGACTCTCAAGAGTCTTCTCCAGCACCATAGTTCAAAAGAATCTATTCTTCGGCGCTCAGCCTTCCTTATAGTCCAACTCTCGCAGCCATACATTACTACGGGGAATACCATTGCTTTGACCATGCGGACTTTTGTTGGCAAGGTGATGTCTCTGCTTTTTATCATGCTGTTTAGGTTTGCCATCGCTTTCCTCCCAAGGAGCAGGCGTCTTTTAATTTCATGGCTGCAGTCACCATCTGCAGTGATCTGGGATCCTAGGAACGTGAAGTCTGTCACTACTTCTACGACTTCCCCTTCTATTTGCCAAGGAGTGATGGGGCCAGATGCCATGATTTTAGTTTTTTTGATGTTGAGCTTCAAGCCCACTTTTGCACTCTCCTCTTTCACCCTGAGCAAGAGGCTCTTTAGGTCCTCTTCACTTTCTGCCATCAGAGTGGTATCGTCTGCATATCTGAGGTTATTGATCTTTTCCCCAGCAATCTTAACTCCAGCTTGTGATTCATCCAGGCCAGCATTTCGCATGATGTACTCTGCATATAAATTAAATAAGCAAGGTGACAATATACATCCTTGTCGTACTCCTTTTCCTATGCTAAACCAATCAGTTGTTCCATATCCGGTTCTAACTGTTGCTTCTTGACCCTTATAATAGTAAGGTTTAAAGTCAAATGATGCTTGTATGATGTTAACTGCTTGGTACCAATTAGAGATTCTTTAATGTATAAACTATATGTGATGTCATTTGGGATATAAGACCCTCTGCCCTTCCTGGTTATGGCAGAATACAGTTTTGGAATTGCTAAGTGCTAAGGCACTCTGCTCTGTATTCCCTGTTTCAATGCATTAAACAGATCTAACTCAGGGGTCCTCAAACTATGGCCCGCGGGCCACATGCGGCCCGCCGAGGACATTTACATGGCCCGCCGGGTGTTTATGCCCGCCCCCCGCCCGGAGCCTCCTTCTCCTCGGGGAGCACAGCAGCAGCGCCCCCGCCCGCCTGCCATGATCCTCCTCCTGAGTAGCCCCATTGGGAGAGGTGCCTTCAAGGGCGCGGCGGAGAGCAGCCCAGGCGAGCTCCTCCTGGCGGGGCAGGCGCCTCCCCCCTCCCTCCCCAGCTCGGGCGGGGTTCAGCCGGAGTGTCCAGGGACGGGGGCTGCGGAGAAGAAGCCGCGTGGAGCAGCCGGGCAGGGCAGCAGCGGCGAAGGGGAAGGGTCCCGGGAAGGGAGTCGCTCATGGGGGGGGGGCAGCTGCCAGGAGGTCCTGGGAGGGAGGGAGGGAGGGAGGCGGGGGACACGCTCGGCCACGGTTGCCGACTCCGGGGTGAAGAATTCCTGCACATTTGGGGGAAGGTGCATTCCGGGAAAGGTCTGTTTGGGGGGGAGACAACCCCCTCGTGGGAGCAATGCCAGCGAGCCCCCCCCTCCAGTGCCACAAGGGCCCCCCGGGGGACTGATCCCTTTCAGCCGGAGGGGGGATGTCATCCTGGGGGCAGGGGCTAAGGAAGTCCCATTGAAATACTGGTAAGTTTGTTGATTTAACTTTACTTCATTTTAAATATTGTATTTGTTCCCGTTTTGTTTCTTCACTTCAAAATAAGATATATGCAGTGTGCATAGGAATTTGTTCATAGTTTTTGTTTTTACTATAGTCCGGCCCTCCAACGGTCTGAGGGACAGTGAACTGGCCCCCTGTTTAAAAAGTTTGAGGACCCCTGATCTAACTCGTTGGACTCCAACTGTGTGATTCCAATTCGGCTAAGGGTCACACAGGCATGACTTGTGTATCACAAGGCAAGTGTTATGCCCATATGTGCTGGGTTCAGAGGCAGAGAAGTCACACCTAATGGTTGGGGGGGGAAGTGAACTTCTACCATGCACATACTCTGTATACTGTACTGTGAAATACTGTCAGAGTGACAGCTACATATCAATCAAATGCTGCTACTGCTTGCTGCCGCACTGCCAAGTACCGATGCTACTACAATATCTTTGGATGCCAAATACTGATGCTAAATATTCAATAGTTGCCAGATGTTCATGCATCCAGAAAATATTTGCCTTCAAAACATGCAACAGAGAACTGGAGGAAACTGAGGATTCGTTTCCGCTTTGCTAGATGCCTTCATTTCAATAGCTCTTCAGATGTGACATTTGGGAGGATACAACCATGCATACCAGTAGCTTGTGCCACCTGCCATGCTCTCAATACAAGCCAAAACCCCAAACCCAGAACAGGCTGTATAAAACCTGTATATCAAATCTAAATGACTGTTGCAATATTTTGTAATATTATGTGTTTACATAATAAAAATAAATTTTAAAGAATTTTAAAGCATGGAATTTGCAAAGTTAAATTATTATTAAAGTATACCAGATCGGAATTGCAAATACCACCTTAATGTTGCATACACAAACAAGACACAAACAAGTCTGTAAGAAGTGCTCACAAATAACCGTCAAGAATGCCTAGATGATACAAATGAAAAATCTTCAAAAACACATGGAGTGCATCTTCAATAATATTTGCGGTTATTGAAGATGCACTACATGTGTTTTTGAAGATTATACAGCCTGTTCTGGTGTTTTTGGTTTTTGACTTGTATATTCCATACACCAGGTCCGTTGTTGTTTTTCATGCTCCCAATACATGCAGTTATCATTTTGTTTAAATAGAGAAACCTAGCTATTTCCCAGCTACTCTACATGCAAAACAATATGTGGGGAAATGTAGTATAAAATAAATCTGGACAAACACGACCTAATCACAAAACAAAGATAAAGCCAACAGTCATGACAGTCTGACCCACAATTCAAACAGTCAACAAGACTTGCAAAGAAAATACTGTGTATTCTAATCTGAAGCACTATAACATCATATGCAAAAGAAAATCCTTGAACAAAGGTACATAATCCATATCATACGCAAATGAAAATCCTGGAACAAAGGTACATAATCCAACGCTGCCTCCAGATTACATAACAACGTTTCAATCATACATCTTCTTCAAGGAGATATTTTAGTGCAATCTTGCTTACATATAGGTGCAAAGGCTCTCTGTTTCATGAATACTAGACAGCAAGT
This sequence comes from Gekko gecko, assembly GCA_029375565.1. Classification (NCBI taxonomy): domain Eukaryota; kingdom Metazoa; phylum Chordata; class Lepidosauria; order Squamata; family Gekkonidae; genus Gekko; species Gekko gecko. The sequence goes on along the minus strand of JAPDNY010000001.1, from coordinate 300,336,316 downwards.
CTTAAAGAATATTATATTAAAAAAGGACGCTGATCTCAAACATTCAGGCTCAAAATTATGCTGCTATGTTTATAATGGATCTCAGGCATTTATAATGGATCTCAGGCGCCTGAGATGCATTATAAACATAGCAGCGTCCTATTTTAATATAATATTCTTTAAGACTTGCTGTCTAGTATTCATGAAACAGAAAGCCTTTGCACCTATATGTAAGCAAGATTGCACTAAAATATCTCCTTGAAGACGTATTATTGAAACGTTGTTATGTAATCCGGAGGCGGCGTTGGATTATGTACCTTTGTTCCAGGATTTTCTTTTGCATATGATATGGATTATGTACCTTTGTTCCAGGATCTTCTTTTGCATATGATATGGATTATGTACCTTTATTCCAGGATCTTCTTTTGCATATGATGTTGTAGTGCTTCAGATTAGAATACACAGTATTTTCTTTGCAAGTCTTGTTGACTGCTTGAATTGCGGGTCAGACTCTCACGACTGTTGGCTTTATACTTGTTTGGGGAGATGTAGTATTCCACTTGCATGTACCAAAGCTTGAAAACATACACATAAATTTATTCAGACAAATTGGTGACTACACGTATTGGGGAACATCGTGGATACCATATTCTCCCAATTTGGGCCCCTGAACTCACCCCCCACACACACACATTTAATGTATTGTGAAAACACTGTCAAATACTGACTTCTACCAGTTCCATCCGGTTTACCTGCTCTGTTTCCTTTCCTAGACATAGCCAACCTGGCCAAATGAGTCCAATGTTTTTTAACCTAGTGCAACACACAATAGATCGAGCTGAGTAGCCGTGTTAGTCTGTCTGTAGCAGCAGAAAAGTGCAAGAGCCCAGTAGCACCTTGAAGACTTAACAAAATATGTAGCAGGGGAGGAGCTTTCACTGCCTGGCCTGCTATTCAATCCTGCCTGCTATTGTCATTTGCCTGTTAATGTCATTTGGCATCTGAAATCCCTCCATTCTCCAATGAATAGGACAGATTCTCACGACACGCAATAGTTGGGCTACCCTTGAAAGTCAGCCCAGAAATTTTAGCTGGTTCCGAATGCTGGCACACATCACGACTATTTTAAAACAGCTTCACTGGCTGCCAGTGTATTTCTGAGTTCAACTCAGAGTGTTTGTTATAACCACCTTTAACCTTTCTCTTTTTAAACTTTTTTTTTTTAATTGTAACATACAGGCTAGCAAAGAGTTCTGGTGAATTCAAAGGTTGCACACTGGTAAATGTGATTTGGCTGGTCCTAATTAAAAATACTACATGGATTACACTCCAGTTTTCTGGAATTTCTATGGGGATTGACATGGTTCCTTTTATGAATTTTAAAGACCAGGGGTCAGGAAGCAATTTTCTCCAGGACGATTTGGCCAGGGATCCTCATGCGGTGGCTCAAGTGGTTAAGACACTGAACTGCAGGCTGCAGAAGGTCAGCAGTTCAACAGTTCGAGACCCTAGAGTGCTGCATGACGGAGTGAGCTCCCGTCTCTAGTTCCAGCTCCTGCCAACCTAGCAGTTCGAAAGCAAGAAATTGCAAGTAGATAAATAGATACCACTTTGGTGGGAAGGTAACAGCATTCTGTGCACCTTGGTGTTTAGTCATGCCAGCCACATGACCACGGAAACCTCTTCAGACAGTGCTGGCTCTTCGGCTTTGAAACGGAGATGAGCACTGCAATCCTAGAGTCAGATTCAACTGGCTTTCAAGCAAGGGAACCTTTACCTTTACCTTTTACCTCATGTTTTGTTTTGTTTTTGCCGTCTTCTGGGCATGGAGCAGGGGTCACTGGGAATAGGGGGGAGGTAGTTGTGAATTTCCTGCATTGTGCAGGGAATGGACTAGATGACCCTAGAGGTCCCTTCCAACTCTATGATTCTATGATCTGTGTGTTCCTTCACTAAAGGTGGCCTACCCAGCACAGGTGAAGGCCTGTGCTTTCTCAGTGATTTCTCCAAATTTATGATATGGGCTCCCCAAAGATGCAAAGCATGCTCTGTCTTTGTAAAGCTAAAGTACAGGAGAGCAGCATAAGCATAGGAGCATAAGTTGCAGACATTTTCTTAGGTGAGGTGCAAAGTTGAAGTTTTGTTGTTATTTGATTTTATTATTGCTGTTATGGATAATAAGCCACCTTGAGCAATGAGGAAAGGTGGAATATAACAGATCTAATATACCACAACACTAGATCAGGACAGCAAGCTACAGAGTAGTTCAGGATGTGGCTACTCATCGTAGCATCACTACTCCTACACTATGCTCAGTAATGTCCATCATCTGTGAGGTCTCCCAGAGCCTGGTCCGTCTGGCAAGTGATTGGCTTTGGCCTGCCTTCGAACATGTGATGCTAGGTCAGACTGAGCCAGGCCTTTGACCCCTCTCACCCAGTACAGTCTGTTCTGACAGGCAGCCGCTCATTAATATTTTAGGCTGAGGTTTTCGGCAGCATCTGCAACTTTTGATCCTTCGGTGGAGGATGTTCCGAGATCAGCTTTGGAACCTTCAGGATACAATTATGTGATCCATCATTGAGCCACAGTCCAGCTGAGTTCAGACTGGCAATTTGCTCCGAGAGCCAGTCGCGGCAAAAAAAAGCCCTGGAACAAATTGTTCCAGGGTTTCCCATTCACACAGCCTGGGCTGCTGCCAGAGCATACCGGGAGGAGGCGCACCGGAGCGTTCAGACTGCTGCCCCGGAGGCACTCGGTATGCAGTGTTTCCCCATTAATTCGGCTGTGGGTGTATGGGTGTATGTGCGCATGAGCGCTCATGCCCTCATGTGCATAAGCGCATTTTGTCAATTGGGGGAGGACCCCGCAGCGCTGGCACCACATTGGGCAGTAGAGCGGAGCACGGCCAATCATACCGCTGCTGCCTTCTGCCCAATGCAGGTTGTTCCCGGCTTATCGGCGGAGCGTTCATACTTCTGGGAAGCGGACAAACACGGGACACAGGCGCTCTTCGGGGATTTGCTACCACTTTTATGAGGTATCTATTAAATGCGGGAAGAAAGCGGAACAGCCCAGGTTGCCTATGGGTGGGGAATGCCAGGCAGATGTGCCTGTGTGAACGCCCCCTTTAATGCGGTTTTAAAGCGTCGCTGAAATGGAGCTCTGCCAGGGCAAATTGCCAGTCTGAACTCAGCCTCCTTCTCTCCCTTCTGGAACACAACCAGAGAGATGCATAAAAGGATGATGATACAGAGGTAGGAAAGGGAAAGTGAGAAGTTCTTCAGATGTGTTGTGGAAGATAAAACAACAGAATTTGGACAGATCCCAAAAGAAATTGATCTTCCTCCTCTTTTTACACTAATGAAAAACAACTGCCCGTGCATCTGCTTAGAAATGAAGTGTTAAATGGGGTGAAAAGACTAAAGGAAATGCCAGATTTGGTGTGAGAATAGTTGAACAGTGTTTCCCACTGTTTTCAGGATGCATTTGGGAGGCGATCTGATCCTTGGAGGTTCTGCTGCAACCGACAGTCCACTCAGACAATGGGTGGGGGTAGGAATGACAAAAAAGAGGCTTTCTGGCCACTGCTGTGGTAACCACCAGTTACAAGTACTTTTACCAAAGGGGCTCTTTTGGCTTTAATTTAGGCAAAACATAGGGCCATTTCTCTTCAGTCGTTGTCTGTATTTAGCATATATACCATGTGTCCACAAGCGCAGCCTATTTGCAGAGGCATGGGAACTGGTATCTGATTGGGTTATCTGGCACCACTTACAGACAATCTTTGTAGGGTCATGGTCACACAGTCATTTTGATCAGGCTTTACTGCTGTTTCCTCTCGCATTTAGAACTGCTGATCAGACGGCCGCATCCCTCTCCCGCACCAAAGTGGGCTCACTTGCACAATCCTCCCAGTTCCTAGCGAGTTTTCCTACACCAGGAAAATCAAGTACTTTCTGGATATTTGCACTATGAATCCACGATTTTGTTGTTCTGGACAGCCATTTCTCACAATGATTGTGATTAGGTCATCTGAGCATCCGTTTCACCATGTTGTTGTTTTTTACAAGCTTCCATTGTGCACTTGAGCAATCCTGCACTGAATAAATTCAAGGTATAAATGTTCAAGTGCACATATAGACTCAAGTGCTCAGTTGTACATCACCAGTTAATTTTGTTTGCTGTTGTGGGGGGGACCCTGCACAAACAAGGGCATACAGCGAGTCCCAATGGGAGTGGTGATTTGGCCATGTGTATATGCGCATGCACAAAGCCAATTTTTTAAAAAGACAAGATGTGCCACCCAAGCAGCAGCGCAGCTATCTGAATGGTGCCTGGAGATTCATTGTGTGATGCAAGCAGTTCAGGGAGGGATGTGTGGTCATCCCAACCCGGAAAAAAATATTCCCAATCAAATCTACAACAGGAACAAAGCTTTCCGTGTGACCACACCCTAGGTCTATGAGATCACTTGCTGAAAAGGAACCCCTGATTGAATCATCCTGGGCAGGTAGGTGCAACAGCAAGAATGGTTACTTCTCTGACTTCGTTGCTAAATGCTCCCAAGCGTGCTCAGTAGGGGCAACGGAAGCTCTTTGCCCTTCAGTCGCCCACAACTGGGAACAGACTCTACCACCCCCTTGTTACCCAAATCAGGAGACAGAGGCAAGCAGACAACACAATGTGCTCTTTTATACCCAAACAAGGCTAAAACATATGGGGCTATTACCAACCCCCGTCTAGTTAGCACCAGGGAAGCCACTAGGCAGATTAACCACAGAAGCTACATAAATCAGCATTCATGCTAACTCAGTAACCAAAATCATACTACTAACTTAGGCTCTCATTACACAAGACATCTGCAGGCAGACACCTGGTTCCCAGCAGAGGGACACCCCCCCCACTCTCCTGCTGTGCCGTGGAATGGGGTCAGAAAGTACTTTGAAAGGTGAGTCCTCAGTCGCACACCTGATACAAGGTGGTCTGGAGTTTTTCCCAACCTAACTTGTGTCAGACATCTCATGTAATGAGACTCTTAGATAATATTGACAATGCAATCCAATACAGGGTTTCACCAGTCTGGGGTGCCTCTGGCTAGGACTATACCATTCATTTCTTAGCAAAATTATTTGCCTCTCAAGGCATATTCATACTTCATGTCAATGCATTTACAGTGGTAATATGCCCTTTTCAAAGGTTTTTAGATGGGTAGTGCTCTCTAAACATCAGGCAACCCAAAGCATTTTTCCACCCTAAATATTTCCGGTGTTAGCCAAAACATTGCACATTTATGGGGAGTTCAGTTTCCCCAGTTCTGTTTGTTCTGCGTTTTCTACAAGCGGCAATAAATCTTCACTCCATAGGCTGCAATAAGTATGACCTATTCCTTGGCATCGTGGCCTGTTATGTTTCCATCCCAATATATGTGTTTGGTTTCATGAGGGTGAACAGGCAACGGGCCAAAAGGAGAACGCGTCTCCCTTTGCAGCCCTATCGGAGCCAAGATATTATCCTGACTTTTAAAAATGCATGAGCAATCAGAAAGACATTGAAAACTGAAACCCATCCTACGCACACCTCTCCGTCTCCCTCCTCCTGCACTTGAAAGGTATCCTGGATTGTATGACAGTCAAGGTGGGAATTTAAATTCCCCATCAATACCGGCCTTGGTTTCTGTTCCTCACTAGTTCTACAGTTTTCTTTGCAGACTTAGGTCGCACCGAAGGTATGTGCCTGCGGTATATTCTGAAGAGCCAAGGTCTGTGTCAAAACGAAGCCTGCAGAAACAGCACATCTTCATCACTCTTGTACATCTGTTCCTTATGTATCTTCCCTCCTGCAGGGTTCTTTTGCAACCGAGCTGGAAACTGTGATGCAGTGTTTGGAGTTGGTTAAACAGCTTACAGTGTCTCTCTCCATACAATGCTCCATGCCATGCTATGATTCGTCTGGCAGCCATACAGCTATCCTGGGCTTGCTTTAATCTCAGTAGCAGAGTAAAACATTTTGCAAGCTTCCCCCACCACCACCACTTCTTTGCTTCATGTTGGCCCAAATCTGCAAAAAATCCAGAGCCAAAAACCCAAAGGCCAGTCAGTTACTGACAAGCTGCTATTCTTGCCGTGCCAGAGCCAGAAAGGCTTGGATATGCTGGCCCAAGGACAATTGATTCCTTTAGCAGCTCCCAACCTAGTAATGTTGGGGCACACTCAACAAGTATCTAAACTGAGACAGAATCTTTACATTATGCCAAATATAGTAGAAGGTGACTTTATTTTAAGTCTGACCATCGGTCCATTCTAGTTCAGTCTTGTCTACTTTGGCAGAAAGTCTCAAGCAAAGAATGGTCATTCCCATCATCTGCTGGCTTTAATGGGAGATGCCAGGAACTAGTGGCATACCAAAGGCGGGGGGTGCAGTCTGCCCAGGGCATAGTTTGAGGAAGGCCCTTGGAGGAAGGCTCTTGAAGCCAGCATGCTGCATCCAGCTGAATCTCTCTCCATTTATTTTAAAATGCAGTTCTGGCTGCAGCCACTAGGGGCGCAGGGAAGTCTGAGCATAGCAAAAAGCACTCTAGGATTGGCTGGACTTCCCTTTCTCCAAGACTGAAGCAAACTTGCTTAACAGATCATACAACCAAGCCAGCATGTTGATAGCTGCTAAGGTAATTGTCAGCCTGCCAGTCATGTTCACCTATAGTCTAGCCTTTCTCTCTTCCTTTCCTTGCACCCAGCTCAAACAGATCTTGCAAGGCAGTAGTTCGTGTGTTGCAGCAAGATAAGGCAACCTTTCCCTTTCTTAATTTCTCTCCCTCTTTTTCCACATGTTTCTCATTCATTTCTGTCTACTTTCACCTCATTTTCCCATGTCCCCCTCCCCTTGGTTTTCACTTCTTGGTCTCAAGGCCTTCTCACCCCTACGCTGCTTGGTGACAGAATATATTTAAGAGCAGTATAGTGGCAAATCTTTGTTAATATTATGAACAGAAGGCACTGGGTTTGCTGCACACTGTACATTGCACTGGTTCTGCTGAACTTCCAAACTCCCCCCCCCCGGCTTGGACTGTGATTCTGGGCTTCACATCAGCTGGCATTGCCACAATGGTACTGGGTTTGCTGGGCACTGTACATTTGACTGGTTCTGTTGGACTTCCAACCCTCCCCCTTGCTTGGACGGTGACTCTGTGCTTGACATCATCTGGCATTGCCACAATGGCACTGGGTTTGTTGGGCATTGTACATTGCACTGGTTCTGCTGGGCTTGGAAAAATGCCCCACCTTCAGTTTCTACTGCAGAGTTTCTCTGGTTTGATTTTAGTCCTTTCGAAACAATGGAGGATGGAGGCACCTTCTTTTGGGGGTAGTGTGTTTCTTAACATCCAGTCTGGTGAAACTTGGAGTTACTAATTCCTAGCCCTCAAAAAATGCCTTGTAGATGTTTGGGATGGTCAGTTCTTGGGCTTCAAAATGGAGGACAGAGGCCCTCCCAAGTGCCTGCTCAGAACACAAATGTTGTGATGGAATTTTTTTTGCCATCAAGTCACAGCTGACTTATTTATGGTGCCATCAGCAGTTGTTGGGGGTAGATATAATAAAATCCCTCAAGCTGAGAGAGTATGTCCTTGTAACATTGATGCGATAGAGACAACAACACACGTCTTACTTCACGGCTCAGTATACAATGAAATTCGCCTGACCTTAGTTTTGCCGATATTAGCAAAATCTCCGAGGAAGAGATTGTTAATAAATTTATTTCTGATGAGAACACAGAGACCACTAAGAAAATAGTAAAATTTTGTGCTCAAGTGATAGAATTATGTTCCATCTATGTTTCCAAAGGAATAGTGGGAACTTGATATGCATAACTGTCTTATCAGAGTTTTAAATCTGTGCATTCAGTTTTTGAATATTTTTAATTATGTTATTGTTTTATTGTCTTTCTTACATGCAATTGTTGTAGTATTTATTTATATACTGGCTGTGGGCTGTTAATAAAATCTGACTGAGTAATAAAATCTGACTGACTGACTTATTTATGGTGACCCTGTAGGGTTTTCAAGGCAAGAGACGTTTGGAGGTGGTTTGCCGTTGCCTGCCTCCACGTCGGCCCTGCTTAGCTTTTGAGATCTGATGAGATCAGGCTGGGCTGGAGCTATCCAGATCAGGCTGTCCTGGGGCTATCCAGGTCAGGGCTAGGCTGAGAGTCATGTGACTGGCTCAAGGTCACCCAGCAAGCTTCCATGGCAGGAGTGGGGATTCGAACCTGGATTTCCCAAATCCTAGTCTAACACTTTAACCACTATGTGGCTCTTGCGATGGAGTAGAGTGTTGGAATTTGATTTTTCTTTTACTTGCATGATTATATATACATAGTTAAGTAAAAGAATCTTTTTACTGTGTTTTTTTTTCCTGGCCATAGAAACAAAGTTTGGGTCCAGTGGCACCTTTAAGACCAAACTTTGTCCTGCTGCTCCAGGCCAACATGGCTACCCACCTGAATCTATTTTCTGGCCATTATTATAATTCGTTTTATTTCGTGATTATTACTGAAAATAATTTTGTTGCATAGAAGAAGGCCCTGACCTAGATAGCCCCAGCCTAGCCTGATCTCATGAGATCTCAAAAGCTAAGCAGGGCTGACATGGAGGCAGGCAATGGCAAAGCACCTCCAGATGTCTCTTGCCTTAAAAACCCTATGGGGTCTGCTGATAGGCAGTCATTTCGACAGGCACAGGTTCAGGAGCATACAGAATGGATCCTCCACAAGCTAGAGACACCAGTCATTTGCCCAGAAAGCACTTTCCTGGGGGCACCTTCTTTCGGGGGTGGTAACTCAGACCCTGTCAATCCAGTCCTCACCAGACCTGGAGGGCAGATTGAGGAGGGTCAGCTGGAGATCCCCTCCAAATTTGTTGTCTCTAGAATGTGGGGAGGCTGTTTGACCACCTCACGAACCTCACAAAATTAACCAGTTTGTGAAGCAGCTAAAAACTCATGACAGTCTACGGTTGACGAATGGCGCATGTCACGAACCACAAACCAAACTGCATTTTCCCAGTTCATGCCCATCCCTCGGTGTGGCAGCCACAGCATGAAAACCACACATGATAGTAGGCCTCTCTTTTCTGGTTTCTGATATTATGTTAAGTCCTGGTGCTAAGGCCTGCTGCACACACATACACAAAAAGTGAATTAAATGTCAAGATAATGCATGAAATTTCCATCTGCTGAAAACAAAGGCAGAGATTGGAGGGGAAAGGGGCTACACCAAATTACATCACATTGGCTGGAGTGTAATAGGCAGTATTTGGGAAACAGCCCGAGGAAAATCTATCTTTTGCCTTTCGGTCCTCACACGTCATGGTACCTCTGGCCTGAAACTGACTTAGGAAACATCAGTTTTTAAGAAGATGTCAGCAGAGTTTTACTCAGGCTTAAGCCAGTGTCAAGATCTGGGCTACCAGCTCTACAATTAAAACCAGAGTGACGGTCAGACTCCATGTCATAATTTTAACAAGTCAAATCAACATGCAGCTCCAAAGTTATGCAGATAGCTTCCCATTGGAACCACTGTGGCTTGAGAGAATGGCATGGAGGGACAGACAGGAGCCCGTCCTCCACCAGTGGTGCAGTCTTGAGCCAAATCAGATCCCTGCAGGCTTTAAAAATTACATTCCCCACTGCTGCTGTGTGGCTGCTAGAGATGTAACATTTCCAGACATTTTGAAGCTAAAAAAACAACAACAAGTTTTTTTCGGTTGGAAATGGAAACTTTCAGAAAAATTGAAAAAAAATGGTACATTAGCACTTCTTTTTTCTTTTCCAGATTGAAAGTCATTCTTTTACTTTAGGAACATAAAATATGACAATGGACAATTTTACTTGGCATGAAATTATCACAACTAGCATAATAAAAATATAGTGTATCTAAGCAATTATTACAAACAGAATTTACTTTTTTTATACAATATTTATTTATAATTGTAACAAATGGAGCAACAATCTCCTGAACTGTTTACTAGTTTATGTGGAACAGACAAAAAAACCTCCACAAAACAATTTTAAAAAATTGAGAAGTAACAATTATTCATGTTTCCTCTCCACAATATTGAATAATAATAAAAAATTCTCATAAAAAGAATTGAAGAGGGGGAAGTGTATAGAAGGGAGTGTGGGACTAAGTTTCAATGAATGGGCATGAAATTTAATCAGCATCGTTTTCTGAGCTGTAATTATCAGTATCAGTTTCAGTCTCTGCTTCTGCAGCTATTCTGTTGTGTCTGTCATTATCACATTCCATAATCAATTTTTTTTCTTTTCTTTTTTCAATTTTTCCAATTTTTTGGAAAAAACAAAACAAAAAAGGCTTCAGGAAAAAAATGGGAAAAAACGGTTTTTCCCTGAATTTTTCCAATTTTTTTCGAGGCCTTCACATCTCTAGTGGCTGCATGGAAAGCAAGTTGGGTCCAGCAAACCCAGACTTGATTTATTTTAAAAAATGTACTTTAGCCCTGAGAGGGTGCAGGTCAGTGGTTGATTTCCCTACATTGGTTTTCTGAGACAGTTTTTTTTTTTTAATGTGGACTCCATTCTAGGAGTAGAACAATGTCCTGATGGGCACACGGTTGTCTCTCTACATGAGAAAACTCTTGTCAACAGTCAGTGTGTAAAGCTGGTCTTGATTCAGCTATCAACACAATGGGTGTCAGGACGGGCGGATCTTTCAAGCCAGACTGGCCAGTGACTGTGAGGTCTATTTCCTTCCCTCATTAAATGTACATTTGGGCCACCTTCATTATTTCACTGAAGCACTGCTTGGTTCAGGCAGGCACCTCCCATTTTCTGCATAAGGCATTTACAACCTGGATGCAAAGGGTCACATATGGAGACAAGATGCATGAAGCTGCCTTATACTGAATCTGACCAGTGGTCCTTCATGGTCAGTATTGTCTACTCAGACAGGTAACAGCTTTCCAGGGTCTCAGACAGAGGTTTTTCATACCACTTACTACCAGATCTTTTAAACTGAAGATGCCAAGGATTGAATCTGGGACCTTCAGCATGCCAAGCAAATGTTCTTCTACTGAGGGTCATCTCTGGGGTCTTTGTGGACATTTAAATCCATGGAAAACAAGAGACTAATAAAAAGTTTCCTGCCTTTTGCAATTCTATTATTCTTCATCGGCCATCAAATTATGGGACCAGCCAAAGCTCAAAGGTAGCCTAATAGAATCACCCTGGATTCCATGAGAGAAATTGGAAAAGTATCTTCTCTGTCTTCAGGGTCACATGTTTTAATCAAGATACTAGCTAATTCTGATCAGCCTCCAGAAACACTGAAGGAAAGTTCTTTTAAATGCCCATTGTAACATCAATCAGATAGCCTCAAAATGCATTTTTTTAAAATGCACACAGAACTAGTGTTTAACACTCTCTAATTTGATTAGGCAAATCACAAGGCCACCGCATCAATTTCTCATCTGCAAATGGAAGTAAGTCTTTTGACTGCTGGAATCATTTTCTGCATTGATTCAATGAGAGTTTCTAGGAGTAAGAGAGATTCTGAAACAGAGCTTTAGGGCCATATTTAGATGCCAACAGATGTTGCAGTTGTAAATGTTGCCATTCAGCAGGGTCACCAGGTCATATCTAGTTCTCAGTTGAGAACATAACAAAAACTCATCCTCATAGTCTATTAAACCTACAATATTTGATGTCGATCAATAAATATGATATGCAAAGTCTCAGAAATTAACGGAATAAGGAACTAGATCACCCTATTTAACCAAAGTAATGGGATATGGCCCTAAATTTTATACTTCTTGTTTCTATGGACCTTAAGCTGTGACTTTCTCAGCAAAAGATTATGTTTCCATTATACTGGACACTGCAGCAACTTTTTAGTAAAGGACTAAGTAAAGGGTTTAATTCCTGGTGCTGTAACTTACAAGACACATCTCTTAGACAAATACTTCTAACCAGTGATTCAGTTTTTGGGGAGAAAGTAATTACTCATATCAATTTTGCAATAGAATATTAATTGATCTTGGAGGATGCTGATGCACTCTTATACTATTTGCCTGTCCCTGCAGTCTATGAAAACAGACTCCACACCCTTCCTGTGACTAAAAGACTTACAACGCTAGAAAGACAAAAAGCCCATTTCCAGAAATCTTGAGCACCTTATAACTCTATCAACATTTGAACATATGGCATAGAGGCAACAACTGTGCCTGGATGTATTTTTAGATATTCGGAAACCTTTTATAGAGACTTATTGGTTAGACTGAGATACAGAACAGTGTAGTATAGCCCAATCTCATCAGATCTGGGAAGCTAAACAGGGTCAGTTCTTGGATGGAAGAAAACCAAGGAAGACTTTTCAGAGGAAGGCGATGGCAAACCACCTCTGCTTAATCATTGGCCTTGAAAACCCCTGGCTGGGGTCACCATAAGTTGGCAGCACCTTGACGGCACTTTACAACTACACACTGTTAGAATTGCCACCATTACTGTTATAAGTTGTATTTTCATTGCTTTCTATTTGGGAGAATTAAAACCTTAAATAATATTTTTAAAATAACCTGATAAAAAAACCTAGGAGATTAAAAAACTTTATTTAGCACATGTAGCTGCTGAAGGCAGTTTGTAGCATCTTGCCTTTTAAGAAACATAGCATTTCATCATAACTAAACCAGTGTTCCCTCTAAGCTGAGTTAGTGTGAGCTGGCTCATAGTTTTTTAGCCTCTGGCTCACACTTTTTTGTCTTAGCTCAGGCAGGATGGCTCCAGAGCAAACTACCTTATGCAGTAGCCATATCACTGGCTCACAACTTTAATGCCAGCAGCTCACAAAGTAGAATCTTTGCTCACAAGATTCCACAGCTTAGAGGGAACATTGAACTAAACTGAATTATATTACACCAAGGAGGGGCCCTGATTCGGTGGTAAAGCACCAGCTTTTCATCCACAAGGGCCGAGATTCCTTTTGTGTATCAAGTGAAAAGGATCTTGGGACCAAGAAAAACCTGTGACTGAGACTCTGGAGAATGGCTCCCCGCCAGAGGAGACAATACTGAGCCAGCTAGGCTAGTGTTCTGATTCGTTATAATGCAGTTTCACATGTTTAATTTCAAAACTCTGAACTGAAAGATCTCCCTTCTTTTCTGGACATCTGGGGACACTTAGCAACATCTAGTCAGTCAAATCAAAATTGTACCAGTAAAAAGAATGAGATGAATTTTTTAAAAAAACTCTCTCCAAATCGTTAAAAACTACTACTTCCAGGTTAAATAAGTTACAATAAGATCCTATTGTCCCTGACCCAGATAGCCTGTGCTAGACTGATCTCCTCAGATCTCAGAAGCTAAGCAGGGTCGGCCCTGGTTAGTACTTGGATGAGAGACCGCCAAGGAATACCAGGGACATGAACTCAGAAGCAGGCAATGGCAAACAACCTCTGAACGTCTCTCGCCTTGAAAACCCCACGGGGGTCACCATAAGTCAGCTGTGATTTCATGGCAAAAAGAAAAGGAAAGATCTTACTGTAATAAATTCCTCTGGATTCAGTAGGACTCACTCCCAAGTAAGGACCACAGCCTTAACATTTTACTAAAATCTTCATCTCCTCCCTTTTTTTCATACCCAGAAAAGAGACAGAGGCTGCGGTCACACAGAAGGGAGAAAATGTGGGCAGGAAGCGAGGCTGTTTACCCCGCCCGCAATGACGCGCGTTTGCGTGATCATACCTCCCGCCGGGCGCCCCACAGTTCCCAATGATACTGGGTTCTTAGCAGTAGCTTTTCACCACGCTACTGTGGCGCGAAAGGACACCCCACCGATGACTCCGGGATGCTAGATAGATGTGTCTGTCTGATCACATCCCTTTAATCCATGGGGGAATCGCATGTCTGCTGTGGCTTCCAGTACGTATGATCGCACCCAGAAACTGCTTAATGTGTCATGTGAATACTTGTGCTATGCTTCTGGTGGTTCCAGACCTCTAAAATCATAATGCACTGGTTATTGAATATCCCATTTTATTGATTCTACTGACTCACTGTCCATGGGGTCCCTTGGACTGCAAGGAGATCAAATCAGTCAATCCTAAAAGAAATCAACCCTGACTGTTCCCTGGAAGGCCAGATCCTGAAGTTGAAGCTCAAATACTTTGGCCACCAAATGAGAAGGGAGCATTCACTGGAGAAGACCCTGATGCTGGGAAAGATTGAAGGTCAAAGAAGAAGGGGACGGCAAAGGATGAGATGGTTAGACAGTGTTATCGATGCGATGAACATGAAATTGAGCAAACTTCAGAGGACAGCGGAAGACAGGAGGGCCTGGCGTAATCTGGTCCATGGGGTTGCAAAGGGTCGGACTCGACTGTGCAACTGAACAACAACAACAACAAACTGACTCACTATGGGTAATCTGCCTTGTGTCCCCGTGAGAAAGGTGAACGATAAATACAGGAGGGCCTGGCATGATGTGGTCCATGTGGTCGCGAAGAGTTGGACTCAACTGTGCGACCGAACAACAACAGAAATAGCGTAAATAAAACAATGACTTCCTCAGAGCGACATCAAGAATATAAAATCAAAAGTATGAATCAGCTCCCCCAATACTGATTGGAAAGGCCCAAACTGTCTCAATCACATCAGATCTCAGAAGCTGAGCAGTGTTGGCCCTGGTTAGTAATTGGATGGGAGACCTCCAAGGAAGTCCAGGGTTGCTACGCAGAGACAGGCAATAGGAAGCCACCTCTGAATGTCTCTTGCCTTGAAAACCCTACAGGGTCACCATAAGTCGTCTGCAACTTGACAGCAAACAAACAAACGCTGATTTCCTCCTAAAGATGAATTCCGAAGATACCCTCGGAAATTGTTCTTTAGTGCCCACCCGTGGTTTACTCTGGTGTCACAGCTATTGATTCAGAAAAGGAGACAAAAGGGAGGCGTCGTTGGTCTCAGACAGTTCAATCCCTTGTGGAGAGAGATGGGGAGAAAAACTGGGCATCCAGAAGACTGCAATCTGGTCATGCGTGGCTATGGATATTAAATATGCCTCGCTTTAGAAATGGAATAAATGATTGGATCAAAGCGCAATCTCTGTCCACCACCAGAAGCATTGATGCCTTTTCCATTTTGCTTTGTAACGGGCTTTCAGCACATATTGTATTGTTATTATCTGGGCTGCCAAGTCCACAGAGCTGCTTTGAATTTATGTGTGTGTGTGTGTGTGTGTGTGTGTGTTTTCAACTGGAGCATTGGGTTTTCATTGGAGTGCCATTAGGCTTCCCAGACTTTGATGATGTTTCAATAATGCAATAAAAGGCAGGTCCTCACCACAACAAAAGGCAAAAATATCATGTTTGAATAAACAGAAAACTTTTCCAATTCAGAATATGTCATCATGGTTTTTTGTACAGCCCCCCCCTCCCCGAATGAGATCTTTTCTGGAACTAATTATTTTCACAGATCAGCATAGTATTTACTCTCCTGCAGAAGTTCATTACATGATATGACTTAAGGACTAAAATCTTTCCTCCAAGAAGCAGACGTACGAGTTTAATAAACAGAAAAGCTGTAGACTGAAATTTGCACATGGCCCTGGTTTTCCATAATCACCCCTTTAGATGTTCTATCAAAGTGCCTCTTCTGCCGAGGTCCAAAATTATTCCATACATTTTCAGACATATGCAGCATGTACAAAATCACTGGCTTATAAGGAATTAAATGTCTTTTAAACACACAAAATAAACTAACTCAAATCAGATTTATTGAAATGTGTTTTTTGTTCTATAAAAATGCCTCGTTCCAATCGGATTTTGTTGTTAAATTTGTGATGGTGTGTAACATTACATAAGTAGGTGGATATGCAATCAATTTACTTGATAAGTGAGCACTACAGGAAACTCTTATATGCCTCCAAGGCAAAATGGAATAAAACTGTGGTCAGAAATAAAGTATGTGACATGTTGGGTATCTACTGGGAGAACAGCTCAAGAATAACCAGAGTTCATCTGCTGCACCAAAAACAATAAAATAATCCTGTGACACTATAAAAGCTATCAGATGTAATATGGCATTAGCTTTCATAGGTAATATCTCATCGAGAACAGATTCTTAATATTCCCTATACTGGTTTCCACTATCACTAACCTTTACACACCCCAGGTTCAATTTCTTTCTTTAAAGTAGTGATTATGAGTTCAACATCCCACTCCCCTTTTATGGCTTTTCGCAACTAACCATAGCTCCCCTTTCCCCACTGGTTTCCCTTTTGCTGTTGAATTGTTGGCCATTTCCCCCCTGCCTTCTTGAATGATTCCAGCCAGTCAGGAATAACACACTGGGTGTGATGACATGCACATGTAGCCAGTCAGATTTTGCTACCAAGGTCACATTAATTCCATTAAATAGGGCAATATATCCTGTACTGGTTAGACAATCAGCAACCACTCTAAGAATTAAACAACTTCACAGGAGTTTGACGAATGATCCCTGAAAGGGGCGCCTTCCCTTCTGATGAACATTCCGAGGCCCATCCATCTCAGTTAACAGGTTAATACTCAGCTCTTCATTCAGCAGCTCTCTCTTGTCAGCAATCTGTCTGTTTGACAGGTCCGTGAATGTGTATTCTCAATATCCTGTCTTCCTGAACACTGAAAAGTGGATTGGAAGAGGACATGTACACAGGTGAGATGATCCTTTACATTACTGATTTGCATAGCCTTTGGGAATGGCTAAGGGCTTTTCCACACTCTTCATTTAATTGCTTGTGTACCTGTACAGCTTCTTCTTTTTCTTTCCCGTATGTGTTTTGCTCCCTCTAGTGGTCACTTCGATATTACATCACTGTATCTCCGGCATATTTCCCTCCACTTTAAATCTGCAAGAAAATACTCTGGAGGTATAGTGACCTAATATAGAAATGGCCACTAGGGAGAGCAAAACAAGTGCAGAAAAGAAAAAAAAACCTGAAGCATTATGAGCACACAAGCAATGAAAAGAAGAGTGCAGAAAAACTCTAGCTTTTCCCTCTACTTCAGCAAAAAGCCTCGTCTGCCAATTTCATCTTGCAGAGAGACTTAAAATGGGTGTGGGTTCTACTGTATGGAAAGCTTCCAGGTAGCTTTCAAATCAAATGCTGGCAACATGCTGATGAATGAGGGGAACTTTCCATTGGTCCTTGTGCTTTTGTCTGGAGCTGAACTGACATGTTGTTGACTCCATTTAACTTCAAACTTTCTTAAAACGCTACTATTTTGTAACCTACTTAGCCTATAATCTTCCACCAGGTAGAAGTTCATTTTTCTACATCTAATGTTACCATTTTCAGACAGTTTCTTGATTTGATCGTTTAAGAACATTCTGATTTCTTTGAATAGTTTTACT
Organism: Gekko gecko; assembly: GCA_029375565.1. Classification (NCBI taxonomy): domain Eukaryota; kingdom Metazoa; phylum Chordata; class Lepidosauria; order Squamata; family Gekkonidae; genus Gekko; species Gekko gecko. The sequence continues at coordinate 300,318,939 of JAPDNY010000001.1, read as the reverse complement.
TTCTGATTACAATACTATGATTTATGGGATATTTCATAGTCTGCTTACCCTTCCCTACATAACCATGTTTTCTGGATTAAAACCAGATAACATTGGGAAGTCTCTTCTCCTTTTTATGAGGGGTTTATTCACATGCTGGTGGTCTGAACAGTCAGCAGATAAGATTTTAGAGCCTATGGACAGTGGCTGGGTCAAAGAGATGGACTGGGAGGGCAGAGAGGCAATCTAGGCTAGAAATAATTCTGCATAACTCTTCCCCCACTAATGTTTTTCTATTAGCTCATGCAGCCGTACTCAGATATGGGGGCAAATTTTCTTCCTAACAACCATGGAAGTAGGCAAAGATAGTATTATTTATGGATATTAATATAAATGGTTTGGTTAATGGAGTTTAAAATATTACTTGATAGTTCGTCCTCAGAACTGCATTGAGTCAAGAAGAACTAAATGGTTCTTAATATTCAGAATTAAAGTTTGCTTCCTGGGGATATAACCTTCACTTTACGAAGTAAACTAGGAGTCCCTGATGTTTTGAGCCTGTGGGCACCTTTGCAATTCTGACATATCATGGTGGGCACATCCACAAAATGGCTGCTGCAGGAGGTGACACTAGCCACAAGATGGCTGCCATAGCTTACCTTCAGTCACACAGTGAAGATCCTTAAAGACTAACAAAATTTGTGGTAGGGTAAGAGCTTTTGTGAGTCACCACTCACTTCTTCAGATACATCTAGAATGTGAGTACATCTGTTCTATATATTGGAAGTGGAGTGATTTCAGATGCCGAATGACATTAGAAGGCAAATGACAATAGCAAGTGAATGACAACAGCAGGTGTGATTGGATTAGGTGTGATATGCAGAGGGACAGTAGGCATGAGAAATCAGTGTTGGTAATGAGATGGGAAACCTAGATCTTGATTAAGTCCAGGGGGATACATTGTCTTGAGCTTCATTATCAGTTTGCAATTCAGCAGTCTCTCTTTCAGAATGTCCTGGAAGGTTAAAATTTTCCCCCACTTGGTTTTGAATGCTGTGCTTCCTAATGTCAGACTGATGCCCATTAATTCTTTGTCGAAGGGACTGGCCTGTTTGTCTAGTGTAGAGGGTGGAGGGGCATTGCTGACGCATGATGGCATAAATCACATTAGAGGATGAGCAGGAGTATGAACCTGAGAAGGTATGGCTGATGTTGCTGGGTCCACTGATAGTGTTGCTAGGATCCATATGAGAGCAAAGCTGGCATCTTGTTTTGTTGCCTTGGTACCGGAGTCCATGTGACTGTTATGTAGTGTATCCTTGCAGGTGAGAAGTCGTTTTAGGTTATCAGGCTGCCTGTAAGCAAGAAAAGGTCGGGCCCCCAGTGCCTGTTCGAGAGAAGCGTCACTATCCAGCCTGGGCTGTAGGTCATTAATAATGCATTGAACTAGCAACACCATCAGTGGGCCCAGCACATGGTACCCCTGAGATCAACCAAGAGGCTCATTGCTTTCCTAGATTTGGCCTGAGCCCATTGACCAAGTGACATGTCAGATATAGCCAAAACCAGACATTAAAGTGAATGAGAAGTATCTGTATAATAACAGGGGTGAGAATATGTAGAGGTTGAGGGAGTAGGTTTGCCAGCTCTGGATTGGGAAATTCCTGGAGTTTTGGGGGTGGAGCTTAAGAAGGGTGTGGTTTGGGGGTGGGCAGGGACTTCAGTGGAGCACAATGCCATAGAGTCCGCCTTCCAAAGTGGCCATTTTCTCCAGGTGAACAGATCTCTATCACCGGGAGATCAATCATAACGCCAGGAGATCTGCAGACGCCACCTGGACTTTGGCAACCCTGTGAGGGAGCCAACAGTGGTAACAACCCATTGTCCATCCACACGACATCAGATAACATATTATTCTTTCCCAGCTTGTAGTAATCATTTGCAGCTGGATTTGCCTTTGAGGACATGTCAGCCCAGTTGCCAATAATTGCTACGGGCCATGACAGCTCAATATTCATGTGTGGTTGCTGTTAGGAAGCTCTAAAAGTTTGGCTAAAGATCTTTTACCTTTTGTTTATTATATGTTGCTTTGAATCTTGAAGATTGCTTCTTGTAGTTCTTTGGATTCTTGTTATATAAAAGGTTCCAAAAGTGACAGATGTTGGACGTTGGCTATTTGAAGAATCTGATGCCACTAGCAGCATTAAGAAAGTACAGGGCTCTTATTTATTCACTTATTTTATTTACACTTCACTTTTCTCCCAAAGTGAAGGGACTTAAAGTGGCTTACATTGTTTTCCTCTCCTTCATTCAATCCACAGAACAACTCCCTGAGGCGGATTAGGCTGAAAGTGTTTGATGAGCCCAAAGTCACCCAGGAAGCTTCCATGGCAGAGAGGGATTTGAACCTGGGTCTCCTAGATCCTAGTCTGACACTGTAACCATTAAGAAACACTGCCTCTCCCTGTTATTCCACTCATATAGACATAGCCTTACAATTTTACTCTGAGTGAAGATTTGTAGAAACTACCCATCGTTCAGCTACCATTCTTTATTTTTTTTTTAATCAAATCTACAGATTTCCAGAGCTAACCGTTACTTGGCGGTGGTAATGACTACCAACCCATATAAACACTTGGTGATTTCGTGCCATAATTATTTTCACTAATCCTGAGTATTAGTGCTTGCTACACGATGGGGATTTTTTCCCCCCTTCAAATTTTATATATTCATATTTTTAATTATCCACATGTTAGTAAGCTTTTCCCCTGCCCCAAACTTTCTGAAAGAATTTAGGATGAGGTCAGATTTTAAGTACATAACAGTTAATTCTCAACTCCCAAGAAGCTGCGAGTTGCTTTCACTGGGGCATGTTTTGTCTCCTTTTGAATCGTTTTACTACTAATAGCTACACCAACAGCAGGCGTGACCTGCTGAACTAGCGAGAGGAGGTGTCATTACTCATATCGCTCAACAGACATTACAATATGGCGCAGAGCTCGGAGGGCCGTGTGTTAAACTATCTGCTCTTATCAAACGGTTGGAACAACCCGAGGCCAAGTTCTAGGAATACTCCGGCTGTCAGAGGGGGGAGGAGAGAGAAGGCCCCCATGAAATCTGGAATGTGTTTCTACTTACTGTCCATCCAAGTAAAATAAAATGATTTCTCCTGCAACCATATGGTTCCCCTTAGACACGAAACTGTATATATTGGTCTAAATCCACAATATTCTTGCTGACATATTATTCAGTATATTAGAAAATCACTACAACCTGTGCGCGCTGTAGCAGTTCCTAAAATTAAGCGCAACAAATCTGGTGGGAGAGAAGAGAGACTTTTTTTTTTTTCCAAAGCGAGCCCTGAGGGGAAAGGCTTCTCTGAGGGAGCAGCAGGTTCCTGGAGGCAGGTGTGATGAAGGGAAAGCCTCTCTGCGGGCCCTGAGAGTTGTGTCAATGGGTTGCACTCAGCTTGGACCTCAAGGTAAACAGGCCTACATTAACTCTAGCCCTGAGGAAGGGAAAGACACTCAGGGAGGAAAAAATGGTTTTAAAACACTAAGGCCTATTCCACACGCGCAGCTTACTGCAAAGTTATCTGCAGAGTTATCTGCAGAGTATCAGAGCAATCATGCCTTTAAGCTTGATTTCAAATTCAGTGTCCTGCCATACGCACCATCCCCCCCCCAGTGTATTCTGTGCTTTTATTCTGCAGCTACATCCAAAAACTGCACGTTTTCTTAATTGGGGTGGGAAAGTCACTTGTGATGTGGGGTGGTGGTCAGTGTTCCCTCTAAGCTGAGTTGGTGTGAGCTAGCTCACAGTTTTTTAGCCTCCAGCTCACACATTGTCATCTTAGCTCAGGGAGGATGGCTCCAGAGCAAACTAAATTTATGCAGTAGCCAAATCGCTTGCCCACAACTTTAATGCCAGTAGCTCACAAGGTAGAATTTTTGCTCACAAGACTCCACAGCTTAGAGGGAACATTGGTGGTGGTGGCGTCCAATGGTTTTTTAAAAGGTTTTTTTAAAAAATAAAATTATGCAACTGCCCTATTGCACCTGTGCAGTCGCATCCAGCAAGCACCTTCCATTTAAATCCTTGCTGTTCAGGTTTTGCGCAGGCATTTTAGAGTTAGTTCATTGAATGAAAGGGAATAGAAAGGAATGCTGGCAAAGGGGGAAAACCTGACATTGAAACTGACCACTACTGCAGTTGCAGGGCTCAGCCAGGCTGGCGGGCTGGCTGGCTCATGAGGGGCAACCATGAGCCAGTGCTCTCCTTCTCTTGGCTCACCTGGGGGTGGCTGGCCCCAGCCCAGGTGAAAAGCAGAAAATGGAACTTGCTCACCAATTAATGGCATAAGGGACGCAACAAACATGAAATTAAGCAAACTCCAGAGCACGACAGAAGACAGGAGGGTTTGGTGTGATGTGGTCTATGGGGTTGCGAAGAGTAGGGCTCAACTGTGTGACTGAACAAGAACATAGGGCGCGGGAGAACTTCGATGTGGGTGGTGAATGACCTTCCAGGGCCAGCAAAGGGATGGGGGGTAAAAATCTGATGAAATATTTCTGCTTTTGAATTAACTTTGGCTCGAAAAGTGAAACTAGAGGGGAAAATCAGCTCAAAAACACTCTAAAAAAAACAACGGGGAAACAGCGACCAGAAAGCAAACTGAGCACTGAGGGGGAGTATGTGTGAAATCAATGCAAAATGGAAAACAAAACCCGATGGGCATGCACACTAAAAGCAAGGAGAAATGCAGAATGACAAAGAAAACCAGACAGACACGCACGATGAACGCGAGTGAAAACACCTATGCATAATAGACCTAAGAATTCCTGAGGCCATGGTATGAGGGACCGGAGATTGCTGAGCAAATATGTATGTTCTGTGCAGGTTGATTCATCCTTTCCTGGGAAAAAATGTTCAAACATATTTAAAAACAGTTGCAAAATGGAAAGGGGCAGGAGAGGCTTCAGCATTTTCATCATTGCTAACTAATGAGCACCCATATCAGTTCTACAGAACAGCTGAATCAGCCAGCCTTCATCTTCCTTCTTAAGAGGACAAACTATGCTGAAAGCCTACAGTTTAAATTGAATCTTCAGTACGGGGCGGGGGAGAACATCTGTATTTCATGGTCTCTCCTTATCTAGGGTTGCCAGTCTCCTGATGAGTTACAGTAGCCAGAGAGATCATAAGAACATAAGAGAAGCCAATGTTGGATCAGGCCAAAGGCCCATCCAGTCCAACACTCTGTCAACACAGTGGCCAAAAATACCAGGTGCCGTCAGGAGGTCCGGCAGTGGAGCCAGGACACTAGAAACCCTCCCACTGTTGCCCCCCCAAGCACCAAGGATACAGAGCACTTGCCCCAGACTAAGAGTCCCTATTTATACCTTGTGGCTAATAGCCACTGATGGACCTCTGCTCCATATCTGCCTTTGAACTTGCCCATCTTGATAGTAGATGGGGCCGGATGTTTTGAAAAGCAGGTGATCACGGGATTGGTAAATGAAAAATAAACAATAACAACCGTGATATAATTACAAAAAGTCAATTCAATTTTTCAAGTGTTTGATAAATATTAATAACATTTCTGTGAAATCACAAGGATACACGTATCCTTCACAATCAGAATAATTCAATGACATAATCCTCTTCTCTATTGCAGGAGATGGCCTGGTCCTCGTCACCTCAAGCATCATCTAATGCAAATAATGTGCAATAGCCAATAAAATGTTCTTAGTGTCATTCTTATATCCAAGTAACATGAAAAGTCACGATTTTGCAGACAGGCTTTCTCAAACACCTGTTTCAGTAAGCTTCCTCAGAGCAGAATTTGTGTTGACTTTACAAATTCTCTTCTTACTCAGTTTTTTGGCTGCATCTTCTCTCTCACTTGAAAAATTGAATTGACTTTTTGTAATTATATCATGGCTGTTATTGTTTATTTTTCAGTCTCCTGATGTGGGCAGGGGATCCCTCACCTCTTGTTTGCCACCATCACTTGGAGCTGGTAGCTAGGAAACGTTTTAAAAATGGCCTCCAGGTCAATGACTTAATGCCACTTCTGGGGAAAACACAGATACAAACTCATGGCTCTCTAGGATTAGCCAGAAATTCTGTGGTAAAACCACAGAGTTTCCAACAATCTGTAGAGAGGACTTACATCACTTTGGGGGTTTTCCCAGAAGTGATCTCACACCATTGGTTGCTCCATGTTTCTGCCCCCAACCCCAGTCTTCAGCTGGTTGCCAGGCTAGGCCAGGCCTGACAATCCGCCCCTTATCTCAGTGCATAAAAAGCTCTTGAAATGTTATGTCTGCCTCCAGTCCCACTAATATTCGAGAAATGAAAGGGATGTAGCAAAATTTCAACAAAGTGACTTTTAAATATGGGGATGTTGTTGTTGTTTTGTATAATATTGCACTGTCAAGGAGTGTTGGAGGTATACTTGGACAGCAAGAAACTTCACAGGACTGATGCTGGTACCTAAATCTGGTTAGGGGTCCAAGAAGGACCTAAGCAAAGGCCTGTCTTCAACCACTGCAGAATGCAGGCTGCTTCACTGTGGAGAGGGGTGAAAAATGCTGGTTCAGGGCAGATTTTGTGGTCGTCTTGGGACTCAGGATATTGGTTCTTGCCAGAAGTAACAACCTCCTAAAGCTCCTTCCAGCATCCATGAAAACCTGGTATTTCAGATAACAAGATTTGGGTCACCCGTAAAGAATGGGCTGAATTGCTTCAAAACACTAGAAATTATGTTGGGAATCTTTCCCAGAAACGATACCTCATTTATCAAACCAGTGATGAGGTAACAGTTCCTCTCCTGTCCAAACAAAAGCTCAATATATCAAACGGCACAAAGGTGACTCTCTTCGAGATCAGATATCTTCATAGCACCTTCAGAGCATCTGTGTTTTGCACAGATCAGGTAGCTTCGTCTCTCAAAGGCCAAGATAATTATCTCTTTGAGGAACTGGACAGCCTATTCATTCCAGCACTGAGTTAAAACATCTTTGAGGAAGTACTGCACGGTCACTGGGTTGTATTCAGACAATGAAAAGGAACTGACTAGGTAAGGTGATACGTATGACCATCCAAAAGAAAGCCATTTAGATCCCGAGCAAAGACTGCTACACTAAAGTATGCAAAAAGAAAGAGGTAATTAGCTCTGATCAGTGGCGGACCTACATTTTTGGGACCCTGAAGCCTGAGCTGTTACGGGGGCCCCTTCTCAACCAGCAACAACAGGGCAACATCCAACAAGGTCCAAAGGGCCTGAATTGAGAATTCAGGTGTCTTCTTGTGGTTCTGATTGGCTAAGGGCTGAACTGTAGAACTATTCAGCCATGCACCAACGAAGGATTCAAGGATCCAGCTGCCAAAATGTAGGCTACGGACAGATCCTGGCGAGCTCGGCACACCCATACAACTGGGGGTTCGAGTGCTGCGAGCACCTCCCCCCCCTGAAAATTTTGAAATTTGACCAATTACAGGGACATTTTGACTTAAGCGGAATTAGTGTGAGCTAACTCACAGTTTTTTTAACCTCCGGCTCACACATTTTTGTCTTAGCTCAGGAAGGAGGGCTCCAGAGCAAACTAATTTATGCAGCAGCCAAATGGCTCGCTCACAACTTTAATGCCAGTCGCTCACAAAGTAGAATTTTTGCTCACAAGACTCCACAGCTTAGGGGGAGTATTGATTTTGAGGCCATATGAAACGGGCATTAGAACATATTCTAAGGTCAGTATGAAGTACTTCAACCCATTGGCTTATGATTCTGTCACTAAAAGAGCCTTATTTTAATAACAAACACTTTTTAAAAACCCTATCGATTTTGTTAGAAAATTCACTCATTAAAAAAAAACAAAACAGTTGCCTCGGGGCCCCTCCAGGACTAGGGGCCCTAAAGCTTCAGCTTCATAGTAGACCTGCCCCTGGCTCTGATGTGCCTGAACCAAGGTGGTAAATGATGAAATGTTTGTGACAATAGGGCTGCCATGCAGAAATATATAACAGTAAACACTGTGGCACTGAGAAAGGTTGTTGGAAGAGCTGTCCTAACAGACAAAAGGAAATACTTCTTTACTTGACAAATAAGTAAGCTGTGGAATTCACTGTCAGTGGAGGTTTTGATGGCCGTGAGTATAGATAGCTTAGTTATGGAGAAGAGGGCCATCAAGAGCTAGTAGCCATGGTTACCAAAGGGAGCCTCTGTATATACAGGCCGCAACCCTCCACATACCAGTGCAAGGAGGCAGCAGCAGGAGATGGCCTCAGCGTTTGTGCCCTGTTTGTTTTGGCCCTCTGGGACAAGAGGTTGGCCGCTGTCTGAAACAGCACGCTGAACTAGATGGACTGCTGATCTGATCCAGCAGCAGGCTCTACTTATGTTCTTACAAGTTCATTCCCGGGGAACAAGAAGTACAAAGTATGTGAGATCTTCACCTAAGACCACTTTCTCTGTTGGTGAAAGGGCAGACCTCCTTTGCGTGGGTTGTCAGGTCCCTCCAGGCCACAGGCAGGGGGTAAGGGGTTAGGGCTGCCAGCTCCAGGTGGGGAAACTCCTGGAGATTTGGAGGTGGAGCCTGGAGAGGACAGGGACCTCAGTGGGGTACAGTGCCACACAGTCCAACCTCCCAAACATCCATTTTCTCCAGGGGAACTGATCTCTGCAGTCTGGAGATGAGCTGTAATTCTGGGGGATCCCCAGATCTCACTTGGAGGCTGGCTGGCATCCCTACTCCTTTCTAGCTCTCACCTTGCATGAGGACATGCACTCACACATCATGTCATCAAGATCTGGGCTGAAAAAGGAACTTGTTCTTCCACACTCTAATGGACCTCTTCTTCCCCTTCCTATGGAAATGAAATAGTCCATGCAGATATACCACTTCTTTGAGACTATTTTGTTTTAGTAAACGAGTATACTGCCTACAGTTGGGGCTATCCATCTTAGGGTTGCCAGGTCCCACCGGCAGGTGGTGGGAGGGACTCTTCTGGGAGTGGGGAGGAGTGCTGCAACATGCCTACATCACCAGGAAGTGATGTAGGCATGTCAGGGACATTAGGAGTTGACACTCTGGTTTTGAGGCAAAACTCCATGGTAGAATTAGCTACAAATCGTAGCAGTTTTGCCCAGAAACCAGAGTGTCACCACCCAATGTCCCCGGCATGCCTACATCACTTCCAGGTTATGTAGGCACGTCATGGTTATGCCCAGCTTCTTGGAGGTAAGTGGGGTAATTGGGGGTGGGAAGAGTGCCTGAAAGCAGGAGGCCCCCATCTGAGCCAGCGAGTCTGGCCACCCTAATTCATCTCCAACTGAAGCCAATTCTCCCAGAATTATAACTGGTCTCCAGATTACAAAGCTCATTTCCCCTGGAGGAAATGGTAGCTCCAGAGAGCAGACTCTATGACATCACATCCCCGCTGAGCTTTCCCCCAAAACCCCACCCTCCCCAGGCACCACCCCAGAAATTTCCCAAGCCACAGTTGGCAGCCCTACCGACGTTTCAGTTGTACTTATTCCTTTACTAAAATCTGTTTGCCAGCTGGAGATCCTTGTATTAGGGGGAAAAATAGGCTAATATGAAATGCCCTTAAACCAGAACAAACATTTGATGGACAATGACTAAAAACAAAGTCAACAATAGCAGCAAAAACATAAGGCCACCTAGATGACCCCTTCAAAGACTTTCTGGAAAGAAAAGTCTTAAATCAGACCCTGAGAAAGGAAGCTAGCATGGAAACATTCTTGAGGGCTGCTTCCAAAATTTCCCTCGCCGAGATTTTTCCTCTTTTTTTCTTTCCAAGTTCCAAATTCCCCGACCTTGCTTCCAAAACTGAATAGATGCATTTTGAATTCCTTAAAGTCCTGTTTTCCACTTCCGAATGTGTACAGGTTTGTTTCTTGGGAAATTTATTCCAAATTTGTTTGCCATAGCTTTCAATTCTTTCATGTCTGCTGTCTTCCCACATTACCGCTATGTAGTGATACAATTCAATAAAAAAAATCTTGGTTTGATCATTCCTTTGGTTGCGTTATGATTTCAGAATGTGGTGTTTCAACAGGTCACCAGCTCATAGAAGTAAAACACTGCACAAAAATAATTTCAAAGCAGTCATCGACTCCTTTTCTGTGGCATTCTTCCAAAGCAAACAAACACATATGCAACACATAGGGCTTGGGACGACTGGAGATCTCCCACTATTACAATTGGTCTCCAGACTACAGAGATCAGTTCCCCTGGAGAAATTGGCTGCTTTGGGGAGTGGAGTCTGGCCTTATACCCCTATTGAGGCCCCTCCCCTCCCTAAATCCCGCCTTCCCCAGGCTCCACCCCCAAAACCTTCAGGTATTTCCCCACCCAGAGCTGGCAACCCTAGCACCACGGGCAGAAAATTCTAGATGGATACCCATATAAGTCAGTAGCAGCAAAAGAAGACAGGAGTCAATTGACACTTTACAGACTAACAAAGGGTATTCCAGCATAAGTTTTAGGGAGTCAGCGCTCACTTCCTCAGATAGAAGCCATCTGATCTTCCTTCCTCTAGAGATTGTGAACTTAGGCAGATCACGAGAAGGGAGGGCAGGACAGGTTGCATCAGTGCTTAGTTCTTGTGGCCCTTTCTTACACGCCCAGGGAAATGCTGATCGCCACTTTGGGGTCAGGAAGCAATTTTGACTGGGGGATCCCGGAGGTTTTTTGTCATCTTCTGGGCGTGGAACAGCACTGGGGGTTTGGGGGGGAGGTATTTGTGAATTTCCTGCATTGTGCAGGGAGTTGGACTAGATGACCCTGGAGGTCCCTTCCAACTCTATGATTCTATGATTCTATCCATACTGTCCAACCTGCCAGTTGAGATCCTCCTCTCAAGTCCTGCTCCCTGTGCCCCTCGCCTGAATAGGTAAGGCAGGTGGTGAACAAAGACCAGGTTTGGGTAGCATTTCACCTTTGGAATTCCATTCCCCTTGAGGCTTATCTGGTGTCTACTTTCCTTCATATAGGCCGATGTACTAAAACAGCAATCAATCTATTGAAAGAGCTGTTATTAATTCATGGTTTTTAATGCCTGTATTCCCTGATACTTGATTGAAACTTTTATAAAAGTTCTGAAGGCTTGTCTAATAAACAGAAGGACACACTTGGGAGGGAAAATCTCATTGACCCATCCACTCCTTCACCACCAGCTGTATTTTAGTTTCCTCCTCCAGCTACCATCAACCCCATCTTGCTCACCCCTCCTCACCTGGTTCTCCAGGTGGCTACCACAACTCCTGCTACCTGCTCCTATTTGGTGTAGTAGTTAGGAGTGCAGACTGTAATCTGGGAGAACTGGGTTTGATTCCCCACACCTCCACCAGGTATAAATCCAATCTCCTCCTCTTTCTCCTCCTCCTCCTTGGTTCTAGCTACCACATGGCCCTCAACACTGCTCATGGACCATTAGATTTCTAGAATTCCAAGGTAACTTTGCAGCAACAAACAAATTTCCATAAGATCTTTATGCTTAGTCACACCAGAGTGCTTTAGCAAACTCAACAAAGTCATCAAGATAGCAAGTCTCAACTGATTCCCATTTTTACCAAAATAATATTTATATATTTATTAACCAAAGGTCTCTTCCACCACAGGTGAAGAAAAATGTATATCGTGTGGCACTTGCAGTCCCAACGCCAAGGGGAGGAGAGAGGGCAGCGAAGGCAAGGACCCCTTTTCAACAACCTGACAATAACACAATCACTTATAATGTTTTGGAATAAAATGGCATCAACTTTTATTGGTTAGAGCTTTAAGAAACCTTGGCACAGCATGGGTCCACCGGATCCTGGCATCAACTGACCCACCTGCCAGTCGATGTACCCCATCCCACCCCATCCACCTGCTGGGGTGGGGAGAAACATCGGATGCCAGGATGCTGGATCACCAGGATGCCAGGATGCCAGATCACCACTAAGTGGTCTCCTCTGCCATTTGAGTGTGAAGGTAACCCATTTTTTTACTATTGTGGCCACCAGGTGCCCAAGTGACCCACGTAGCCCATCCTGCCTTGCAGGACATAGCCAGCCATGGCCGCTGTCACTCCCGCTGGTTCTCCCCATTCACACGGGACTGCAAAAGGGACCTGCAGTGAGTTGATGAGAAGAAGAAGAGAAGAGAGAGAGAAGAGATTGGATTTATGCCCTGCCTTTTACTACCCGAAGGAATCTCAGGCCGATTTCCCACAAGTGCCGCTCCGCGCTCACTCTTCCCTTTTGCCCCAATGGTATGTGTCAATTTCACACAAGCCGCTTGTGCGATTTTCCCCACATCTACTCAGTCCTGTTTTTTGAGGATTGAGTAGATGTGGGGAAAATTGCACAAAGCTGTGAGGCAAAATGCGGCTGCGCAGCAGCTTGTGTGAAATTGACACGTACCATTGGGGCAAAAGGGAAGAGCGAGTGCAAAGCAGCGCTTGTGGGAAATCGGCCTCAGAGCAGTTTACAATCCCTTTCCCTTCTCCTCCTCACAAGAGACACTTGTGAGGTTCTCCCGAGAACTGCCCTTGAGAGAACAGCTCTGAAAGAACTTATGACTAACCCAAGGTCACACCAGAAGCTGCATGTGGAGGAGTGGGGAATCAAACCTGGTTCTCCCAGATTAGAGTTTGCGCGCCTAACCACTACACCAAACTGGCTCTCAAGGCCCCTACTTCTAAAATTTTAATTGACCGGTTTTGTAAATCTTATTAACTCTGTGTGATACAATACCATTTAAACAAAATCTTATATCTTGTCCATCAAATTCAATGAGGAATGCCCACCAAATTCAACAACAGGGCAAGGGAACTAATATATCTACATACATATTTCCAGTTCTCATCTCCAACAGTTCCCTTCCATCCAGATCTTTTTTTTTTTTTTTTACTCACCTATCGACTAAACAGTTCTCAGGGTAGCTGAGCCTTCTATTTTTGAAACACATCTTTTTAAAATATTGTATCCCAAACTGTTCCATACATTTTAAAGTACAATTCTCTACTATATTGAACTTTTCTATTTTTTTTCTAACCTCGTCAACTATCTGAAAGGACATCTGTGTAAGAAAATATTGAATATATAGGTATTGTCAAAAAAGAGGAGTCCCGCTCCTTCAATTTTCCCAAGAAGTTGGTCCTAGGGAAAAAAAATCCATTTCCTGTAATAACCTCTTTATGACAATCAACCTTCCTAGTTTCCCATATGGCAAAAATTACCTAATATATTATTTAGGTTAAATGCCGGTTCTTAAATAACTGATGCCAAAGGCAAGATGTCTGGTGATAAAGCCTTCCTTTAATTGTTCCAAGTTGCAAGGATCTCTATGTCAGAATCTATTCCTTAGATACTAATCTGGACTATTCTTTCTCCAAAGCACCTTCAGTGGTATTAGAACCAGTTCTTGTCCCCAAACCATACCATGGTTTAGCACTCTCTGGGTAGGACCATTGGACATACCATCCAGTCTTAGAAGCCTCACTGTTAAGTATGCAACCCAACACGAAGGATTTCAGCAAAAGTGATTTCAGCTTTATTGTAACAGCAAAACACCAACTCAGGAACACACCACAAACAAGTGGAGCACAGCTCCCTTTTTAAACTGTCCCAGGCTGTCAAAGCCACACCCATAGCAAGATAAGAACCAATAACAATGCAGGGATAAGGGCCAATCAGGACTGTTCCCTCTTTGATACATTCTTACATAGTTATTGGATATTTACAGAGGTTTCTCAGAAACCAGCCAATGGTAATGCGACAGATTACAATCCGCATTTAGCCTGAAGCTTAACATAGCAAGTAATAGGATGGATTCACACTTTAATACATAACAACTCCTCCCCCCTAAGATGGAGCATTACCTTGCCAGAGATAGTCTTTCAAATAGGAGGGGGCACAACGGCTTCTCTGTGACCGGTGCAGCGGTCTCTGTTCCTGAGGTGTTGGAGCGGCACAGTCATTGGGGACCCTGGCAACCTCTCTCGCAGGAGAGACAGGGGGAACAAGGACAGGGGTCTCAGGCTCTGGAGCTGGGGTCTGCCCAGGTTCCAGTTCCCATTCAGCAGCACTCACTTCCTCTCCAGGAGGCCCCTCCTGCCCGATGGGGACCAGCTCAGATTTAGGCATGGACTCGGCATTTGAGTCTGCCCACCACTCTCTGAGCTGGTCTATGTGGCGGCATAATTCCCGTCCATTGGGAAGCTGGACCACATACAGCCCCTAGACCCTGCTACTTTGGTGACCACGGCCGGTAGCCACTGATGACCTTCCGCATAGTTGCGGGCAAATACTTTGTCCCCCTCAACAAAAACTCTCCCCTGTGCCGGGGTCTCAGACTGCTGCTTCGACTGGTCTAAGTCGGGGTGCAGGTGGTCTAAGAGGTAAGCCAGTTTATGGCCCATGAGCAATTCAGCTGGCTCCTCCCCGTGGCTGAACAGGGCATGATGTGTTGCCTCAAGAGGAATGAGGCAATCTTTTGTCCCCAGTCCCCGCAAGTCAGGTGCCCAAGTGACTCCTTTGCCGTCTGAACCATCTGCTCCACCTGGCCGTTGGAGGCAGGATGGAATGGGGCTGAAGTCAAATGGCGGATGAGGTTGTCCCTCAAAAACACCTCAAACTCAGCAGACATGAACTGTGGCCCGTTGTCCGAGACCACACAATCAGGGAGCCCGTGGGTGGCAAACAGCTTTTGTAGGAAGTTGATGTCTGCCCCAGACCCAGTTGACCGCATGTTGACAATCTTGAGCCACTTCAAAAATGCGTCAACACAAATTAAAAATATTTGCCCTTGGTAAGGGCCCACAAAGTCTATATGGAGGTGGGACCACGGCCTCCTAGACTTCTCCCATGGCTGGATGGGAGCCTGAAGTGGTTCCAGACGAGACTGTTGACACTTCATGCAGTGCTTAACCCAGGTCTCTATGTCCTCGTCCAGTTTGGGCCACTACACATACCCTCTTGTGAGGGCCTTCATGTGGACCATGCCTGGATGGCCCGCATGCAACGCCTCCAGAACTCGGTCCCTCAGCTTGGCGGGAATCACCACCTGACTCCCCCAAAGCAAACAGCCCTTTGGCTCATTTTGGCGCAAATGAAATGGTTTGTATTCCAGCGCCGTTTTTCCCGCTGGCCACCCCCTCCATGCCCAATTAAGGACACGGGCAAGCACAGGGTCCTTCACCGACACAGCGGCAATGTCCGAGGAGGTGACCGGTGCTTCTGGTAGTTCGTCAAGGGCCAGAATGTCCAAGTCCTCTGTGTTGTCAAAGTCTGTAGGTGGTGCAGGGCAACGGCTGAGGCCCAATAGCTTTCCCTGGCCTGTGCTCCAGGTCATAATCGTAGGCAGACAGGAATACTGCCCAGCTCAACATCCTTGGAGAAAGGATGTTTAGAGTCTGGCAGTTGGGTTAGAAAATGCCCAATAGTGGCTTGTGGTCCGTGACAAGGAGGAACCGTCGCCCATATACAGTCATGAAACTTTTTGACGCCAGCAATTAGGGCGAGGCTCTCCTTGTCGATTTGGGTGTAAGTTCTCTTGGCAGCTGTTAGAGACCTCGAATAGAACGCAATCGGGGCCTTGGTACTGTCTGGCATCAGATGACATAGTACAGCGCCCGCCCCGTAAGGGGACGCGTCTGCAGCCAGGACCAACAGTTTCTCCTCGTCGAAATGCATGAGCACAACATCCTACGATAACAGGTCCTTCACTGCCTCAAAAGCCTGCCTTTGCCGCTCCCCCCATTCCCACTTGGCATTCTTGTGCAACAGGGCGTGCAGAGGTTCCACTATGGATGCCTTGTGCGGTAGGAAAGTATGATAAAAGTTCAGAATGCCAAGGAACGATTGCAGCTCTTTTTTAGATGTTGGCGGGGGAGCGTTCTTAATGACAGCGACCTTGTCTGGTGTGGGGTGGACCCCTTTTGCATCGATGAGGAGCCCCAGGAATTCGACCTGTACACCCACAACACATTTTGATCATTTCACACGCAACCCAGCTTCCTTGAAGCGACCCAACACTGCTCATAGTCAAGCCATTAACTCCGTCTCATCGGTACCCACTATTAACACGTCATCAAAGTAGGGTACAACACCAGGTAGCCCACGCAGGAGTCCCTCCATTAACCCTAAACCACACGCCTAGAACAGTAAAGTCCAATCATAAGCAGTGTTCCCTCTAAGCTGAGTTAGTGTGAGCTTGTTCACAGTGTTTTACCCTCTGGCTCACACATTTTTGTCTTAGCTCAGGAAGCATGGCTCCAGAGCCAACTAATCTATGCAGTAGCCAAATCCCTCACTCACGGCTTTAATACCAGCAGCTCACAAAGTAGGATTTTTGCTCACAAGACTCCACAGGTTAGAGGAAGCATTGATCATAAGTGAGTGCTTAGGAGGAAGAAGAAGAGAAGAGATTGGATTTATACCCTGCCCTTCACTACCCAGGGGAGTCTCAGAGTGGCTTACAAACTCCTTTCCCTTCCCCTCCCCACAACAGGCACCCTGTGAGGTAGGTGGGCTGAGGGAGCTCCGACAGCAACTGCCCTTTTTCAAGAACAGCTGTGCCAGAGCTTGTGACTGACCCAAGGTCACATCAGCAGGTGCAAGTGGAGGAGTGGGGAATCAAACCTGGTTCTCCCAGATTAGAATCCCCGCACTTAACCACTACACCAAACTGGCTCTCACACCAAACTGGACCAATAGTGTTTATTCCCACCAAAAGTCATAGTCTTCCCTGATTGGTCCATTGCACAACGGCAGCCAATCAAGCTGTTGGTTTTAGGATACTGAGAGTCTATGGAGTTTGTGACTGAAGCTCAGGCTCATTCTACAATTCAGGCTATCCATGTAACACAATACATAACAGGCTACCTGCACGCTCTCAGCCTAACCATGTCTCCTCAGAAATTCTTCCCAGATTCAACGCTGTAATGCCAGCCATGAGCCTGAAGCAAAACATCATCGATCCCCTTCCCCCTTCAGCCATTTTAATGACATATTGAAGTTAGGAGGCCAGAAGCTTTCGTCGCTTAAATGGTGAGGGTAGCCCTGATTAACTGATATGATTTCCCATCCCTGCCCTATGAGCCCATTCTAAAAGCTTGTGGTGATGCAAATTGCATGAGTGCCCTGAACACTCTGGAGGCTCTTGTTCCAACAAGTATTTCCATCACAGTGAAATATTCAAGAAAGTTAATCCTATATGTTTTTTCAGTTCAACAAAATATTAACAGAACAGGGTTGCTTTTTTTAATGTCACTGCTGACAAAACACTACAAAATCACACAATCATAATATCAGTTATCAAGATTTTTGTCCAGTATTTTAACCAAAAAAAAAAAAACCTCCCCACACATGATACTTGTTATCAAGAAGACTTTTGTCCAGTATTTTACTGAAAAACTCCACTCATAATACTAATTATCAAGGTTTTGCACAATGTTTTACTGGAAAACACCACACATAATATTAGCGACCAAGATTTTTGTACAATATTTTAGTGAAAAACAGTTTGGTGTAGTGATTGAGAGGGGCAGACTCTAATCTGGAGAACTGGGTTTGATTCCCCACTCCTTCACATGCAGCCAGTTGAGTGACCTTGGGCCAGTCACAGTTCTCTCAGAGCTGTTCTTCTCTTAAGAGAGCTCTCTCAGCCCCACCTACCTCACATGGTGCCTGTTGTGAGGCAGGGGAGGGAAGGCGATTGTAAGCCACTCTGAAACTCTGAGTGAAAGGCAGGGTATAAATCTAACTCTTCTTTCACACATAAAAAGAATTTTATACTGTACCTTTCTTCTATTTTGTCTTATTTATATTCTGTCTTTCTTCCATTGCGGAATTTTAAGTGGCGTACACAGGGTTCCCAAGAAATCTCTCACCCAGACCTTTAAGCACTGCACAACACAGCAGCTTTCCACTAAAACTTGATTTCGCAACATGCCTTGGTTTCTACAAATGCCCACCTGACAAGTAAGTTATCTATGCAGTACTAGCTCCATTCTATTCCGCTATATATCTTCATACAATCAGATGACTTCTTTACACAGATTATTAATGGTGTTTGTAGGGGAAAGTATGCAGTTTGAATTTCATATCTAAAGGGGAGTCTGCCAAAATGGCAGAGTGACAAAAATGTTCTTCTTTGAAAACTGAGATTATTTGATGGAGAAGCTCTGGAATCCCCCAGAATGCGCCATCTACAGGTTCCCTTATTATAAACAAGCACACAAGAATGCACCAGTTATTCCATCTCAGTCAAAGTAATTTGGGATCTAGCGACCCCCTTGTATATTTGGTAGTAGTTCGATCACTGACATTAACACCTTTAATTTGTCTTCCTTTCGGTTAGCTGGAGTGAGTGCTTTCTTATCATTCCACAAACTGCTGAAAATAAAATATAAAATATCTCTTCCATCAACCAGAGAAAATTCTTTTAACTGTTACCCACTAAGCCTCTGTGCTGGAAAAGAGGCTAAGTGATCAGCACCTACCTACATGATCCCACTGGAAATGCTCCCTCTTCATGAGTATGGAAGATTCGTAAAGTCAGCATTCTGGAGATGTCAGGAAAAAAACAAACAGAAAGAACCCTAATCTATGCACAGTACTCCCTCACAAGGTATGCGAAATTTCCCTCCAGTGCCAAAATCAAATAACCTGCATTTTTTTGGACCCGATAATTAGGTAAAGGTAAAGGTTCCCTTGCTTGAAAGCCAGTCGAATCTGACTCTAGGGTTGCGGTGCTCATCTCCGCTTCAAAGCCGAAGAGCCAGCGCTGTCCAAAGACGTTTCCGTGGTCATGTGGCCGGCATGACTAAACACCAAGACGCATGGAATGCTGTTACCTTCCCACCTAAGTGGTACCTATTTATCTACTTGCAATTTCTTGCTTTCGAACTGCTAGGTTGGCAGGAGCTGGAACTAGAGATGGGAGCTCACTCCGTCTTGCGGCACCTGGGTCTTGAACTGCTGAACTACTGACCTTCCACAGCCTGCAGTTCAGCGTCTTAACCACTTGAGCCACCGCATGATTAGTTCAAAGTTAATTGGCATCTTCTGTAAATTGTTATTTATTTAAAGATGGTGACTAGATAAACACCTCTGAATTTAGAAACAGTTATTATTCATTTTATATATCTCTGATAGTGTCAATTTCTTTTTTTAAAAAAATTGTGAGTATTTGTGTGTATGTGCATGTGTGTGCTGGCATGCCTGGAAGTCAGTCAGTCAGTCAGTCAGTCAGTCAGTCAGTCAGTCAGTCTGTCTGTCTGTCTGTCTGTCTGTCTGTCTGTCTATCTATCTATCTATCTATCTATCTATCTATCTATCTATCTATCTATCTATCTATCTATCTATCTATCTATCTATCTATCTATCATTGCTCAAACAGCTATAGCCTTGGGCAGAAAATAAAATAATAAGATAAAATAAAATAATGCCTTACTTGATAGTCTTCTGCAGCTGTTTCATGGTGACTTCTAGCAACCCCTAGTGGGGTCTGTGTTATGTACTAACATAGACCAAACACGTGGTTGAGCTAGCACACGGTCATGCGGACTAGCAGAGCTTCGTGTCCAAACACAATAGCGAGTGCGGATCTTAGAACAGACCAATGAGTCTGTCAGGATCCTAGGAGGGACCTTTGGGTGTGGGTGCACTGTAAATAAACCAATCATGGGTGTGGGTGTGGCAAGAAACTGGCATTTAAGCAGGCTCTGGCCCCTGCGAGGGCATCTCAGTTTTCTCCTGCCTTTAATAAAGAATGAGCAGATTCACTACAACGCGTCTGGACCCAGTACTTTACAGTCTGGATGTTTCAGAGAGGTGGCTGGATAGCCTGCCTCTGTGTCCCAAGCCCTGGTATTCCTTGGAGGTCTCCCTTCCAACTACTTGTCAGGGTCAGCCCTGCTTAGCTTCCGAGGTCTGGAGAGATCAGGCTTATCTCAGCTATCCAGGTCAGGGCTCAGTTTATTGACAATAAAATACAAAAACTGCATTGTGGATGTGGCAAATTTCTGTTTTACTGTTCTTTTAAATTCCTAATTTTTAAAAAATGGTGAATGGCCTATGGGCTACTAAATCTTAAACTAAACTAATAAAATACAAAAAGCCACTTGGACTTGCAGGGTTACAAGAATTACACCCTAGTACTAGGGTTGCCAGTTGTCTGCCCATGGCAGGCAAGATTCTGCCCGCATACTCACTTGCCCAAGTAATGGGAGAAGAAATGGAGGAGAATGATATTGTAGATGCTGTGACATCACTTCCAGGTGACGTCTGTGACACTCAAGGAATTTCCTCCATCTCTTTGATCTTTACCATAGAGAAAGAAGGAATTTCTAGAGCTGCATCATTTCCAGGTGTTCATCCCCCTGTGACATCATTCCCAGACATTCACTCCCTCCCCAGCATCCACCTTTCTCAAGCTCTTGATGGTATGCCAACAAAGAGCTGGCAACCCTACACCTCACCCTGTACTTCTTGCATTTCATGGCCCTTTCTTCCTGCTGTTCATATTTTTTTCCCCACAAACTCATCTATAAATGTCTTCCTAAATCAGGATCCACTACATACATCAGACAAAGTGGACTTAGTGCATAAAGGTTATGCTGGAATAACTTATTTTTTCACCTTTAAGATGCCACAAGGCTTCAACAGACCAATGTGGCTAACCCTCTGGAAGAAATACTTTTTTTCTGCACTGTATTCCAAACATGGCTTTTCTATTTATTATTTATTTATCATTTTTATTTATTTATTCACTGACTGGGGCATTTCTACGCTGCTTTTCTTCCTAGAAATGTCCCAAATCAGCTTCCAGAAATTTCCAAAATAGTATCAGATATCTATCTATCTATCTATCTATCTATCTATCTATCTATCTATCTATCTATCTATCTATCTATCTATCTGAGTTGTAGTTGTAATTTTAAATGGTTTGATGATTTTAAATTGCTTAAATTGTTAAATTGTTTAAATTGTT
The DNA here is from genome assembly GCA_029375565.1 of Gekko gecko. Classification (NCBI taxonomy): domain Eukaryota; kingdom Metazoa; phylum Chordata; class Lepidosauria; order Squamata; family Gekkonidae; genus Gekko; species Gekko gecko. The sequence goes on along the minus strand of JAPDNY010000001.1, from coordinate 300,297,952 downwards.
AAATTGTTTTACTGTTTTATCATTTATAATGCCTATGGCCTTGTTAGCTGCCCTGAGACTGCCCTAGCGGGGAGGGCAGGGTAAAAATCTATCTATCTATCTATCTATCTATCTATCTATCTATCTATCTATCTATCTATCATCTATCTATCTATCTATCTATCTATCTATCTATCTATCTATCTATCTATCTATCTATCTATAAACTAAATTTATGAGTCGCCCAGTCCCTAAGTCCACAGAGCTCTGGGTGATGTACAACAGCAAATAAAATACAATATAAAAATATAAAAATCATTAAATTACAACAATAAACTGTCCAGTACAATCTTAAAAACAGTCCCCTGATGGCGTCCATAGTTCAGGTTTAAACCCATTCCGGACTGTGTTGCCACCTCGCAGGCAGGGTAGGGAGGAGGTCAAAGACAGATGGAATAAAGGAGGGGGGGGGTGCCAGCCAAGACAGAGCCTGTCGCTGCCCCTCAACCAAAAGCCTGGCAGGACATCTCTGTCTCACAGGCCCTGCAGAATTGTATCGAATCCTGCAGGGCCCCGATGTTATTTGGCGGAGAGTTCTGCCAGGTCGGACGGTTGTTTAAACAATTTAAATGAAGGAAAAGAAAACAAACACATCCTGGGCAGATTGTGATGGAGCAGGCTGGCGAAGGCAGACTCCGGGATGCCCAGGCTAAGTACCTGCAAGCGGAGGAGGACAGCCAGATGATATTCAGCTACTCCTAGCAAACTAGCAGGATCTCCCCAACTTTCTCCACTGCCGGTGGAGGGCAGGTCTCACACACCTTTGAATTAGTTACATCAAACACCTTATTCTGCGACCTCTGTCAAACACCAATCTCAACAGAAATATGCCACAATATAAATCTGCCATTAAATTTTATAATAACCAATATACTCTTCTACACAAACATGTGTATGTGTGTGTGTTAAGTGCCATCAAGTCGCTTCTGGTTTATGGTGACGCTATGAATTAATGACCTCCAGAATATCCTATAATTAACAGCCTTGCTCAGGTCTTGCAAACCGAGGGCCCTCATGGCTTCCTCTATTGAGTCGATCCATCTCATGTTGGGTCTTCCTCTTTCCCCTGCTGCCTTCAACGTTTATTAGCATTATTGTCTTTTCCAGGGACTCTTGTCTTCTCAGAATGTGATCAAAGTACGATAGCCTCAGTTTAGTCACTTTAGTCATCTACACAAATAAGGAACATATAATTGGAACACTATGAAAGCAGGCAATAAGACAGAGCAGTCCAAGCTCTGCAGCTATACACGAGAGAGAGAGAGAGAGAGAGAGAGAGAGAGAGAGAGAGAGAGAGAGAAATAAGTCTTTGTACTCCCTAATCTAAGTACGGTCTTCTCTCCTCCTACAAAAGATGCCTCACTGTGAACCCCAAAACCGAATATCAGTCGAGAGCAGATCTTGCCAAATTAGTACAGATTCTTCTCGTACAAGACAAAAACCATATGTGAGAACATACTGCCCAAATTGGAAGCATGCTGCATCGGGTAGGATTTTTGATCTCCGGCCAAAATATCAGAAAGAGAAATTCTACCATATTGCAGAATTTACAGTTAGACAGCCAGAAACAATCTGCATGGGAAAGGCTGCCAGGTCATGCAAAAAAGAGCAGCAGGCAAAGGGGTGACGTCAGCTTGCTTTTGATTTCAGGACGGACAAAAGAAAGTCAATACAGTGTGCACTTTAACATATGGAATCCGCCGCCACTAGATGCGGTGAGGAACCGCTGGCTTTGAGCAACCCAAGGTTTGGAAAAGCAGGATAACAGTGTCATTAATACATAAAATAAAAAGGGGTTAGACAAATTCACGGATGAGGATAGGTCTCTCAACAGGAACTCGCCAGCCCTGTTCACAAATTACAGTGAATGCAAGTACAATCCATGTACAGTACATGCTTGTTCTTTGACTGTTCTTCCATTGCAGGTCTTTGCAACCCCCATCTGAGTGGGCAAAGTGAAGGGAACAGCCAATAGTAAAAACATCAAGTTTGCATTGATCACTGGGATTTTGGGAAGGACATTTCAGAAGGAAAGCCATCAGCATATTCATTTAGAATCATAGAATGTTAGAGTTGGAAGGGATCTTGCAGGTCATCTAGTCCAACCCCCTGCACTCTGCAGAAAGAAATGTTATGCCACTTTCTTTGCAGGACACAGAGAGAACTGACGTAGTACATTATAAGCAGTCATAGATTTCTGTCTCGTTATTATGGTGTCTCTGTTGATGTCAGCAGAGGTGACAAAAATGAGAAGAGGGGGGGACTCAACCCAAGATATGGCTGTGATATATGAGGGTCAAGCTATCAAAATAAGTTAATATAAAAATACAAATATTTATTATGGTGTACACATTAACAAAAGATAAAATAGGTTAAAAAAAATGATCCAACTATCAGACTTTTAAAACTTTTTACGTACAGAGCTGTTAGTTTCGCATATATAATTGATGGGTATATCTTATGACCAATAGACCATATGCGTTTCAGTCCCCTAGGGCCTTCCTCAGTGGTCAATATTACTATTATAAACCAACACACATTCAGAAATAAATATATGAAAAAATATTTTCTTTAAAGCCAAGTGTTGCTTTCTTGTGTGATGTCCAATCGCTAGAATTCTCCACAGTAGCCCAAGGATATTCTCTCATGGTAATGCACACGGTCTCCAAATTGTTCTGGTAACAAATATCCAATGTGTCTGGATGTGTGTCTCTTCCATCAAAAGTAGTAATCAAGTCAGCAGAGATTCCAGAAGGTAGTGATATACTGAACCCATTTATTTATTTACTTCATTTAACACCCTGTCTTTATACTTGGTGGGGATCCAAAATGACTGACATCGTTTTCCTCTCCTCCACTTTATCCTCACAAAGCTCTGTGGGGCAGGTCACTTTGAGAGTGTTTGAAATGGGACCAAGGTCACCAACAAGTTTATATGGCACACTGGGGATTAGAACCTGGGTCTCCCAAATCCTAGTCCAGCACTTTAACCACTACACCACATTGACTGTTAACCCTTATGGCAAAGGCAGATGTAATATTACAAAAAGAAAATAACTATAGGTTCTTCACAGACAATGAATATCTAGGTTCCTCTCAGTTTCTCAATATGCTTGATGGATGTACATGATAATGAATCAAATGCTTGTTCTGTTAACATGTGGCGCCCTCCCTCGCATGCGGGGGGACGCGCCCTTTTACTGCCGGTGAGAGAGCCCCTCCAGGTACTGGCGCGACCTCCCTGCCCTGCCCCAGCGTTCCTGAGGGGCCAGAAGGGCAGGTATTGGAGTCCTTAGAAAGGTCAGGGTTACGGCCTCAGAGTCCGGGTGCTACAAGGGGGTTCCTTCACCCCCTTTTCCCCACTCAGGGTTTGGCCTCTCGAGCTAGCTGCTCTCAGGGACTTTGTCTCTCTCTTGGCCACCTTCCGTCCCAGCCAGCCCAGCGTTCCTCCTCCCCGGCCGTCTCCGCTGCCACCTCTTTTATTACCCCCGCCTCACCTTCTGGCTCCACCCCCGCCGGGGCCCCGCCTCCGTTCAAGAGCGGGGACGCTGTGTCGCCCTCCGCCCTTCCGGTCTCCGAGCCCGGCACTGAAGCACGGGCCGGACCGGCACCACCATCTCCCTCCGCCCGCCCCTTCGGAGCAGCCAGGGGGCCGGATCTTCGCTCGCACCGTGGGCCGGGCCTTGCCCGTGGCACGCTGTGTGCCACTTCTCCCGCCTCCTTGCCCTGCATGGGCCGTCGCTTCTCGCCACCGCCTCCCAGCCCCTTGCCGACGATGGTAGGTGAGTCTGTGGGGCTGGGGTCTATCGCTGGGGCCCCTCCCGGACCGCTGCAGTTGCGCCCGCCACGGCCGGGACCGGGGACTTCGGCTGACTGCTCCGGCTTGGGGCCGCGCCCGCCGGCACCATCCCGGCCGACGCCGGGACATAACAGCTTGCCCCATGCTTAAGACTGCATTTTTAAAAATGCAAAAGGCTATATGAATGTGTCAGGAAACCCAAGCAAGTGTCCCTCTGAGCCTCTGCATCCCAGACTAGTAAGCAGTGCTCAAAGTCGTGGGTCCCTGAGGTTAAATGCACACAAGAGGACAAAAATTTTTAGAAACATACACCAAGGTTTATGGAGCAAATAAAATTAAAAATACTACTTGGCAACACAGTCTCTAGAGTTAATTAGCAAAGACTATAACAAAAACTGTTATAGTCTATAGCAAAGACTATAACAAAAACTGCAGTTCGAAAGCAAGAAATTGCAAGTAGATAAATAGGTACCACTTCGGTGGGAAGGTAACAGCGTTCCGTGCACCTTGGTGTTTAGTCATGCCGGCCACATGACCACGGAAATGTCTTCGGACAGCGCTGGCTCTTCGGCTTTGAAACGTAGATGAGCACCGCAACCCTAGAGTCGGATTCGACTGGCTTTCGAGCAAGGGAACCTTTACCTTTTACCTATAACAAAAACTAACTTTTTCCCCCTGACACTTTAGTACCTGGCATTAACTGGTGCACCATACAACATTCCAGAGTCCAGGCTAGAAGCTTAGGCATCTTTCCCATGGGATCAAAAGTTAGCATGGTGTCACCCTTATCTAAGGTCCAATTATAGTTTCTTGCTTTTTGTCATCAGGTAGTCTCCAGAATCCAATCAGAGTGCTCGTTCCCTGGAGCCCTCCAAGAGATGATGTAACTTGCTCCTGGCTCCCCCCTCCCATCTAGTTACTGAACTGAGCGCAGGTTTTTCACTTAGCCAATTACCACATTCCGATATCAGGCCTTGAAAGAGATACACATAGTATCTATAAGAAAGGCTAATTAGAAACACCTGCAAGCTGAAGCAGACCCACTATTATTCATGTTAACCCTTGCTAAAACTAGGGTGCTTTGTGTCACAGAATTTTTTGTCTATTTATCCTTTCATCACCCTTATTACGTAAAAAGCAAATGCATCACCCATATTATGTAAAAAGCAAATGCAATTATGATATTGTAACATCATCAACCAGGGTCCCATTAACCTGTGCATGTGCTATCTGTAATCCTCCTGAGAAACGCCATATGTAAACAATGGCAATGTGCCACAAGCCATGCCTTTCCACAGCTGGGGGTGTAATATGCCTCCACAGGGTGCACTTCTTTAGACACAGTCCCCCAAGTAGGCCCTGTCTTCCATCAATTACTTTTCCTAGAATTCCCCCAAATGATTTCCTGCCAGGTTGATGGGAATGGTAGCATTTCTGGCCTCTTGCATGTAATCAGAAGGCCGAGAAAAACTGTAATTTCCACCAAACCCAGCAATTAAATACGTTCCGGGCATGCCCCAACAATGGCTACTAATTGACTATCTATGTGATGATGAACGGCACCAACTGTACAGATGCAAAAACATACAAAATGGCTGAGTTCAGACTGGCAGTTTGCTCCGGTAGCCAGTCGTAGCAAAAAAAGCCCCGGAATAAACTGTTCTGGGTTTTCCCATTCAGACAGCCTGGGCTGTTGCCGGAAGATGTGGGGCAGAGCTGGGCAGGAGCGTTCAGACTGCCGCGCACGGGGGCGTGCTGTATTCGGCGTTTCCCCATTAATTCGGCTGTAGGTGTATGGGTGTATGTGCACATGAGCACTCATGCACTCATGCACATAAGCACATAAGCGCATTTTGCCAATTGGGGGAGGACCCCGCAGCCCTGGCACCGCATTGGGCAGTAGAGCGGAGCACGGCCAGTCATACCGCTGCTGCCTTCTGCCCAACACGGGTTGTTCCTGGCTTTTTGGCTGCATGTTCAGACTTCCCAGAAGCGGAGAAACGCATGACACACATGGGCTTTTGGATTTGCTACCAGTTTTATGAGGTATCTTTTTAATCTGGTGGTGAAGCACAACAGCACGGGTTGGCTACGGGTGGGGGATGCCAGGCAGATGTGCCTGTGTGAATACTCAATTTACTCCAGGATTGAATCGTCGCTGGCCCGGGTCCCTACCGGGGCAAATTGCCAGTCTGAACTCAGCCAATATTGCTTGTTTTAAATTTTCAACAAATCATCAATGAGTAAATGAGGTTAACCAGTGTTGGGTGGGGGATCCCTCCCCTCAGTGTCCTCACAATCAGGTATTAAGATTAACCAAAGGTAATGAGTGAAGGGCATTGATGCGATGATAACAAATTTTTAACTTGCAAGACAGGGAATCGTCTAATCTAAAATACTAGTGTCTACATATGCACACTCAAAAACCTGGGAAAGACTTTATTTTATAAAAACAGAGCTCTGTTAAAGAGATTTGCTGTCCCGGTTTTTAAATCTAATAACTTCCTTTTATCCTTGAAAGTCACTTTAGGATATGTGTTTAGACTCTTTGAAATATTATTGGCTAAATATAGAAGCCTGCGGAATTTTTGCATAGTATAAATTCATGCTTGTCATTTCTCGGTTCAGTATTTGGAGCTGCTATCATGCTGGAGTTCATTTTCGGAAATTATTGACCCCGGTGAAAAGTTATTCATTCCATATTAGATAGTTGTTGTTTTTTTAAAAAAAGAGCACACTTGCTTATGGATAGTGACAGTTCATTTTAAGGAGTTCCACTTTTTCATATATTTTGTGAATGTTATGAATCTGGCTAGGGTGGCATTACATAGTGGTTCGCAGAGCTTTATATCCCAAGCAGGTGTAACATATCATGACAATATACAGCCCTTCCTGTTTCTAGACACAAGGTTACCATAACCTTTGGGGAAGCAGTGGCCTCAAAATAGCTCAATGATTGTGTGATATAGGGAGCAGCCAGAGGGAAAAATAAAGCATGAAATTAATGTATTCAGTCTCAGCCTGGACAGCTAAAATACTGTTGTATGCTCATATCACTCTGAAACAAAAAAACAAAACAGAACATATTTTCCCAAGTCATGGTACGGCCACACTCAGACTTATAGAATCATAGAATCATAGAGCTGGAAGGGACCTCTAGGGTCATGTAGTCCAACCCCCTGCACAATGCAGGAAATTCACAAATACCTCCCCCTCACAGACTTATATGACTCATCTGCCACAGCAGTCAACAGGTATCCTTACCCATGAATCTTGACCCTCGACAAAAAGACAATGGTGCAAAACATGAGAAAGAGTCACCAGAAGAAGAAGAATTTGATTCATTTCTACAATAAGTAGAACCAATGAGTTTTATCATTCACTTTAAGTCTGCACTAGGGTTGCCAGCCAACAGGAGGAGAAGGCGGAGATGAGTTTTGGGGGGATCCTAGGGCATCCCGTTAATGACGGTTCTGGGTTTTTGCCAGAAGTGACATCATGCTGTAGAGGTGCCCCTGCCACCCTGCTGAGCTGCATACACAAAAACTGAGGGTCACAGTATTAGGAAGATATGCAAAAGTATATTGCACTGTGTATAACAGATGTATGTTTAAGGTAGATCAATGTTGTGCTTATTCTTGTTCTTTTTTTTCTTTTTCTATACTGTTACATAAATAGCGGTGTCAAATATTATCAAAAATAGGTTTCACCCAAACAATACATCAAAGTGCAGGTTTACATTCTGTTCAAACATCCAAACAGCACCTTGCTAGTTTCACAATCACTAGTCCCACAGGACTCTAGTGATTTACCCATTTCGAATACAATCTTTTTCAAGGGCCGATATATATATATATATATATATATATATATATATAAAGGATATAAGGTGCAATAGTTTCTCTTTGGAAGCACAAGACTCTTAAGATAGCAGCATATTTTCTAGGATCCCATCGGAACCCTTGCGGCAAACTTAAGAACCTATCTAGGAGAGCATATCTCTCAAGTTCTATCAGCTCAACAGGTGTTTCCTCTGAAGAGTAGAAGAATACACTGTGGTGTTTCACCAGGGGGCGGGGGGCTTTGACAGTTGTGGGCATGCTTCCCTTGCTTGTCTGGTGTGACTAGGGTGCCTGCCAAGTTGCTGTGGGGTTACTTGGGGAGCCTGCGGTGGAACTCTTAGGATGCCTACCTTTCTGTCCTCCTGTTCACACTATAGGCCTTTTCAGGCCCCACTGCTGGACCTCCTGATGGCACCTGGTATTTTTGGCCGCTGTGTGACAGAGTGTTGGACTAGATGGGCCACTGGCCTGATCCAACATTGGCTTCTCTTATGTTCTTATGACATTACACATGGGGAGGATTCAACTGCACATACTGGAATCACACACTACCCATGATGCTCCTGATATGAATGGTCACCATTTTGTCCGAATACAGGAACTCGTACATTTTCAACATGTAGTGTGCATAAAATGGAATACATTTTTCAAGGTATAGGTCCATGCATGCTGAAAGCTAGAAAATACATGCATTTTTATTCAGACAAAATGGCCACAGCACATATCAGGAATGTTGTGGGTAGTGAGCTTTCTTGGTATGCACAGTTGGACTCTTCCCACATGTAAGGTCAGGAAAGGTTTATTCACCTAGCCAAATGTGAACCGTGTTGCCATTCCTCTGGTGGCACTCTTTGAGAGAACAGCTTTATTTTCTCCTTGGCAACCTACAGCGATTGCCTTCTGGCAGGGGTACAGTAGTCCATTTGGGATTGATTTATCCTGCAATTACACGAGAAGATTTATAAACAGGGTTGATAGCCATCGGACAGTTGCAATGAAAGAAACAGATAAGACAACAAAACCTCCATGTAGCGGATGTCAGCTGTGAAGTAACAGAAGCAGAACTGGCCATGAATGATAGACTGACAAGACAGGATAAGAGAAGACAGGGATTACATCAGAGAGAGGGAGAGAGAGAGAGAGAGAGAGAGAGAGAGAGAGAGAGAGAGAGAGAGAGAGAGAGAATGACTTAGTGACAAGACTTCTGATGGGATGGGAAGTCACCATGTGACCTGACGTGGCTGGTTCACATCCATCACTATTAGCTCGCTCATGTCAGCCACTCCATCATGCACCATTCTTATCTAAACATGAGTTAAAGAGATCAGTTCTAGTTACTGGCAAATTGTTTGGGAATATTATCAGGAGATGTTTCCAGCACGAGTGGAAAGAAAATGTATTTGGCCAGAGGCAGATCTTGAAATAAAATAATCAAAACCTACGAAGATCTGAAATTCAAGATGCCAATATGACTGTAATTATTGCTACAGATTGGCTACAAATGAACACACAGAACAGATCGCTTCTAAACGCAGCCACATGTCAATTTCTCCGTGTATATATTTTTTCACCCCCCTCAGTATTATTTGTGCTTGTTATTTGCTGCCAAAATCAGCAACATATGTCAATCTCGGAACAAAAGGAACAAATTAAACTTTATGGGCACTTTCCAACAAAAGTTAAGTCCCACTGATTTCAGTAGGAGAAATTTAAGCTCGTACTCGATACTCTCTTTGAAAGCAATGGAGCTTAAAAGTGCTTAATTTTGGCTGGGTTGTGCCCTATGTACTCTGCGTATTCAATATCAAGCAAAGATTTGATGGTGCTGGACAGAACCCTCTCAACTGTAAATCGACATCTCCTTTTTCTTATTAAGGATCAGATTGTGAGATTCTTTCCCCCCCCAAGTCCGATTAAGACTTTACTTCTAATGGTTACAAATGAATCCGTGGGAGTTTCTGCCGAATTGTGTCTGGAAAGTGCCATCAAGTAGCGGCCAACTTACAGTGACCTCTCATGAGGTTTTCAAGGCGAAATACGTTCAGAGATGGTTTCGCCACTGCCTGCCTCTGCATAGCAATCCTGGATTTTCTTGGAGGTCTCCCATCCAAATACTAACCAGGGCCGACCCTGCTTATCTTCTGAGATCTGATGAGATCAGGCTAGCCTGGGCCATCAAGGAGAGGGTTTCCCTGGTTATACCTCAATAGTGGTGAAATTTATGGAAAGGATTAATACCTTTGCTAAACTCTTGCCTTGAAAGCCTTGTGAGGAGTTGCCATAAGTCTGTTGTGACTTGGCAGCACTTTATTATTATTGTTGTTGTTGCTGTTGTTGTTGTTGCTGCTATTATTATTGTTGTTGCTGCTGCTGCTGTTGTTGTTATTGTTGTTGTTGTTGTTGTTATATTGGATACCTAAAGTTAAGATTTTAGAATATTCGCTCAGACCCTAGACTTTTTAATAAAGATTTTGTATTCGCCCAAAACAAAAACACATACTTTACTAATCCGGCGTGTGAGGGCGAAATAGACCCCCAATGTACAATTTGCAAATTACAGAGTACTCAGGTTGGGTCTGGGGGACCCCTTCCCACATAACAAATGGGAACGGTGGGTTGTCTTCCGTTCCCAAAGACAAGATGTGGGTAAGCCAAAGACAGGGGCCTGCAGCTCAGTGGTAAGAGCATCTGCTTTTCATGAAGTAGGTCCCGGGTTCGGTCACCAGTTTTTTTAAAAAAGGAACAAACAGAAAGTGATGAGAAAGAACTTTGCCTGAGACTCTGGAGCGCTGCTGCCCGTCTGCGAAGACAAGACTGACTTTGATTGATCAAGGGTCTGACTCAGTATACGGCAGCTTTATGTTCGGTCATCATCTGGAATAAAGATGTTTGTGCTACTTTACCTGAGCAAACTGCAGAAAGGGAAGAGGTATCAGGTACAACTCAGGCAGGAAAGAAAGGAACTGAGAGACACAGAAAAGGCAAGGGAGCTGGATGCTTGGTTTGGAGCAGGACTGCAGTGTGCATGGAGAAGATATACTTCAGGCCCCCAGCTTACCATTCTGCTAAACCAAAAATGGACCTGAGACTGCTATATTTAGGTCAGTTGGGGAAATTCTTGTTCTTTCTGCAGTGCATGTAGATTTCTCCATAGAGAAAATAGTCCCCCACCCCTCCAATCATTCAGGTCTGGAAAACTGTGCAGAGGGGGAAGGCTGAAGCCCTGTATGCACACACGTCACCGCCCAAGTAGTTCCCCCTGGCAGGAAAGAAATGGAACAGTAGCAAAGACACCAGAGACAAAATATTTTAAAAATAAACAAATACAGTTTTGCCAACTTCAACTTGTTTGCTAATTTCAGTTTCCTCTCAGCGCCTTCAGAGCTTGCATCACAATTTACCCCCCCCCCAAAAAAAAAAAAAAATTACAAGGGGACCATGAAATACTACAACACAATTGACCTCATTAAGTTTGAAGAATACGCAGACTATAAAGTTGTATGAATACAGTGTTTTGTTATTTTTTCCCTACTTTTCCAAGTCAATGAGATCCCAGTTTTCAGATTAGCCTAAGGAAAGGTCCATTAAGGTCAATACATTTGTAAGACTTCACAAGGCTGAAGCTAAAAACTATCAGGAGTGAGAAGAATCTAGAAGCAAACTGAATTTATAACATATCTGTTAGATTCACTGGTATGGTATGACCATGAATCTCTATTGGTAGCAGGGTGTACTAGGTTTACACACAGCAGCAGTATCTCGGTACTGTGTGTGCTAGCAAAGCTATAGAATTACTCGGAGCCACCTGTAAATTTCAAACTCATAACAGTTCTTTATTTAGGGAACTCCATTCTAGATAATAAAGATGAGAGATAGGAATAGGATCTAATCTAACTAGCTAGGATGGATGCAGATGCAGAATGCACATCCTGCATCTGTGATGCCAAAGATGGAGAGTATGCTCCTTCTCTCTGTGAGTGTGAAAGAGGTGTGTTAAGCCTGAAGGAAGGTAAACTGGTCCCTAAGAATAGCATTCTACTTCAAAGGGATACTATCAGATAGCAGGAAGGAAAGGATGCTCTGTGTGTCCTGACCTCTCTATCAATTTAAACCTGTGGTGCTGTCTCTGAAATCTGAGGCAGGAGACAGTGTATAGTCCTCCACTTCTAACAATATCAATAATCATTAAATAGCCCTGACCTGAATAGCCCAGGTTAGCACAATCTCCACAGAACTATTTGGATGGGAGACTACAAAGGAACTCCAGGGTTACTACACAGAGGTAGGTAACAGCAAACCACCTCAGAATATCTCTTGCCTTGAAAACCCTATTGTTTTCAGCTGTGACCTGACAGCAAAAATAATAATAATAATAATAAATTATGAAATGCATGAAGTACAATGCAATTCTGCAAAATTCAAGTGTAAGTAAAAGTACAGAGACTGTTAATAAGAGCAGTAAATGGCACTTCCTGTGTACTGACTGTGACACATGAAGCCAAAAGTGGAGCAAACATCCTCCGTCCGAGAACTGGCCAGGGGTGCTTCCCCACCACCAGCCAGCTGGCCAACAGGAGGAATCCCACCCCCAGCTTACCCAAAAGGCGACGTGATGACATCACCCAGGAGTGATGTCATTATGTCACCAATGTCACACACCGATGCTCTAGTTTTTGGGCAAAACTCTATGGTAAAATTGCTACAAACCATAGAGTTTTGCCCAAAAACTAGGGTGTCACCCCCCATCAGCGATGTGATGATGTCACTTCAAGGTGGCATCATCACACCGTGCATGCAAAGCACACACACCAGAAGATCCCAGAATAGACCAAGGAGCCCCTGCCAGCTGCCAGTGGCAACCCTAGTTTATAAGTCAAGAAGCTACAGTACTCGTTATTCATGTCTGTCACCAGCCTCTTGGGAGTGTGATCAGCATGCTAGCCCTGATCAAAATGTCTTAGGCCACCCCACTCCACAGATGAAGAATGCTTGGCTGCTGAGGGAGTCCAAGAAGGGAAGGACCAAGTACCAGTTGGGTCAGGCAAGCTAGAGCCAATGCCCTTGATCTCTGACTTTTCTGGTAAACTGCAGTTAGCAAGTTGAATCTGAAACATCAAATCAATGACTCTGTTCAATGGTAAATACCACTGCCATTCTGCCCTTACTAATACTCTGATCACATTTAATCAGACATCTTAATTTCTTCAATGAAGTAAGGCACTCAAGAATATTTTAATATAACCTGTCCCGACCCAGGACTACCCCCCCGGGGGTGGTGGAGTGGCGGCAGCAGAAAGCTTCTGCCCCGCAGGCCCTGGGGGGGCCACGGCCCTGCCCGGACCAACCTCGCTCATCAAGAGCTGACGTGCCAACCCGGGGACAGCTTCGGGGTGCTCCGAGGTTACCGTTGGGGCCAGGAGAGCCAGGAGCCAGCCGCGGGGGCCCTGGAGCAGAGCGAACCACACAGCGACAGGAGATGGAGGGCCAGCAGCGGCAGTGCAGAGTGGGGACACGGAGGAGCGGACCGGCGGAGTCCCAGAAACAAGCCACGCCTTGGGAGGACACTGCCGGAGGTCAAGCCAGGTCCTGCCCCGGACAACGCTGGAGGGAGAAAGAACCCAATCGCAGGCCGGAACGCCTGAGGAGCGGGAGGGAGAGCAAACAGGCGGAGGGTGGAGGGTGAACGGGGACGGAGCACAGGCTATGAGGGGGAATAAAAGGAAGGGAAGGACAGAGGCCGGGGAGGAAGACTGGTTTGGGAAAGGTGGATAGAGTTCCTCTGAGAGAGAGAGAGAGAGAGAGAGAGAGAGAGAGAGAGAGAGAGAGAGAGAGAGAGAGCAGAGAACTGCCACCGAGAGGACCGCAACCCAGAAGGAGCTACCGTGCCTTACAAGGTGAAGAAACCAGCAAGGCCGGCCTCCTGCGTCTGAGGCCTCTTGCATAAAACCTCATTTGAATCCCCTAGGCCTAGACCATGCTCCGTCCTCCCAGGAAGGTGTGGCCTTCGACCCGTGGCACAACATAACCCTTGGAAGAACCCCTGCCTTACTCCAAAGATACCCCAAACAGAGGCTATCCTCTGGAAGTAGAGCATAATCCAGAGATGCATGAAGTATGTTACCGGAAATATCTCATTTGTGGGTTCCCTGAGCTGCCAATTGACAGGAGTCCTTCAGGAAATGAATGAAGGCTGCCCAAAGAGGTAGTGAGGGAGAAGTAGCACCCATTTCCTTTCCCCCTGAAACAAATAGCCAGTCCTGACTTTCCTTCCCCTCACTGGAGCAGGGTAGGAGGTACTTCAGAAGAACTTAGGAGGCATCACATCTGTGTTTGTAGAAACAAAATCCAGGACAAAATATCCACCCCAACATAGGATGACACTTAGTTTGGAACTTCTCAATGTTCCATGGTCAGCCCCAGTACCCATTGTAGCCATATGGTGTCCCTAGCCTCAGCTCATATGGTAGCCATTTTGTGGTGTTCCTAGCCCCAGTACCCCATGGCAGCCATGTGGTGTCCCTAGCCCAAGCCTCCTGGCCCCACTGCTGAGCCTCCTGGTGGCACCTGGTATTTTTGGCCACTGTGTGACAGAGTGTTGGACTGGATGGGCCATTGGCCTGATCCAGCATTGACCTCTCTTAGGTTCTCCATGGCAGCCATTTTGTGGTGGTGCACACTCCCTGTTCTCAAAATCCCCAGCGTGTCCAAAGTCTCAACAAAATTAGGGACCCTTGTTGTAGAGCAATTTAAAACATCATTCATCCCGGGGCCCCCTTTTTAATTTCAATGTTCTACCGGCGTATCGACTTTATTTTAGGGAAATGGTTTTATATTCGGGACAAGGTTTCATTTTTCTACCATGGCAAAGTTAATATTTATTGCACTGACACATTCCTTCGGGAAACAAGGAGAGGAGAAGAGGCCTGCCCCGATGAGACTACGAAATGGTGTGGGATTAGCACTTTCGCCACGACTCCTAAACTAACGTATTCATCTGCCAGTGCCACTCCTTTGGGTTCTAATCACTGGGAGGCAGAAGAAGAGATGGATATTATCTGTGGAATGTTCCTGGAAAGTACACTGACAAGTAGGGTGTTCAAAGAGAGGGATTCGAGAGGCTCTGGTTCCACCCTATCCATCACAGCGCTGCAATATATGAGTCTGGTTGCGGAACACCATTGATTTACATTATTTCCAATCATCTAATCTCATTTCCATGTAGACATTGCCTGAGCGGTGTGCATGCCCTCCCTGAACAGCCTATTATCACACTCTATCTCCTGTTCACGTCGAGCAGAAATGTGGCATCCAGATGCCTTGGGAGCCGGCCAAATTGCAGACATACGATGATGTTCCCCAGTGGCTTGTAAAAACGAGAGCAAAGCTGAGGCTGAAACAGAAAGTGGACGGGTAAGCTATCTCAGAGATCCCAGCGAGCAACCCGAGTGGCCAACAAAGGACTGAAGGTGGGAGAGCAGAAAGGAAACACCGTCTGCTGCTCAGGGAGAAGATGAGGTTATTAGGATCTTCAGGCATATGAGGCCATGGTGAGTTCTATGGCTGGGCTGTGACACTCTGGACACAATTCTTCTTAGCATTTAGTTTCTTAACATGTTGCGTGCTTTGTTCCCTCCTTGTACAGACTACTGTGCCTAACTACTTATATGCTTTCTGTCCTTATAGCGTTCCTCCAGGCCAGAGCTGCAAATGAAACTGTTTGGGCCTATAAGGTATTCTCCTGAGCAATACTCTGGATCTCCCCATTTTAATCAACATTTGTACGCAACCACCTGTGTACAAACTCACATAAGAACATAAGAGAAGCCGATCTTGGATCAGGCCAATGGCCCATCTAGTCCAACACTCTGTCACACGGTGGCCAAAAATACCAGGTGCCATCAGGAGGTCCACCAGTGGGGCCAAGACACTAGAAGCCCTCCCGCTGCTGCCCCCTTCAGCACCAAGAATAGAGTGCATCACTTGCCCCAGCCTGAGAGTTCCTATCTATACCTTGTGGCTAATAGCCACTGATGGACCTCTGCTCCATATGCTTATCTAATTCCCTCTTGAAACTGTCCATGCTTGTAGTCGCCACCACCTCCTGTGGCAGTGAATTCCATGTGTTAATCACTCTTTGGGTGAAGAAGGACTTCCTTTTATCCGTTCTAACCCGACTGCTCAGCAATTTCATGGAGTGCCCACGAGTTCTTGTATTGTGTGTGTATCTGCTTAGGGTTGCCAGCTCTGAATTGGGAAATACCTGGATATTTGGGGGTGGAGCCTGTAGAGGGCGGGGGTTTTAGAGAGGAAGGACCTCAACAGGGTATAATGCCATGGAGTCCACCCTCCAAAGCAGCCATTTTCTCCAGGGGAACTGATCTTGATCATGTGGAGATCAACTGTAATAGCATGAGGTCTCCAGAGGTTGTCTGGAGGTTGGCAAGCCTACTCCTGCTTCTCCCCTCCCTGTTGCTAGGACAGAATAGTCACGGGACAGAACAACGACCTGTATCCTACCACTGTACTAAGTCAAGTTTGAAGCCTTCCCCACAGCATAAGGAGACTTCTGCCAGCTTCAGGGGCTCCTTCTCCAAGGAAGAAGAAGTGGCCCGTGACACACACACCTCAGTTCCTGGTGATGCTTTCAGAATTCCCTCAAAGACAACAGAGATTGAGAGAACTCCTAGAGGGACAGGTAGGATATGACATCACCTTCCAAACTCTACCTTCTCCAGGCAGTGCTCCCAAAATCTCCCTACATCTGTCAGAGCAGAGCTGGCAAACTTAAAAACAAAGCAAGATCCATGCACATAATCATGCTTTCCATGCAAACTACAGACATGAGTGTGCATCTATTCACACATTTCCATTCACACCGCAATGCCCATCCAAGGGATACTGTACAATCTCAATACACCTTGTGATGCGAGCAATTATGTGTGTCAGTATCCAGAAACTGCCAGTTGTTGTATGTGATGAGTTGCAGGTAACTACAGTTGAATCAGAGCCACAGATATATCATATAATTAACTGGATCCCAACTCTGAATTCTCAGAGGTATCAATGTCAATTTGAATCTCTCTTATAGTAAATTAGGCTCATATTCAGACTTAGTCTGTGATGCAAGCAACAATGGGACATTTTTCTTTTCATGCTCCAAGACTTACCATGTATATTTGCTACCTCAAGAATCTACTGCAGTAATTCTATGAGAATTTCCACACAATCTCTTAAATCTATATACTATTAGCGATCTGGAGATACCTAAATTGTGGATTGCAACTGATAATGGAGCTCAAGGCAATGCATCCAACCTGGACTGAATTGAGACCTAGGTTTCCTCTCTCAGACCCAATGCTGATTTCTTCATGCCTACTACCTCTTTGCATATCACACCTAACCCAATCACACCTGCTATTGTCGTTTGCCTGCTAATGTCATTTGGCATCTAAAATCACTTCACTTTCCAAACTATAGGACAGATGGACTCACACCCTATCCATATCTGAAGAAGGGAGCAGTGACTCACAAAAGCTCATACCCTATCACAAATTTTGTTAGTCTTTAAGGTGCTCTGAACTCTTACTCATTTCTATATGCAGGATGGTTAGATCCATCCCAGTGGTGGGTCTTCTGATGTTTTAAAGTTGGGAACCCATCAAGAATCACTGACAGGGGTAAACTATTTGAAAACTTCTCCCTAGCAAATATCCCCCAGCAGAATACTATAACAGCTCTTAAGAGCTTGCAGGACAGTTTCCTCATCTTCATGTTCCTTATAATTGTTTCTCAACAGCCCTCTGATGTGGCCTCTGATTCGTTTTATTCTGATTTTATTGTAATGTTTAGTGTAAAATGTATAACTGGGCAGTTTGAGTTTCCATGGCACTCTCCAGGTTTTCTCATCAGACGCTACTGAGAAAACTTTCATCCAGAAGAACACCACAGACCTTATAAAGGTGGACAGCTGTCAACAAATGAAGAAATGCCTATCCGTTATTCCCCTCAAATTTTTAGAATGCCCTATTAACCTACTTCACAAAGAAGGAGGAGGAGGAGGAGATTGGATTTATACCCCACTCTTCGCTACCCGAAGATTGGATTTATACCCCACTCTTCTCAGAGCGGCTTACAATTTCCTCTCCCTTCCCCACCCCACAACAGACACCCTGTGAGGTAAGTGGGGCTGAGAGAGCTCTCTCAAGGACTGCCCTTGTGATAACAGCTCTGAGAGAACTTGTGACCGACCCAAGATCACACCGGTTCTCCCAGATTAGAGTCCATGCTCCCGACCAGTACAACAAACTGGTGTAACAGAGAAACTGCTAATAAAACCTCAAACTGAGTTACATCATTCTAACTCCAGCAGCTTCAAAAAAGGCATGGGGGTAAAGCAGGAGGCACTCCTCTCACCATGTTGCCGTTCTAAAACACGGCAGGCTCCTATAGGCTTTAAAACAGACATTTCCTCCAGCTGGTGTGTGACTACAGGAAAAGAGAGCCGGGTCTAGAAACCTGGGCCCCACTCATTAAAAAAGCTTTGTGTCATTTTCTCCAGGGGAGGGCGGGGTATAAATCTCATAATAAATGAATAAGTAAAATGTGTTCCTTTGAAGGGTGCAACTCTGCTTGGGTTGGCACTGTTTAGTACTGTCTGTGAGAACACAACCACAGTCATGGCAGGGGGAATCATTACATAACAGAGCCTCACTGGGTTGGATCCAAACAGTTTTTCCACTGAAGAAAAAGGGAAGAAGGGGTCCAACCGACTACCACAAAGGGGGACCCACATGGACCAAAGCCGTGTAGGACTGGGACGTTAATGAAGAGGGGGACTGGCCAAGACTGTGTGAAACAGCTGACTGGATCTAACCCATTATTTCATAGTGTGATCTACAGAGCAAGTTTGTATTCATTTCATTTCATAATCAGGCCCTCAAGGATCCAGTCAGAAAGATCATTGTGTGAGAATTCTGCTGAGCTGTGGTGTCCACTAGAAGCTTCTTAGCTAGATGATTTGGATAAACCATAAAAGCCGATACAGAGTTCATCATGATTTGAAGGCCTAAGAAACAAGTAAGCATGATGTTGGGCTAGAGAGAAGGACTTCACTACCACTAGCATATAAGAGCTAATGTTACTATTTGTTTTTGGGGGGTGGGGGGGAGAACCTTATAAAACATAAAAGCCCACTATTATGTTGCGGTGTGCAATAGAAGGCAGTAAAAATCATACAATGATTTAAACAAGGAATTCATTGAATTACAATGCATAAATGAAACCAGTAGAGCTAATGTAAAATGTGATGAGAGACTCGTTAATCTGGGATAATAATATTTTACAAACCAAAAAGCATTATACACTGATGTGATGTGAGACTCGTTATGGCCGGAGGGAGAAGGAAATTCAACGTATTATGAGGTGCAATAGAAACCAATATAAAAGTGAGTTATGATGTGCGGAGAGGGACACTTCATAACCAAGGAAAATGGATATGAAATCAAGCTTTGTATTGAAAGAAGGGAGAATAAATGCAAAATTAACAAACATGTGACACCGGGAAGCAAAGTAAAGTACCAAGGAAAGCGTGCTTCTTTGTGCATGGGAAAGCAGCTATCCAGCATTGCACACTAAGGAATGAATGACATACAAAAACATACAAGATGCCACATTTCAAACTGATGTCACCTTGAAAAGATATACTAGAAATTACAATGGCCCTAATCAATAAGCTATCAGATATGACAGAACAAAGCATGAACTACCTCAAAGTGTTAAGTGTACCTGTCTGGACAATTTCATTCCATGTGATACAGGCCATTATTCAATTAACTCCATGTTGCTGAAGTCCCAGGATTTGTTACAGAAAACTTTTCATATGGTGTTGGGTCCAAGGTTGTCCCTTCTCCCTACCACATTTAATGTGCACATCCAGACAGTGATGTGCCCTCCATTCCATTCCCCAGTCATCACCCCCACCCTGTCCTCACCCTGGATTTCCTTGACACCAGAGAAAGTCCCATATTTACAGCTCAAATTGTCCCACCATGTATTTCCAGACATCTAATCACTCTGTTGCATGCTCAAGACATTTGGAGGCCTGTGGCTTCTGCTTCCTGGGCGCCATTTCCCCCCCTTCAGTTAGTGATATGTGCATAACTGCATATTCACCAGGACTTTTTTGTAGAAAAAGCCCAGCAGGAACTCATTAGCATAACAGGCCACACCCAACAGCAGAAACTCATTAGCATTTTAGGCTACACCCCTGACAGCACCGCTCATTAGCATTTTAGGCCACACACCCTTGTTACCAGAAGTGTGGTCATCCAGCCACACCCGTCTTTTGCGTCTTATTCTGTTTACCTTGTTTGTTGTCGAAACTCAGGGCTTTTTTTGTAGCAGGAACTCCTTTGCATGTTAGGCCACACACCCCTAATGTAGCCAATCCTAATGAGTTTCTGCTGTTGGGTGTGGCCTATTATGCTAATGAGTTCTTGCTGGGCGTGGCCAACTTGGGAGCCAGCCGGAATTCTGTTCCTGTGCGTTCCTGCCCAAAAATAGCCCTGATATTCACCCATAGCAAATAAGTGATTCTGTGCATGTGCAAAGTAGTGGGGGAAGAAGAAGAAGAAGAAGAAGAAGAAGAAGAAGAAGAAGAAGAAGAAGAAGAAGAAGAAGAAGAAGAAGAAGAAGAAGAAGAAGAAGAAGAAGAAGAAGAAGAATATTCTTGGTGCTGGAGGGGGCAGCAGTGGGAGGGCTTCTGGTGCCCTGGCCCCACTGCTGGACCTCCTGATGGCAACTGGTATATTTTGGCCGCTGTGTGACAGAGTGTTGGACTAGATGGGCCATTGGCCTGATTCAACATTGGCTTCTCTTATGTTCTTATGTTCTTAATGGCATGTCTAGTCACTCCCTCTCTGGAACAAATAGTTCCGAAGAGATCAGAGGTGCAGCCAGACAATGCCAAGCCTGCCATCTGATTGCAGCCATAAAATCTTTCCCATCTATAAAGACAAACATTTACCAACAAGGTGAAACAGTGTGATCAATTCAATCCAGTTCAAGGAACACAACAATAAAATGACTGATCTACTTAGAGGTAATCTAATTAAGATCCAGCAGGGCATCCAGCAGCTAATGGGCAGAGCTGGTCCATTGTGCAGGGGGAAACAAGCAAGCCTCCCCAAGGCACAGTTACCGCATTCCAGCTGGCAGCCAGCAGGACTGGTGGGGGCATGGCACCCAAGGGTAACAGAGACAGAGGCAACGGAAGGTAGAGGCAACGAGTTCTGTTCTTGTTCCTATCCTTCTCCCTCGCGATGATATTAGAAAACATGCATGCGCTAATTCCTAAGCAGATGCCAACCTAATCCAGCCTTGCCTTTGGCTACTGTGTTTGTAATATCCAACTCCAGGAGAGAAATCTTGCCTTTCCCAAAACCCACTACTCTACTCACTAATCAAAAGAGTTGGTTTGGTGAGGCTGAGAAAGCTATGAGCACTGTTGCAAGGTCTCAGTTTGAGCCGGAACTTCACAAGACCCTAGGACTACCAACCTTCAGGTGGAGCCCGGAGATCTCCCAGAATCACAAGTGATCCCCAGACTACAGAGATCAGTTCCCCTGGAGAAAATGGCTGCTTTGGATTTTAAAAAAAATCCACCCTGGATCCACTGTGTTGTGCAGGCCTGATTGGGTGGGAGTGAGGTGAACTGAAGTGTTAAAGGAACAGTAAGTGTTATGTTCTGACTCTGAATCAGTCCTATGTTTCACCATGTTAAGCTTGAGTCCGTAAAAGGGATTGTAAGAATGGACATTCCCATTGGTTAGCTTCTGTGAAACCTTGTAAATAGCCAATCAGAACTATGTATATGTTTATGGAGGGAACAGACCTCATTGGTCCTTATCCCTGTGTTATCATTGGTTGTTAACATAACTATGGGCGTGGCTTTGACAGCCCGGATTATTTAAAAAGGGAGCTGTGCTCCACTGTTTTGTATGTGTTGTCTGATCCACTTGTTTGCTGTTTAATAAAGCTGAAATCACTTGTTGAAGTCACTACCTTGTTAAGGCTCATACTTAACAGTATGCTGGAGCTGCGGTAGCTCAAGTGGTTAAGACGCTGAACTGCAGGCTGTGGGAGGTCAGTAGTTCGGCAGTTCGAGACCCGAGAGTGCCGCATGATGGAGTGAGCTCCCATCTCTAGTTCCAGCTCCTGCCAACCTAGCAGTTCGAAAGCAAGGAATTGCAAGTAGATAAATAGGTACCGCTTCGGTGGGAAGGTAACAGCATTCTGTGCGCCTTGGTGTTTAGTCATGCCGGCCACATGACCATGGAAACGTCTTTGGACAGCGCTGGCTCTTCGGCTTTGAAACGGAGATGAGCACCGCAACCCTAGAGTCGGATTCGACTGGCTTTCGAGCAAGGGAACCTTTACCTTTAACAGTATGCTTAAAATTTTCAATGCAACAGAGTCCCTGATGGGTCTTTTTCCCCCTTCCTCTCCCTCCTTCCTGGGAAAGAAGACAAATTGACCGGAGCTGGTTAATGGATTCTTAAAGATCCATTGATCAATCAGGGCCTCAGAAAGAGCCACAGGGGCTGCTGCCTGCCCAGTGATCTAGTATACTGGTGTAAATGGTCCCACAGTAAGGACGAGAAAAGCTGTCTGCCTTGGGATAGCAGAACTTGTTGGCCCTGCAGTACTGAGTTAAACCAAGACAAAACAGAGACTTCCTGCCACCCCCTGGACTGTCCGGAGATTGCCCAGAATCACAACTGATCTCCAGGCTATAGAGATCAATTCCCCTGCAGACAGTGGTCACTTTGGAGAGTGGACTCTATGGCATTGTACCCTGCTGAGGTCCCTCCCCAAACCTCGTCCTCCCCAGGCTCCCCCGCCTCCCCAAAAAATCTCCGGGAATCCTCCATCCCAGACTTGGCAAGCCTATAGAAGCACTACTCTATTTTGCCCTACTGGACCAGCCTCCACTGTCTGGGGCATCTGCTGGCCAGCTATAGAAGGGAAAAGGAAACATTAGGGTTAATCTGCCTAACTGGGAGTTCCATGATTAACATAATGATGTGTACCCTGATCCCATTGCATAGGGAAAGCTATAGGTGGCATTAAAAAAAAAACCAAACTTCTAGGCATGCTTTGTTACATACAGTTCGGCAGATGCATCCCCATTCAATGTATCCATTAGCGTTCACGGGGCACATCATTATCAGCGAAAGCACATTATTGCAGATAGGTATAATCAGGGCTCTTTTTGTAGCAGGAACTCCTTTGCATATTAGGCAATACACCCCCTAATGTAGCCAATCCTCCAAGAGCTTGCAGAGCCCTTCTTACAGGGGCTACTGTAAGCTCTTGGAGGACTGGCTATAATAGGGGTGTGTCGCCTAAAATGCAAAGGAGTTCCTGCTACAAAAAGAGCCCTGGGTATAATGTGCTTGATAGCTGGATGAGGAACCAAGTACATGAAGATATGGAATAAAGCTCCAGCTTTGGGAGGGGTAGCTCTGGAGCAGAGAAGCAAGCAGTTATGTGCACTCCCTTAAAATCAGGGCTTTTTTTTGTAGGAAAAGCCTAGCAGGAACTCATTAGCATAATAGGCCACACCCAACAGCAGAAATCTGTTAGCATATTAGGCCACACCCCTGACAGCACAGCACATTTAGCATATCAGGCCACACTCCCATGCTACCAGAAGTGTGGTCATCCAGCCACACCCACCTTTTGCTTCTTATTCTGTTTATCTTGTTTGTTGTCAAAACCCAGGGCTTTTTTGTAGCAGGAACTCCTTTGCATGTTAGGTCACATACCCCAAATGTAGCCAATCCTAATGAATTTCTGCTGTTGGGTGTGGCCTCTTATGCTAATGAGTTCCTGCTGAGCGTGGCCAGCTCGGGAGCCAGCCGGAACTCCGTTCCTGTGCGATCCTGCCCCAAAATAGCCCTGCTTAAAATCTACCCACATCCACCACCTCTGCACACTAACTCAGTCCCCTGAGCTGCCTTCCCCCAGCAAAATCCCAAGTGTGCCTTTACAATGCTCTGTGCATCCTTAAGAGATAAGTAGTATACGTGGTATTTACATAGTACTTTCAGTGTTCCAGGACATGATCTTTCTCCACACTCTTCATAATTTCACAAACTTTACCACGCCCTCCCCTTAGTCATCATCATAAACTGAAAAGCCCCAGTTACCTTAGCTGATCTTCACATGGAATGTGCTCCAAGTACGTGATTTGTGTGGGTTCCTTACAATTGCTCTGCAAAGTACTCTGGTATTAGTATCTCCTGCCCTGCCCTGGATAGCCCAGACTGGCCTGATCTCATCAGGACACAGAAGCTAAGCAGGATGGGCCCTGGTAAGTATTTGGATGGGAGATCACCAAGGAATACCAGGGTCACAACACAGAGGCAGGCAATGGCAAAACTGCCTCTGAATGTCTCTTGCCTTGAAAACCCATGGGGTAACCATAACACAGCTCTGATTTATTGGTACCCCCCAAAAAAAAATTATTGTCCTCTGCAGATGTAGCTATGACTCAGTGGCTTGCTCTTGGCCCCCTATTGAGTTTTTTGGCCAAGGTGGGATTTGAACCAAGGGCTGGCTGGGGCATAAAGGTATCAAATTCAGATTTCTTTCTGTACCTATTTCTAGAAATATTATTATGGAAATACTATTCATCTGATTTTAAAAAAACAAACCAAACCTTGACGTTAAAATATGTTTTGAAATCTAGAGCATTCAGTTAAAGAATTTGTAGGATGTGAGTGTGAGTCAGTGTTTTAACGGGTTCCTCCATTACTTACAGTGCAATTCTAAACTGAATTAGACCTTTCTAATGCACTGGCTTCAATGGATTTAGAATGGCGTAACTCTGCTTCGAATTGCACTGCTCATCAGTTATATTTAAATAATTTTGATGAGGATTTTGTTGTTGTTGTTCAGTCGCACAGTCGAGTCCGACTCTTCGCGACCCCATGGACCAGATCACGCCAGGCCCTCCTGTCTTCCGCTGTCCGCTGAAGTTTGCTCAATTTCATGTTCGTTGCATCAATGACACTGTCTAACCATCTCATCCTTTGCCGTCCCCTTCTTCTTTGACCTTCAATCTTTCCCAGCATCAGGATCTTCTCCAGTGAATGCTCCCTTCTCATTTGGTGGCCAAAGTATTTGAGCTTCAGCTTCAGGATCTGGCCTTCCAAGGAACAGTCAGGGTTGATTTCTTTTAGGATTGACTGATTTGATCTCCTTGCAGTCCAAGGGACTCTCAAGAGTCTTCTCCAGCACCATAGTTCAAAAGAATCTATTCTTCGGCGCTCGGCCTTCCTTATAGTCCAACTCTCGCAGCCATACATTACTACGGGGAATACCATTGCTTTGACCATGCGGACTTTTGTTGGCAAGGTGATGTCTCTGCTTTTTATCATGCTGTTTAGGTTTGCCATCGCTTTCCTCCCAAGGAGCAGGCGTCTTTTAATTTCTTGGCTGCAGTCACCATCTGCAGTGATCTGGGATCCTAGGAACGTGAAGTCTGTCACTACTTCTACGACTTCCCCTTCTATTTGCCAAGGAGTGATGGGGCCAGATGCCATGATCTTAGTTTTTTTGATGTTGAGCTTCAAGCCCACTTTTGCGCTCTCCTCTTTCACCCTGAGCAAGAGGCTCTTCAGGTCCTCTTCACTTTCTGCCATCAGAGTGGTATCGTCTGCATATCTGAGGTTATTGATCTTTTCCCCCGCAATCTTAACTCCAGCTTGTGATTCATCCAGGCCAGCATTTCGCATGATGTACTCGGCATATAAATTAAATAAGCAAGGTGACAATATACATCCTTGTCGTACTCCTTTTCCTATGCTAAACCAATCAGTTGTTCCATATCCGGTTCTAACTGTTGCTTCTTGACCCTTATACAGGTTTCTCAGGAGACATGTGAGGTGGTCCGGTACTCCCATCTCTTTAAGAACCTGCCATAATTTATTGTGATCCACACAATCAAAGGCTTTAGCATAGTCAATGAAGCAGAAGTAGATGTTTTTCTGGTACTCTCTTGCTTTCTCCATAATCCAGCGAATGTTGGCAATTTGATCTCTAGTTCCTCTACCTCTTCGAAACCCAGCTTGTACTTCTGGCAATTCTCTATCCACGTACTGTTGGAGCCTAGCTTGTAGGATTTTGAGCATGACCTTGCTAGCGTGTGAAATTAGTGCAATTGTGCGATAGTTTGAACATTCTTTCACATTGCCCTTCTTTGGGATTGGAATGTAAACTGACCTTTTCCAATCCTGTGGCCACTGTTGTGTTTTCCAAATTTGTTGGCAAATTGAGTGCAGCACTTTAACAGCATCTTCTTTTAAGACTTTGAATAACTCCGCTGGGATACCATCACCTCCACTAGCTTTGTTGTTAGTAATGCTTTCTAAGGCCCATTTAACTTCGCTTTCCAGGATGTCTGGCTCGAGGTCAGTGATTATACCATCGTGGTTGTCAAGGACATTGAGGTCCTTCTTGTATAGTTCTTCTGTGTATTCTTGCCATCTTTTCCTAATCTCTTCTGCTTCTGTTAGGTCCCTACCGTTTTTGTCCTTTATCATGGCCAGCTTTGCATGGAACGTTCCCTTGATTTCTCCAATTTTCTTGAACAGATCTCTAGTCCTTCCCAATCTGTTGTTTTCCTCTATTACTTTGCATTGTTCATTCAGGAAAGCCTCCTTATCTCTCCTTGCTGTTCTCTGGAAATCTGCATTCAGTTGGGCAAATCTTTCCTTTTCACTGTTGCCTTTAGCTTTCCTTCTTTCCTCTGCTATGTGTAAAGCCTCATCAGACAGCCACTTTGCTTTCTTGCATTTCTTTTTCTTTGGGATGGCGGTGATTGCTACCTCCTTTACAATGTCACGGACCTCTGTCCATAGTTCTTCAGGCACTCTGTCTATCAAATCTAGATCCTTAAACCTATTCTTCACCTCTACTGTATATTCTTCGGGGATGCGATCTAGGTCAAATCTGAATGGCCTTGTGGTTTTCCCAACTTTCTTCAATTTAAGTCTGAATTTTGCAATGAGTAGCTCATGATCTGAGCCACAGTCAGCTCCAGGTCTTGTTTTTACTGACTGGATAGAGCTTCTCCATCTTTGACTGCAAATTATATAGTCAATCTGATTTCGGTGTTGCCCATCTGGTGATGTCCATGTGTAGAGACGCCTCTTAGGTTGTTGGAAAAGGGTGTTCGCTATGACCAGCGTGTTCTCTTGACAAAACTCTGTTAGCCTTTGCCCTGCTTCATTTTGTTCTCCAAGGCCAAACTTGTCTGTTATTCCGGTTACCTTTTGATTTCCTACTTTAGCATTCCAGTCCCCTATGATGATGAGGACATCATTTTTTGGTATTAGTTCTATGAGCTGTTGTAGGTCTTCATAGAACTGGTCCACTTCAGCCTCTTCTGCAGCAGTGGTTGGGGCATAGACTTGGATTACTGTGATATTGAATGGTTTGCCTTGGATTCGGACCGAGATCATTCTGTCATTTTTGAGATTGTATCCCAGTACTGCCTTTCTCACTCTCTTGTTGACTATAAAGGCCACACCATTTTTTCTACGGGATTCCTGGCCACAGTAGTAGATATAATGGTCTTCTGAGTTAAATTCGCCCATTCCTGTCCACTTTAGTTCACTGATTCCCAAGATGTCGATGTTCATTCTTGCCATCTCATTTTTGACCACGTCAAGCTTACCTTGATTCATAGACCTTACATTCCAGGTTCCTATGCAGTATTGTTCTTTGCAGCATCGAACTTTCCTTTCACCGTCAGACACATCCACAACTGAGCGTCCTTTCGGCTTTGGCCCAGCCGCTTCACTCTTTCTGGGGTTACTCGTACTTGCCCTCTGCTCTTCCCCAGTAGCATATTGGACACCTTCCGACCTGAGGGGCTCATCTTCCGGCATCATATCTTTTAGCCTTTTGTTACTGTCCATGGGGTTTTCTTGGCAAAGATACTGGAGTGGGTTGCCATTTCCTTCTCCAGGGGGATCACGCTTGGTCTGAGTTCTCTGCTGTGGCCTGTCCGTCCTGGGTGGCCCTCCACGGCATAGCCCACAGCCTCATCGAACCACGCAAGCCCCCTCGCCACGACAAGGCAGTGATCCATGAGGGAGGATAACATATACTAAATGATATACTAATTGATGAGGATAACATATACTAAAGGACACATGAGGACACCATTTCATGAACCACAAACTGTTCACTGTTAGAAGGAAAGCACATTTGTAAAAATTTTCTTTACATTTCCAATTACTCTTGTTGCAACACAACAGCACCCAAATAGCTTCTCAAATAAGAAGAGAGAAGAGATTGGATTTATACCCCGCTCTTCACTACCCAAAGGCATCTCAGAATGGCTTACAATCTCCCTTCTCTTTCTTTCCCCACAACAGTAGGTGGGGCTGAGAGAGCTCTCTCAAGAACTGCCCATGAGAGAACAGCTCTGAAAGAACTTGTGACTGACCCAAGGTCACACCAAGAGCTGCATGTGGAGGAGTGAGGAATCAAACCTGGTTCTCCTACACTAGAGTCCATGCTCCTAACCACCACACCAAACTCTTAAATGAACACAGCCATAGTAAGGTTGCCAGCAACTGTCTCTTCCCACTACTGCTCAGAGCAGAAGAGGGAGAAAAATAACCCCCCAAAATTGCCATCAGGCTCACAGCATTACATCACTTCCAGGGAAAACCTAAGAAGTGATGCCAGTTCTCTCTAGGAATCAAGAGAAACTCTTTGGTACCATAGAGTTTCTGGTGATTCCTAGAGAGGTATGATGTCATTCCGGGGTTGCCCCAGAAGTGACATCACACCATCTGTTGTCGGGACACGTATGGCAACCCTAAGCCACCTTCTAATGAGTCAGATCCTTGTACTATCCAGACCAGTGTTGTCTCCACTGGCTGGCAGACTATTTGGGATCTTAGGCTGAGAACTGCCTTCTCCAACATCTGCTAGCTAAGATTCTTTCACCAAGAGATGTGACTGCTGGAGCAGGCAACCCCCAGCACACCTGCCAGTAGCAGCACCCCCAGACCATTTTGCTTGGCACCCAGAGCCAGATCTCTACCCCAGCAGGTGCATGTCCATCATTGCCCCTCAGCCCTGCACAAGGCAAATCCCTGAGCTGCTAGCAGTTCAACTGAGGCTTGGCTTGCTCCAAGCATGTCTAGCCAGTTACAAACCGAGACCCGAGTACCGCATGACGGAGTGAGCTCCCATCTCTGGTTCCAGCTCCTGCCAACCTAGCAGATCAAAAGCAAGAAATTGCAAGTAGATAAATAGATACCACTTCAGTGGGAAGGTAAAAGCATTCCGTGCGCCTCGGCGACTAGTCATGCCGGCCCCATGACCATGGAAATGTCTTTGGACAGCGCTGGCTCTTCAGCTTGGAAATGGAGACAAGCACCACAATCCTAGAGTCGGATTCGACTGGCTTTCGAGCAAGGGAACCTTTACCTTTCTCCCCAGTGGGGACCCAAAGCAGCTTCCATTGTCCTGCTCTCCTCCATCTCATCCTCACAGCAACCCTGTGAGGTAGGTTAGACTGAGAGTGTGTGACTGACCCAAGGTCACCTAGCAAGCTTCCATGGCAGAGCAGGGGATTCGAATCTGGGTCTCCCAGATCCTAGCCCAACAGTTTAACCACTACACCATGCAGGTATAATGTATCTTCACGGGTAGACACTGCAATTTTCCTTAACACTTGGGACAAAAAAGTTGCCTTCCTCCTCTTACTGTAGGATTTGAATTGGGGACCTTCAGCAGGCAACATGTAAAGTGCTCTAACATGCCATCATGGCCCCTCCACTCTCAGCCATGCTGGTTATTCCCAAACCCCAGCTTATATTTGGTTCCTGCCAATCAACCTGAAGCGTTGGTAAATAAATCAGTTCTGCTGATCAGATCTATTAAAGTGCGCAGCCCTTCCAAAAAAGAAAAACAAAAGCCATCAATTTTTATCTACTCAGAAGCAGACAAACTTTCATCACTTTCCATTCGGTAAGTTGCCTAGACAGAACGAGTTGCAAAACTACTGCAAACCATGCAAAATTCAACATGAGATCTCGCCAGAGCCCTGTCAGGGGCAAAGTCTTGCAAGCCAGTCTGAGGAACGAGAGTTTTTGCATTTTGTTTTTTTCTTTTCTTTTTCTTTTCTTTCTTTTTTTTTTTTTTTTGGTGTTCAAGCTGTTACAGCCAAGTGTTGGAATGCAACAAAACAGCTTGTAACAGTTAACCGACGGACAATAGTATCCCAAGGCCACACGTACCAGGTTTCAAGCCAGCTGCGCACAAGTTCTCTAACTTGCGCTGAGAAAGAACCACTGCAGCAATCTCGCCATTAATGTAAATCAATTAGGCAAATTAGCAGTTTCCATTTAGATGTTTTGCTACATCAGGCACATTTCAGGGAAATCTGTTTCTTCTCATGAACTGCTTCATCGTCTTCTTTCCCCCCCCCACCTTCCTCCTGGCGTGTTTTTAATTACAGCTTGACGCTCGCTTCTAACAAGTTGCTCGCCCTCAGTTTGTGTGGAACAAATCAGGTGGCTTTAACTTTTCAAGCTGCCTCTTCAGCAGAAAGAGCCAACTTGTGAAAGGCCTTGGCCATTAGCCATCAGTCAGAATCGTACAGGGTTGCATTTTCAATAGGTATCTGTTCTTCCAGGACCTCAATGTGTGGGACATCACGCCCAGAATCACGGACCTCACAAGCACGGAAGATAAAATAGCCAAATTCAGACATCTGACATTTTGCTGTAGCAGAAGTTATTTTTACACCACCACCCCCCTTTTCCCCAAATAGGGATCCGAAAAGCAGCTTACAATATCATTCTCCCCTCCTTAATTTTATCTTCACAACAGCCCTGTGGGGTAGGTGAGGCTGAGAGAGAGTGGCTGGCCCAAATTCACGCAGAAAGCTTCCGTGCTGCAGTCACACACACTAAATAATCCACTTTCAATGCACTTTCCAACTGGATTTTGCCAGTTCACAATAAAATCGAGTTGGAAAGTGCGCTGAAAATAGATTGAAAGTGGCTTATTTAATGTGTGTGACCACAGCCATGGCAAAGTGGGGATTTGAACCATGTTATCCCTGGTTCTAGTCTGATGTAGTGTTCCCTCTAAGCTGAGTTAGTGTGAGCCAGCTCGCAGTTTTTTAGCCTCCTGCTCGCACATTTTTGTCCTAGCTCAGGAAGGATGGCTCCAGAGCAAACTAATTTATGCAGTAGCCCAATCACTGGCTCACAACTTTAGTGCCAGTAGCTCACAAAGTAGATTTTTTGCTCACAAGACTCCACAGCTTAGAGGGAGCATTACTCTAACCACTACACCACACTGGCTCATCCAAATGACATTTGCACAGCACCGTATTTCATGAGACGACTTTAGGCCAACTTAGAAGCACAAAGGGTTACAACTGGCTATTATTAAATAGCAGCAAACAGCCAACCAGATGAAAGGCTGGGGCATTTAAGGAGGACGATTCAGCATCTACTGCTCAGTGGGACGCATCCCAAAGCACCCTTTTGGAGCACGTTGTCTGGAAGAAATCAGACTAGATAAGCTGGAATCCTTGAGTTCGCTCCAGGGATGTTCTGCCATTTTGCAGAGTGAGTTCCCACCAGGGAATTCCTTATAGCAGCACCACAGGATCCTGATTCTTATCAGGACCACCGTGGCATGGGCGTAGAAGGGGCTATTGCATGTGTCAGCAAATAATGTTTCCCAGTGCCATTTCAGGTTGGAAAAATTGCACGAAGGTGGGGGGAGGAACCCCTTCTCCCACCGCACCACAGGGTCCCAACCAGAAGGCATTTCCATTAGCAAAACATAACTTTCCGGCCTCCTGCATATTCTTCTGCATTCTGCTAAACTGCTTGAAATGGTGCTCCTAGAATATAGGGGGCTACAGGAATAGCATGCAGGGTGAAGTGGAGGTCTAGCAGCCGGGGGTGGGGGGAATAAGCAGAAAATCACATTCACCCCTTCCACTAGGAGAACCGGGTTTGATTCCCCACCCCTCCATATGCAGCTGCTGGTGTGACCTTGGGTCAGTCATAAATTCTTTCAGAGCTATTCTCTCAAGGGCAGTTCTTGAGAGAGCTCTCTCAGCCCCACCTACCTCACAAGGTATCTGTTGTGGGGAGGGTAAGGGAAGGAGATTGTAAACTGTTCTGAGACTCCTTTGGGTAGTGAAGGGCAGGGTATAAATCCAATCTCCTCCTCCTTCTCCTTCCCCTCCTCCTCCTCCTCCTCCTCCTCCTCCTCCTCCTCTTCTTCTTCTTCTTCTTCTTCTTCTTCTTCTTCTTCTTCTTCTTCTTCTTCTTCTTCTTCTTCTTCTTCTTCTTCTTCTTCTTCCTTCTCTTGTGAAAGAAAGGACCCATTCAAACCCCATGTCCTAAGAATTTGTATCAGACTGTTTTAAAAAAGCTATATCCATTTCTTTTGTCTGTCAATCTATGTCCTCTTAGATTAAACTAAACTAAAAACTCATCGACATTTCTCAGATCTTTCAGAACTAATCTTTCAATCTGCTGGTCTCATTACCATTTTTCTACATTTTCAATTCAATCAGGAGAAAGGTATTATTTTATTGTACAAGAATACTCATAGTTCAGCAATTCAAAAATCCATATATTAACTGCTCTCTAATTTAAGAAGGAGGGTAAATATTGATCCAAATTGTTGACAAAACACAGAAGGTTATTGAATAAATTGTTCTTTGGAGAAAGTTAATTCCATAAAATAACATTTTAATATATTTTAATTTTACTCTAGCATTAACAGTTACCTCACCTGAGAATTATCAAAGCTACTGCAATTCAGTGTATGATAACAGTATTCTCGGGTTGTAAGAAATGGCTGTTTGGGTAATTTCACTGTTGGACCACATGACTCCCTCCACAAAGTGAGGAAGACTTTCTCTTGTGACAAAGTTTTCCTTAATGGAAGGGAATCACATGTTGTCTTGTTGGATATTTCTTAAATAATTGTAAAGGAAATATAATAAATGATCAGCAAATTCTTTATATAAGTTTGCAAGAAAAGCCTTCCAATCCAGGTGCTGCCCCCAAATTAACTGAAGCACTAATTCATTCATTAAGGTCCATGTTTAAGTGAAGATTTGATTTTTCAGGTTTTAATTGTTGTGACTTCTCTTTTTCAGTCTGAATACCTGCAATATTTGAAACATATAAGAAGGAAAATTTGGGGACTGGCATGAATTTCAGACTGAACAACAAATGTAACCATTAGGCTGTGATCAGATGTGCAGTTGCTGTTCCCTTATTTAAAATGCATGATCAGACAGCAACATCTGTCTGTCATGCCCCAGTCATCTGCGTCCTGTCCCCCCCCGCGTGTTTCTTTGATACCTGTCAAAGTCCAGTCCTGTTGGTCTGAGCTGGTTCCAAAATGGATTTCCTGTTGTCTGATTGCTCTGTTGGGCACCCAAGCTGCCAGGCAGGTCTGATGGGTCTCTTGTTTTCCAGCCACCATTTTTCTTATTAGTTAGTGATGTTTGTATAACTGCATATTCACACCTCTCTCTCCCTCTCTCTCTCTCTCTCTCTCTCTCTCTCTCTCTCTCTCTCTCTCTCTCTCACACACACACACACACACACACACACACACGGGCTGCTCAAAACTTTGTTTTATTTATAAAAACTTTCAAAGGAAGATGCCTCTGTACTTCAGTTTTTTTCTATGCTTTGTGGAAGGGGTTACTTGAAAAGTTTAGAGAGGGAGGATGGCAGTGCACTACATATCCCAGCAGGCTCATCAGTGCTTGTGTGCATGCTCAAAGGACAAACTTTTTAAAAATGGCCAAACGCAACACTCCCTGGCTGCTGCGACTGATCGATCAAGGACAGGGTAAAAGCACTTTGAAGAGTGCTAAAAGAGGTGAGTCTGATCAGTATTCTCTGTTGCAAAATAACCTGGATCGATTAGAGGCAGGGCAACAGCTGATCGAAGTGCATATCTGACCGCAGCCTTAGAGAGCCAAAACAGGGCTTAGGAGACCTGGGGTTGGATCCAGACTACATTTTCCAATCACACAAGATACTTCCTGCAGTGGGACAGAACTTTTCTGCCTGCCCCTTTTCCCACTGCAGGCCACTGATCTCCCCCAAATGCTACTGCTGGGAGATAGGGAGCCTCAGGGCTCTTTTTGTAGCAGGAACTCCTTTGCATATTAGGCGACACACCACCTAAGGTAGCCAATCCTCCAAGAACTTACAGAGCTCTTCTTACAGGGGCTACTGTCAGCTCTTGGAGGATTGGCTACATTAGGGGTGTGTCGCCTAACATGCAGAGGAGTTCCTGCTACAAAAAGAGCCCTGGGGAGCCTTAAGGACAGCAGGAAGAGAGATCTGGTAGAGGTACCCCATCCTTTCCATTAGCAGAAAATTTAATCTGGATGCAACCCATACTTTCAAATCTCCATCCAGCCATGAAATTCATTGAGAGACCTTGGACTGGCCACTTTTCTCTTTCTGTTGGATATACTTAGTAGAGTGGCACAGCGGAAATAAATCGGCCTAAGACACGTGTGTGATTAGCATCTAAAAAAAGTTTACTAAAAAGAAAAATTAGGGAAGGGTTACATGAAAGAGAAAATAATAGCAGCCCAACTCACCTTTCTAGATCTGACTCCATCTTGTCTTCTTCTGCTCTGCCTGTCCATTGTGTGAGTGAGAACAAAGGAGAGGAAGTTCTGCCCCCCAAAACTCCACCCCCGGCATACATGCCAAACTGCATGTTCCATCTTCCAATATATTGATCAGCAAATAGTCAATCGAGTTTCTTCTATCTGATAGAAATCCCAAGATTGTCTACCAAGTAGACAGGTTTTGTAGGGCTTAAAGAAATTTTATGGTAGTTAGATGTTAGGTAGTTGCAGTAATTAGACATTAGATTAAATTTTAAACTGCTTTTCAATGGTTTTTTGGATGTCTTTTAAAACTTTGGAATCTTGTAAAGGTGTACTTCTTTTTTTGTATGACTGGTCTAAGGACCATAACAATAAACTGAACTGAACTGAATCCCAAGTTGGGCTCGTTAAGAATAATACCTCCTCCTTTCTGGCTGGAAGATTCTACTCGACATCTAATCAGCTATAAGCTAACTGGCTAACATTAGCATACAAAAACAGCAGCTTAATTCTTTCATGGTTGAAGGATGATGATGCTTGCAAAACTCCAACACTTTTGCAGCCTAACCTACCTCACAATATTGCTGTGAAGATAATGGAGGAGTGGAGAACCACACCCACTGTGCTGAGCACCTTGGAGGAAGGCTGAGATAAAAATATGTTGGGTAATGCAGAACATTATGTACTATGCCTTCCCCATTACTATGTACTGGTGAGAAAGCTGGACAATGAAGAAACCCAACAGGAAGTATTAAGTAGGCAACTCAGTAAGAGGCAGTGATTCAGCAAAGTGATTCAGCTTTATTTGTAACAGGAACTAGACGATCAGACAACAACGACAACACACAACAAGTGGAGCACAACTTCCTTTTTAAATAATCCGGGCTGTCAAAGCCACACCCATAGGAAAGTTAACAACCAATAGAATAACAGAGTTAAAGACCAATGAGGTCTGTTCCCTCCACAAACATATTTACAACAGTGATTGGTTCCTTTAAACAGTTCCATAGGAACGACCAATAGAAATGTTACAGCTTGCGATCCATTGCCAAGAATCAAGATTTACATAGAAAAGAATAGGCTCAGTTACAGTTAGAACATAACAGGAAGAAAGTAGATTCATTTGAAATGTGGTGTTGGAAGAGAGTTTTACAGATACTGCCGACTGCCAGAAAGACAAATACATAGGCCCTCGACCAAGCCCAAACTCTCCCTAGAAGCTAAAAATGACTAAACTGAGGCTGTTGTACTTTGGTCACATTACGAGATGACAAGTCTCACTGGAAAAGACAATAATGCTGGGAAAAGTGGAAGGCAGCAGGAAAAGAGGAAGACCCCCACATGAGATGGATTGACTCAATCAAGGAAGTCAGGGTTCTCAGTTTGCAAGACCTGAGCAAGTCTGTTAACGAGAGGACATTTTGGAGTTTATTCATACATAGAGTTGTCATAAGTCAGAAGGGACTTGATGGCACTTCACACACACACACAGAGTGCATCACAGTCTTCATACATGTGCAGTCTAATCCTAAGCATAGTTGAATAATGGCAAATTTGCCCATGTTCAGTGACTCTTGTTTCTAAGCAACTGATTTAACCTTGGCTAGATTTCTTGAAAGTGTACAATAAGATGCACATACTCAGGGCTTTTTTTGTAGAAAAAGCCCAGCAGGAACATTAGCATAATAGGCCACACCATCATGTTATGAGAAGTGTGGCCATCCAGCCACACCCACCTTTTGCTTTTTATTCTGCTTACCTTATTTGTTGTCAAAACCCAGGGCTTTTTTTGTAGCAGGAACTCCTTTGCATGTTAGGCTACACACCCCTAATGTAGCCAATCCTAATGAGTTTCTGCTGTTGGATGTGGCCTGTTATGCGGATGAGTTCCTGCTGGGCGTGGCCAACTCGGGAGCCTGCCAGAACTCCATTCCTGTGCGTTCCTGTTCAAAAATAGCCCTGCCCATACTAACTAAAGGATGCTGTACAGAAAATAACACTAAAAAAAAAGAATCCAAGTTTTATGTTCAGGCTTGCAATACATGAAACTAGACACACAAGGAAAATGCAGACATAGAAAAGGAAGAGGAGGGAGATTAATTCTCTTGTAACGGAAGCTGAAGCTCAAACACTTTGGCCACCAAATGAGAAGGGAACACTCACTGGAGAAGACCCTGATGCTGGGAAAGATTGAAGGTCAAAGAAGAAGGGGACGGCAAAGGATGAGATGGCCGACAGGGTTATCAATACAATGAACATGAAATTGAGTAAACTTCAGAGGACAACGGAGGACAGAAGGGCCTGGCGTGATGTGATCCATGGGGTCATGAAAAGTCGGACTCAACTGTGCGACTGAACAACAACAACAAAACTTGTTATTAAATGACTGAAACATATTAAGATGTCATACACTTTGGTCTAAGGGTATGGTCTAAGGGTAAGCTAAGGTTATGGTTGGAAGGCACGTTCACAGGCATCTCACAGAAGCTAAGGAAATCTAGCCCTGGTCAGTGGCTAGATGTGAGACAACCTGGAAAACCTTTGCATACTGCCTTGAGCTCCACAGAAAAAAAGGGCCAGTTTAGTGCAGTGGTTAGAAGCACAGACTCTAATCTGGGAGAACCGGGTTTGATCCCCCACTCCTCCACATGCAGCTGTTGGTGTGACCTTGGGTCAGTCTCAAGTTCTTTCAGAGCTGTTCTCTTAAGAGCAGTCCTCGAAAGAGCTCTCTCAGCCCCACCTACCTCACAGGGTGTCCCTTGTGGAGAGGGAAAGGGAAAGGAGGTTGCAAGCTGCTCTGAGACTCCAAGTAAAGGGTGGGGTATATATCCAATCTCTTCTTCTCTTCTCTTCTCTTCTCTTCTCTTCTCTTCTCTTCTCTTCTCTTCTCTTCTCTTCTCTTCTCTTCTCTTCTCTTCTCTTCTCTTCTCTTCTCTTCTCTTCTCTATGAAATAATGGCTTGGATCTCATGGCTAATCTTTGCTAACCAAAAGGCATTTCTACTGTGGACTTCTTAGCCATCCCCTTCC
The DNA here is from genome assembly GCA_029375565.1 of Gekko gecko. Classification (NCBI taxonomy): domain Eukaryota; kingdom Metazoa; phylum Chordata; class Lepidosauria; order Squamata; family Gekkonidae; genus Gekko; species Gekko gecko. The sequence continues at coordinate 300,260,527 of JAPDNY010000001.1, read as the reverse complement.
TGCTGTTGCCTGAAATGGCACCCACAAAATGCTGCTCCTGGGGAAAGGGGGGTCCCCAAGGTCAGCATGAGGGAAGTCTCGGAGAAGATGCCTCCCCCATACCGCATTTTCCATAAGTGGGAATTTACTGTGAGATCCAAGCCCATACATAAATATCCCACCTGTTAGCCTGATACCCAATTTTTAAAAAATCCAAACCTGTTAAGGCAAAAGCTGCACGTTTGCTATGAGCATTCTTCATCTCATATCTCAATTCAGTCTAATTTATATCTCCTAAGCACTCCTCCCTATCTCACAGCGATCCCTTGTCATCTTTCCTTTGAGCAAACACTGGCCTTGCCGTGTTGTATAGTGGGTTAGACGCATAAAGAAACCACAGACAGCGATGTAGTGATCAGCATGGTTCGCTATTATACAACACGAGACACTGATAACCGGCCCGGAGGCCAACTATATACATTGGGGAGGGGCCGCCCCCTGGTACCATTGGCGGGTTTGAATTCCCGCCGCCGTTCCCATTGGTCCCCCTACGCGGGAGCCAGGAACCTCAGTCCCATTGTTCTCAGGTACTCAAGCTCTGGCTCTTCGTTGATGGCACGATGTTGACTGCATACACAACACCCCTCCCCCCATAGTCCCGATCCTGTCTAGGTGACATAGTCCTTCAGGTATGCGGGGGCTCTGCGTTCCCTGGTGGACCGTCGTGGTGTAGGCGTTGGGGTTTCTCCGCAGCCAAGTCTTGGTGGTGTGGCGGGGCCTGCCCCCTCACCTCCTTCCGCTGGGGAAGGGTACGCCGTCTGGCCCTCGGCTGATGAGGCCTCGGGCATACTGAGCTGGCCGTCGCTGGGGTCCGCCTCTCTGCAGTCTCGTTCCGCCTCGGGCTCTCCCTCAGCTTCTCGTGGGGCCTGCTCCACCTCCCCTTGGTTACCCCGGTCTCCTACCGTTGGAAGTAGGCGCCGCCTCAGCTGGTCCACGTGGCGCCGCAGGACCTGCCCGTCATTTGTCGACACCTCATAGGAGACAGGGCCGGTGGGGCGGATTACCTTTCCTGCTATCCACTCCGGGCCTCGGCCGTAGTTCCTATGCTGGAAAACCACGTGGCAGGTCATCTCCGACGGCTTTGGGGAGTAGTAGTTCTGCACGGCCTTCACAATCTCGTCGACCGTGCACTCCTCCACCTTCTTGGGAGAGAGAAGGTATTGGGCCAGATCCACGATCACGGGGCCGCAAGAGCAGAGCAGCAGTCCTCTCTTTCGGTCTTCGTCCGTGATCTGATAGAACACGAAGGCTTGCCGCAAACCCGTGACCCAGGCTCCCCATCGTTGGGGCTGGGAAGCGTCGAACGGCGGTATCAGCCCGGATCCTGGAGCGATGGCCATTGTGCCAGTCGGCGGCAGCGACACGGCTCTGGATTCACCCTCGGAGGCGCTCATGGAGGATGCCCGTGGAGCGGTGGAGCGAGTCTTCGGTAGCGTTGTCCGACAGCCCGGCTGGAGCGCTCAACAGGATCCCACCTTCGTCGCCATTGTTGTATAGTGGGTTAGACGCATAAAGAAACCACAGACAGCGATGTAGTGATCAGCATGGTTCGCTATTATACAACACGAGACACCGATAACCGGCCCGGAGGCCAACTATATACATTGGGGAGGGGCCGCCCCCTGGTACCATTGGCGGGTTTGAATTCCCGCCGCCGTTCCCATTGGTCCCCCTACGCGGGAGCCAGGAACCTCAGTCCCATTGTTCTCAGGTACTCAAGCTCTGGCTCTTCGTTGATGGCACGATGTTGACTGCATACACAACATGCCGTATCTGACAGAAGCTTTGGTTGCTTCCCACTGCCAGTGATCCGCAGCCATTTTGCTATGCGCCGTTATCATTCCCGTGCTAGTGCCGGGTAAATAATCTGATGCGAAAAAAACATACGTTACAGGAATTAATGAGTGATTTATGCACTTGTCATTATTCATCGCTATAAAATATTATAATGCTATAAATAAGTAAAAACATTTTTGCAGCTGTAGCAAATGTTTGATTTGTCGATGTAAACTTGGCTGGAACCAGAAGGAACCTTGCAGGAGTGCCAAAAACATAGTGAAGTAATTAGCAGTTTGGAAAAAAAAAAACACATATACGCCTGATGTGGCACACTTACTCAAAAGTTTTAGTCCCTGTTTAATGTTAACCACGCTGATACCCCAACCACAAAGACAACCATCCCTCCGGCTCCCCCTCTGAAGAGGTAACTTTACCCCTCTCATCCAAACCTTGAGGAAGAGTAAGGATGAAGTGTTATACAATTGGAATGATGTTCCACATTACAGATGTGTAAAACAGCTGGGCGTATGATGTCATTCAAAACACTTTGCCACCTCTGCTACTTGCTGTTATTAAAAACAGACATTAATTTTCTTTACCTAATAACACTGTGTAAACCTGTTGTGTCAAATTCTCAAGTTCACCCTGTTCTTAATTAGCCACGACAACCAACAGCTGCTTCCCATAAACTTCCTCGGGCTGCTTTGAACTTTGTCATGTCACGAGGCAGATGTGTTTGACTTCTGGAAGGCACCACTTTTTTTATTTGCATAATAGAATCGTCTTCAAAAGCAACCATCTACCCATTAGGTTCCAAAGTTTTTTTCCCCTGTGGAGTCGACACAACAAAATAATGGAAAAAGAGATGGTGTCCATTCAAGCAACCGGCTTTCCCTGCTCAGTTCCATCTTGCCTGTTGGCTTACTCTTCCTCAAATATACACCCACACAGAACAGAACAGCTGCTTCAAGCAGGTAAGTTTTATGAGCAGTGGCACATTTACACAAGTGTAACAGTCTTTTCTGTATGCATCACACACATGTTCTTATTTTTCTAAAACCAAGACAACAATGCCCCATTAGCACCATACCAAAAGCACAGTTTCCACCTCTTGTTTACCCCCAACCCTGGTGGTAGAAAGTGCTGTCAAGTCACAGCCAACTTATGGTGACCATGTAGGATTTTCAAGGCAAGAGACAAACAGATGAGATTTGCCATTATCTGTAACTTCCTACGCTAAGGCGCCTGTCCTATATTTTAATACCTGTTAGGGCATGTATAGAGAGAGTAACAGAGGAATTGCATTTTACCCATTCCTTTTGAATCCCTTGCTCAATCTGGTGCTATGCTAAAAGTATTCTTGTTAACATTTTCTTTTTAAATACTTTATAACTTTTGATGCTGGTAGTGGTTCTCTGTACCACATAGACCTCCATCTTGGACACGCTATTTTAAAAGAAACACCAGGGGTAAGGCAGGCAGTTGGCAAGTGGCTATTCCTTCAGGGACGCACAAAGCAATAAACTGTCCTGGTGGTGATCAGGCACTGGGCAGTGAGAAACACATGGGCAAGGCCTCAGAACTTGAAAGGGACTGTGGGAGTCCTTACTCTCCCAGCAGGCAAGTCCTACAAAGGTCAGGTGATGGTAGTAGGTTACTGGAGAGAGAAGCCTCTCCAGGTGTTGGAAAAACCTTCGAGGGCAGGGTGGAATAGGGCCTGCAGGCCAGAGCAGGCACTTTCCAACACAATTGATATCAGCAACGGTATACCCTTACACGTTTTAAGACAAGGATGGAGTCCTAAGTCAAGAAGAAGCATGGCCCTCACAGATGGTACAAGGGCACCGTTTTTGATCAGTCATAGCCCAGAGCTATGAAATGTACTGCAACCCGCAACAGGAAATAAGTGCAGAGCTCTGAAGTTTGTTAATGGTGTGTGTATCTATATATTTCTTAATTGAAAGAAAATATGAAACTGAAAATTAACTTTCTAAATATTTATTCTGTTTTTAGTAACCTTTTCCTTGTGTTAAGTTAAAATAAGATGCCCAAGATAATAGCAACTAGACCAGGGGTGGCCCAACTGTGGCTCGGGAACCGCATGCGGCTCTTTCACACGTATTGTGCGGCTCCCAGTAGGGTGGCTGGGGAAGTGAAGGGGAAGCATGCCTCCCTGATCAGTCTTCCCTTTTCCAGCCAGTGTTCCCCCCCTGGGTAGGCTGGAGGTGGGGGGGGGAGAGAAAGAAACTTTTGTTCCTAGTTCCTAGTTCCTAGTTTCTAGTTTATTTCAGTTTAATAACTCATAGGCTATTAAATGCCTAAAGAAACTTTACATTATTTCCTTTCATCTTTCTTTTTCTCTCTTCCTCCCTTCCTCCCCCATCTATTTGCTTTTTTTGTTTCTGTTTCCCTCTCTCTCTCTCTTTCTGTCTCTCTCTCTCTCTTCTATCTCTCTTTGACAAATAAATATAATTGGGCAAATAAACATAATCATCAATATCTGTTTTTCCCCTTTTGTTTTTATTTTTGGCAGTCTCATTTAGTGTTAATAAAAAGCAAATTTCCCAATAAAAACGTGTGTGTAATATTTGTTTTCGACTTGCGGCTCTCAAACATCTGACATTTATTCTATGTGGCTCTCACATCACGCAAGTTCGGCCACCCCTGAACTAGATGGACTCAATTCACTCGCCAAGTATTCATGTGCCGTTTGCTAACTCTGCTCTTAGATGCCTAAAAGAGCACCTCCATAACAGTCCCTGTTTCGAAGCCTAATTTTTGTCCATGGGAGCCACTTTCTGATTTTAGTGGACTCCTTTGGAGTTATTCTCAAAGGAAAAAAAAAATGTGTCTAAGTACCTATTGGCTATTCCATTACTTTTCCCTACCAGAGGCAGCTCATAGGAACTTCCCATGTATACAGATCTGTGGTAGAAAATACACATAATTCAATGCATGTCAACAAAATACACACTTTTTCCTAGCCAGAGATTGTACAGGCTGGAAATAGTAGTATATAGCAAAGTCTTCAATCATTTTTCAATGGCAGCATTTAAACAGTGCCATGTATAACAAAACATACAAACTTAGGGACATGGAAAACCAATGGCAGGATTTTCTTCAGGTTCTTTACACAGGGGATAGTGGCTCAATCAAAGTCCTCAGTTTAAAGGGAAAACTATCAATGACCCTCATCATCCACTCTGGAAAATGGCACTGGGAGGGGGGACGCCTCTAATACTGCTAAAACTAATTCCCATGCTTACGGTAGGCACACGGTAAACATGTACAGGACTTGCAGCCAAAATCTGTCACACCTCTCTATCCTGTTAAAGACAACATCTCCACAGGAAAATTCTCTGTCAGCTTTCCACTTAAAAACAGATACAATTCTGTGTGCTGCCTCCACGCAATAATTGAGTTCCCTGCTCAGCCACCTTTGCCATTATTTGTTTGTTCAGGGCTATTTTGGGACAGGAACGCACAGGAACGGAGTTCTGGCTAGATCCCGAGTTGGCCACACCCAGCAGGAACTCAATAGCATAATAGGCCACACCAAACAGCAGAATCTCATTAGGACTGGCTACGTTAGGGCTGTGTGGCCTAACATGCAAAGGAGTTCCTGCTACAAAAAAGCCCTGGGTTTTGACAACAAACAAGGTAAACAGAATAAGAAGCAAAAGGTGGGTGTGGCTGGGTGACCACACTTCTGGTAACATGGGGTGTGGCCTAATATGCTAATGAGCTGTGCTGTCAGGGGTGTGGCCTAATATACTAATGAGTTCCTGCTGTTGGGTGTGGCCTGTTATGCTAATGAGATCCTGCTGGGCTTTTTCTACAAAAAAAGCCCTGTGTTTGTTTATTGCTGTCAAGTCACAGCCAACTTATTGCAACCCTGTATGGTTCCCAAGGCATGAGATGTTCATAAATGGTTTGCCATTGCTGCCTTTGCGTAGTGACCTTGAACTTCCTTGGTGGTCTCCAATGTTCCCTCTAAGCTGTGGAGTCTTGTGAGCAAAAATTCTACTTTATGAGCTACTGGCATTAAAGTTGGGAGTGAGCGATTTGGCTACTGCATAACATAGTTTGTTCTGGAGCCGTCCTTCCTGAGCCAAGACAAAATGTGCGAGCCGGAGGCTAATAAATTGTGAGCTGGCTCACACTAACTCAGCTTAGAGGGAACACTGGTGGTCTCCCGTCCAAATACTAACCAGGGCTGACTCCGCTTAGCAGTCATGATCTGACAAGATCGGGCTAGCCTGGGTCAAGGTTTCTTTGCAATAGGGTTTAATAACTGAGCAAGCCGTGGCTGTCACTACAAGTTGTGGAGCCACACAGGCAGGGAGGAAGTGTGCATAAATAGAGACTACGTGACAACAGGAAAGCCTCTCGTTGTCCTGCCGACTCCTAAGGCAGTCATAGGGGTCCCCCAACAGACATGAACCGGTCTGGCACACCAACAACTACTACACACTTTTAATCATCACCTGTGTTATGTCCTCAGAGACATAATGGTGAGCATACTGAGCAGGTGCTCATTATGCGGATCGGAAATGCTGCACAAGTATTGCCCAATCAGAGGGCTTATGGTGGGAACAACTGTGATTGGTCATAAGGTACAAAGATGATTGGTCCTTATACCTGAGCTGTGATTGGTTATGATATTCAAATGTTATTGGCGCGTTTTGTTTCTGTGGGTGTGGCTACCTCAGCCAGAACTGTATATAAACTGCTGTTTTAGGACTGTATTTTGTCTAGCTGGTCTAGTCCTTAGCTGGTCTAACTTGGAGCTGAAATAAAGCTGAAATCACTTTTGAACTGACCTCCAGTGTGCTGTCTCATACTTATCAACTGGCGACGAGGATGAGATTTAGCGGGTAGGCAGCCCCGCTGAGACACCACAGAGGAAGTTCCGATTGACCGCGAGTTTCCGAGGGAGCCGTCCGCTCCAGGAAGCGCCGCGATGAGCTCCAAGCACCGGTTCGAGCCGTTCGAGCCCGCGACTGAGGACTGGGAGGCGTACCTCACCCGGTTCGAGTTCCACCTCGAGAGCGGCGGGGTGACGGATGCTGCGAAGAAACGAGCTGCACTACTTAGCTCGTGTGGCAAAGAGGTGTTCGACATTGCTCGTTCACTTGTCATGCCTGATGACATCAAGACCGTGCCGTACGCCACGCTGACGGAGAAGTTGAAGGCTCATTTTGCGCCGCAGCCTTCAGAGATCGCTTCCCGGCACGCGTTCTACGAAAGGCGGCAAGGCTCCAGCGAATCTGTAGCCGAGTTTGTGGCGGCATTGAGGAAGTTGGCAAGGGCTTGCAACTTCGCCGATCTTGAAACAGCCTTGCGAGACCGGCTGGTCTGCGGTCACCGCGATGCAAAGCTGCAACAACGCCTGTTCGCCCTCAAGACGCTGACATTCAAGGTCGCGTTCGAGGAAGCCATCGCCGCTGAAGCTGCTGAAAGGTCGACGCGAGAAGTGAGACAGCGGCCTGCGGCAGCCGAATCCAGCATTCACCAACAGGTCGAGGACCGTGAGCCAGCGGCCGCCGTGGATGACGTACGAGAGCCTTGTTCCAGCAGCCAGCCGCGAACCCAAGTGAAGACTGCGCCAGCGCGTCAGTGCCTTGGTTGTGGCGGGAAGCACGAGCGCGACACCTGTTGGGCCAAAGGGTTGGTTTGTCGGGCTTGCGGAAAACGCGGGCACATCGCCAGAGTTTGCAAGTCGAAGAGATCGCCGCCTACGTCGCCTCCGCAGCGCTCTCAATTCCGAAGCAAGGTCAACACAACCTGCTCTTCATCCCTGTCGTCCCGAAACCCGACCCTGTCGTCCAACCCCTCTTCATCATCGACTGTCCTCACCACGGGAGTTCCCCGGAGGAAGAAGATTTTCGTCACCGTGTATCTTGACGGCGTGGCCTGCCCTTTCGAAGTCGATTCGGGGTCGGCTAGAACCATCATTTCGACGCATACACTAGATCGTCTTTTCCCTCGCCGAAGCCGTCGCCGTCTCCTACCAACTGATGCCTGTCTTGCCGATTTCCAAGGGCACAGAATTCCGTTGGCCGGTGAGGCTGAATTTGAAGTCAACTTCAAAGAGCGGAAGGCGGCTCTGTCCCTAATTGTTGCTGAAGGGGACAGGGTAAGCCTCTTAGGGCTTGATTGGTTTGAACCGTTGGGCATTGCTATTTCTGGCATTAATGCAGTGTGTTGTGATAAATGGGATTGCTTGTATAACGAGTTTCCTCAGGTTTTTGGAAAGGGATTGGGAACCTATACAGGTCCCCCGGTTTCATTTGAACTGGATCCAAATGTACGGCCTATCAGGTTAAAATATAGGAAGGTACCGTTAGCATTGCGACCAAAGATAGAAATGGAGCTCGACAAGCTCATTGTGCAAGGGGTCTTAGAACCGGTACCATACAGCAAATGGGAAACACCCATCGTTACTCCTGTCAAACCCGATGGTTCTATAAGAATTTGTGCAGATTATAAGTGTACAATCAATAAGGCGTTGCAACAGCACTCTTATCCTGTACCTGTGATAAGTCATGTACTTGCGTCTCTAGGGGGGGCAAGGTTTTTGCAAAGTTGGACCTTGCCCAGGCTTATCAACAACTGCCTGTGGATAGCAATGCAGCAGAAGCACAAACCATCGTAACTCATAGAGGTGCGTTTCGAGTCAAGCGCCTCCAATTCGGGGTTAATGTCGCACCGGGAATCTTCCAGGGATTAATGGAAGGGTTGCTTAGAGGCCTCAAGGGAGTAATTCCTTACTTCGATGATGTGCTTATTGCAGGGAAAGATGAGGAGGAATTGCTTGAAAGAGTCAAGCAGGTTTTACTTTGTTTTCAAAAAGCTGGGTTACGTGTAAAAAGAGAAAAGTGTACGATAGGGGTTCCCAGTGTTGAATTCCTGGGATTCAAAATCGATGAGCAGGGAGTTCACCCAACCCCGGGGAAGGTATCTGCCGTTCACAACGCACCTAGGCCCCAAAACAAAACGGAGCTACAAGCTTTTTTAGGGCTTGTTAATTTTTATCATGCGTTCTTGCCTCACAAAGCTTCGGTAGCCGAACCGTTACACCGTTTATTAAATAAGGATGCAAAATGGGTTTGGGGGCAGCGTCAAGAAGAAGCTTTTCAAAATGTTAAAATGTTGTTGACGTCTAGCAGTGTCCTCACGCACTATGATGAGACAAAAATGTTGGTTCTGGCGGCTGACGCGTCGCCGTTTGGTGTTGGGGCAGTTCTAAGCCATATTATGCCTGACGGGTCTGAGGCACCAATTGCCTATTATTCTAGGTCGCTGAGTGGGGCTGAAAAGAACTACGCCCAAATTGATAAAGAAGGGTTGGCGCTTGTGAGTGCAGTTAAAAAGTTTCATGACTTTTTGTACGGAAGACGTTTTCTTTTAGTTACTGACCACAAGCCGCTACTTGGGATTTTCGCCCCTGACCGCCCCACGCCTAACATCCTGTCGCCCAGGATGTTAAGATGGACTCTATTCCTCGCCGCATACGAGTACGACATAGAGCACAGACCGGGCAAGTGTATTGCTCACGCCGACGCCCTGAGCCGATGCCCCCTGCCTGAGACTGATCCAGACCCGGCTCCGACAGCGGACATCTTCGCACTCGATGAACTTTCTGAGGCTCCATTGCGGTCTAAGGACATTGCCACATACACCCAAAAGGACTTAATTTTGTCCCGCGTTTTAAACTGGGTGTGGAGGGGGTGGCCGAGTGTGTGTAACGAGCCTGAGTTTAAGGCATATTGGGGGAGAAGAACTGAACTATCTATTTCTAAGGGCTGCGTTCTGTGGGGGAGTAGAGTTGTTATTCCCCCCAAACTAAGAGGGAGCGTTCTGAAATCTCTGCATGCCGGGCATCCAGGAATTGTGCGGATGAAGGCCCTGGCTCGGGGATACGTATGGTGGCCTGGGCTCGATGCTGACATCGAGGAGCGAGTTCGGGGCTGTATGAACTGCCAGCAGTCCCGGGCTGATCCGCCACGCTCCCCTCCGGCTGAACTAAACAGAGCTGAAAAGCCTTGGTCAAGGCTACACTTCGACTTCGCTGGCCCTATCAACGGCCAGATGCTTCTGGTGGTCGTTGATGCCTTCTCGAAGTGGCTGGAGGTAGTTCCCATGCGGTCAACGACAGCGGCAAACTTAATAAAGGCTTCGCGCCAACTTTTTGCCACCCATGGGCTACCTGACGTACTTGTCAGTGACAACGGGCCACAGCTTACCTCTAGGGAGTTCGCCGGCTTCCTAGAGGGTTACGGCATCCGGCACATCACCACAGCACCATTCCACCCCGCCTCCAACGGCCAGGCGGAAAGAATGGTGCGGACGGCGAAAGAGACCCTCGCCCGGCTGCAAGGCGAGGACTGGGACCATCGAGTGGCCGATTTTCTCCTGTGGCAGCATGTCACTCCCAGCTGTGCTACAGGGAAAAGCCCGGCCGAGCTTCTAATGGGGAGAAGGCTGACAACCCTTCTCGACCGCCTGCACCCAGACCTGGATGGCAGCAGAACCGTGCGGCCCGAACCAGCCACTCCATCCAGGGAGTTCCAGCCCGGAGACTTGGTCTTCGCACGGAACTACGCTGAGGGGCACCGGTGGCTTAATGCCGAAGTCACCAACAAATTGGGGTCTCGAATGTATGTGGTGAGGCTATCTGATGGCCGACAGATACGCCGCCACATCGACCAACTCCGGCAGCGATAGTCTCCTGCGGACCAGGAGATCGAGGCCGGAGATTGTTTCAGGCCCAGGGAGCAGTCCCACTTGCCTCCGGACGAGGTGAGTGCTGCTGGTTCTCGTCCAGAACCTGAGGCAGGGCAGACCCCTGCACTCTCGGACCCTGTGGACCCTGACAGCCCAGCAATGCCTGGCGCTGAGACCAGTGAAGACCCTGAAGCCCCAGAACTGAGGCGGTCCCAACGAAGCCGAAGGGCCCCTCCCCATTTAGCAGACTACGAGTGTGTTCCATCTAAGGGGGAGGAGTTGTTATGTCCTCAGAGACATAATGGTGAGCATACTGAGCAGGTGCTCATTATGCGGATCGGAAATGCTGCACAAGTATTGCCCAATCAGAGGGCTTATGGTGGGAACAACTGTGATTGGTCATAAGGTACAAAGATGATTGGTCCTTATACCTGAGCTGTGATTGGTTATGATATTCAAATGTTATTGGCGCGTTTTGTTTCTGTGGGTGTGGCTACCTCAGCCAGAACTGTATATAAACTGCTGTTTTAGGACTGTATTTTGTCTAGCTGGTCTAGTCCTTAGCTGGTCTAACTTGGAGCTGAAATAAAGCTGAAATCACTTTTGAACTGACCTCCAGTGTGCTGTCTCGTACTTATCAACCTGAGCTGCCACTGCATGGTCTGCCATGAAGAAAGATGTGGCAGGATACTTGAAAGGAAACAAACTCATTTGTTGAAGGTAAGAAGATAGCACAGCGTACAACTACACAAGATCAAAGAACGTGGGTTTTTTAGTACATTTCCCCCTTACTTTGTTATATTTAAAACCTTCACACGGCTGCTGACACGGCAACCATCGCTTTATCCAATCAAGTACTCATGGTATTTCAAGGTTTCTAAGGAAGATTTTAAGAATACACATCAAATTGTTTTGTTTCATAGGTAATTCAATCAACAATGCAAGAATCAGTAAGATGCTCACTAAATGTTTAAGCAGGGCTTTTTTTGTATAAAAAGCCCAGCAGGAACTCATTGACATAATAAGCCACACCCAACAGCAGAAACCTATTAGCATATTAGGCCAAACCCCTGACAGCACGGCTTATTGGCATATTAGGCCACACCCCTATGTTACCAGAAATGTGGTCATCCAGCCACACCCACCTTTTGCTTCTTATGCTGTTTACCTTGTTTGTTGTCAAAACCCAGGGCTTTTTTTGTAGCAGGAACTCCTTTGCATGTTAGGAGACACACCCCTAATGTAGCAAATCTTAATGAATTTCTGTTGTTGGGTGTGGCCTATTATGCTAATGAGTTCCTGCTCAGTGTGGCCAACTCGGGAGCCAGCCTAAACTCCGTTCCTGTGCATTCCTGCCCAAAAATAGCCCTGTGTTTAAGTAAGAAGAGCCCTGCCGGATCAGGCCAGTGGTCCATCTAGTCCAGCATCCTATTTCACACAGTGGCCAACGACTTGCCCTGGAAGGCCAACAGGACACAGAGGCTAAGGCACTCTGAATGCCTAGCACTGGTATTCAGAAATTTATCACCTAGAGTGGCCAGGCTGCTGACACTTGATAGCAAGTTAAGGGAACATGGGGGCCCGAAACAGTGTCCTGCAATGTTGTATAATTGGAAGTGATGTCACCACACTGTGGGACACTTTCTAGCATTCCTCCAAAATTCTATGTTTTTTTACCATAGTGTTCCCGGGGAAATCCTAGCATATCCTATGCTGCAGTGACATTATTTCTGGTTATCCAGATGGAAGTGCCATTGTAGTGTCACAGGACACCATTTGGGGAAGTCTCCTAGGAGTTGCCAGCCAAGGGCCGCAACATTGTTTATGGCCTCTGAATATGGAGTTTCCTTTTAGTCACCATAGCTAGTAACCTCTGATAGACCCAACCTCCATGAATCCATTTAATCACTTTTAAAGCTCATATCACTGTGTCATGTCATGTCATTTTGAAGATTGTCACTTTGTTGACAATGTACACAAAACTGCTATGACAAAGATGGGCTGCAGGTAAATGAATGGATACATGCCAGTCCCGGCTTCCATTCCCTGTTGCCAGCTGTCCTAGCCTTTTTCCTCTTGGTCCCTGCTTCCTTCATCTCTGAGTCACCCGGACCTTTTGCCTCTGTCATCTTCAGGCATCTCCCACTACTCCATTTCCTTGTACTCCATTCATTGCACTTTCCCGTAGCCACATAGCTTCCCTCCTTTTGGCTGTTGCTTCCTTCACTCTTCTTGCCGAGACTTCTTTTCATCTGTAGCCTCTACTCCACCTCTTCATTTCAATGCACCGATTCCTCTGGGCAATTACCACCGTCTCCTTGCCTTCTTCGTCAGCGTCATTCCTACTTAGTAATGGCAACTCGGAACTACAGTTGCAATTATCGTAATATTTCTAAATATCAGGCTAGATGCAAAACAGAGCTGCTAGGGCTTAACACATTTCTGCTCGCGCACTTTATTTGGAAACTGTACCAGCACTTTAGGATGGTGGATTGATGGATTTTAGGATAACCGACCTGTTTCTGGTTTGATTTGTTATGATGAATTTTATAATGGATTTGAAGTGTACTTTTATGTATTTGTGTAAGCCACCCTGAGCCTGCCTTGGTAGGGAGGGTGCGGTAGAAATCAAATCAAATAAATAAATAAATTTCATCTAATAACATTAAAATTAAAAAATACCAATACAAATACAGGCATTTAGAGACAAAATTAAGTGAGAAATCAGGGAGGAGAAAACTCCCATCGCTGTACACAGTAAACCATTCGAAACTGAAATGCAAAACTTTACCAAGCAGTTAATGCAACAACCATCTTCAATCATTACCACCATTAATTCTTTCCAAGACTAAATATCTACCCTTGCAAGTAAAAATATATATTCTCCACCCTCTAAAATGAATTTTACAAATTAAAGGGAAGACTCTCATCAATAGTGAATCGTTTTCCTTTGTGTTGTAGATATGCCCTCCTATGCTACCAGGTGGTAAATATACCTAAACTGGAGATTTGCCAATCATCACTGTAAACTTCTATCATCATGCATCACTTTATTTTAACTACAAGAAAAAAGTTTCTAACCTACCCACACGCATTCCCTAAGGGATGCCTCATATCGTCAAACTGTTTAGCATGTCTTTATTTTCAAAATCTTCAACCTAAAAAAACTAAATCAAATCATGCTTAGCTAAATTTAGTTGCCTTGATTTTGTCTTGAGTGGGGTATAAATACTGTAAGGCTGCGGTCAGGCATGCCTTTAGATCTGACTCAGCTGTGAATGCCTGATGGATCTAAAGGGCATGATCAGACAGTAAAGGTCCCGCAGCCATTGGCATCCCGTGCTGCCCCACCATGGAAGTAGAGTTAAAAGATACTGGGGAAAGTCCGGTCCTAATGCTTGCCAACAGGGCATGGATGAACTTCCCCCTGTCTGATTGCTCAAGCACGCACTCAAGCCATTGGGATGGTCTGCTCATTTCATCCCAACTCGATGCTGTCCCCCCACCCCTCACTTAGTGGTATGCGCATAACTGCATACTCCATGGGGAACCCTCCTTGTGGGGGGTTCAATTCCTTGTTTATGCACATGGGAAACAAAAGGCCAAAAAAACCATTCACCAGAAGGTGGCATCTCATCGTGTAGTTATGAGCTGAGCCCACAGCACACAGGGATATGTGATTGCGCGACTGTGAGTCAAATTCCACCAGAGGTAATAGGGACGCTTCTCCATGCCAAATGGCACATCTGACCACAGCCCTTATAAATCAATAAACTAATCAACAAAAGCAGGTAAGTGCCAATCAGTTCCAAGGCATTCCTAGCAATGAGTATTACACACAAATATTCATCTATAGAAAATTATACCATTTGTATTAGAAACTAGTAAGTTGCTGAAGATATTGGTGTAAACATCTTCATTGCATATGGTCTTATACTGGTTTTCTTCATTGCATTGTTTTGATAATCCACATTGAATCTCAATGTGAAAGGTGAATGATCAGTTAAAGAAAAAGAAAAATCAAGTTGACCAATGTGGCAATATTCCTCCACGCTGGGATCACCTGGGCAGACCTGACTGCCACACAAGAAGGCTCTCTGCAATACATTGGACCCTATGCCCTTTATTTACAGTAAGAATTGAATTATAGGACCTGAAAACAAGTGGTGGTATTGCTCCAGTAATAATCAGTATTTCTGGAGCTACTGAGAGCCAGTTTGGTGTAGTGGTTAAGAGTGATGGACTTTAATTTGGAGAAATGGGTTTGATCCCCCACTTCTCCACATGACACCAGGTCAGTGACCATGGGTCAGTCACAGTTCTCTCAGAGCTGGTCTCTCAAGAGCAGTTCTCTCAGAGCTCTCTCAGCCCCACCTACTTCAGATGGTGTCTGTTGTGGGGAGAGGAAGGGAAGGAGATTGTAAGCCACTCTGAGACTCTGAGTGAAGGGTGGGGTATAAATCCAACTCTTCTTCTTCTGCTACTAACAGAAAAGGCAAAAAGCCTGTCACAAAAAGCAAGAGCAGTTCAGTCCCAAAGTACCAGTAAGAGCAAAGCACAGACTGGAGAGGTAAGTATCCCCCTTGGAGACTTACCTTTTGTGAAGTCACACACAGAGAGATGCACAGAGAGAGCTATTAGTCTTCTAGCTGCTATCGTTTACTTATTTAATAACTTATATCCTGCTTCTCTCCTTTCTATTATTAACCCAAAGCGGATTACAATACAAAGGAAAAAAGGGGGGAGGAGGAAATACATCAGAAATAGGAAAGGGGAAAATGCATCTGAGTGAACAGCAGGTCTTCCTTACTATCTCTTTCTACTCAGCATTAGGCTACGACCTTCGTAAGGCACTAAAGTCTGTTTTCATTCTGCAACTGTGGGAAGAGAACTTTCTACTTCAAAGGCAACAGGCTCTCCAAACACTCAGCTGCATCTTGTCTGCTGCAATCCCATTAGCAAATTTTATTAAAGAATATTATACAGTATAGGGTTGCACCATCATAACTATTTCTAGGATGACTGGAATGCCTTTTTGAATGTCCTGGTTGTTGCCTTGCAATGCTGTTATTCAGAGGATTACTGCCTCTGAGCATAGGGGTTTCATCATGGCTAACAAATACTAATAGACATATCCCTTCACAGATTTATCTAAATCATTGTTTAACACAAGGGTTCCATGAATCAATCAATCAATATGGCATTGTGTATGGTATAGCCAAGAGATCCTAGGATTGTCTGGCAGCCTGTAGTTCTAGCTCTTTTTGCATTATGCACCACTAGGTGGTGGGCTAGACTTATTTGGGGGAGGGAACTGAGAGCTCTGAAAGAGCTGTGACTGACCCATGGTCACCCAGCTGGCTTCATATGGAGGAGTGTGGAATCGAATCCAGTTCTCCAGATTAGAGTCCGTCATTCTTAACCACTTGAGGGTTCCATCATGGCTAATACATGCTGATAAACTTTTCCTTCATGAATCTGTCTAATCATCATTTAACATGAGGGTTCCGTCAAGGTTAACAGATACTGCCAACTATGAATTTGTCACTATATCCCATGACTGTGAATTCCACAAATGTATTACTCAAGAGAAGAAATACTTCTTTTTTGTCTGTCTTGATTGAATCTACTGCTCTGAACTTCATTGGGAGGCCATGAGGATTATTGGACAGGGAGAGAGAGTTCCCCCTATCTGCCTTCTCCACTCATAATCAAATAAACCTCTGTCATTGCCTCCCTCTCACCAGTTATCTTTTGTCTGACCTAAAAAGCCCCCTGCTCCTCAGCTTGTCTTCATGGGGAAAGCACTCTAACCCATCAGTGTCAAATTTAAGGCCCGTGGGCCAAAAGTGGCCCACCCATGGCTTTAATCTGGTCTGGGGCTCTTTTCTTCCCACCTCCTCCCCTCCTGTCCTCCCCCTTTGAAGCTCAAGGCTACCGAAATTCCCAGCTCCCTCCAGTCTTGTCTTTGCCTTCTTCGGCAGGAAGCTCTTCTGGGCTTGCAAAGTTGCAAAGAAAATATGGAATGGGTTTTTCCATTAAGAAGAAGAAGAAGAAGAAGAGATTGGATTTATACCCCGCCCTTCACTGCCCAAAGGCATCTCAGAGCGGCTTACAAACTCCTTTCCCTTCCCTTCCCCACAACAGACACCCTGTGAGGTAGGTGGGCCTCAGAGAACTTCTGACAGGAACTGTCCTTGAGAGAACAGCTGTGCCAGAGCTTGTGACTGACCCAAGGTCACATCAGCAGGTGCAAGTGGAAGATTGGGGAATCAAACCCGGTTCTCCCAGATAAGAGTCCGCGCACTTAACCACTACACCAAACTGGCTCTCTTAAGGTCTCTGCACCCAGATAGACTACTCTGGGACTGTTTCTAGCAATATATATCTGTTTCTAGCAATAGAAACAGTGCTCTGGGACTGGAATGACAGCCCCCAGACTAGAATGATGGTCCCTAGCAATAGAATCTGTTTTCTGGGTCTGGAATGACAGGGTGCAGAGTGGAATGACAGCCCCTGGGAGTAGCAGGAGCATTCTGGGAATGGAATTCCACCCTGGGGGCCCTCATTCCAATCCCAGAATGCTTCTGCTACTCCCAGAGACTGTCATTTCACTCTGTTAGCAACAGCCACTGCCAGAGGAATGGGGAAATTGCAAGTCTTCCTAATGTGCAAGCGTCACACTAGGGATGGAAGTGAATTTGACCATTTTGGCTGATGGTAGATGCACATGCAGCCCTCAGAGTGAGTACCATTGATTTATGCTCTCTCTTTTCTTGTACTGAGAAGTATGGTCTTATTTTTTTAAAAAAAAATACCCTCCTGTCTATACTGCCATTATTTTGGATTTTTCTTCTGAACATTGAAAGATGTCCCATGCTGATTTATTTGCTGGGAACTATTGCAGTTGTGCAATTGAGCCACTCTCTGTTTCGCAGAGGATTCTGGGAAGCGTTCTAAGGCATACCCACTTATTTTGACCCAAGTGCCAACCAGGCCTGTTCACCACTGAGCTGTGTGAACTAGATACATGCCCTGGAACATACCCAATGCTCTGATGAGGTTGTGCAATACAGGGGAGGACTGGCACGGTTAGGCAAGGCAGCTTGTTCACCATTACAGCTCCTCTCATTAGAACTCTCTAATAGGCTTCCATAGAACCCCAGGGTTTCCTGGAACATCGTTTGGCAAGCACTGTCAGAGGGCAAAAGGGAAACTTAATTTCCCAGATCACAAACCCTACATGGCAAAAAAAAAAAAAGCAGCAAGCATGAGATCATCTTCATTGGCTGTGGGCCAGATGTTTGAGCTAAACGTTATAAATGCAGAGGCGCTATCATAAGTCCCTGCCTCAGATTGCTTGTTTTATTTGTCTAAGGGAACCGATCAGGCGGAATGTGTTTGCAATAAACATTTGGCACTTGTTTTATAGATTTTATGTGCCTTTCAGCCCAAATTTATAACCTGGGTTATCAAGGTCGCATCTCAGTAAGGAGTTACAGTATCAACTGGATATGATTTATGTACTTTTAGACTATACAGCTTGTCTTGATAACAAATTAGCCAGGATGGTTTCGCCAAACTTTGCACCAATGCTTCATATATATCTCATTCATTATCAGCTGAGGTGAAAAGGAGCGGCCTGCCTGCAATGGCAGGGCAGCGGAGAAGAAGAGTTAGACCTCCGGCCTATGTCACCCAAGTTAACAGGAGTGGCAAGGCTTGGGTTGGAGTTTCACAAGTCTAGATAATAAGAGATAGGATACACAACCAGACCCAGGAAGAATATAGGGCTGCAACACTCACCTTGAGGCTGTAGGTGATCACACACTGCTAGAACATACTCTGAGCACAAGGAATATGAGTTTTGGTGGCATCTCTACTCACACAGCTAATAAGCTGGACTGCTCTCTGGGACAGAGAAAGTATGGCTGAGTTCAGACTGGCAATTTGGCCTGCTATAGCCACTTTTCAGCTGTGTTTCCCAAGCGGATTAAAGGGGGCGTTCACACAGGCACATCTGCCTGGTGTTCCCCACCCATAGGCAACCTGTGCTGTTCCGCTTCGCTCCCACGTTAAAAAGATACCCAACAAAAGTGGTAGCAAAACCCAGAGAGCGCCTTTATCCTGCGTTATTCCATTTCCTGGAAGTGTGAATGCGAAGCCGAAAAGCTGGGAGCAACCAGCTTCTATAGTGTGCGCCGGATGTTCCCGCGCATAAGGCAGCAGCAATCGGATTGGCTGCACTCCACTCTACTGCCCAATGCGGTGCCAGTGCAACAGGGTCCACCCCAAATCAGCCAGATGCATTTATGCGCGAGCGCATATGTGCCCATGCGCCCATACACACATAGAGGAAAAAGCTGTTTACAGCTGCGCCTCTGGGCCAGCAGTCTGAACACTCCTGTGCACCTCCTCCCGGTATGCTCCTGCATCAGTCGGCGCAGTGTGACCGGGAAAACCCGGAACAGTCCATTCCGGGGTTTTTTTGCCATGACTGGCTCCTGCTGCAAACTGCCAGTCTGAACTCAGCCTATGTCACACCCAACAGAGGCCGTGGGCAGCTCCCCTTAGGAAAGACACCTCAACACATACAGCTCCCAATTAGGGCTGTCCACAGGCCTGGAGAAAAAAAGCCCTTTACCTTTAATTTAGGCTTCATGAGTGGAAATGAGTAGCTGAAGCTTTGCATGGCATGGAAGTAAAAAAATAATGGTGGTAGAAAGTGCCGTCTGGTCGCAGCCAGTTTATGGCGACCCCAGTAGGGTTTCCAAGACAAGAGACATTCAGAGGTGGTTTGCCATGGCCTCCCTCTGCGTAGCAACCCTTCTGGGCTTCTGTCGTGTTCTAGCGGAGGACCGCACACGTGGTCGCCTGTGCATGTGGGCAGGCAAAGAAGCAAAGCTTCGCATCCACAAACAACAGCCAGCTCGGATCCTAGATCAGTCAGTCAGGATCCAAGTAGGAGCCTATGGGGAATTGGGTGCACTGTAAATAAACCTATCACAGGTATGGGGTGTGGCATGCTCCAGGGATTTAAGCAGGCCTACGAGCCCGCTGTTTTGCCTTCAAGTCCTGATACTAAATAAACTATGAGCTGATCACTATGCCACGCCTCGGAACTCAGTATATTTCAGCTTCCTTAGTGGTCTTGCACTCAAGCACTAACCAGGGCTGACCCTGCCTAGCTTCCAAGATTTGTCAAGATAGAACTAGCCTGCAAAATCTAGGTCTGGGTGAGGTAAATAATGTCACCTGTTAAAGGGGCAGGACATTTTTCCTCCAGCCAGTTGGCAACCCCAGTCCCAGCGTGGGAAAACAGGCAATTTATCAGGTGTCGTACAGTACCAGGGGGAGGCATTAACTAACTCTCCGTGCCTGTATTCCTGGACTTCTGCAACAAAATGGGCTACCACTGTTCCTGGCAGGGGTCCAAATAGCTAGCGATGCTATGTTGGGGCCCTTTAAAATAAAGTCGTGGCCTTTTAAATCCCAGCTATTGGTTTTCTGCCTCTTTATTTCCTTTCCCCCGCGATCCACCACGGCTGAATTTCAAATTCTTCGGCACAACTGTTCAACAACAATCAGAAGCCATAAACTAATTTGACAAGAAGGCCTCATTAACATTGTTGAGTTTATGGCCACCCAGAAGATGTTGGATTCAAGGTGCTTGGCTACGACTCGGAGAAGTAATTTTGTTTAAGTCAAAGTTGTTTCTACAACGTAAACACAAAAACTCAGTTCCATCTTTACAGCTGAGCCGCAACCAACGCCTTCATCATCTTAATAATGACCATATGTAGAAAACGGCCGTGCCTGTCAACTCTCTCCTGTTGTACGGACTTTTTAAAAAAACAACAACTGTATTTCAGAATACGCCTGCCACTCAGCCCCCTCTGCAACCAATGGAAACACTTAAGCAAGGAAACCTTAAGTGGCAGCGGTCACCGAGAAGAGCAATTGTTCTCTAAACTTTTGCTAGGAGGGGCCTGCAATTAATCCCACTGATCCCAAAGAACAAGAAGCAAGCTTGATGCTTCGTTCTGACCCCTTGCAGTTTGTGAGCTACACATTTTCAGGTTGGATATTCAATAAAGGGGAGGAAAGAAAACACGGGTTGCGTCAGATGATGAGACTTACCTGGTTTTACTGGGCTTGTACTCAGACACCTCTGTACTGTGATCAAGGTTGTTTTTCAGGATTATTCCTTCACTGCATGATCTCTGGGGACAGGCTGGGAATTTAAAATGATCCAGAAGAAAGCCAAGCTGCATGGCCCTTTCTGAACAACAAACCAATCCTGGAGGGACCACCTAGCTGAGCATTGCCAACAACTGTGCATTGCACCTGTGTACGTTCTATGTACCTTTATATGCTTTTCACATGCTCAGCATGCACTGTCTCTTACCATGTCTTTTAATTGCTTTTTTTTAATGACAGTATATTTTTTGTTTTTATTTGTAGTCTTATAGATTCCCTCCCCCCTGGAAGAAGCGCAGGCGAAACACGTAGGGGCAGTATAATGAAATAAAACTATTCTTGTCCCCACCACACCGCTGACTCTTTTTCAGTCTGGCTACAGCCTTCTTCCCATAACCATGTTACAAGGTTCTTCTTGTTCATCAAGTGGCAGGTGATGCAAAAGGTATCTGAAGGGCTGCTGCCAGTCCAAGTAGATGGTACTGATCTCGGCAGACAGTAGTCTGACTCAATGGAAAGCAGTTTCTTGGATTTGTGTGTCGTGGTGAGCCAAAGGCTTGGATAAACTTCCTCTGGGCCTGCCTCCCGTTTATTTGCCGTTTGACTAAAATGCACCTCTGTGAAGGAGCCACTAGCTAAGATGTATGGATCAGCCCTGAGGCACAGCAGCTGGATATGCCTTGAAGGAACCAGGGGGTGTATCCTTCTCCTTCTTTTCTAAATCTTGCTGTTTTCATTGCATTGCCTCGGATCCTGGTTTCTGCATTGGCTAGTGTCAGCTCGCCAACTGTTTTGTTTTCAGTGCTCACTCCTGCATTGGTATGCAGATTTCCCTGTGTCGATACTTGCCTCAGTGGTCATTAGCCACCTGAGCCAAGTAATTCATGGCGAGGTGATAAATACAGAGGGGGAAACAGGTGCAGGGGAACTGACAGAGATCAATGAAGCTGTGTCAAGTTGTCCGCTTATTGTTCCCTTTGAGTCAGAAGCGGAGGAAGGAAAAGCTGCCGCTCAAAACCACATTCAGATACTCCGGGGCAACGCTGTACTGACTGTGAAGTCACCCCTGAACGGTCATAAATTTATGCAGAAGGTACCATAAAACCCAATGAACGAAGAAAGTGAAAGCAGCATGCAATGTAGAGGGAGATTAACCTCCCGACGTGGCTGTGGGAAAACTGCAAGGAAACAGATAGATGCAGAATCAGCCTAAGTCAACTTTATTGAATCCCATCTTGCAAAAGACCCATAGAAGACAAAGCATAAAATATATTTCAGCACATACCCCTGAAAATGACTGTGACTGGTAAAATCATACTGCATCTCCAAACTGAACTGTAATGACTGCATCCAATAGCCTTTTGCCTTTTAGATTTTGGTACACAGCAACACTGATCAGAAATGAAAAATCAGTAACTGGATCCTGCAGTAGCTCTTCTGCAATGTCTTCTAAAGCCGGCATGGTGTAGAGGCTAGAGTGTCAGATTGAATCTGGGCAACCCAGTTTCAAATCCCTGACTCTGCCAGGGGGAGCTCACTTGGGTGACTCACATACTGTTGGAAAAACCCACCTTGCAGGTTTGTTGTAAAGATAACATGGCAGGAGAACCATGTAAGCTGCTTTGGGTTCCCACTGTGGAGAAAAATGGAATATAAATAAAATGAGTTAGTAGGTAAATAACTAAATAAAGATCTTGTGCAGATGGAAATAGTTCTACACAGGCCTGTAGCCAGAGGGGGCAATTGGGGGTGACATCCTCCACGGATGAGCCCCACCCACCCACCTACCCATTTCTACAGTTTGCAAAGCATCACATGTGCTTGCAAGATCTGCCCTTCATTCCTCCGCTCTCCGGGTTAAAAACTTTCTCCATTCCAGACACAGATGATCTTCCAAGCTGTTAGCTTCGATCACCAAACAAAACACCTCTTTTCGCTTTCATTCGGACCAAGGAAGTGGATGCCCTCTCGATTTACATCTGCCTACATTGCTGCCTTCTGCACTTTGATGTCTTTGCCTTAGATGGGGAGATACCTTTTCCCATCATGTCGCCCGCCAGGTGTCTGGTATGGACATGCTAAAAATAGATGAAAACAGTGTGTGCGTTCATGGTGGTAGGGGGGGAATTAATCTGGTTCCAAAAGAGTCTGCTCACTCTCATAAAATGTTTTCTGGTTTCTCCCAAGATCTAGTCCCTGCCTCTGGCCTTTTGTCTGTTGCACTTCATCAGTCTGCGTACGCCGCTCGCACATTCCACCTCTCCGCCATCTGCCCTCCTAGATCGCCCAGAAGTTCTCGCAAACGTACTCAAGTTAAAACTTCCCCAAGCAAGTTTGAATTTACACTTGAAACCTCGCAGGTGGCTTTAAGGGAGATATAAAAGACATGTGCTGTCCATCCAAAGTGAATATCAGCGCTGAACAAGATCCACGTGCAATTTTCTTAAAGCAATTACCTCCAAAGAAGAACAATGGTAACACTGACTATCCAAAACATTTGCTTTAAATTTTACAGACTAACGATTTTTGCTGTAGGGGTTGCTTGGAAGTCTCTCTCTGTAAGGTTGCCAACCTCCTGGTGGTACCCAGATCTCTCTCTCTCTCTCTCTCTCTCTCTCTCTCTCTCTCTCTCTCTCTCTCTCTGTGTGTGTGTGTGTGTGTGTGCGATTCATCTCCAGGCAACCAAGCAGTTCCCCTGGAGAAAATGGCTGCTTTGGAGGGCAGACTCTAAGGCATTATACCCTGCTGAGGTCCCTCCCCTCCACCAAACCCTGCCTTCCCCAGGCTCCGGCCCCCAAATCTCCAGGTATTTCCCAACCCAGAACTGGCAACCTTCTCCCTGTGGGCTAATAGGACCAAGGGCCTAACTACACACTATGTTTTCTTGCATCCTCCCAAAGTCCGCACAATCAGAAGGACATTGCAAGTTCCTTGCTGGAAATATACGGGAGCCCAGTTGGATCAGAACCATGGTGCACGGGGGGAAAGATGCTTCAGCTTCCCTCCTGGCCATTTTCCCAACTTGAAACAGTCTGGGCGAGGGCTTATTTCCCCCCAGTGTGTACTGTTGGAGATATACCGAAGTTTCCTCAGTGGGGCATGGAGCATCCCCGGAGCTATTTCAGGTCAAGAAAATGGCACGGGGGAGGCATAAACTGCCTCTCTCTGCATGCCATGGTCCCAGTCCGAACTGGTCTCATACATGTTTTGTTCAGTGCTTAGTTCTTGTGGCCCTTTCTTACACACCCAGGGAAATGCTGATCGCCACTTTGGGGTTGGGAGGCGATTTTTCTCCAGGCTAATTTGGCCAGGGATCCTGGAGGGTTTTTGTCATCTTCTGGGCATGGAGTAGGGGTCACTGGGGGTGTGTGGGGGAGGTACTTGTGAATTTCCTGCCTTGTGCAGGGGGTTTGACTAGATGACCCTGGAGGTCCCTTCTAACTCTGTGATTCGATGCCTCAGAATTAAGTTCCCAGCACAGAGCTTGCAACACACGTTTGACCGTGCAGATCCAGGAAACATCAAGGACAAGAGGAAAATGTGATGTGCGGCCCTCAGTCCCAACCCTAACAAGTCACTGCCAGCCACAAGGGCTGGCCGCTCTGAGCCCTGCCTGCAGGTAGCCTTACGCCTTAGCCCTGCATGAACCGTTTCAGGAACAGCACGCAGACGTATTCCGGAGGCATAGAGGGAGCAGATAAATAGCATAGGGGGCAACTGGTTACCAACCAGACATCAGAAAGCAGTTGTGGAGGGGGAGTGAAAGAAATGCTCTTGCTACATTTCCTTGTACATTTCCTTGTAGCAAGAACTACGACACTGAACTCCTTCCAATTAGTAGATGTTTGAAAATGGCAGGAAATGCTTAATGATCTAACGTTGGGGAGGGGGCTTGAAGCGGAAAAGAATAAAAGCTGAACACATTTCCCAAATTACATATGCTGTATAGCTGCACCTGTAAACATGCCTGTAACATAGACTGTTTCCACAGTAGTGAAATTCCCCCCCCTTGATGTTTTTAAATCTGCACATTATGTGAAATTTTCCACAGTAGATATTTCCTCACCAGGCACAAACCCGAAGTTTTCCTCTTACCCCG
This sequence comes from Gekko gecko, assembly GCA_029375565.1. Taxonomy (NCBI): domain Eukaryota; kingdom Metazoa; phylum Chordata; class Lepidosauria; order Squamata; family Gekkonidae; genus Gekko; species Gekko gecko. The sequence continues at coordinate 300,235,680 of JAPDNY010000001.1, read as the reverse complement.
CGTTTTCGGAATCCCCAGTTTTAGCGAGTTCCAAAAATGTGCGGTAAGAAAGAGAAAACTTATCTGACATCTTTATCGGGAGATGTGCTTGGGAATGCCGACGGACTCCAAAAGCATCTAGCAGAAGTTGCAAACATCGAGTGCGTTGTTGGTGTCCAGAGGTCAATTTCAGAACCCTCCTGCAGGTGTGTAAAGAAATGACACCGTTTCCCGTCTGCCATATACACACCGATGAATGTTAACAGTCAGCAAAAACGCACTGTGCCAACTTTTCTTGGGATATCTCTAGAACAGAGGCACCAGGAAAGCTATCAGGTGCCCTGGTAATGACAATAACCATGCTGAGGAATCAGTACTTTAGAAAATTTTGGGATGTTCCTGGGATTATCATGAGATAGCCCACATTCACCGATGAAAGCCAGCCAGAAGACAATCTTTGCAACATCCACCAGACCATTTTGGAGCATGTCAAAATTTCTAAGTCTGTCTCCAAATAATATTACTTCCCCCCCGCAAATCTGTATAGTGAGTCAGGATACATCGACCCATCTCACCAATGGCTATCGGCATTCCCAGCTGTTCAACAGCATCACATATCTTTCAGGTCGAGTGTATTGAAACTATCCCAGTTACCAGTTGAAATCTTTAGGCAATATGGAATTCGTATTTCTGCATCATGTTCTTGCCCTTTTAAATTTGCCAGCAATGATTACATCTGGCACTTCATCCTGGCAGCGAAAACTATTTCATAAATCTCAGGCATGTTTTTTAAAATACCTTGATCTTTAACATGAGATAATGTAAGCTTTCTTCTGACTTGCCTGGAATAGGTTGTTTTGGGAACCCACCAAATTGCCTTTGAATTTTTTTTTTTCCATATGCCAAGTTTCTTTGAAGTTCTCTGCCCAGCCCATGAGGACTTTTTCCATGCCAGGATATTCGGGATCTGAAAACTACAAACTCATAACAGGAAGAATGTCAGCACTATCTTTTCAGAAACTGGATGGAAAAGAGGGAGGGGAACCATGTGGGATCTTGCAGAATGGAAAAGATTCATCGGAATGATCCCAGTTTCGGATCAAAAAAAACAGATCCCGTCCAATGAAACACATTCAGCTTTCAGGCCTAAATACGTCTCTCTCTCTTTTTTCCTTTTAAAGCTCTCTTGTACGAGAGTGTGCCATAACCACATTATGGTTTCTTTTTCCTGTTTTAAACAAAGCACCAGTAGGCGAGACATCTCAGTGGAAGGCCACGGCATGTGTGGGTCATCATGATGCTTTTTTATAGTCCCCTACAGTTTTAACTGCATTTCCTTCTTTCGTTCTATTTTTAAAATGATACATACAACATGACAAGTTTGTAATGTAATTCCCCCCCCCAAAAAAAATCCACATTTTTAACAGCATAGCCTATCTGAAGGGCAACTAGGCCAAAGTAAAGGTAAAGGTTCCCTTGCTTGAAAGCCAGTCGAACCCGACTCTAGGGTTGCGGTGCTCATCTCCGTTTCAAAGCCGAAGAGCCAGCGCTGTCTGAAGATGTTTCCGTGGTCATGTGGCCGGCATGACTAAACACCAAAGCACACAGAACGCTGTTACCTTTCCACCGAAGTGGTACCTATTTATCTACCTGCAATTTCTTGCTTTCGAACTGCTAGGTTGGCAGGAGCTGGAACTAGAGACGGGAGCTCACTCCGTCTTGTGGCACTCGGGTCTTGAACTGCTGAACTACTGACCTTCCACAGCCTGCAATTCAGCGTCTTAACCACTTGAGCCACCGCAGCTCCTAACTAGCCCAAAAGCTGTACTTAAAATGCAGGCTTGCTGTATGCCTGAGGGCAGTGGGCAAAGTCCTGACCCCAGGCTCCAGGCCCTACTTGGGCTCTTTGTGTTAGTGGGAAAAGAAGCAGCAGAAGCAGAAGAAGAAGAAGAAGAAGCTTTCAAGAAGAGGCTGGATGAATATTTGTCAGAGATGCTTTAGGCTGGTCCTGCACTGGGCAGGGGGTTGGATTGGGTGGTCTGTATGGCCCCTTCCAACTCAATGATTCTATGATTCTAAGAAGGAGAGGAGGAGGAGGAGGAGGAGATTGGACTCCTTCACTACTCAAAGGAGTCTCAGATCAGATTACAATCTCCTTCTCTGAGAGACCACTATTTTTTGAGAGAACAGCTCTGAAAGAACTTGTGACTGACCCAAGGTCACACCAGCAGCTGCATGTGGAGGAGTGGGGAAATCAAACCCAGTTCTCCCAGATTAGAGTCCGTGCTCCTAACCACTATACCAAACTGGCTCAAGGAGCAAAAGGCAAAGGTGGGGAACAATATCATGCAATGTTGCAAAGTCACTCCCTGCCCCCCAGATATTCCCGCTGGTTGCCAGAGCTTGGCTGGCAACCCTATTATTAGGGTTTCCAGCTCTGTGTTGGGAAATACGTGCGAGTTTGGGGGATGGAGCCTGGAGAATGGGGTTTGGAGAGAGGAGGGGCCTAAGCATGGTACAGTCCCACAGAGTCCACCCTCCAAAGCAGCCATTTCATCTAGGAGAACTGATTTCTGCCATCTTGAGATCAGTTGTAAAAGTGGGAGATCTCCAGGCCCCACCAGGAGGTTGGCAACCCTAGCTATAATGGGTTATCACCTCTGAGCTGTGAAATACCTGGATATTTTGGAGGTGAAGCCTGAGGTGGGCAGGGTTTGGGGAGGGGAGAGGCTTCAGTGGGGTGCAATGCCACAGAGTCCACCTTTCAAAGCAGCCATTTTCTCCAGGGGAACTAATTTCCATCTCCCGGAGATAAGCTGTAATAGCTGGAGATCTCCAGCCACCACCTGGAGGCTGGCAACCTGTAACAACTGATGGCACAGACACAAACAAGCACACACAGTATCTGAGGAAGTGAGCAGTTACTCACGAAAGCTCATCCCCTGCCATAAATTTTATCAGTCTTTTAAGGTGCTACTGCCTGCCATTTTTCTTCTCACCGTGACACAGAGAGTACTCCATCTTTCTGTGTTACACCTCTGAGGATGCCAGTCACAGCTACTGGCGAAACGTCAGGTCCTACAATGCCAAGGCCACACAACCCGGAAAATCTACAGCAACTAATGCTACTGGACTCTTGCACTTTCCTATTGCCACAGTTCCCTTGGGAGAGTGTCTCTTTGTTCATGACGTGTGGTTGACTATCGATCAGACTTAAGGGCCCAGTTCACGTGTGAGCACAAGCCAGGCTTTGACTGGCCCCATCTAGATGATTCCAGCCATATTCCCCAGCTTTGGTGACATACTAGCAAACATGGGGGCTGGTCGGCGGGACCATGCCGGATGGGGAGGTTGTCTACATCTGTGTTCTCCTCTCACTTCAGAACTGAGCGGCAGTCGTATCCCTTGCTAAAACCCACAGTTGAGGGTCATTGTCAGGAATGGGGGGCAAGAGCAATGCAAGCAGAGTTATATTATGATGCATAAGTGCGACTAGCGAATGAACTGTAAGCGCGCGCGCGGGAAACTCCCGGCGGGAGAATTACTTCATGAGTGGGAGACGACTCCGCCCTCCCTTCACCTTCACAGGACTGGAAAATTCTCATCAGCACAAGAATAGCCCAAAGCCTACATTCAAGGCTGCCGTGATAAGGAAAAGCGGCAGGGAAGAAGCTCCCACGTTACTGCCTGCATACCTACGCAAGCGCAAAGCAGAATAAGGAACACATAACAAAGGACTCCGTGAGAATCATCAAATACACATTTTCTGACACCATCCCACTGAAGGATTTGGGCAGACACAACACAGCTGGGGGGATTCAATTTTGGTGGTGCTTCTGTGACACAAGACCCCTCTCCACAAACCTGGCAAAATCTCTCCCTCTTTCGTGGCTACCAACCTCATGGTAGAGGCCTGGAGTTCTCTTAGGATTACAACTCTTCTCCAGACTGTAGACCTCAGTTCTCCTGGAGGAAATGATAGGTGTTGGAAAAAATAGTCAAAAACACTTAATTACTCAGAGTTTTCAACGGATCTTTGCTTCACTGGAGAGGAGACATTTCTTTCAGTTTAAAAAGATTTATTTCTAAGGGTAAAGGTACACAGGAAACCTACAAAGTAACAATCATGTCTAAGAGCTACACTGTTACATCTTACTTCTATAAAAGCAGTGGTCCCAACAAGGTACACAACAATGGAGAATCTCCTTCTTCTTGACCCCTAGAAAGGAAGCCACCTGAAACCAGTAACCAATCAGTATTACAAGACAGACTCGGATTTCCTGGGCTTTCTCCCCATTGGCTCTGTGCCAGGTTTCCCTTCCAGGTCAGTCTAAACAATAGCACAGAAAGGCAAACACGTTAACCCTATAATGGCTGGAATCTGAGACCTTGCAACCCATACAATTCCAACAGAGGGCAGACTCCATAGTTTCACATCCCCACTGAGTTCCCACTTCTCCCCAGACTCCACCTTCTCCAGGCATTGCCCCCAAACCTCCAGGAATTTCCCAAGCAACCTTAAGTGTGTCCTCTGTCCTGTGAACCTAATTTGGTGGGAGTTATATTGCAATGTCGATAATGACTCCTCAAGTACTTTGCTCAGTGCTGTCTACGGAGACTTGTTTCTGATTGTGTGAGGGAGGAGCATCAAGTGGTTGTTGGATAGTAAAGACAACAACAAGAAGGAAATGGTATATATGGCTATACCGAGTCTCAGAGGCCTCTGTGTTCCAGTGTTCAACGAGCAAAAGCCAATTGTTGCACATTTGGTGAGTGTGGCTTTCTCACGCACAAACAGCCCCAAATGCCCCTCAAAATGCTGCTCCTGAGGGATGGTGGACCCACAGGAAGGAGGGAGGAATTAAAGGGTTGGCAAAAATCAACACACACCTCCTTCTGCACATAGATCTATTTGTTGGGATCCAAACCCTACCAGTTCTTCTCCCATCAGAATTCGAGTAAACCATTTAGGCTATATATCCCTTTCCACTATGCCAGTTTGGTGTAGGTTAGGAGTGGCGGACTCTAATCTGGGAGAACTAGGTTTGATACCCCACTCTTCCACGTGCAGCTGCTGGGTGACCTTGGGTCAGTCACAGTTCTCTCAGAGCTCTTTCAGCCCCGCTTACCTCACAGGGTGTCTACTGTGGGGAGGGGAAGCAGGGCCGGCTCACCCACTAGGTGAGCTAGGCGCTCGCCTAGAGCGCGCCAGCCGCAGGGGCGCCAAAAGGTACCCCCCTGTGAAAAGCCCCCCCCCTGCATCTTCTCAGGCTTTCTTGGGGGCCCTGCAGCTGCGGAGCCTCCAGAAAAGCCGGCGCTGGGGGGAGGGGGAGGGGTTAGAACCCCCGCCCCTTCCCTGGCTTTCCTGGGGGCCCCGCAGCCGCGGAGCACCCAGGAAAGCCAGTGCTCTGCCGCCCCCCGGTCTCCAGGCCCCACCGGGAGGGTGGCATCCCCAGTGGGGGGCACCCCAGGTTGTCCTGCCTAGGGCGCCCAGACATCTGGAGCCGGCCCTGAGGGGAAGGGAAGGAGATTATAATAGGACCTCCGAGTGAAGGGTGGGGTGTAAATCCAATCTCCTCCTCCTCTTCCTCCTCTTCCTTTCCGTATAAGTTACTGTCCCTTTAAAAATGAGGGTTATTGAACAAGAATATCAACATTAACTGCCAAGTTATTTATTTGTTTGTTTATTAGATTTATAGCCCACCCTCTCCTGTACAACAGGGTTCAGAGCAGGTAACAACAGTCTTCATAAAATGATATCTATAAAATTAAACTATTTAAACAGATTTTTACAATAATACTAAGAGCTAAAAGATAGCACAAGAAAAGAAAGCACAGCCTAGTGCCTCTTAACTAGGGCGGAGAGTAAATATCCTACAATGAGTAAAATGAGAAATAACAGACACAGCAACACGGGAGGAGGGAAGGGGAAAATGGGGAAGCCGGTCTAGAATGGAAACGGTGGTTGCCCTCAGCCATAAGCCTGGCGGAACATCTCTGTCTTACAGGCCCTGCGGAACTGCATCAAATCCCGCAGGGCCCAGATGTCACTCGGCAGAGCATTCCACAAAGTCGGTGCCAGGGCTGAAAAAGCCCTGGTTCTAGTCAAGGACAGATGGGTGCTTTTCCAGCCAGGGATCACCAGTAGGTTGTAAAGCTCTGTGGGGGGTGTACCAGGAGAGGCGGTCCCAAAGGTATGCTTGCCCTAGACTGCTTTCTAGTTTTGCTTGCTAAGAACTGGAGCATGCACCACTTTAAGCACAAAACACTCTTTAAAAGGTAATACTGAGGTCCAGTCACATGGAGAATTTGCCGCAGGAGAGCCACGAATGTCGGGCGGATTTAGCGGGCGCGATCACATGGGAACATCTGGCAAGCATCACGCACCTGTCAGCAACCTGTAGCGGCCCGCTGAAGATGCGGAGTTTAAAAGTACCTGGGAAAGTCCTCTATCACCATGTGATCGCTCCAGCGCGCTCCTCTCGCGTCCCTGCTTCCTGGTTGGAGCTTGCCAGAAACATGCATGGATGGAAACAACACTGGTTCACCGCTGTCGCGTCTGATCGCATTGGGGTGCATCAAATTGCGACAGCGCAAATAGCCTCCCCTCCCCTCTGCGTTATCTGGCACATGTGAGTGGGGCCTTGGATTCCTACTTTTATTATGACTGTCAAGAGTTCTTTCAAATATCTAAAAAAATCCAAAAGAATTTTTTTTCATGACACTAAAAAAAAATCATTTGAGTCTGGAATATAATATTTGCTAATACGTGTGTGTGTGAGAGAGAGAGAGAGAGAGAGAGACAGACAGACAGACAGACAGAGAGGGAGAGGGAGAGAGAGAGAGGTGCTTCTCACTTATGGTGAGTAACCCTATGAATTAATGACCTCCAAAACATCCTATTGTTGACAGCCTTGTTCAGGTCTTGCAAACTGAGGGCTGCGGCTTCCTTGACTGAGTCAAATCCATCTCATCTTGAGTCTTCCTCTTGTTATGTATTGAGCCTAAGCCATTCCTCAAGCTGTGCCAGGAATGGGTTGAGCTTGCTATTCTAGAACAACAGATCGCCAGGATCCTGGAACAAACCGATAGATATGTGGTGTAATGTAAATAGCTTATCACTGGGAGTGGGTGGGTGTTGGGTGTGGTGTTTTGCACACTTTATAAGCGGGGCTCAAGCCCTGCTAGTCATTCTTGTAGTTGCTGAAATCACTTAATAAATGTTGCCCTGCAAGGCTTTTTATGCATTTCATGAACTGAAATAAAGTATGAACTGTGCACAAGCATGCTTAAAGGAGCTGTACAATGAGGTAGCCATGAGGAAGCCAGAGGAGACTGCAATCTGAGAGAGAAGGACACCTTCCTTTCTTCACTTGCTGTTCCAGTAGGCTCTACAAGGTTACCAGCCTTTTACCGGATGGAAGAAGGACCAGTTCCACAGTATGCACGCAGCACACCATGTCATACCTGAGCATGAGAAAAGAGGGCTCCAAACCACCATTAAGAAAACTCTCCAACACATGTAGGCAACCCCCTTCCCCCCTCCAGCACATGCAGAGCGACCATGCAGATCCAGAGACTCTATTCATGGTCACCTAGCAACTAATCCACTCAGCCAGGAGCTGGCTAATACAATCAGGATAACAATGACTGTGGCCGATGCAATCAGGATAACAATGACCGTGGCCGATGACTCATTTACCTACCCCCAGGTGCCAGGCCCAAGCTAAGTTTCTAGCTCTCAAACATTGACCACTCCTCAGTTCCCCCCTTCCCTACTCCCTTCAGCCAATAGTATGTTTTCTGGGACGGACTTACCAGGAGGTGTGACCAGGGGTTATGGCCAGCCCCCACCCTCATGCATAAAAGGGGCAACCTGACCACTTGCTCTCTCTCTGCTCTACAACCCCTATCGAATCTTTGACCCCCTTATGTCCAGCTTTCTATTCCAACCCCCTACCTCCATCTTTAAACTCTGGTCTGCAGCCTGAGTTCCACGTGTTGTCTGCTGGTTCAGACCACGTGTCCCCTTTTTCCAGTCTTCCCCTCCATTCTTCCATTGGAACGGCTCACACTACAAGGACAGGTAAATATCACCCAACAACAAATACCTGCTAATACAAATGTCCTTATATGTCTCTTTTTATTTCTTAGACTTGAGTAATTGTGTGTGTGCTTGTGTATTGTTTGTATGTGAAGAAGATTCCCAGTAAAAGACTTTAACTTCAACCTTATAAAGTCTCTGTGTCTGTTACTGATATTTCTGGAAGGGCGGGACCTCTGTATAAATTGGTGTTGTCACCCACAACCGATTGCTTATTGATAAGAGCTAATATTCCTCATAATTTTATTAATAAATAAGAGCAATCAGGTTAACATAAACTAGAGCTGATCACTGCAACGCGTCTAGAACCCAGCATTTAACACTCTTCTCCTGCTGCCTTTAGCTTTTCCCAGCACTATTGTCTTTTCCAGTGAGTCTTGTCTTCTCATAATGTGACCAAAATACAACAGCCTGAGTTTAATCATTTTAGCTGCTAGGGAGAGTTCGAGCTTGACTAGATCTAGAACCCACCGATTCGTTTTCATGTTGGCCCGCACTGTCCGTCAAACTCTTCCCCCAACACCACCTTTCAAATGAATACACTCTCTTCCTATCGGCTTTCTTCATTGCCCAGCTCCCACCTCCCTCCACAGTCATACAAAAATAAAACCATGGAAACATCCAAATAAGCATTCTTATCGACGTGTTGCTAATCTGACTTACAGGGACAGGAAATGCAAAAACAATTTAAGCATCACTGGCACAAAAGGACCAACAAGGTTTCAAAATTATGTCTTCATTGACACACACACACACACACACGGACAGACAACGCTGGGTTTTATTCCAGCCATTAAAAATAAAAAAAGGAATGCGCTAGCCCACATTGCTTTTTCCTTCCAGAAACCAGTCTTGCTGGCCATGACCTCTTTTTTTAAAAAAAAATCTAGTTAGTACGTTAATCTCCAGAACAGTCTCACTGTCAATAGCAAGTAACGTCGTGAATTGTACAAGCTTGCTTGGGTTTTTTTTCCTCTCCCCCCGCTCCCCATGTGCCTACATTCTCCGGGGACCTATTAAATACATGCACATGGCTAATTGCAGTTGCGGTATAATGAGGTGAGCTTTAGGAATTGCAAAGTTTTCCACTCCCTTCATCTACAGGTGATGTCTGATGCCCTGAATAACAAATGTGGTTGCGAGCCATTCCCAAGAGCACGGTGTGATTCACTCAGCTGCAGACGTTCTGGAAGAGAAGCCTCTGAGACCAGGCCAGCCACGGAGGAGAAGGGCTCTTCTGGCAAGGGTCTTTCCCCCCCCTTTCCTCTCCCCACTCCCCGGCAAAACATTCTAAACATATTTTTAACTTTCCAAATATTAATTCTGCTTCCGCTTCTCTCCACCTAGCCTTCCCCTCTTTGTGTTGAAGTGGAAAATGACCTTTCTGTCTGATCTCGAGACTTCTAATCGAAAATAAATCGCCGGTGCCAACGACGACGGCTGCCCAGAACAATAACGGGGAGAGAGAGCACATTTGGCAGCCACAAAAAAAAAAAAAGCGAGCGGAATTGGATATTGAGATATGTCTGTCTAGGCTTGCAGCCCTACCGAGGCTGCTGGCCCTGTGGCAGAGTGCCCCAATCCTGCCTCCTCCTCCTCCTCACACATGTTGTTGCACCGAGACACCTGGCACCTGTTCCTAGATGCAGCCCCTGAAGTGCTTTGGAGCAGGGCAGACGGAGGAGCATGTAGGCACAAGCTTCAGTTTTTCCTAAAGTGCAGCACCGAACCGGATGCTGAGCAGCAGATTTAGACTTTGCTAAAACATAAGTACTTGGGAAGCGCCTGGCTGGCTTGGACCAAAGGTCTGTTGGGATCTGTCCGAGGGCCATAAGGGGACGGCTAAAGTGGACGGCGCCCCGGAAATCTTTCTGCTGCCTTCCAGCTCCTGAACAACAGAAGGCAAAGGGATGGGTTGTTCCCGAGGCACCAGTGATAACACATACCCAGTGGGCTACCACTGGGGTTACCGACCCCTAGGTGGTGGCTGGAGATCTCCTGGAATCACAACTGGTCTCCATGGGACAGAGATCCGTTTCCCCTGGAGAAAAATGGCTTCTTTCGAGGGTGGACTCTGTGGCACTGCACCCCCACTGAGGTCTCTCTCCTGCCAAAGCCTTCCACCCCTGGACTCCATCCCCAAATCCCTAGGAACTTCCCGACTTGCAGCTGGCTACCCTAGCTACTACCCACCAGAGATGGCTTGACAGTTCGGTGGGGGTGGATGCAGAGTGTGAGAACCGAGAGAGAGAGAGAAGTACTAGTGTCGGCTTCCAGTTTGATTTGGGAGATTATAACAGCGGGAGATTATAACAGATTATAATGGATTAACACAACATAGTGTCATGGGGTTGGCCATGAGCAGCGATGCACGTTGTAAACTCGGCGGCACAAAGGCACCACTGGATCCTATTGATGCTATACGTATGACCTGTTCCTCCTTTCTTCCTTTTCTATTACTGTTCATTGGACCGAGTGGTCTTGAACAGCCACTGAGAGTTTATGTTTAAGCAGTTAATGGAAAGCTACCCACATGATGATAGGGTTTCTGCAGTTGTTTTAGAATGTTTCCGTATTTCTACGGCAGCCAAAAATCTAGCAACCTCCCATGTAACCCATCCATCTACATTGCTCAGGAGCTGTAAAGTACTGAGCAGGGTACATCGGTAGTGATACTGGCTCATACTTTATTGGAAGTGAAGAACAAGAGAGCGAATGCCGGCTCGCAGGCCGGCTTATATCCCTAAGGCGAACCATACCCAAACACACACCCCACCCCCGTGATAGGATTATTTACAGTGGCAAGAGTTCCATAGGTCCTTTCTCAGATCCTAGCCCTCTGATAGGAGCAGGCTAGGATCCGCTCTGGCTATTGTCTCTTGAAGCGAAGCTCGGGCTCTTCGCCTGACCGCGTGCGGACCTGACATTGGACGTGGTCAAACTCAGGACACAACAGTAGCCTAGAAGTCTCAGCAGCTGGAGAAGCAGAGCCCTTACTAAGTAGAGGAAATATCAGCTCCTAAGTATTAAAAATTCAGGGCAGACTCTGATTCCACCCAGATGGTTCCTTGATGCTTACAAGCCAGGCATGATGACTACACCTTTCCCCTGTAGTTTGGCTCTGGCATCCCATTCCCAGAGGTATGCTGTACAGGCAGAAGAGCCAGAAAGAGTAATCTCATTCCCTTCCAGTTTGGTGTAGTGGTTAGGAGCACAGACTGTAATCTGGGAGAACTGGGTTTGATTCCCCACTCCTCCACATGCAGCTGCTGGAGTGACCTTGGGCCAGTCACAGGCCTCTCTCAGAGCTCTTCTTTCAAGAGCACTTCTCCTCTCTCAGCCCCACCTGCCTCACAGAGTGTCTGTGGTGGTGACAGGAAGGGAAAGGAGATTGAAGCCACTCTGAGACTACAAGTGAAGGGTGGATATAAATCCAATCTCCTCCTCCTCCATTGTAGCCTCTTGACCCCAGGAATATATTTTTCAGACTCAGAAATGGCTGTTCGGGGAAAGGAACATGGAAAAGATCCATTTCTGTCAGTACCTATCAGGATCCATCAGTCAATTTTTTCTGCTTACCTCAGTGAGAGATTTTAATTGTTGATCACGTAATTAAATGTTATCAGCATTATTATGAAAGGAAAATAAGCTAGGAGGTTTAACAAAGATTATATCAAAGGTCCTTCCATCTACACATTACAAGGGCCTTGTGGTTTTGGGGGGGAAACGTGAAGACATGTGCAATGGGAGTTTCATGCCTCACACGTGCGATGGGACTTTCATTCCTCTCAGAAGCACACCAGCTCTTTTCTGTATGCAACCACACTACACAGGATAAAGTAACTGTAGCCTCATCTCTTCAGAGAATCACATTGACTCCACTGTAAAAAAAAAATCACATGACATATGTGGCTAAACATGTTTTACAACACAGTTAACAGTAGCTCAGTGGGGCAGTTTGAGGGCCCATTAAGTCTTTGCCAATGTGCTTAAATACCACTTTCAACACATTTAGTCTATCACAGTAAAAGAATAGTGTGTGCAAGGGCAAAGGGAAAACGATCTATAAAGTTTTAGTCATCAGGTTGACAAATGTGCCTTCAAGCTCTTATTGCTACATACCAGTTCAGTCAATAACTCTGGGATCCAGAAATCTATGTAGAAGTTCTCACAGAATTTTAGGATGAACGGCCTATGGTTATAAAATATCATTCATTCCTTTTGATTTCTGGTTTTCCTCTTAGGTATCAGTGGAAGTTTTTGAAACTACATGAAGTTTCTTTTGGTATGAGACTAAGTTCTAGTTCCATCTTGAACGATCCACCTGACAGACCTCATTTGGAGACAATAACAGCAATAAAATATTTCCAGAAAATGTAATTCGATTTGCTTTGCCATATGGAATGAAATCCCACCCTGTTATTATCAATATCCTTTTTCTGAAACTTAATATTAGGAAGAAAGTCATCATAAAAAGGTGTGACTGAGATGACCTGTCAACACCACATCAGCCGTCTCTGAATAATTTAATTGTGCTTTGGTCCTGTATCAAACAAACTTCACCAGAATCATGAAAATCTGCTTTTTTAATATTAAAAGATAGCATTCCGTTTTGGACAGCTGAAGGAAAATGCGTTGGTTTGTTCCACTCAGAGCAGACAGAACAACTTTGGACCACAGGGCTCAGATCCAACCCAACCAGTCTCTGTGAGGGCTTGCCAGTCAGTAGTGCCCATTCATTTAAACCATACTTATAGGCAGGGCTCTTTTTGTAGCAGGAACTCCTTTGCATATTAGGCAACACACCCCTAATGTGCCATCCCCAAGAGCTTACAGAGCTCTCCTTACAGGAGCTACTGTAGCTCTTGGAGGATGCTACATTAGGGTGTCGCCTAATATGCAAGGGTCTGCTACAAGAGCCCTGCTGATAGGCATATGAAGAAAAAGAAGAGGAGAGACTGGATTTATACCCTGCCCTTCACTACCCAAGGGAGTCTCAGAGCGGCTTACAAACTCCTTTCCCTTCCCCTCCTCACAACAGACACCCTGTGAGGTAGGTGGGGCTGAGAGAGCTCCGACAGCAACTGGTCTTTTTCAAGAACAGCCGTGCCAGAGCTTGTGACTGACCCAAGGTCACAGCAGCAGGTGCAAGTGGAGGAGTGGGGAATCAAACCCGGTTCCCCCAGATTAGAGTCCGCTCACTTAACCACTGCACCAAACTGGCTCTTTATGCAAAGTCTTCAGACATAACTTCATTTTCATTTTCGTTTTCCTGGCCTTGAGCAACATATTTCCATGGAATATCGGTCTGGTAAAGTTGCTAGCGCATCACCTGATGTGATGATGTCACTTCCAGGTCATGCTGGAAGTGATGTCATGGTGTGGGCATGATGCCAATCACCCCCATTTCTCCCAGCATTCCCTCCCCCATCCTGCCCATCAAGTCGGGAGCAGGAATAGCCATCAAGGGGCAGATGTCCCACCAAAGCAGGAGACCTGTCTTCCCTACATGTGGGCTAGAGAATTGTTTGTGTATGGAAGTGGGTTCATTCGAAGGGGTTCAAATAAGTAAAACTATGTTCAGTAGAAGCAAAGTCTTTATTCAGCTGACCATGGTCAAGCAAAGTATCTCTACAACAGTTCAAGACACGGACAACTTTACAGACAAAAGCATTAGTATATATAGACAGGGCTTTTTTTGTAGAAAAAGCCCAGCAGGAACTCATTAACATAATACGCCACACCCAACACAGAAACTCATTAGCATATTAGGCCACACCCCCATGTTACCAGAAGTGTGGTCATCCAGCCACAGCTACCTTTTGCTTCTTATTCTGTTTACCTTGTTTGTTGTCTAAACCCAGGGCTTTTTTTTGGAGCAGGAACTCCTTTGCATGTTAGGCCACACACCCCTCATGTAGCCAGTCCTAATGAGTTCCTGCTGTCATGAAACTGGTCTCCTTTAAGAGAGTTTTTCTGCCAAAGCTTCCTTGACTATAGAAGTCATCATCCCCACCTGTCGGATTGTTATCAGAATTGCTGCTTCAGCTGGCAGAAGTAATTAACTTGCAGCAGCTGAGAACTGTCATCTAAAGTGGTTGACAGCCTGCAATTTAGAGATCTGTCCTGGTAACAGCTTTCTATTGGCTAAATGGCTTTTCCTTCTGCACGGAGAACTTCAGCTCCCCCAGAAAAAAATCTGCCCCACAAGCCACAAAATCCTGGCTACGGGCCAGAGACCAGGCATCTGGCTTATTCCATGCTTCATGCAAGGGATGTTTGAACACTCACCTATATGGCTCACAATTGCAAACAGAGACCTGGTTTTTCAATCACAGGTTTGATAGTTCATTGATGGGTTTGTGGGTGTTCAGCAGACTGTTTCACTGTATTCCTTACCAATCACACAGTAGAGTGCAATTGGCATTTCCACACATACGCATTCTCTCACAGCCGGATTGAGTTCTACTCTCCAACCCATCCTTGCTGCACAACTGTTCTGCTCATCCAGCAATTGTTTAAATAGACAGATCACTCACAAATCATATAAATCAGTCATCAACAAAGATCGTGTTTCCATAAAATCGTAACTTCCAATATTTCTCTAAGTAGTCCTTCTTTGAAGGTTTTCAAACAGAGGCTAGATGGCCATCTGACAGCAATGCTGATTCTGTGAACTTGGGCAGATCATGAGAGGGAGGGCAGGAAGGGTTGCATTAGTGCTTAGTTCTTGTGGCCCTTTCTCACATGCCTGGGAAATTCCTGATTGCCACTTTGGGGCCAGAAAGCAATCCTGGAGGTTTTTTTGTCATCTTCTGGGCATGGAACAGCGGTCACTGCGGGCACGGAGGGGGAGGTATTTGTGAACTTCCTGCATTGTGCAGGGGGTTGGACTAGATGACCCTGGAGGTCCCTTCCAACTCTAGGTTTCTATGATTCTATTCTATGACTCTATGAATCTGCAGCATCTTTGTACATGCAGTGTTTTGGGGAAAAACAGTGCAAACCAGTTTCACAGACTTCACAGATGCTCTGCACGAACCAAACAGACCAAGTGTTTGACTCATATCTGGTCGCCACCTTTAAGCATATGAAGTGCAGCCATCAAAGAAGTCCACAGCAAAATGTGTAACATTCCTAACCTGGATGCCCCTCACATGTCCCTCTGTGGGGAGATGTCCAAGCTGCCATTTCAGAAGTTATCCAGAACTGTGGAAAGACTGGGCTGGACATTCATGCCTGACCTTCTGGGCGATTCCAGACAAGGGGTTAGATCCAGACTAAATTTCCCAGTGGAAGAATGGAACTTGCCTGCTTCCCCCTCCAACTATAGCCCACTGATCTCCTTGGAACGCTGCTACTGGGGGACGGAGGACTCTGAAGAATGACGGGAGGGAGGACAGCTGTGGGAAAGGAGAACTGGTAGAAATCAACAATTTAGCCTGGATTCAATTGAAAATCCAACTGAAGAGCCAATTGTTCCCAGGACATTCATAAATCGTCACACTTCACTGGGATTGTATACACTGCATATAGGGATTGTTTGCACTGTAAAGTAAATGTTACTCTTGCTCGAAAGCCAGTCAAATCCGACTCTAAGGGTGCGATGCTCATCTCCGTTTCCAAGTGGCGGCCCCTACCTGGTGGAATGAGCTCCCGGAGGAGATCAGGGCCCTGCGGGACCTCTCACAGTTCTGCAGGGCCTGTAAGACGGAGCTCTTCCGCCAGGCTTTCAATTAGAAGCCGCCACTTCCACCAATGTTTCCTCTAAGCTGTGGAGTCTTGTGAGCAAAAATTCTACTTTTGTGAGCTACTGGCATTAAAGTTGTGAGTGAGCAATTTGGCTGCTGCATAGATTAGTTTGCTCTGGAGCCCTCCTTCCTGAGCTAAGACAAAAATGAGTGAGCCAGAGGCTAAAAAATGGTGAGCTAGCTCACACTAACTCAGCTTAGAGGGAACACTGACTGCCACCACCAGCAGCTACTTTGTGGTAACAACCGGGTAATGGAATGGCCCAATATAAAGATCGAGCCACAGTATTGCGATGGATCAGTACCACCAAATCGGGTTTTTGAGTAATATCTATAGGTCACCATCTTGATTCGATTGAATGACCAATATCACTGAGCACTTTATCTTGTTAAACAGGGTTGTTTTTATTCTGTTTTTAAATGTTTATATTTGGCACGTGGTACCCTGGATGTAAGCCGCCCTGAGCCCATCCGCGGGGAGCGCAGGATAGAAATTTAATAATAAATAAATAAAGCTGAAGAGCCAGTGCTGTCCGAAGACATTTCTGTGGTCATGTGGCCGGCATGATTAGATGCCGAGGTGCATGGAACGCTGTTACCTTCCCACTGAAGTGGTACCTATTTATCTACTTGCAGTTTCTTGCTTTCAAACTGCTAGGTTGGCAGAAGCTGGGGCCAGAGACGGGAGCTCACTCCATCAGGCAGCACTCGAACTGCTGAACTACCAACTTTCCAGTCTGCAGTTCAGCATCTTAACCACTGAGCTACCACAGCCCCTTGTTTGCACTATATATAATAACAATTTGTTTTTACACTGTTCAGGACAATTGCTCTTTTCCTTTTCTTTTTGTGGCCTCTGGTACTTGGTACATTTTGTGGCTTCTTACAGAGGTCTCAACTCTTTCCCACTCTTAAAAGGGGAAGACCTGCATATTTGGAAGTCACTGAAGTTATGCAATGTTGAGACAAAAAGAAAAAAGGAAATTAAGTTCTTGTTGGTAGTAGGTAGATCTGTGCATAATTAGGGTCTTTTTCAAGAGGAGGATAAAAACTGTGTTTGAAGGCTATGGAAAATGGTCTTGCCAGACACCAGTGCCAATAAGCATTAAATATATTACATAGGTACATCAGTATATTCCAAGAGATATCACTGTGCATGCCAATAATGTCATGTAGAAGGCTAAGCAGAAATAGGTTGTGAAATGTAGCCATATTCATCTTAAAGAAACCTTCACCACTAGGTAGTAATAATGCAATCCTAAGAAGAGCTACACCCTTCTAAGCCCATTGACTCCAGTGGATTTACAAGAGTGTAATGCTATTTGGAATGGCACTGTAATTCTCTGTAATCTGTGGACTTGAATCTGGGCAAACCAGGTTTGATTTCCCACTCTTCCTCATGAAGCCAGCTGGGTGACTTGGGTCACTCACAGTTCTTTCAGAGCTGTTCTCTCAAGAGCAGTCCTCTAAAGAACTCTCTCAGTCCCACCTACCTCACGTGATGTCTGTTGAGGGGAGAGAAAGGGAAGGATACTATAAACCACTCTGAGACTCTGAGTGAAGGGTGGGGTATAAATCCAATCTACTCCTTCTCTTCTCCTTTATCTTCTCCTCCTCCTTTGTAGAAATGCATCACCCAATATAATAGTTTTCCAGGGCTGCAGTCACACACACTAAATAATCCACTTTCAATCCGCTTTCAATGCACTTTCCAACTGGATTTTGATAGGCCACACAGTAAAATCTGATTGGAAACTGCACTGAAAGTAGATTATTAGTATGAGTGACCGCAGCCCAGGTGAAAGTCTGGGAGAAGAAACCCCAACAGGATTTTTGGCCAACGGTGTTGAGATATGCCATTTCCATTCATTGATTTAAAATATTTCTACCTCCACCTTATCTCCTTAGACTTCAGGCAGCTAACAAAGCAACTCCAGTTGCCAGGACACAAAAACAGTACAACAGTCCATTGACAACGTTAAAAATGGAACACAGGTTAAAAACACAGAGATTTCTAGGGAGACCAGGGCTAATTTGGGGCAGGAATGCACAGGAACGAAGTTCCGGCTGGCTCCCGAGTTGGCCATGCCCAGCAGGAACTCATTAGCATAACAGGCCACGCCCAACAGCAGGAACTCATTAGGATTGGCTACATTAGGGGTGTGTGGCCTAACATGCAAAGGAGTTCCTGCTCCAAAAAAAGCCCTGGATTTTGACAACAAACAAGGTAAACAGAATAAGAAGAAAAAAGTGGATGTGGCTGGATGACCACACTTCTGGTAACATGGGGGTGTGGCCTAATATTATAATTAGCTGCACAGTCAGGGTGTGGCCTAATATGCTAATGAGTTCCTGCTGGGCTTTTTCTACAAAAATAGCCCCGAGAGAGACCATTATTATTAATAACATTTGAAGAGTGTTCTGAAGTGTTCAAAGTGCTTCATGTGCACCACTTTGCTGCAGCCCTTACAACGACCCTGACCAGTACTGTTATCCCCTTACGGCAGACAGGAGAGCTGAGATGGAGAGTTTGACTTGCTTGCCCTAGGCCACCTAGAGAATCCATGATACAGAGGAGTTTCAGACCAGGGACTTCCCGATTACCAATTCAGCCACTACTAGTCACCAGCTTTCATTAATACGAACTCCCAAATGATCTATA
Organism: Gekko gecko; assembly: GCA_029375565.1. Taxonomy (NCBI): domain Eukaryota; kingdom Metazoa; phylum Chordata; class Lepidosauria; order Squamata; family Gekkonidae; genus Gekko; species Gekko gecko. The sequence continues at coordinate 300,217,184 of JAPDNY010000001.1, read as the reverse complement.
TTCCTCTGACTATTACACGCTACCCAAAAGATGATGAGCAGTTCTTGAAAGTAATTTGAAAAGCTAGGGGAATTATCCAATTATCCCGCTGAGCAGACTGCTGGGACTGAACCCAATGTGTTCATTCCCTGTATGCAATTTAATTGTCTGCATACTTCCTCGGATAGTTGGTCACAGAAGAAAAAAAATCCGAATAACGATTCCAAGACGCAACAGTAAGGGTCCAACTCAAGAGTATCGTATAATTATGGTTTTGAAAATCTTGAAAAATTGAGGACAATTATGTGGAAACTTGGGTAGGGAAATTTGCTCTGTATCACCCACCCTTGGCTCGTGCAGGGAAATTAAAGCGTTCCAACATCCTGGAATCTGAACTTTTCCCCTTTGTTATTCGTTTATCTAGATTCATTGTCTATCCTAAGCCTGACGTATTAAGGTAAGTTACTTGTACAGTGACAGCGTGTTTGAAAAGTACATTCATAGATAAACATCAGGGCTATTTTTGGGCAGGAACGCACAGGAGCAGAGTTCCGGCTGTCTTCAGAGTTGGCCACGCCCACTATAGCCAAAACTTCTGTGTGCGTGGCTACAGAAGGAAGGCCTGGAGAGCAACCCCCCGTGACTCCAAGGCAGGCGGGCCGGAGGGAGGGGGGCCTGGAAGGATTTATTTATTTATTACTTTCAATTTATATCCCGCCTAGCCAGGAACTGGCTCAAGGTGGCGTACAATAGTTAAAATATCATAAAACAATAAAATATAATCGCTACAATAAAATTCAATAACAAAGGTTACATAAAGTGCTAGTATCACAAAGGCGATTCCTATATCCTCCTCCCAGTCAGGCGGGCAGCAAGTCCTGTATCACACTTCCCGTCCTGCAGGCAGTAATCCCATGCCATAACCAGGTCCATAAGGTGTTCCTTTTTCAGTGCCTCTTTCATCAGTGGCGGCCCCTAATCAAAAGCCTGGTGAAAGAGCTCCATTTTACAGGCCCTGCAGAACTGTAAAAGGTCCCACAGGGCCCTAAGATCTTCTGGGAGCTCGTTCCACCAGTATGGAGCCGCCACTGAAAAGGCCCTGGCTCTGGTTATTGCTAGTCTGGCGTCCCTCAGGCCCGGGGACAGTCAGGCAGTTCTGTGATCCTGACCTCAGTGCTCTCTGGGGAATATGTGGGGAAAGGCAGTCCCTCAGGTAGACAGGATTGGGGATGCATTTAAATGCCTCCCCATGCCTTCCCCGGTCTGTCGAAGGGCCAGCTTGCCCGGGCTCCCCGCAGCCTGGGCAAGCCAAGGGAAGGCATGGGGTGTGGCCTAATATGCTAATGGACTGTGCTGTCAAGGCCTAATATGCTAATACGTTTCTGCTGCTGGTTGTGGCCTATTATGCTAATGAGTTCCTGCTGGGCTTTTTCTACCAAAAAAGCCCTGATAAACATACAGCACAGATAACTCTATGGATGATCGTCATGTTCTTTAAGAAATCAAAACAGTTCTGGACAATAGACAGTCACCAAATGAGCTTCCATGGCAGAGTGAGGATTCTGTCCTGCAGCTCTAACCATTACACCACACTATTTTTCATAGGGTGGCTGTTGTTGAACAACAGCAAGCAGTTGGGCCCAAGTGAGTCCCGCAAGTTACCTGGTAGCAAGTTGCCCTATGGCTGCTGCTGGGCCTGGCCTCAATGATTTCCCCCTCAAATGCCAAAACAGCCCTGGAGAGGACCTTGCCCCTTCCTTGGGGTTCCAGCCTCCAGGTGGAGCCTGGGGATCTCCCGCTTTTACAGCTGGTCTCCGGCTGACAGAGATCAGCTCCCCTGGAGAGAACGGCTGCTTTGAAGGGTGGAACAAATGGCCTTGTACCATGCTGAGGCCCCTCCCCTCCCCAAACCCCGCTCTCTCCTGGCTCCACCCTAAAATCTCCAGGTATTTTCCAGCCCAGAGCTGGCAACCCTCATTGTAAGGAGTATTAAGTCAGTTGAAGAAGCAATGAGAATATCTTGGTCGAGATGCACACAGCGCTCTGTAGCTCAGTCGTGATGTCCTCCTACTCATGATATCTGTACTTTTCATTTGCTTTCCCCGGCCCCTACCTAATGACAATGGCCTTTATAGTATCACTGGTTGTCATGGAGATCGCATCCAAGGGTTAGAGATACAGGTAAGGGATCTGCAACAGGAGCCAAGCATATCACTTTTTCTTTACAGTCCATGGCTCGTCTTACCAAAAGAGAGGAGAATACCATTTCTAAGATAACTTGTTAAAAATCTTTAACAAACAGGTAAGGATAATTTGGAGGGCAGACCTCGATGGCATAGCTGGGTCACATGGATTAAGACACCATATACAAACCATGTGAAGCTTAATGCTTGAAGGACACACCCGATCGGCACCTTCAGGTACCAAAGTCTGTGGTGGCAGAGAAAGTTGATCTCTGGACTCCTTGGATGAAATTTGATTTGATGAGATAAAGGGGGACTGTTATTCAGTATTCCAAACAGAGATTAAACTCCTTCAATACAAAATATAACTCCAGTTGTTTGGGTGGGCTATAGGAAGTAACTCCTATTGTTATCAGTCAAAAAACAGACTTTTTAAAATGAGGCCCTGGTTAAGCAAGGGCATCCAAACGTTCCTCTAAATGGCATGTATAGATTCAAATCAGTAGCATCATAGAGGCCAACAAGATGCTCAAGGTATGCCCTGACCTGGATCGCCCAGGCCAGCCCGATCATGTCAGATGTTGGAAGCTAAGCAGGGCTGAGCCTGGCATGTATTTGGATGGGAGACCTCCAAGGAATACCAGGGCTGGGACGCAGAGGCAGGTGGTGGCAAGCCTCCTCTGAACGTTCCTTGTCTTCAAGCCCCACTAGGGGTTGCCAGAAGTCAGCTTGACTTCATGGGGAAAAAAAAATTAAATCTGTTCAGGGTATAAGCTTTTAGGAGTCAAAGTCAGATACCCAATAAGCGATGGAGGAAACTTAGACTCTCGAAAGCATAAATCCTGTCGGTCTCTAAGGTGCTGTTGAATCTAGTTCTTCTTCCACAGACTAGCACAGCTATCGTCTGAAACTATGGATTCAGATTACTCTGATAACTCACATGAGTCTTTCGTTAATGATTTAAAGCTACCTGAGGAACACGGCTACTATTCCTTTGTGGCCAACTACAGATATAAACAGTCAGAGCAACCAGGAATTGGGGAATGACACTTGCTCCTTTTCAATGGTATGCGTGTTCTTCCGGCAGAATCAAGTTCAAGAGAAAATTTCAGCAAGAGAAGGAAAATGCTGTGCACAGAACTAATTGGCTGGCCCTTGGGGCACCCTGAAGCCACCTCCCTCCTTTCCCGAAACAGGTTTTTTAAAGTTAGGATTGTGGGCCTTTTTTATTTGTTTAGATGTTTTTTTTAACTTGTTTAAGCATGGGTTAATCAGGTAGGGGTTTTTTGTTTATTGAAATACTTACATCCCACCTTTCCTTGGGGCTCAGGGCAGCTTCCAAATCACAATGGAAACATCACAATTTAAAGCCAACAAGATAAAACCCTAAAGTGACACCTCCATGTGTGTGTGTGTGTGTGTGTGTGTGTGTGTGTGTGTGTGTGTGTGTGCACATGAAATGCTGTCAAGTCACAGCCGACTTATGGCAACCCCTCATGGGGTTTTCAATGCAAGAGCTGTTCTAGGGTTGCCAGGTCCTACCTGGCTTCTGGCGGCGGGCTCTTGGGTTCGTTCTGGGATCCTTGTGTGTGCACTGTGACGACATCACCCAGAAGTGACATCATCACGTTGCCGACGTTTGGGGGGGGATGACACTCTAGTTTTTGGGCAAAACTCTTTGGTTTGAGCCCAATTTTACCACAGAATTTTCCCTCAAAATTTTCCTAGCATTGTTGTCTGTTCCAGTGACATCTGTCTTCTCATAACGTGACCAAAGTACAATCGCCTCAGTTTAGTTTCTAGGGGGCGGTTTCAGCTTGAATTGACCTAGAACCCCCTCATTTGCAAACCTGCAGTTCACAAGCCATTGAAGGCCTTGGCAAATATAATGGCCTAGCAAACCCTCCCTAAAAATGTCTCAATACGGTGCCTTCCTCACCCTCTCAGGTGCTTTAAGGTAACTGGAGGGAAATTAAATGATTAGCCAGCATGAAAAGGGAAGGGCAAAATGTAAATCATCAGGATTCCAAAGCTGGATCCAACCTGTGCTGTTTCAGAAAAGAAGGCGGAGGGAAGCCAAGGTCACCCTTGCAGCAGGGGGAAAAAATCCACCAATTCCCCTCTGTAGATATATCTGTACACAACCCAGCCCTCATTTCCTCCGTAGAATTTCAGCAGATGGGCTGAGGGCCTTTGTGTTACAGTGCCTCCAAAAGTGCAAATCTCAGATGTTTCTGTGGGAAAGAGCCGTGTTGGGACATCTAAAGTGACTGCTGTATGACATTCAGCAATTCCAGCAAGACTTGGGGCCTGATTTACTTACACGCAGAATGCGCTCTGCTTCTCTCTTACAGGTGCACTCATGTTCACAAAGATGCTGGCAGGACTTCTGCCCCTGCACTGGATCATGCTTATCGCTGGTAAGATGCATTCCTGGGCTGCAACCCAGCCGACCCCTCTGACCCTGGTACCAAATGTTTGGAGGAGGCCTTCGCTTTCTAAGCAGCAAAGGGTCTACGTGAAAACCTAAACTGGAAAAGGGCTTTCAATTGTGCTGTGGTTCAGCTCTGAAGCATCTTTTCTCTTCCAGAGCTGAACTCTGGTATTAATCCCTTAAAGCTTCAGCACAGAACATGTGCTGCACCTTACTTTGTACAACTGCTTTTGGAACCGGGCTATCAGGCAAAACTGGGTGACATCTGAGACAAACAAAAGCTGTTCCCATCTCTATGACCTCTAGGGATGGCAGCCTCCAGGTGGGACTTGGAGAGCCCCAGAATTACAGCCCATCTCTAGACTACACAGGTCAGTTTCCGTGGAGAAAATGGATGCTTTGGAGGGTGGACTGTATGTCTTTGTACCCCACTGAAGTGTAATCCCCAAATTTCCTGGAGTTTCCCAACATGAATCTAGCAATCCTACCCCCTCACCCCCCACTGGTGGTCAGGAGGGACTCGTCAACCCAAGTGACCATTGGCCCATTTGGTGGCCATATGCCTAAAATACTGCATCAGATTTTGATACTGCTTGCACACACCCCATACTTTATACATGAAAGGGGTAGAAATGTGCACCAATACATCACAAAACAAGTATAAAGCCAACAGTTGTGAGAGTCTGACCCGCAATTCAAACAGTCAACAAGACTTGCAAAGAAAATACTGTGTATTCTAATCTGAAGCACTACAACATCATATGCAAAAGAAAATCCTTGAACAAAGGTACATAATCCATATCATATGCAAAAGAAAATCCTTGAACAAAGGTACATAATCAAGCTCTGCGTGATGAAAAAGTGCAGAGAAGGGCAACTAGAATGATAAAAGGGTTGGAACACCTTCCCTATGAAGAAAGGTTAAAACGCTTGGGGCTCTTCAGCTTGGAGAAATGACGGCTGAGGGGTGACATGATCGAGGTTTATAAGATTATGAATGGGATTGAGCAGGTTGAGAAAGAAGTACTTTTCTCCCTTTCTCACAATACAAGAACTCATGGGCACTCCCATGAAACTGCTGAGCAGTCAGGTTAGAACAGATAAAAGGAAATACTTCTTTACCCAAAGAGTGGTTAACATATGGAATTCACTGCCACAGGAGGTGGTGGCAGCTACAAGCACGGACAGCTTCAAGAGGAAATTAGATAAACATATAGAGCAGAAGTCCATCAGTGGCTAATAGCCACAAGGTATAGATGGGAACTCTCAGTCTGGGGCAGGTGCTGCACTCTATTCTTGGTGCTGGAGGGGGCAGCAGTGGGAGGGCTTCTAGTGTCCTGGCCCCACTGCTGGACCTCCTGATGGCACCTGGTATATTTTGGCCACTGTGTGACAGAGTGTTGGACTAGATGGGCCATTGGCCTGATTCAACATTGGCTTCTCTTACGTTCTTATGTTCTTATGTAGAGCTGTTTATGCCAACAGACGGAGGCCCGAACGCATCTCGACAGCTGCATGTGCTAAGGGCCTTCGCTTTGCTGTATTTACAGCTTTGGCGGCTCCTGCCAAACACATACAACAATTTAAAACAGACTCGAAAATCAACACAGTCCATAACATTTCTGACAGGAGAAGCCGGCTATGGAACACTACTCACCAAGTTTACACCGCTGACTTTCCCACTGAGCATGACACAATGATGAATCACTGCTTAGCCACTGGACAGATTTTTTTCTCCTTTCGCACAGCTACTCGCTGCCTGGTGCGATAAAATGGTCTCTGCGTGCTTCCCTGTTTTACTTGGGAGGGAGGTGGGGAGAAGGCTGCCCACCTTCAGGTGAGGGGGAATCCAAAAACAACATCCGTGACAAAAATAACGAAGAGTCAATAAAGATATGCTGTAAAATCACCTACTGTAGTAATTCTGTAGAAAATTCTCTTCTATTATCGTGTGAGAAAAGAATTCTCTACAGAATTACTACAGTAAATGATTTTGCAACGTCTCTTTATTGACTCTCCGTTATTTTTGTCACGGACGTTGTTTTTGGATTTCCACTTCCTCCCATGATCTCTCATTTTTGGCTTCCACCTTCAGGTGAGGCCTAGAGATTTCTGGGATTAGATCTGATCTCCAGGCAACACGGAGCAGGTCCAGTGTTCCCTCTAAGCTGAGTCAGTGTGAGCTAGCTCACAGTTTTTTAGCCTCCAGCTCACACCTTTTTGTCTCGGCTCAGGAAGGATGGCTCCCGAGCAAACTAATTTATGCAGCAGCCAAATCACCTGCTCACAACTGTAATGCCAGGAGCTCAGAAAGTAGAATTTTTGCTCACAGGACTCCACAGCGTAGAGGGAGCATTGATCAGGTCCCTGGAGAAGATAACCGTTTTTGAGGGTGGACTCTACGGCATTATACTCCACTGAGATCCTGCACCTCTCCAAATCCCCCAAGCTCCACCCCCAAAATGTCCAGGTAAGAACATAAGAACATAAGAGAACATAAGAACATAAGAGAAGCCAATGTTGAATCAGGCCAATGGCTCATCTAGTCCAACACTCTGTCACACAGCGGCCAAAATATACCAGGTATTTCCCAGCCCAGAGCTGGCAATCCCAGGCGGTAATATCCTTGGCTGAGCAAGGCCCCAGTGAAGGCACAGGACTGCCAACCTCCAGACGGGGCCTGGAGATTTCCCAGGTTACAACTGGTGGTCAGATTACAACTGATCACCAGACAACAGAGATCAATTCCCCTGGAGAAAATGGCTGCTATGGGGGGGGGGGTGTTTCTATCGCATTATGCACCGTTGAGGTCCCTCCCCTCCCCAATCCCCATCCTACCTCAGGTCCCACCCCCAAATCTCCAGGAATTTCCTAACCCGGAATCGGCAACCGTAGGGGGTCTCCCTACTCCATCCTATTCCACCACTTAGAACAGCCAGAACTAGTGCCACCAGAAAGGAACAGACCGGTATCTGTAGGTTTTAGTCTGCCTGTCAACCATAAGAATCTCTTTAAGGTAACTTTAAATGGGGGGAAAGTGTTAAAGTGACAGGTGCTTCACTGAACAGCCTTTGAGTCCAGTGGCACCTTTAAGACCAACAAAGTTTTATTCAAGGTATGAGCTTTTGTGTTTGTGCAGACTTCTTCAGATAGAAGTGCGTGTTTGTGCACACAAAAGCATATATCTTGAATCAGGGCTATTTTGGGGCGGGAATGCACAGGAAGGGAGTTTGGGCTGGGTCCTGAGTTGGCCCCGCCCAGCAGGAATTCATCAGCATAATAGGCCACACCCAACATCAGAAACTCATTAGGATTAGCTACACTAGGGGCCTGTGGCCTAACAAGCAAAGGAGTTCCTGCTACAAAAAAAGCCCTGGTTGACAACAAGCAAGGTAAACAGAAGAAGGAAAAGGTGGGTGTGACTGGATGACCACACTTCTGGAAACATGGGGTGTGGCCTATTATGCTAATGAGTTCCTGCTGGGCTTTTTCTACAAAAAAAGCCCTGCCTTGAATGAAACTTTGCTGGTCTTAAAGGTGCCACTGGATTCAAATGTTGTTCTGTTGCTTTAGACCAACACCACGACTCACCTGAAGATACTGCTCTGGCCCCTTTTCCCTTTGCTTTGTTTTATGTGGAGAGAGGGTTTCAGGCAGATCTTCTCAGCATCAAAGGGCACACATTAAACAGTCTAACACCTGAATCGTGATTTGACTGCCTGTGAGGTGAGGAAAAATTTCTCTACTCTCTGGCCATGAGCTCAGCTCTCCTGGGGTGTGTGGTTGGAGTGAGGGTGCAAAGCAAATTTATTTTACTTTATGTATTTGTTTATGCGACCTTTAGCCCTCTCTCCCCCACAAGCGGGCTCGGGGTGGGGGTGGGGGTTACAACGTAGTAATAAAACATAAAAATTAATGCAATTCAAGTCAAAATCGAAAACCCAATTTAAACTACATGCTAGCAAGATGGTAATATATAGGCCATGGGAGTATATATTACCATCTTGCTAGCATTTAAGATAATAATTGGGATGAAGCAAGGGAGTGGATTATTCCCCACCTGCTTAATGATTTAACTAAAGAATGAGATCCCCCCCCCCCCAATACGTTCTTTATACAGCAGCCGTTCTCTACATGGCATACTAGAGCTTCAACTCACATTGACATTTTTGACCTGGGGGAAAAAATACCCTTCTCTGAAATTACAGGAGTTTTCATCTGCTTAACTGCTGTTATCCAGTTGTTCAGGAATCAAGCTGCGGACAGTGACATCTTCAAAATTAAAACAAATGTTTAAAGAATTGAAATGTATGTGTGTGTTTTTTCACTGAGCCCAGTTGGATTTGTATCCATAAATATGAATTTGGGTATCCTTGGTTTAGACTAACCGTTCTCCTAAATATCACTGCAAAACCAAAAGGGGGAAATGGCTAATCGATATGTTTGTTTCCTGGAGACAGGGAGAAGCTGTGATTTCTGGAAAGACCTTCATAGTAACAGTTGCACGTTGTACCACTCTATGCAGGTACTCTATGCTGCTGCTATAAATTTAATATTTGGTTTCATACCATGTGAAGAAATGCATTTTATCTTTGGAGGCTGAACTGAACAAAATCTTCACTCGAGATTAAAAAAAACCTTTCTCTCTGGGCACACAACAGGCGGAGGGTCAGTTCAATTTCTTCCCAACCTCACCTCAGCGACCTTTTTAGAAATGCTAATAGGTCTAGCTGGAGACAATGAGATGGTTCAGCCCCCCCCCCAAGCAGGGAACAGAGATTTGAAGGAATTAAGACTAGAAAGACTTCAAGAAGAAACTTTCAGGTAAAGTTTCTTTGACCTGTCCTGTCCTGGTCAGTGGGATGTGAAAGAGAGAAAGTTACTTACATTGCAAAGTTGCTTCCCAATACATTTAGAAGAGTGTAAAATCTTTTCAGGATTACACTGCTAGATTCAGCTAAACATAACATGGAGGATCCATTATAATATTCTCCAGGGAGTTTTGTTTTGCTTGTTTTATTAATTAGCAATTCCCATAGTGGGGTGTGTGTGTTAAATATTATTTATTTATTTATTTATTTCATTTTATTTATAGCCCACCTTCCCCCACAAGCGGGCTCAGGGTGGGTCACAACATTTCATTAAGTAAACATGCCATTAAACCATAAGATATAAAACAAAATATAAAACCAAATTTAAATCCAGTCAGAGGGATGGCGACTATTCAAGGCAGTTCATAGTGCCTCCTATAGAGCTAGTTTGTTGTAGTGGTTAGAAGCAGGGCTTTTTTTTGTAGAAAATGCCCAGCAGGAACTCATTAGCATAATAGGCCACACCCATCAGCAGAATCTCATTAGTATATTAGGCCACACCCTGACAGGACAGCTCATTAGCATATTAGGCAACACCCCATGTTACCAGACGTGTGGTCATCCAGCCACACCCACCTTTTGCTTCATATTCTGTTTACTTTGTTTGTTGTCAAAACCCAGGGCTCTTTTTGTACCAGGAACTCCTTTGCATGTTAGGCTACACCGCCCTGAAGTAGTGAATCCTAACAAGTGTCTGCTGTTGGGTGTGGCCTATTATGCTAATGAGTTCCTGCTGGGTGTGGCCAGCTTGGGAGCCAGCTGGAGCTCCATTCCTGTGCATTCCTGCCCAAAAATAGCCCTGGTTAGAAGCGCACACTCTAATCTGGGAGAACTGGGTTTTATTCCCCACTCCTCCACATGCAGCTGCTGGTGTGACTTTCGGTCAGTCGTGGATCTGTCAGAGCTGTTCTCTCACCAGCAGTTCTCTCAGAGCTCTCTCAGCCCACCTACCCCTCACAGGGTGTCTGTTGTGGGGAGGGGGAGGGAAAGGAGATTGTAAACCGTTCTGAGACTCCTTTGGGTAGTGAAGGGCGGGGTATAAATCCCATCTCTTCTTCTTCTTCTTCTTCTTCTCCTTCTTCTCCTCCTCCTCTTAAAGTGAATCAGTAGAACTGGGCATCTATGTGAAGCAGCGTGCAAGACAAAAGTAGCCATTTCATGAACTCTGCGTATAAACAGCTATAAGGAAATTACTCATGTAGATCCAGCCATAACCCTGCTATGAAATATGAAGCTGTCTTATAGCCAGTCAGACCGTTGGTCCACCTGGTGGCGGGAAGCGCTGTCAAGTTCCAGCTGACTTATGGAGACCCTGTAGGGTTTTCAAGGGAAGAGACATCCCATTCCCCGCCTCTGGGTAGGAACCTTGGACTTCCTTAGTGGTCTCCCATCCAAGTACTAACTAGGGCCAACCCTGCTTAACTTCCAAGATCTGACAAGATGGGGCTAGCCTGGACCACCCAGGTTAAGGAGTGGTCCACCTAGACCAGTATTATCTACTCTCATTAGCAGCAGTTCTTTTATTTATTTATACCTTCGGCTTATATACTGCCCTGACCCCAGAGGGTCTCTGGGCGGTTTACATAGAGGTTCTAACCAACCAATTCTTAACCTAACTAGGGCCACATAGACAGGGTGGTGACTGCCTACCAGCACCCCGGGCTAGTTGTCATCCGGCTTCCTTCCGCGACCTCAGATATTGGCATCCTGGTGCCCTTCTGGAGCCGATCTTCCGGGCAGCTTCCTCCGGCAGGTCTCGTCCTGGTGCTTGGCTCTGTGTTGGCTGCAGTTCCGGCTACTGTCCACAGGTGGCTCCACCACGCTACGCCGCACATCACCACGCTCTCCAGGCCTCCACTTCTCCGGGCTCCACCTCCACCGTTGCTCCATTGGGTCGCCAGGAACTAGTCAGAGGTCTTTCCCACCCCTACTGTATTAGATGGCAGGGACTGAGCCAGGGACCCTTACGTTCTACCAATGAGTTGTAGCTGTTTCCCCTTTGCCCAGATAAAATAGCTGCTACTTTTATAATACAGTAGATTTGTAAGGTTGCATATACATAGTCAGCACAATCAGTATTGCTGCTTGTTCCCTTTTCATTGTGTTCCCCAGGTGACGGGAGAAAGACTTGAGAACCACATTAGGACCACTGAGCTGCTACTACAGAAATTCAGTCACACAGCAGACTGTTGGGTGGATAAGCACCTAAGCCACCTTCAGAACTGGATGGAAGAGAACATGGGAGCTTTAACCAAGCTGGTGAGCGATCAGGCCCAAAGCTTATGTGAGTGGCTGGAGATGCATGCCCAGGATCTCGGCGCACGGCTCAATGTAAACTTTGGGAACCTCCATGAATGCCAAGACGCATATACCAAAGATTATGGCCACGAGTTGGGGACAGCGATCCCAGCCCATGATGAAGGCTCAGAGAAAAACATCAACCAAACAGATATGTGGCTGGACCAGCATGCTCACGTTGTCCTGGATGAGCAGTTGGGTGAAGACCTTCTCAGCTTCTACGACGTACTGGAGATGAGTGCTAGCAGTGTAAGCAGTTCACTTGAAGACTGTGCTCACAGTCACATCCAGTTCCTGAAAGACCATGTAGCAATGCTGGAACAATTATGGGGCAGCTGTACAGCAACTGTTAGCACGTTGCTGGAGGAACACAATGCAGCTGAAGAAGCATCATTCCAGAAATATACCTGGGACTTCCTAAATAAGGGCCCACAGATAGAAGAACTGGGAAGTGCAGGAACAATGGCACAGCAAGCTGAGCCCTTCAGTTTTATGAAATGGCTGGAAACGCGTGGTGGCGCTTTGGAACAATGGCTGCAAAGGATCATTGAAGAGTAGCCAAAGAAAGTGGGCATGTTAAAGGCATTTGGGGGGATAAATTCCACATGGCATCATTCTCCAGGTGACTGATATCAAACTTATGCTGTGAATTTCTGTAGTTTACACATATGTAAGCTTTAATATATAACAAATAAACCATAAGCAGTAATTACCTCCTCCTTCCCCCTTTCCATTTTTTTCTTACACATGCAAAGCTGCCCTAAACTGAGCCAGAGTATTAATCTATCAGGGTCAGTATTGTCTACTGTAGCTGGCAGCAGTGTCAGGGCAGACGTCTTTCACATTTCCTGTTACGCAATCCTTTTAACTGTAGATACTCCAAAGATTGAAACTAGTAGCTTCTGCATACAAGGCCGGTGCTTGCACACAAGCAAGCGCAGGCAGTTGCCCGCCCCCACACATCCTCGAATGAAGCACGGGGGAAGGGTGAGCCTATAGGAGGTCAGCGCGGGAACGCTGACCTATCAGGTGGGAATGGCCAGCCAAATCTAGTGGCGGCAGCCATTCCTTCGCCAGTCGGGACAGAGAAGAGCTGTGGAGCAGAGCATCGCAGGATCCACGGGAGTGCAGACTTCGCAGGACAGTATGCCTCCTAAGAAGGTGTCGCAGAAGAAGGGCGGGCAGGCCAAGGCACCGCCCAAGCGGGTGCCACCGGCCATCTCGTCCTCAGAGGATGAGGGTGGCCCCTCCCTTCAAGATCAAGAAGCTAAAATCGCTGCTTTGGAGCGGGCCAGGGCAACGAAGCGCAAAAGGGCGGAGGCGGCGACCCAGCAGGCTGCTGTCACGCCCAAACGTACTAGGGCTGCAGCTCGGAAACAAGAGTTGCGGGCACTGTACGCGCGGCTGGCACAGCTGCACGAGTCGGAGGACGAAGGAGACGACCGGCAAGCACCTGACGTCCAGGTGGAGACGATGTCGCAGTCTGCAACACCGGCCGGTGAGTTGGTGGCATCCCAGGGGGTGGGTGAACCTGGCGAGGGTGGACAAGGCCAGCCAGGTCTAACTATGACTGCTGATCCCTCACAGCCAGGTGGGGGTGGGCTCGAGGCCACACAGGGATTGACCAGGCCCACAAATGGGGGGAGGTGACGGGCTCTATGCCAGGTGGGCCCGGGGTGGCCGGGACGAGTCAGGTGTGGCGGGGGCCGTCACAGCAACGAGAGTTGGGGCAAGCAAGGGACCAACATCCCTACGGCCTGGTGCAGGGAGCGGGAGGCCACGTTCCCTCGTGGAGCGGGACACCTTGTCACCAGGCGACGGTGGGAGAGGGAGCAGTCGCCGGGGGCGGGGGCCAGCCCCCCTCGTGGGGGGGGGCCACCCATAACCCGGCGGCGGATCTCCCGCATGTGTATATGGAGCGTTCTCTCCCGTTGGGTGATCACTTGCTTCAGGCCACGAAAGCCAAGATTTGGCGAGGTGAGTATGTTGAGATGTTCACGTTGCTGTTCCGGGATGTAGAGATGAAGGCCAGTGTCAGGGATGATCCCAGGGAACTAGAGAAGATCAAGCGGATGCAGGTGGACAAGATTGAAACTAGTAGCTTCTGCATACAAAGCAGATGCTCAGCTACTGAGTAACCCCAGTGAAATGCATGCAGTGGCCTTATATTGAACTAGATCATTGGTTTATCCGGGTCAGTGCATACTCTGAGTCGAAACAACTGTCTAGCATTTCAGGGTCAAAGTAGACGTTGCTTTTTTAACGAGTTGGGTTCCCCTTCCCCAACTGTCATTCCTAGAGTTTGGAAATTCCTGGAGATTTGGGGGTAGAGCGGGGTTTGGGGAAGGGGAGACACCTCCACGTTGGGTTGCCAGGTCCTGTGATCCGGTGCAGGGGGGGGCTGGGTTCTGCACTGGATTTTCTGCCGGGCACACAAAGTGCACACAGTGCAATGACATCACCGGGAAAGTGACATCATCGCGTCACTGACATCCGGGTGACACTCTAGTGGTTGTTTTTGTAAAACTCTATGGTTTTTTGCCTTCAAACTGGGACAAAAAGGCGGGGTGGGGAGAGAAAACTGAACCTAAAACCTAGAATTCAGAACCTCAAAAAGGTTAGTCAAATGCAAAAGAGGGCCAGCAATTAAAGCTTAATATATGAAATATATAAAAAGATACGTGTATTTATTAAACAAAGGTTTTAAAATTATATATATAAGGGCCCAATCACACCTCATGTACAAATATCCAGTTATAACACACAAGGGCCAAAACGCGTCAGGTCAAGTCCATCAGCCCTTGTGTGTTATAACTGGATATTTGTACATGAGTGTGATTGGGCCCTTATATATATAATTTTAAAACCTTTGTTTAATAAAGACATGTATCTTTTTATATATTACATGTATTAAGCTTTTATTGCTGGCCCTCTTTTGCATTTGACTAACCTTTTTGAGGTTCTGAATTTTTGCCTTCAAAACTATATAGTTTGCCCCAAAACTAGAGCATCACACACACCCCGATGCCAGCGATGCGATGACGGGACTTCTGGGTCGCGTCAGGGACATTGCCTGGTGATGTCCCTGTTTGGGGGTGCGGCATTCCCCATAAGCCAGCTGGCAGCCAGCGGATCAAAGCCTCAAAGATCAGGGGAAACCCTGCCCGCACTAGGGGTCTGGCAACCCTACCTCAACAGGATATAATGTCGTAGAGTCTCCAGCAGACCTGATCTCTGTAGTCTGGAGATTAGTGTAATTCCGGGAGATCTCCAGGCCCCACCAGGAGCCTAGCAACCCTCTATCATTCACAGGGTGGCGGCTGCTAGGAAGTAATTTCCCAAGCACCCTACTTGGACCACTACTCCTTATAGAGCTTACTCCCGAACGTGTGACGCACCCACAGACCAGACATGGGAGGGAGCTACAACATTTTCGCCACTAATTTTAATTACTGTGTGTTGTTGGATTTGGTTTTATGCTCATGTTTTTATGCTTTTAGGAGCTGCGGTGGCTCAAGTGGTTAAGACGCTGAACTGCAGGCTGTGGAAGGTCAGTAGTTCAGCAGTTCGAGACCCGGGTGCCGCATGACGGAGTGAGCTCCCGTCTCTAGTTCCAGCTCCTGCCAACCTAGCCATTCGAAAGCAAGGAATTGCAAGTAGATAAATAGGTTCCACTTCGGTGGGAAGGTAACAGCATTCCATGTGCCTTGGTGTTTAGTCATGCTGGCCACATGACCACGGAAATGTCTTCGGACTGTGCTGGCTCTTCGGCTTTGAAATGGAGATGAGCACCGCAACCCTAGAGTCGGATTCGACTGGCTTTCAAGCAAGGGAACCTTTACCTTTTATGCTTTTAGAGCTCTGTACATTGCCTGGAGCCTCACAACTGTGGGGACAGGTGATTAATAAAGGGAGTGAAATAAATAAATAAATAAGCACTGCTGGGGCCTAATTTGGATTGGAACCACAGCACAGAGGTGGAAGGGACTATTCCAGCTGGCAGGAGTCCTCCACAGTCTCAGGCAGAGCTCTTTCACATCCCCTACAATGTGGTCCTTTTAACTGGTCATGCCAAGGGCTGGACCTGAGATTGTCTACACACAAAGCAAAGGCTCCATCACTGAGCTGTGGCATTCCTTTCTTATTTACTGCTTGCTTTGTACTGAGTAGCTCAAAACCACAATCCAGACCAACCACGCTGAAGTTTGATCCAGGTGGGCACCAAGGATGCTACAGGAGCCACCAACGATGCTTCCAAATCACAATTTTTGAAGCAGCTATGTAAATTATTGATAATGTGCTAGACTGATTTAAGTTGTGAGCTGTAGGGGTCAACCAGTGATGCACTTTGTTATGTCTTAACAGTGAACACTGCCTATTCTTTACCACGTAAAGCTTGAGTTTATGTACAGGATCATAAGATGTAATATTCCTATTGGCCATTCCTATGGAAGTGTTTAAAACAACCAATCACAGTGTAAATATGTTGTATGGAGGGAACAAAGCCGATTGGCCTTTATCCCTGTAATCTGATTGGACTTTAACTTATTATGGGTATGGCTTTGACAGCCCGGGATAGTTTAAAAGAAGGAGCTGTGCTCCACTTGTTGTTGTGAGTTCCTTGGGTGTTCCGAGTTGAAGTTTGCTGTTACAATAAAGCTGAAATCACTTTTGCTGAAATCCTTCATGTTGAGTTGCATACTTAACACTCTTATTTTTAGATATCAGTTTTTTCAATATCCAGAAGTGGACCTAAATCATAAACATAGACTTCAGTGGTTCTGAAATTCTGAATTTTCCAACTAGGGCCAATCCAGGGATAAGGACAGGAAGGCCATTTGGCCTATGCCTCCAGTTCGAAAAAGGCCTGGGGGGAGGGAAGCCTAGGAAAGCATTTGTTAAATAAAAGCAATATTCAAACTATGCCTTATTTTATTTTCATGGATCATCAATTGTTGTTTTTTTAATGGCTAGGGAGTGGTTAGTACTGCACAGAAGGAAGCAATGGTAAACCACCTCTAATCATTTCTTGGCTCAGAAACCCTATGATGAGATCAAATCAAGCCTGAACTCTCCCTAGAAGCTAAAGTGACCAAACTGAGGGGAGAATTCTTTGGTCACATTATGAGAAGATGAGAGTAGCTGGAAAAGACAATATCAAATCAAATCAAATGCCTTTAATGGCATAACAATAAAATACATGGTGTGATAAAATATGAGCAGGGAGGGATTACAGCGTCAGCAAAATTAGGCAGATCCTACAGAAAACTTGTATCTATCATTAACCACTTCAGTCAAAAACCTAGCAACCAGAGCTGTGATGTCTGGGTTTGTGTCATTTAATAGATGTTGGATTATTCTGTCATTGTTAACACAATGTTTAGGGTATAGTAGAGAGGAAAAGAGGATCTTACGTGAACCTGCATGCGACTGACATTCCAGGATAATGTGATGGATTGAATCTAATGATTTTGGAGGACAGATACATTGCCTTTCATGGAAAGAGACTTTGTTATACCGACCAGTTAATATTTTTGAAGGGAAAATATTCAGTCGGGCCAATGTAAAAGTTCTACGCTGAGAAGGTTGAGCAAGGTTGTAAAAGTAGCTGGCCATTGGAAAAGACAATAATGCTAGGAAAAGTTAAAGGCAGCAGGGAAAGAGGAAGATTCCGACATGATCTCAGTCCGCAAGGCCTGAGCAAGGTTATTAACGAGAGGACGTTTTGGAGGTCATTAATTCATAGGGTTGCCATGTCAGAAGCAACTTGAAGGCACTTAACACAGAGAGTAGCCTCAAAAGCTAGAACTGGCCCAGGTTTCTCTAGATCTCTGAGAGGGTCTAGTTCCAGATGAGATGCTGTGTATTCTGCAGCATAGGGTTGCCAGCCCTGCCCCCACTGGAAGCAGAGATCTCCCACTGCCATGTCCCGGGGCCCCCACACACCAATCAGCTGGCTGGAGGGGGGACTTACCAGGAACAGGAGGGAAGCCCAGGCTCTGTTGCTGGCGATGTACTGGAAGTGACATCATCATGTTGGTGACATCATGGCAACACTCTGGTATTTGGGCAAAAGCTCTATGGTAGAAGCCATTTTTACCATAGCATTTCTGCTGTAATCCCAGAGTGTTGCCATGACATCACAACATGATGATGTCACTTCCAGTATATGCCAGAAGTGATTTTGCCACATTGCTGACAACATTGCCTGGGCCTCCCTCCAGCTCCTGGTAACCCCCCCATCCCCTGCCATTTGATAGGAGAGTCCTGGCAATCCTAATCTGACATGGAAAATTACTCTTGGAGTTAATTTAGGGATAAAAAAGCTTCAGATGGGGTGTGGAGTGATCTGAAAATGCCAGCTGGTCTCCAGAGGACAGAGATCGAAGGAAACGGCATTTTTGGAGGGCAGACTCCGTGGCAGCACGGCCCCACTAAACTCCTTCACCTTCTGAAACTCCACCCTCTCCAGATGCTGTCCCCAGATCTCTAGGAATTTCGCGAGCCAGAGTTGGCAGCCCAGAGTTAATTGTAAGCTTTGTGAGTGGAGCTCATCCTTCCTTGCTTCATGCATGCACCAGACTCTTTGTTTCTTGAAGCATATGCTTACGCTTACCTAAGGCTGCCAGCTCTGGGTAGGGAAATACCTGGAGATTTGGGGGGTGGAGCCTGTGGAGGGCGGGGTTTGGAGAGGGGAGTAGGGTTGCCAGGTCCCTACCTTTTGCCGGCAAGGGGGAGAAGCTCCTCTTCTGGGATCTTCTGGTGCGCACTCTATGCACCCATGCCACAATGACATCACCTGGAAGTGATGTCATCATGCTAGGTACGTCACCAGGGGACGCTCTAGCATTCAGCTAGAAACTCTATGATACCATAGAGTTTTCAGGCTGAATGCTAGAGTGTCCCTTCAGTGACATGTCCAGGGTGATGATGTCACCTCCAGGTGATGTCATCGCACCAGGCACATTGGCCTGATCCAGGCACTTTGGGGGCAGGGCTCCCCTGCCAGCCAGATCCGGGCCAGCAGATCGGAGGCCCCTAAAGCAGACAATCCCACACACACACACCCCGGGGGGATCTGGCAACCCTGGGGGGGGGGGAAACCTCAACAAGGGTATAATTCCATAGAGCCCACTCTCCAAAGGAGCCATTTTCTCCAGTGGAACTGGACTTGGTTGCCTTGGAGATCAACTGTAATAGCAGAACTCCAGGTGCCATCTGGAGTCTGGCAACCCTACGCTCACCCTCATGTGACAGACTCACTTAGACAAATCACACTGAATTCTGATTCATGCTAAAGAAACACAGCTCCTAAAAAAGAAAAAGCGTACCACAATGCCTTCAAAGCATGTCTGTTCCTATTTGAACTCCAGCCCTGCTGGCTCTCTCTTCTTTCTTACTTTTTTGGGTGGAAAAGGAAGAGCAAGAGGTCAGGGAAGAGAAATGTCTTTTTTAATGCACAGCTTGGGATACAAACCACATCAACACAGCCAGAGCTAGACAGATATTAATGACATTACATCTCCGCTCCTCTAAGATTTTTAACTTTTTTCCTCCCTCTTAAATTCTATTTTTCCACTTTGATGGCTTTTTTCAACATGGAATACATTCCATCCTACTGTGTGCGTTGGGAGGAAACACCCTAAAGGCATTTGTACGAATTAAGCGGTATTTTCCATCGGAGATCGCCCCTTCCAGACGTGTAATAAATACACGGTTGTTATTCAATTGTCGTACAAGTTGCAAGACTCAGACGTCTGCCCTCAAGAAACCGTTTCTGCAGCAAGGATATCACATGTTCCTCTACATTCCTCCTGTTACTGTGAGAATGCCATTCTTTGCCATCCCTTGCATCCATTACAATGTGAAACTGGGGAAGCAAAAAAAGTTCCTCATCCAGTTCTGGATTGTTTTGGCATGTACCAGAACAAATTAGCTCCCCTCTGCCTCCTCCATATCCAGCTGCATGTCTGCACATGTTCCCACTCTGTAGAAATGCACTAGTTTCTTCAGAAGGAAATCTACCAGTGGGGTGGAGTGGGCAGCACATCGACACAAGGGGGGAGAATGCTGAGACCATCAATAACTGGGTTCAGTATAATATTTTTCACAACAGATGGTAGGTATCTGAGATCCTTTAACTCAGGGGCCTCCAACCTTTTTCAAATGGTGGGCACCTTTGGAATTCTGACCCAGGGCAGTGGGCTCAATCCCAAAATGGCTGCCATGGGAGGCAAAAGCAATCACAAGATGGCTGCCACAGGAGGCAGAGCCAATCACAAAATGTGAGGGAGCTAGGTTATAGATAACCCTGATAGTACCTCTTCAACATTTCAGGCAGATGTTCTGTTTAGCAGGATCTCTTATAATCCACAGAGCCGATCAGAAGCCCTGCAGGACAGAAGCGCCACCTGGCCCCACCTACTTTCTAAAAGCATTTGGTGGGTGGAATGACATCCACAGACATCCTGCTTTAATCGGACATGTTGGGGACCGAACCTGGGATTTTCTGCATACCAAGCAGGTGCTCTTCACCAAACCACAGTCTTTCATGGTTAAACAAGGGTGGGAAAACCGACTATTCTTTTTTTTAATTAAAAAAAAACCACCAAGATCCTGAAATGTAGAAGCAGAATTAGACATCAGCACAAGAAGGTTTGTGTAGAGTAATAACAGCACAATCTGAAGAATTAGAGATTCACATATTTCCAATATATGGTTTGGAACTTAGTACAATGTTAATCACTCAGACTGCACTAGCCAGCTTGAATCTGCCAGATATTTGAACTGAGCCAGCTGCATTTAATCCAATACCTTAGTCTTGTAGGCTGATTTTTCTTTCAAACCCCTAGAATCTTAGCAAAAGCTTTAGAAGATTTGGGTTTCTTTACAGGTAAGTATAGTTACAAAGATCTTCCTTTTCTTAGTTATTCTTCTGTAGAAACGGGCTCTCTGAGTGTCAAGGCATTAAGTGGCTCAAATGTGGAAGAGGTCTGAGGTACAGAAGTCTTCCAGTTACCACCACCTGGAAAATGCACAACTTTCCCACAACTTTCCCTCTAGAATCTTAGCAAGAGCTGTAGAAGATTTGGGTTTCTTTACAGGTAAGTACAGTTACAAAGATCTTCCTTTCTTAATTATTCTTCAGTAAGATGGGCTGTCTGATGTCGGGGCATTAAGTGGCACAAACATGGAAGAAGTCTGAGGTACAGAAGTCATCCAGTTACCACCACCTGGAAAATGCACAACTTTCTCACAGCATGTTGCAGAGCTGACTGGCTGTGGCAGTTCTGGAGCGGCCTGGCCTGGAGACTGAGCGATGGCTACCCACCTAAGGGGCCTCTCAGGCCCCAAAAACATTGGAAGAAGCAGCACTGAAGACACAGCAGCAGAGAAGCTATGGCCCATTTCCAGTGCATCGAGCAGCCGGCATAGATCTAACTGGCAGCTGGGCTGGCTGGCAAGAGGCACACAATTGCCCTCAACTGAACTAAACTTCCTGGCATGCAGGGACAGGCCTGTGGGGAAGGTTGCCAGCCTCCAGGTGGGGCCTGAATATATCCTGGACTCACAGCGGATCCCCAGACTACAGAGACACACTCAGAATGAGAAAAAGTTTAAAATTCAGAATGAGAAACGACTGTATATAAATGTTTGGCAATGCATAATACGGAAGTAATCTCTGAACAAAGCACTTCATGTTCTTTACTGTGAGAGATATAATGTATAATCATTTTTTTTCATTGCGAGATACATTCTTTACTGTGAGACATTACTGTGAGACATTCTTTACTGTGAGATTTTCCTTTAATTTTGGTATATTAAAAGCAGGGGTCTTTTTGGGGGGGAGCGCACCGGAGCACAGCTCCGGGAGCTCAGGAGCCAAGCCCCACCCCCAGCCAGCTTCCCAGGGAGTCTTTCAGGCAGCCGAATGTCAATTTCAGCTCCATTATATCCTATGGGCCATTGAAGTCAATGGTGAAAACATAGGGTATATTCTGGGGGCTGGAGGGAGGGGTTTGAGGGAGAGGCTCCAAGCTCACAGGGTAGCTGATGGAGCCTCTCCCCAAGATACCCACCAAGTTTCAAGAACATTGGATCAGAGGGTCCAATTCTATGGGCCCCTAAACAGGTTGCCCCTATTCCCTCCATTGTTCTCTATGGTGGGGAAAAAGTAACTTTTTCCCTCACCATAGAGAACAATAGAGGGAACAGGGGCAACCTGTTTGGGGGCCCATAAAATTGGACCCCCTGGTCCAATGTTCTTGAAACTTGGTGGGTATCTTGGGGATAGGCTCCATAAGCTATCCTGTGAGTTTGGAGCCTCTCCCTCAAACCCCTCCCCTCCAGCCCCAGAATATACCCTATGTTTTCACCATTGACTTCAATGGCCCATAGGATATAATGGGGCCGAATTGCCGCCAAATTTCTTTCATTCCCTCCTTTCTTTCTCTCTTTTTCCTCTTTCCCTCCTTCTTCTCTTCTCTCTTTTTTTCTTTCCCACCTTCTTCTCTTCTCTTTTTTCCTCCTTTCCCTGTTTCCCTCCTTCTTCCCTCTCTTTCTTTCCCTCCCCTTTCCTTCTCTTTCTTTCCCTCTTTCCTTCTCTGTACTCTCTTTCTTTCCTTCCCTCTTTCCTCCTTCTGTGGCCCAACTCTCATGAGAAGGAGTTTAAGCTTTAAACCCCTTCTCTCTTAGCTCCCCCACCCAGACCAGCTGGGGAAGGGAAGGGAGGCTTATGAAGATGCCTCCCCCCCTTTTGCTTCCCCTTCTGACATCACTTCCGGTGATGTCAGGGGGTGTGGCATATACTAATAGCCTAATAGCTCATTAGCATACCATATGCTAATGAGCTCCTGCAGCTGTTTTTCTATGAAAAGACCCCTGATTAAAAGCAATAAGTAGAAATTAGTAGAAATAACAGAATATTTAATATAGAAAATGTAGGAATGATGGAATTAATACTATAGTTGTAAAACAAATTAGTAATGAAATCTGGAATTTAAAATGTTTTAAATGTCTTAAGAATACTCAGAATTAGAGAAAGTCCAGAATTGAAGATTCTCTCTGTCATGAGGGTGATCCAAAGGCCAGAAACATTCAGAGGCGGCTTCAGAGGCGGCTTGCCACTGCCTGCCTCTCTGTAGTGGTCTTGCTATTTTATGATGGTCTCCCATCCAAACACTGACCAGGGCCTGCCCTGCTTAGCTTCTGAGATCTGATGAGATCAGGCTAGCCTGGGCTGTCTGGTTCAGGACCATGGTGGCCTTGTTGTTGTTCAGTCACACAGTCGAGTCCAACTCTTCGCGACCCCATGGACCACATCACGCCAGGCCCTCTTGTCTTCCGTCGTGCTCCAGAGTCTGCTTAATTTTATGTTCGTTGCCTCGATAACACTGGCTGAGTTCAGATCAGCAGTTTGCCCCGCTATAGCCACGTTTCAGCCACGTTTCACAAGCGGATTAAAGGGGGCATTCACACGCAGGCACATCTGCCTGGCGTTCCCCACCTGTAGTCAACCTGTGCTGTTCCGCTTCGCTCCCACATTTAAAAGAGATCTGGTGAAAGTGGTAGCAAATCCCTGAGAGCCCATTTATTCTGCTTCATTCCACTTCCGGGAAATGTGAACACCAACCCAAAAGCTGGGAGCAACCCACATTGTGCATAAGACAGCAGCGATATGATTGGCTGTGCTCCGCTCTACCGCCCAATGCGGTGCCGGCGCAACAGGATCTTCCCCAAATCAGCTGGATGCGCTTATGCGCACAATAGCTGAATTACCAAGGAAAAGCCATTTACAGCCGCACCTCCAGGCCAACAGTCCGAACGCTCCCATGCGCCTCCTCCCAGTATGCTCCCGCATCACAGTGTGACCAGGAAAACCCAGAACAGTTTGTTCCAGTGCTTTTTTGCCACAACTGGCTCCCGCTTCAAACTGCCAGTCTGAACTCAGCCACTGTCTAACCATCTCATCTTTTGCCATCCCCTTCTTCTTTGACCTTCCATCTTTCCCAGCATCAGGATCTTCTCCAGGGAGTGCTCCCTTCTCATTTGGTGGCCAAAGTATTTGAGCTTCAGCTTCAGTATAGGGAACAGTCAGGGTTGATTTCTTTTAGGATTGACTGATTTGATCTCTTAGCAGTCCAGGGGACTCTCAAGAGTCTTCTCCCGCACCATGGTGGCCTTAATGAAGGCTAAATATCAAAAAGGTTCATTTGAACTTATAAACCTACCTTACATTCAGTCAGAGCATTAGTTCCCCAGACCCGATTTTGTTTATGGCAAATTGCAGAGGCTGTCTGGGGTGCATTCCCGCCCCCTGCTTTTCATTATTCCTTAGCTAAAGATATTGGGGACTGAATCTGTGCATGCTGGACATGTACTCTAACACTGAGCAATGGTCACTTGCAGACAGGTTATTTGCCTCTGCTTGGATGCCATTAGAAGCCCGTGGAAGTTGCTTCCCTACAGCGCTGTGGTGCTTCCATGCACCTCCCAGGCGTTCTCGTCATCTTCCCCAAATCTGCTTTTGGTGTGATGTTTTCAGAAATACTGCAGCAAAACTGGGGTACTATCCATGTGAATGGGAAAGTCCAGATCTTCCCTGTCCCAACCACACTGGTGCCATTTTCCCTGCTCTGGTGCCTGGAAGTGGCCATTTCCCCACCTGCCGCCAGAGGGCTCTTTAAACATAAGTGGCAATTAACATATCGTTGTAGCATTATAATGACGTAACAGGTTATGTATTCCCACTTTTCATTGTTTAAAAAGCATGTCTCCAGTCTTTTTTTTTTTTTTTTGCAGAGTAATAAGGGGAAAGATGCATGCAGTACATGTCGCCTTATACCTTCACAATGAAAAAGACTACAGTTTTAAAAAATGAAAGCTGGTAATTCAGAGAAACTAGCAGATAGATTGTATAATGTCATAATGACATGTCAACTTCTGATTTTTTTAAAAAGGCCCCAGGGGTGCAGGGGTGGGGGAATGGCCTGTGGGGGAGTGGGGCAGAGAAAACGCAAGGAAAGCTGCCATGCAGAAATCCCATGGCTTTTGCACTGTATCCACGGCCATGGCAGCAACACAAGCCCTCCCCATGTGGAAAACACTGCAGTAGTCTGAAGATGTTGCAGTATTTTGGTGAAATGAAAATGGTGTGGCCTTAATATAGCCTCCATACTCTGTGGTAGCCTTGGAATGAATCCCACCCACCTGGAAAGCCCACCGAACAAAGTTGCACTATAACCAGAAGTGCATTCATCCGAAATGGTTTCCTCAACCAGTAGTGGCTCTGTTGTCACCGCTGCAGCCATTAGGAGTTTGTTATTAGCATAGCGCATGAACAAACTGAAGTTATTTACACCGTCAGTTTACTTAATCTATGTTGCACATAGCATATGAGGTAATTTTTTAGTTTCTTCATTTCTGGCAGAATCAAGTGTTACGTGCTCCCTGCTTCCCCGAACGGAGAAAAGTTCCAAGGGTAGCATTGCAGGGGTTCAGTTTCCACTGGACGAGAGAAGCAACAGGCGCTGAAGACTTACAGTGCCTCTGTAACGTTTGCTTTATTTACAAATAAGCTGAGCAAAATTGGAGGCAAGTACAGCCCTGTAAAGCAGACGGCAGATCCCCAGACAGCAATGTGAGCGGCCCACCTCCAACACTGCACCTCCAGTTTCCAGCTAACTTCAAGCCAGAAGCTCTCGGCCTCTCTTCCCTTCAACCCACTCCAACCCCAAAGTGCCATTTCTCACACATTTGCTGGCTCAGTCTCTCCCCACCCCGGCAAGTAAACTACCCACTTGGGAAACCTTCCACCGACACTATGAAAAAATGTTTCTATCAGGTCCTTGACTGTCCAAATTCACAGCGATCAAGTGGGCCAAACTCACAATAAAAGTCTGCACATGTGTCCAGCGGATGCATTCTGAGGTAAACTGCAAATTTACTACAGTGTGGCACAGGGCCCACAGCCTAATGGTTTCCCTCAGTCTTAAAAACCAGAAAATCACAAAAAGGGAGAGAGACTGTATGAATACTGGTTGCACATTAGGGTTATGAAGATCTGGGTTGGGAAATTCCTGGAAATTTGGATGGTGGAGCCTAGGAAGAGCAAGGTTTGGGAGGGGGAACCTCAGTGTCGGGTTGCCAACCTCCAGGTGGTAGCTGGAGATCTCCCACTGTTACAACTGATCCCCAGGTAACAGCGATCAGTTCACCTGGAGAAAATGGCCTCATTCAAACTCGGATTCTATGGCATTATGCCCCAAACTCCACCCTCCTCAGGCTCTACCCCCAAAATTTCCAGGTATTTCCCAGCCTGGAGCTTGCAACCCTACCTCAGTGGGGTATAAGGCCATAGAGTCCATACTGCAAAGCAGCCATCTTCTCCAGAGGGATTGATCTCTCTTGTCTGGGAATCAGCTGCCATTCCAAATCTCCAGGCCACACCTGGAGGTTGGGATGAGTGTTCCCTCTAAGCTGAGTGTGAGCTAGCTCCCAGTTTTTTAGCCTCCATCTCACACATTTTTGTCTTAGGTCAGGAAAGATGGCTCCAGAGCAAACTAATTTATTCAGTAGCCAAATCGCTTGCTCACAACTTTAATGCCCATAGCTCACAAAGTAGAATTTTTGCTCACAAGACTCCACAACTTAGAGAGCATTGGTTGGTGTTATGTATTAAACTGTAAATCAAGCCTATACATTGCCATGTTAAGCTTGACTCTGAATGTGGCTCTTCAGCTGTCGCATTACCATTGGCTGGTTTCTGCGAAACCTCTGTAAATATCCAATCACTGTGTGAAAATGTATCTAAGAGGGAACGGTCCTGATTGGCCTTTATCCCTGAGTTTTGATTGGTCCTTAACATGTTCTGGGAGTGGCTTTGACAGCCCGGGAGAGTTTAAAAGAAGGAGCTGTGCTCCCCTTGTTGTTGTGTGTTCCTGAGTTGGTGTTGCTGTTCAATAAAGCTGAAAACACTTGTTGAGCTTATTCCGTTGTTGCGTCTCATACTTAACAGTTGGGACCCTGATAATGTGCCTAGAAGTGCTATAGCAGTTCTCCAACACTGCAGATAGGGAGCTATTTCTAAAGTTTTGCAGTCAAAGCCTACCTTGTTTACGCCTGAAAGGAAGTGGAGGTCTTGTTCCACGTGTGCCTTCAAAAAAAAGTGGGAGCTGTCTTAAATTCCCATACAAGTTACAAGTTATGTACAGTATTTTAAAAAAACACCCTTGTGTATAACCTTGTGTATAACTGAGGGAGACTGTCCTTTATTCAGGGTCATCTTTCTGTCACATGAGTACAGTATAGATAGGATATAGGGTTGCCAGTTCTGGTTTGGGAAATTCCTGGATATTTTGGGGGTGGAGCCTGGGAAGGGTGGGATTTGGGGAGCGGAGAGACCTCAGAGGTGTATAATGCCACAGTGTCCACCCTCCAAAGCAGCCATTTTCTCCAGGGCAACTGATCTCTGTCATCTAGAAATCAGTTGTAATTCCAGGAGATCTCCAGGCCCCGCCTGGAAGTTGGCAGCCCTAGACAGGAACTAGAGCGGCCATTTTTCTTTTCCGTTATGTCTACTTGTTGATGGCAAGGGATTGTGAGGAAAATAAGGGATAAGGGCAGGGGTGAGGGAATAGCTCCTGAAGCATTCCTTATCTCTCAAAATATAATTCGGAATACAGCTTGATGTAGCCCAGAGTAGCACAGTCTCATCAGATCTCAGAAGCTAAGCAGGGTTGGCCCTGGCTAGTATTTAGATGGAAGATCTCCAAGGAATACAAGGGTCGTGACGCAGAGGCAGGCAATGACAAACCATCTCTGTGCATCTCTTCCCTTGAAATGCCTACAGGGTCACCGTAAGTTATCTGTGACTTGAGGGCACTTTCCACTACCACACCTTCATGATATTAAACACAGTCCCTATGTAACAGTTTCTGGTGAAGAGCCAGTTTGGTGTAGTGGTTAGGAGCGTGGACTCTAATCTGGGAGAACCGGGTTTGATTTCCCACTCCTCCACAGGCAGCTGCTGGAATGACCTTGGGTCAGTCACAGTTCTCTCAGTGCTGTTCTCTCAAGGGCAGTTCTCAAAAAAGCTCTCTCAGCCCCACCTACCTCACATGGGAAGGGAAAGGAGATTGTAAGCCTCTCTGGGACTCCTTTGGGTAGTGAAGGGTGGGTATAAATCCAATCTCTTCTTCTTCTGTATTGTATTTCTTAACAAATGAGAAATGTCAAATGTTTTGGAAGATATCAAGATGGGAAAAGGTCACAATTGCCTCATCTACTTGATGCCCATGGGCCCAGGGTTACGCAACTAGGGAGCCAAGCAATAACAAAAACAAACAAACAGCCTCATCCACCCAGGCATACGCAGTCAGTGAACCTGCCTTGCTCCGAGGCAGTGAGCCAGCACTGTGTTAGGAAGCAGGTGGAGAAGAAGTATACCTCCGACACCTGTTCCCTTGAGTAGCCTGTGTAAATGCAAGGCAAAAATGCCAACCCATTCTGCTTTGGTTCATGCTGGGAAACAGTAAAAGTTCAAGAATTTCTCAGGCAGGCAAATACTGAAATGCCTTCCTACCTTCCAGCAGATGGAAATATTCTAAATGTTTATGTCAAGACCCAAGGTGGTGGCAGCACTTTTTGCTTGGCTATAGGTGTGGGCCACAAGTATGTCTGGAATGTGTTTATCGTGAACTCGGACTGAGCTGGGAGAAGAAGAGATATTCCTGTCTGGTGAGGCAAGGAGAAAGTCCTACAGTTTCTGACATTATTAGCTGGTAGAATCAGAGAAAGGAATGATTCCTTTAGTCTTGTGTCCGAGGCAAAACATTATAGAGCAAGAGGGAGGTTTGTCGACGCCCCACGTGTTGGCGTTATTATTAATACGCACAATACAGTTCCTCATTATCAGAAAGATAAAACACATGACGCTACCTCATATGAGTCAGATCATTGGTCTAACCAGGCCAGTCATTGACTACTCAGGCTGGAAGTAGTTCAAGCTGAGATATTTCACATCACCCACTACATGAGCCTTTCTAGCTGGAGATGCCAAGGATAGAATCTGGGACCTTCTGCATGCAAAGCGAATTCTCCATCACTAAGCCATGGCCCCACCCCCTAAACGCAGCTTCATGAGTCCATGTGCTCTCCATGATGTTGAACGTATGAAGCCATCAGTCTCCCTTTTCTATTCTGATTACACTGTGGCCCTTTAGGACTGCAAGCAGAGATCTTTTGAGGTGGAGACGTCAATGACTGAAACATCTTCAGGCAAAGCATGTGTTCTGCCTACCATTCAGCAACAGCCTCTATCGTGTTGAGGACAACGCTGCTCCATCATGGCTTTTCCATACACAAAGCCCATATTTACAATGATGCATCAAGACCCAGCCTCATGTTTTTACTTAGAAAGAACATCTCCACCTTATTCCTGCAGCTCACTTCCATGCCGTATATCTTCACACATTCTTGGGCCCTGTGAGTGACTTCTAGGGTGGTGCAGTGGCTAGACTGATGGACCAGGAACCTGGAGACCCAGGTTCAAATCCCCACTATGCCATGAAGCTTTGCCAGGTGACTTTGTGCCATTGGGTCGCTCTCAGCCCCCATCTCATAGAACTATAGTGAGTTAAATGGAGGAGAATGATGTATGTCGCACTGAGTTTCTTAGAGGAAGGGTAGGATAAACATGTAATAAATCAGTTGACTTACAGAAAAGGTGAATCGCCCTGTTTGGTGGGCTGGGTGGTTGAATTAAGCAGTATTTCAGCCCCTTTAAGCTTTATCTGCAATCAGGGCTCCAGGCCCCTAAACCTATTTATCCTTCTCTTGCTAGTGCTGTGAGGTTCTCTTAGCTTTATTTTGTTGGGGTGGGCCATATGTGCCATAAAATGTAGTGATGGGTACTAGAGATGTAAACTTGAGAAAGAACCCAGGCAAACCCAATTAACCATATTATTTTTTTACTCAAAATACAAACATGCTTAAAATATTAATGCTCTTACAGTATCTCCCTGATGATCACCCTCCCGCTTCAACCACCCATTACTCATTAGCACTGGGATGGTATAAACCAATCCTGGTTTCTCCCAGGTAAAGAACAAGGCTTGGTAAATGTTTGGTATGGTGCTAGACTAACAAGGCTATTACATTTAGTGGGAAAGGATGGAATCATTTTGACTAAACAGAAATTAAAAGACACGATAAATAATAACATTTCCTGCTTTTTTACTTACAACTGAAACATTTAACAGAAAATCGCAAGATTTCAAACTCCTTAAAACAACCCCTTACTGAATTTGAAACACTAATTAATGCTAATTCTGCAGAAACCAAAAATATACTCTCAAAAACGTATACAATTTTAGTTAATTTAGAATCTAATAAACCACCATCTTACCAAAAGACTTGGCAAAAAGAGGGTCTGATTAAGCTTCAACTGCATCAGTGGAAAGAGATTAGATCTTTGCCTATATACAAATCTAGCAACGTAACTCTACGCCTACAGGCATTCAAAACGCTGTCACATTGGGATCTTACACCAGTCAGACTAGCCCATATAATCTAAGCAAAATCTAGAGAGTGTTGGAAAGGATGTGGACAACAAGATAATTATAGACATTGCTGGTGGAATTGCTCAGTAGTGTATAAGTTTTGGGTAAAAAATGTTGAATGCATTCAAAAAATATTACGCATTAGAATGTAACCTCCAGGTAGCATTTTTGAACTATGGTTTGGACCCATCCTTTAGTGTCCCTACTAAGGAAGCTATAATAGTTTTGTTGGCAGCAGCTAGAACAGTCATAGCCAGCAAATGGAAGAGTCAAGCTAAGCCAACTTCAAAGGCATGGTTCTTCAACAAGATTGGTGAATACTTTGTATTGGATAAGATAACTGATAGCATTAAACTGGCAGAAAATAGTGAATATAATTTGGATTTTGTTGATCGACGGTTTCTTATAATATCACACTTACTCCAAAAAGATATCAAAATAACTCCCTCCTATACTCAGAAGTTATTGATATTTTAAGATATGGTAGTTGGGAAATGTAAATGCACATTCTTTCCTAAGAGCACTGTAACTATTTTTCATGATTAGTTTTTGTAAATTAAGTAGTATCTATATACTCCAATGCATCCTCTAAGCTGTGGAGTCTTGTGAGCAGAAATTCTACTTTGTGAGCTACTGGCATTAAAGTTGTGAGCAAGCAGTTTGGTTACTGCATAAATTAGTTTGCTCTGGAGTCCTCCTTCCTGAGCAAAGACAAAAATGTGTAAGCTAGAGGCTAAAAAACCGTGAGCTAGCTCACACTAACTCAGCTTAGAGGGAACCCTAACCCCAGTAAGGAATGTGAAGAAGAAGGGGGGAATTTGCATCGTTCACTTTAAAGCAAGTTATACCATTGTATTGTTTGTTTTTGTTACCTTTTTGAAACTCTATGCATTTGGCTTGTTATTGCTGAAGTTTTTGTTAAATTGAATAAAAAAATTATAATAATATAAGCACTGGGACGTTATACAGGGACATAATGCACAACCTCTGTCATCTGGCAGTAAAGGTTATCAGTTGCTCACAGCTAAGAGCCTTGGACGGGCTGGTTCCGGCCCGAGGGCTGTGTGTTTGACATCCCTGGATTAGTACCAAGGAGTCAGCATGATGTAGTATTTAGTGTTGGACTCGAATTGGGGAGATCCAGGTTCATACCCCTCCCCTCTTCCGTGAAGGTCACTGCGATCACCTTGAGCCAGTCACTTCCCCTCTCAGTTTGCCCTAGGTCAAAGGGCTGTTGTCGGGAAGAAATGAGGGGAACAGAGTGAGGTACATTGCCTTAAGCTCCCTGGAAGAAAGGTGGGATAAAAATGTACTAAATAAATAATAAGATAAATTAAGGGATTTATCTCCTGATAGAAACATATGCACGCAACAGGCTACAACCAATCCTGGTAGAGAGAGAAGACATGCTGAACAAGGTACCTGTCTTCTTTTTTTAAGAAGGCTAAATGTAGTTCTGAGAGGTGGGGTCAGGCCTGTAGCTACAGTGGGGCATCTCGGGGCCTGGCCCCCCGACTTACTGCTAAGGCCCCCTTGACTTCCCATCCAGCCCAGGCCCCCTGACTTCTATTTTTTATTTTATTTGTGGCGCTCCTGGGGGGGGGGGTGCAGGGTGCCCCCCGACTTATTTAAATGCCCCCTGAATTAAAAAATCCTGGCTACGGGCCTGGGTGGGGTTATTGAGAAATGGAACAGGGGGAAGTGTTTGTTGTTGCTGTTGTTTTTAATTCTTTATCCAGCACCATTTTCCCAATCCAAAACAGCAGGGCCTATGCTGGGTTTTCAGGATCCAAATGGACATATGGAGATCCAAATCACAGTTTTCCAAAGACATAATGTAGGCCCTCAGCTTGTTCTTTTACAGATGCCTACTGAGGTTTAGATGTATTTTGCTCCAAATGCTGCCAGAACTAGGGTTGTCAGCCCTTCCCCCACCGGAGGCGTGGGATGCCCCATCGCCAGGCCCCAGCCTCTGACACCGATCAGCTGGCCAGTGGAGGGACTTACCAGAAACAGAAAGGAGACCCAGAGTACATCGCTGGCAATGTGGTGATGTCACTTCCAGCTTGTACTGGAAGTGATGTAATCATGCTGGCAACGTCATAGCAACGCTCTGGTATTTGGACAAAAATTCTATGACAGAAGCCATTTTTACCAGAGAGTTTTTGCCCAGATACCAGAACATTGCCACAACACTGAAACATAATAGTGTCACTTCTGGTACATGCCAGAAGCGACATCATCATGCCACCAGTGACGTAACCTGGGCTTCCCTCCCAGGTTACCTGGCAACCCTAGCCAGAACCCCAACATTCTCAACATTTATTCTCAATAAATAGCCCATAAAGAACAATGGCTCGTCAGACTCACTCAGACTGGGACTAATACAAACATTACGTAAGACAGAATATGCAAATAAAAACAGTTCAGAATCAGAAATTTAATTTAACTAAAATATCAGTGAGCCTTCTAGCAGAATTAGATCAGTCCTCTGAACCCAATCAATCAGGATAGTTTCCGGACGGTCATGGTGTTTTAGTGCCCGTGAGATGAATTTTGCAATGTTTTGCTGCCAGAGTCAGCACTGACCCTTGTAACCTTTTAATTATGGCCAGTGAAGAAGATGCTATTCGAAATGTTGCATATGGTGGTGTTATTCTTGGTTGCATGACCTGTTGCCTGTTAGCTGGGTGGATGAATTAAACAGTAATTCAGACCCATCAAGCTCTATTCACATTTGATGAAAGGCCTGTTATATCAGTTTCAGGCATTTTCCTGACGCAAATAATTATTAGGTCGCATGCTAGCTGTCCATCCCACTGTTTTTGAGACGTTCCTCCAGGTAACAGCCTTCCACCAATGCAAGAGCCTTCTCCTCCAGGAGAGGCAGCTGTATCAACAGAAAGTTACTAGAGAGGGAGGAACATGTTGGTATCAACAGGTTAGATCCAGACTATTACCTGAGTAACTGGAAGTGTTGAAATGATTTTGTGAGACATTTGTTAATATTTTGTTTAATCACTATGAATGAAGATGCTCTGGAGCAGGGGCCCCCAACCTTTTTGACCCTACGGACACCTTTGGCATCCTGACACAGCCCGGTGAGCACAGCCACAAAATAGCTGCCACACAACGGCTGCCGCAGGAGGCGGAGCCAGCCACCCCAGTGGCTGCCTCAGCTTACCTTCACTCACACAGTGAAGATCCTTGAACTATGATGGCAGCTGCTGCCAAACCAATGTTTTTAAAAATGCACAGTCAATCACATGTCCAGTGGTCAATAAGAAGCCTTAGTGGCCAGAAGCGTCACTTGGCCCCAGGAAAGGTGTCAGAACACTTGGTGGGCCCCAGGAAAGACGTCATCAGTGCCATGGATGGGGACCCCTGATCTGGAGCTTTGTGGCTTACCATTTTCCAATCTACAGCCAAGAGACACACACAAAATCTTTTACTAAAAAAAACCCACAATAATATTAGCCTGAAAGTTTTGTCTGCTGATGAGCAACGCAGCCAACATTCTGTACATATTTGGCAAAGGAAGCACAGTATCTCCTTCTCAGCCCATTATCTATAAAATTCTGACAGAAATCCTCCACCCTTATTGACCTGCTTGGGCTCTGAGATCCATGAAGACTGCCTTCCCGTGGGAACTGATCTTGGCTGAGGTAATGTTGGTCAGAAACCATGCCGGGGGAGGGCTTTTTCAGTTACCGCTGCCAGGTGGTGGAATTCCCTTCCCCAGGATGTACGAAGCAGCACCATCCCTACACACACCTTCCGGCCTAGACTGCAGAAGGCCTTTCTTTCCCAGAAGACCTTTGGACTGGGAAGAAGAAGAAGAAGAAGAAGAAGAAGAAGAGGAGGAGGAGGAGGAGGAGGAGGAGGAGGAGGAGGAGGAGGGGAGGAGGAGTTTGGATTTATACCCCGTCCTTCACTTCCCGAAGGCGTCTCAGAGCGGCTTACAAACTCCTCACAACAGACACCCTCCCCACAACAGACACCCTGTGAGGTAGGTGGGGCTGAGAGAACTTCTGACAGAAACTGTCCTTGAGAGAACAGCTGTGCCTGAGCTTGTGACTGACCCAAGGTCACATCAGCAGGTGCAAGTGGAGGAGTGGGGAATCAAACCCGGTTCTCCCAGATAAGAGTCCGCGCACTTAACCACTACACCAATACGGGATGGTACCAGTCTTGTTTTTAGACACCTTCCCCCCAACTTCTATGAGTTTTAGACGATTTTTATGAATCTTCCATGAAACTGTTCATGCTTTACTTTTTGTATCTACCCCAAGAACCTTGTAAGAAGGAAGGGGGCCATTGGACCATTGACCATTGGATGTTTGATAGATTTATAGCCTGCCCTCCCCTGTACAACAGGGCTCAAAATGGGTAACAACAGTATTCATACAGTAAAACTATTAAAACAACTCTTACAATAATACTGACACTGATAAGATGGCACATAAAAAAAAAACACAACATAGTTGATATTATACATAACTGCTCATTATGGAACAAGTGAACAGGTGAACTATGGGCAATGTTCCCCCTAAGCTGTGGAGTCTCATGACCTGAAATTCTACTTTTTAGCCTCACGACCTGAAATTCTACTTTTTAGCCAACAGACCTAAAGTTTGAATCCAGTGGCACCTTTAAGACCGACAGCATTTTATTCAAAGTATGAGCCTTTGTGTGCAAGCACACTTCCTCAGATACAGACTGTATCTGAGGAAGTGTGCCTTACACACAAAAGCTCAAACTTTGGATAAAACATTGTTTGTCTTAAAGGTGCCGCTGGACTCAAACTTTGTTCTGCTGCTTCAGGTCAACACAGCTACCCACCTGAAACTAGGATTAAAGTTGTGAGTGAACAAGGAAGGAAGGAAGGAAGGAAGGAAGGAAGGAAGGAAGGAAGGAAGGAAGGAAGGAAGGAAGGAAGGAAGGAAGGAAGGAAGGAAGGAAGGAAGGAAATTTCAACCAGACTGCACACTTTATTTCACACACCCAAGGCTCATTTCCTGCAGGAGCGCACAGGAGCGAAGCTCCGGCAGTAAGGCGCCCAGGGGGCAGGCACATGCAGCAAGCCCCGCCCCCTGCTCCCAGCAACCCCCTCCCATCGCCTTTCCCGGCCCGCTGGGTGACCCAGCAGCGCACTGCTGCAAGCTGGCCCTCGAGCTGCTCCGCCACTGCCTGGGCTGTGGCACCCAGCCCGCCCAGGCTCTGCCAGTCTTCATGCCGGCCCTGGTGTGGCGCCTCTGCAAGGCGGGCCCTGGCAACTCCCATGAGGCCTGCCCCAGCCTCCTGCACCTCCTCCTGTGCCTCTGCCCCGCCACTGCCCTGGCCCCCTACCTGCTCAAGGCCATGTGCATCCTCCGCGCTGCCCTCCTCAACCCACGAGCAGCCACACACTTTCCTGCACTTGCTGGCCATCCGAAAGAGTCCAGTGGCACCTTTAAGACCAAGGTTTATTCAGGTACAAGCTCTCCCTCCTCTCTGAGGGCAGATCTGTGCGCTTCCCCCCCCCCCAGATAGCAATCCAAAACAGTGCAGTGGAGCCTGAGCAGTGGATGTTGCCTTCTGACACACTTCCGGTTATGTCAGGGGTGTGGCATATGCAAATAAGTTATGTTAATGAGTTATGCAAATAAGCTCCTGCACCTCATCTCCCCATAATCTATGATTAGTTTCACACACAACATGGAATGTGCATATGTGTGGCGTATGTGCAGGCAGGCAGTGGGTCCAAATTATCTGCATACCTTTGAGCATATCTTAAACTGAGAGCTTGTGAGGGGTCGGTACTGATGGTAATAGCAGCAGCAATAATGACATCTGCATGGGAAAACAGGAATGAAATTCCTCCTCAGCCACAAAGCTGACCCACCTTGCAGGGCTGTAGTGAGCCTAAAATGGGATGATTTGCACTCTTTACAGGAAAGGGAGAAGATGCAAACCTGAGAGTCCAGGGACAGGAAAAGGCATAAGCAACAGTAAAACCAAGAGAATCAAAAGGTCTACTGGCTATGAAATACTCACGCACATTCAAATTGCTTCCTGACAGCTTCAGGGCAGTCCTTCAAAGCTGAGTCAAGTGTCAGGGGGTCTAATGCACTGAATCCTGATATGGCTGCTCAAAATGTAGACATTCTTGAGCAACTAGGAGACAGCGCTGTTTTAAGTTCATTGCTCTGCCCCTTCCAACGACACACTTATTCCATCTCCAAGGGTTTTCAGAAAGCCACACGCTCCTTTCCAATCTCACTTCTGGTCCTCAATCTCACAGAGAAATCCAAACCCTCTCATTTTTGGTAGAATCACACCCCTCCCCTCCTCCACCTGGCTGTCCTGCATCCTACATGAAGCAGGGTGATTTAGCAAATGCAAGCCAAAGCCAGTGGTTTGCATGCACCAACTCATGCAGCAGAATCAGAGCTTCCAATTTCAGCACTGGGGCTATTTTAGGAAGGAAGGAAGGAAGGAAGGAAGGAAGGAAGGAAGGAAGGAAGGAAGGAAGGAAGGAAGGAAGGAAGGAAGGAAGGAAGGAAGGAAGGAAGGAAGGAAGTTCATAAAACGGAATCCATAGGCTGTCTGAAAAGGGACAGTATGTGTTAGTGCTGGTGCTCTGAAGGCCTCTCTGTTGCATTAATGGCCTGCAGTCAGTTATTGTCTTCATGCAAAACCTTGTTGCAGTAAATTCATTGAAAGCAAAGTGTGGATTGGATTATTTCCTGAACTCTGCCAAC
The DNA here is from genome assembly GCA_029375565.1 of Gekko gecko. Lineage (NCBI taxonomy): Eukaryota > Metazoa > Chordata > Lepidosauria > Squamata > Gekkonidae > Gekko > Gekko gecko. The sequence continues at coordinate 300,180,116 of JAPDNY010000001.1, read as the reverse complement.
ATATCTTTCCTGGCAACCATCAAGTATTTTTAGAAAGTCGGCAGGGCCATAGGGGGCTTTTGGCTAGAGTTGCCAGCTCCAGGTAGGGAAATACCTGAAGATTTGGTGGGTGGAGCCTGAGGAGGGCGGGGTTTGGGGAGGGGAGGGACTTCAATGTGGGTATAATGCCACAGAGTCCACCTTCCAAAGCGGCCATTTTCGCCAGGGGAACTGATCTCTGTTGCCTGGAGATCAGCTATAATAGCGGGAGATCCCCAGCCATCACCTGGAAGTTGGCAGCCCTAGCTTTTGCCCAGCAAAGGTTCTGATTGGCCACTGGAGATTTAATTGGCTATGCAGATTTTTAAAAAAACATTGATTTGGTAGCAGATGCCACCAGAGCACAAGGATCTTTCCTGTGTGACTGCAGGTAAGCTACAGCAGCCATTTTGTGGCTGTCTCCACCAACTGAAGCAGCCATTGTGCACCCATGAGGTTGTGTCAGAATTCCCAAGGAGCCCACCAGCTCAGAAAGGTTCAAGACCCCAGATCTGGGATATAAAAATTGTGCGCTTGTTTCTGTGGTAGTTGTTAGGGCAGTCTCCTCAGTTCTTCCCACAGTTGTTTCAGTCACTGCCACAGATGTAGTGTTTCTTTGGCTATCCTCTCTTTTTCAGTCAAACCACAGAATCTCCCACTCCTCTGTGTTAAGTATGAGACTCAACAAAGGATTCAGCTTCAAGTGATTTCAGCTTTATTAAACAGCAACTGTAAGTCAGGAACACACCACTGAACACACACAACAACAAGGGGAGCACAGCTCCTTCTTTTAAACTCTCCCGGGCTGTCAAAGCCACACCCCTTACAAGTTAAAGACCAATCAGAATACAGGGATAAAGGCCAATCAGGACTGTTCCCTCTTTGCAACAATTTCACTCAGTGATTGGGTAATTACACAGGTTTCACAGAAACCGACCAATAGCAATGCGACATCTGAAGAGCCACATTCAGACTCAAGCTTAACATGTGAATAGATAGGAGCGATTCACATTCAGTACATCAGTGTTTTTCAACCTTTTTGTGCAAAGGCACACTTTTTTCATGAAAAAAATCACGAGGCACACCACCATTAGAAAATGTTTTTAAAAAATTAACTCTGTGCCTATATTGACTATATATAAAGTAATTCTCTTGAATAGGAATCAAATAAACACAAAGAAATTATTTTATAATTACTTTATTATGAAATAATAATATTTTATTTTATAATTGTTCATATGTTACGGATGAAATTGGAATTTTTCCCACGGCACACCAGACAATATCTCACGGCACACTAGTGTGCCACGGCACAGTGGTTGAAAAACACTGCAGTACATAACACTCTGCATGATCCCACATTTTAACCCACCCACCCCTTCCTACAAGGAGCTCATGGATCTCACTCCTCATTTTATTTACCCTCACAAAAAACTCTGTGAGGTAAGTTGGCTGAGAAAGAGAGAGACTGACCAAAGATCATCCAGTCAGCTTCCTGGCTAAGTAGGGATTTGGACCCAATTATTCCCCCCAGTCCTCATCCAGCATGGTAGCGACTCAGTTCCATAACCAGAACATGCTGTACACAAAAGAGCACAATTATACCTGCCCCCTCCCATTTTCTTTTGATCCCCATCACAGATCTTTTTTGCGTGGTTCTTGTACTGCCCTAGCAGCAGGGGTCTTTTCGTAGAAGAACAGCTGCAGGAGCTCATTAGCATATGGTATGCTAATGAGCTATTAGGCTATTAGCATATGCCACACCCCCTGACATCACCGGAAGTGATGTCAGAAGGGGAAGCAAAAGGGGGGAAGCATCTTCAAAAGCCTCCCCTTCCCTTCCCCAGCTGGTCTGGGTGGGGGAGCTAAGAGAGAAGGGGTTTAAAGTTTAAACTCCTTCTCACTAGAGGTTGGGCCACAGAAGGAGGAAAGAGGGAAGGAAAGAGAGAGAGTAGAGAGAAGGAAAGAAGGAAGGAAAGAGAGAAAGAAAGAGAGGGAAGAGGGAGGGAAACAGGGAAAGGAGGAAAAAAGAGAAGAGAAGAAGGTGGGAAAGAAAGAAAGAAAGAAAGAAAGAAAGAAAGAAAGAAAGAAAGAAAGAAAGAAAGAAAGAAAGAAAGAAAGAAAGAAAGAAAGAAAGAAAGAAAGAGAGAGGAGAGGAGAGGAGAGGAGAGGAGAGGAGAGGAGAGAGAGAGGAGAGGAGAGGAGAGGAGAGGAGAGGGAGAGGAGAGAAGAATGAGGGAAAGAGGAAAAAGAAAGAAGGAAAGGAGGGAATGAAAGAAATTCAGTGGCAATTCAGCCCCATTATACCCTATGGGCCATTGAAGTCAATGGTGAAAACATAGGGTATATTCTGGGAGCTGGAGGAGAGGGTTTGAGGAGAGGCTCCAAGATCACAGGATAGCTGATGGAGCCTCTCCCCAAGATACCCACCAAATTTCAAGAACATTGGACCAGGGGGTCCAATTCTAGGCCCCCAAACAGGTTGCCCCATTTCCTCCATTGTTCTCTATGGTGAGAAAATAAGTTATTTTTTTCCCATTATAGAGAACAATGGAGGGAATAGGGGCAACCTGTTTAGGGGGCCATAGAATTGGACCCCCTGGTCCAATGTTCTTGAAACTTGGTGGGTATCTTGGGGAGAGGCTCCATCAGCTATCCTGTGAGTTTCGAGCCTCTCTCTCAAACCCCCTCCCCTCCAGCCCCTAGAATATACCCTATGTTTTCACCATTGACTTCAATGGCCCATAGGATATAATGGAGCTGAAATTGACATTCGGCTGCCTGAAAGACTCTCCGGGACGCCGGCTGGGGGCGGGGCTTGGCTTCTGAGCTCCCGGAGCTGCGCTCCGGTGGGCTCCCCCCCGAAAAGACGCCTGCCTAGCAGGATGAATGAAGTTAGCAGCTCGTATGAAGTAGGAATATGTTTTAGTACAGTTTACTCTGTTGGTTAGATAAAGTTCCCTCCGGGCCTTTTAGCAAACCCAGGAAAAGCCTCTTCCATTTTTCTCTCTGTTTGGAAGCTTATCAGCGGCAAGTGAGAGGCTCAGAATTCATCTCTTTCTTCCAGTTGTCTGACACAGGAATTTTATCAGCCAGTATAAACTCCTTCGTCCACTCAGCTTGAAATGTGAGTTACTGAATCTGAATGCATGGAGAACAATACAATGATATGAACCTATTGGGCTATTGCCTCGGCTACTTACTGTAATGGGACTGAGTTGTTCTGAAAGCCTCGGAACAGAATAGTTCTCATGCTGCACCAGGTTTCACTTTTATCACCTTTCCTGATTCCATCTGCTGCCTTCCAAGAATTTCAAGTTCTTTTACCGCTCTGTGAGAAGTTGCTGCCTCTCTTCCACCATCCATAAAGTCTATAGTTTCTTCATGTAAAAATCCATTTGGAAAGTGCACTGAAAGGGGATCAAAAGTGGATTATTTAGCATGTGTGACCACAGCCGTAGTAAACAAAGACAACTAGATTCACCACCAGTTAGAATAGATCAGTGTTTTCCAACCTGTGGGTCAGGACCCAAAAGTGGGTCATGAAACCTATGAAACCAGGTCACGGGCCAGCCCTCCTTAATGGCCGCCCCTGCCCTCTCCGTTGCTGTCTTTTGTATTTTGGAAACCAAGATCTGACCCTAGAACAGGATCTTCCATGCCTTGCATTAGTTGGTATTCTTTCTTCACTGCATATACATGTTCATCAAGTGAAACAAGTCCTGATGGTTACTAGAGTGAATTTCTTAGAATCTTTGGGGGGTGGGGGGTTAGAAGGGAGTATTGGAGAAGGAGAGGGTGATCAAAGGCTGGAATGTAACCTCCATATACAAAGGCGATGTATATTAGAATGCCACTTGCTTGGAGCTCAGAGTGAAGGAAGCTGTGCCCTTTGTTCGATTTTGTTGGTTTCTCAAAAAAATCCACTTAGCCACTGCAGCATTTGGGGGGGGAACAGAAGGACAGCTGGATTTAATGCCATAGGGTCTACCTCTAAAGCAGCCATTTTTTTCAGGGGAACTGGTCTCTGTCATCCGGAGATCAACTGTAACAGAGGGAGATCTCCAGGTCCCACCTGGAGATTGGCAACCCTAAGGGAAAGTCAGCCGCACAACAGGGGGTTGAAGAGAATGGTTTGGTGGTTGCTAGCCCAGCTCATTAGCCAGCCAGCCATGGTGGAGCCAAAAAGGAGAGAGAGCTGTTTTCTGTTTATTCTGAGAGGAAAGTGGCCAAGTTGGCAGTGGGTGGGGGAGGGTGTTATGTGGAAAGTCCTTTGTTTTTTTACTGACAGAAAACAGCCACTGAGGGGACAGTTAGTCACAGTTAGTCCCACACAGGAGCCAAGAGAAGTGTCTTCCTGAGGAGAGAGTCTGGCTTTCCCGGAGCCGCAGCTCATTTCCTCTAGGCCAGACCCTCCCTGGCGCTGCCGCTGCTGCTGAAGGAAGGCAGGGGAGCCTTTGAAAGGCACTGGGCAGCCTTCTCTGTGGTGCAGCCCACTCAGCTATCGCCCTAACGAAGCACCGTCCTTGCGACCAAGGGAGAGGGGCCACAAGGGGCAGCGAATGTGAGTGCTTCCCCTGCTTGCCAGTGCTCACTAGGTCTGCTTCCTTCTTCCCCATGGAGGAGTTGCCGCTCCCTCGGTGGAGTGTCCATCTCCTTCGCTGGCTCCCTCCAGACTGAGGGTGAAACGCTGTGCTGCTTGTGTGGGCAGGACTCAGCCCACGCAGCCAATGGATAGCGTAAGCTCGGTAAGCTTCTGAATGACCGGCCAGAGAGTGAATTGATTTTGGAGTGTGTGGAATGTTCTGGAGTGTGCCACCACCAACAGAGAATTATAATATAGAGAGATAATCCCATGGTTAGGGTTGCCAGCTCCAGGTTGGGGAAGTCCTGGAGATCTGGAGGTGGGGCCTGAGGAGGACAGAGTTTGGGGAAGGGAGCAGGGATGTGGTGTCACACAGTCTGCTCTTCCAAGCCTTCATTTCCTCCAGGGGAATGAGCTCTAATTTTGGGAGAAGTTCAGCTCCCACCTGATACCATGGTGCGGGAGAGAGCAACAAGGCAGGGACAATTTGGAGTGGGAATTTTACTCCTTTTGCTTTTTTTGCTCCTAAAATGTTAGGCCCAGGTTCAGAACAAATTGAAATATTAAAATATCTGACCTAGTTTTATCGGCTTCACATTCATCATGAGTAAGAGTAAAGCTGATAGGTGTGACAGAGACAAGGGCCTTGGGTGTTCAGAGAAGGGACCTAGATGTTTGGATTTTTCAATACTGGCAGGTATACAGCTGTCTAAAAATTTATTGATGCTATGTAATAGGTCACCAAAGCCATATGGCATTCCTTGTGATTACTGGCTGAATGGCAAAGGTTGAGAAATCAGAGAATAATAAATAGCACATACTAAACAGCCATTTCATGTCTAATTATAAGTCTTTTATATGGAGAAAGACCACTCCCTGTTCATGAAACAAATGTCTGGTCTCTACAAAAGGTTCAGAACGCGACGATAAAAAGGGCATGACCGTGAACGTAAACAAACAAAAAGAAGTTTGGAACAGTTCGATGCCAGAAGGGGAATATTTTTAGACAGCTTGCTATAATTCCACTCGTTTTCTTCCTGAGAAGGTCGCTGTGGAAAATCGTTTTAGCTGTCAAGTTTTTTTTGGGAGGGGGGATAACTTTTCCCCCATGTTGGTGTTTGGATGTTTCCAAAATGGCTCTGATTTAAAGTGTCTGACTTTGCCCTGTGCCTGGTGAAGCACTCCTTCCGTAAGGAGGGCTTGCTGGAAAAACGAAGACCTTACCTGACATGGAGGAAATAAGTTGATGGCTTTGAACGCTCAGAAGTATTCTGGCTGCAAAGAATGAGCTCTGGATGCTCGACTGCTGGGCTTGCCCCGAACGGGTGTCCTGGCCTGCTGCCTCCATGCTTCAGTATGCTGGTCTGGGGCTAGGGTTGCCAATATCCAGGTGGGACCTGGAGATCTCCCAGAATTACAATTCATCTCCAGATGATGGGAATTTGTTCGCCTGGAGAAATGGCTGCCCTGGAGGGTGGAGTCTATGGCTTTATTCCCAGCTGAGGTCCCTCCTCTGCTCAAACCACTCCCTCCCAAGGCTCCACACCCCAAATCTCCCAGGATTTCCCTACCAGGAGTTGGCAACCCTGCCAGGGCACCTCCTGAGCTGACCAAAGCATCTTCTTCCCATCTGCATGAAACATCCTTTAGAAAGGAGCCATGCACACCCAGTAGGATTCCAGCTGCCTTCCTCCAGCATTCTCCACAAGAAGACTGCCATCTAAGAGGAACAATTGCAAACTGCCAGCTGCCCCCTTACCTATGTCTGTCATTGCCTCTCAATTTTTTTATTGTTGGTTTTTTAATAATATATACAAACATATATATTTCATATTTTACTACAATTCAAGTCTGTTATTTTCTTTTATCTTTCATCCATGTATAGACCCTCGACCATCTCTTCTGATATACTTCATCAACTTTGCCTTGCATTAGTACATTCACTCTATCAATTTCTGCTACATTTAACAGTTTGTTAGTCAATTTTTCCATACTCGGAATTTTATCAAATTTCCAATATTTAGCCCATAAAATTCTAGCAGATGGTACTATCATTATTATTAAATACATATCAATTTGTCTAATATTTTCTGGAATCACATTCAGCAAATAACTTTCAGGCACTAACTTCAAATTTACCTTTGTAATTTCTAAAATTATTTTCTGTACCTTTTGCCAATACTTTTGGACATTTGTACAGTTCCACCACATATGGTAGAATGTACCAACCACTCTTTTGCATTTCCAACATTTATTTGTAGACTTTTTATAACATTTCGGATTTTTTTCTGGCATCCAATGCCATCTATAAAACATCTTAAATATATTATCCTTATATGCTGTAGCCCTCATAAGTCTAGTGGTCTTCCATATTCTCAACCATGCATCTATGTCAAGACTATGGCCAATATCTTCCATCCAGGAAATCATAGGTGGTTTTATCATTTCCTCTAACATATAATCTGCTGACAACAAATTATATAATTTTTGAATCAGTTTGTCATCAGAGGAAAGCCAAATCTTATCCAGTTCATTCTTACAGGTTTCAAACCCATGAGATGCATCTTTAGCATATCTAGATTTTAATTGTAAATATTGCCACCAGGAAAACTGTATATTATGTTTTAGCAATTCTTCCTCTGTTTTTAGTTCATTATTCTTTTTGAGAAAAATTTCATACGGTTCTCTATTCTTTCCTATAATTAATGATGGTTTTACAAAAGCCTCTAAGGGTGCTACCCATTTAGGAGTTTTCAAGTAATATTGATCTTTTATGTAATTCCATGTTTTAATTAATTCTCTTCTTAATAAATTATTATGGAAGTTAGAATGGATTTTCTCCTTCCCATACCATATGTAAGCATGCCACCCCATGAACAAATCATGACCCTCTAACTTTAATGTTCTTATATTTTCCAAAGTTATCCAATCTTTAATCCAACAAAGGGAGGCTGCTTGGTAATATATCTTCCAGTTCAGGAACACCAAAGCCCCCTCTTTCTTTTTTATCTTGGAGCAATTTCCACTTAATTCTGGCTTCTTTCCCATTTCAAATAAATTGTCTTGTTATTTTGTTCAGTTCTACAAAAACTTTATTATTCTTTAGGATTGAAATGTTTTGGGCAAGAAATAAAAACCTAGGAAGTACGTTCATTTTCACTGTAGCTGTTCTTCCCAGCAGAGAAAGTTGTAATGAATTCCATTTATTCAGATCTTTCTTTAAATCTGAGAGGAGTTTATTATAGTTGTCTTCTATTAGGTTACTATTTCTATTCGATATCATAATGCCCAAGTATCTGACCTTTTTGACTATCTCCATAGAGGTTATCTTTTGAATTTCATCTATCATATCTGGTGAACAGTTCTTAGTTAACAATTTTGTCTTCTTGTATGGCAGAGGTGATTCACCTTGACCAAACAGGTTTTTTACCAAAAAGACACATGAAGAGCAATATAAGAATTATCACTGATGTTCTGGAATACTATGAGACCTGTCCCGATAAACGACTGTCATTGCCTCTCATCCTGTCAGCAACAGTCACAGGGACATCCACCTGAGACTTAAGGCTCCAAAAGCCTGGTGTTGCCAGCTACCGAACCTACCTTCCAGGAGAGCTTGCTGGGCCACAGCACCCTGCTCAAAATGGCCATCAGAGGAACTGCACCCTGTGGGGAAAGATCCCAACAGCATTATTTGCAAGCTTCTGAGATGAGTTTGGTCCTAATGTTGCAAGAGGGATTAGTAATTAGTGGAGAGGCAGGCCGAGAGTTGTTGGAAAATTTAGTAAAAGTAGTTAGATATTTAGAGCTTGCAATGGATCTTTGTTCACTGGAGAGGAGGCATTTTCTTTCTATGTAAAAATCTTTGTTTCTAAAGAGGAAGGTACACGGGAAATCTGCAAAACAGCCAACACTGAAGACTACATCCTTACTGTTACGAGGACAACAACAGACTGACTGACCACACAGTTGGTAATGGAGATTCTTCTTTCTTCTTGACCCTAGAAGGAAATCACCTGAATACATTACCAATTATTGTTAGTAAATAGGCTCCAGTTTCCTGGGCTTCCTCCCCATTGGCTTTGAGCCAGTTTACCTTCCAGGTCAGTCTAAACAATAACACACAAGGTAAACACATTAACCCTATAATGACTGAGTTTAGACCTTGCAACACGCATATTTCTAACAAAAGTAACTTGCAAGGTGCTTATTAAACAAATCTGCTTGTAAATCCTGAACTCTCGCTCTCTCTTTCTCTGTTTCGCTGCTGATCCACTTCCCGTAGGAAGCAGTTTCATCACTCCTTTATCTTCCCCTGACTTTTGGAGTTATTCCCCATCTACTTTCCTAACTCACTCAGTTCCACATATGTTGACACAGTAAATGTATAAAGGTGCTGTCTCCAAACTGGGTCCTTCAGTCCAAGCGACTTATTGGCAATGTAAAGCTTGTCCCTGTGCAGCAGGACTATGGTTGCCAACTTCCAGGTCTGGAGGTCTCCCAGAATTGCAAGTGATCTCCAGACTACAGGGATCAGTTCTCTTGGAGAAAACAGCAGCTTTGGAGGACATACCGTAGATTAGAGTTGAAATCCCTCCCCAGGTTCTCGTCTCTGCAGGCACTGCCCCCAAATCTCCAGGAATTTCCCAGACCAGGTTGGCAACCCTCTGCTGGATCTTGGCTGTCGCCTGTGTTTGAACTCATATGTTCTCTTTGGACAGCGTTCATAATCAATGCTCCCACGAAGCTGTGGAGTCTTGTGAGCAAAATTTCTACTTTCTGAGCTACTGGCATTAATGCTGTGCGCGAACGAATTGGCTGCTACATAAATTAGTTGGCTCTAAAGCCATCCTTCCTGAGCTAAGACAAAGATGTGTGAGCCGGAGGCTAAAAAACTGTGAGCTAGCTCACACTAACTCAGCTTAGAGGGAAAACTGTTCATGAAACTGTTTCTGCCTTCATGATTCAGGATTCTTGATCATCCTTCTGTGTAACATTGGACTGCCTCTCATGGATTCTGACTGCCACTGTCCCCTCTAAGCCAAGTTAGTGTGAGCTAGCTCACTGTTTTTTAGCCTCCAGGTCACACATTTTTGTCTTAGCTCAGGAAGGATGGCTCCGGAGCAAACTAATTTATGCAGCAGCCAAATCGCTTGCTCACAGCTTTGATGCCAGTAGCTCACAAAGGCCCCGGTCACACGGGCCAGAAAACGTGGGGGGGAGGCGTGGCAGTTTGCCCCAGAGCTAAATAAGGCGCGGTAGCCCGATCTCACAGGCCACCAGGTTGCCACGCACCAGCTCTGCGCCGCGATCACACCGCGCTGCTGCAGCGCGGCAAAACAGCAGCACAGCAGACCACACAAGTGCGAAGTGCGCATGTGCCATTGGGGGGAGCAGGCCGCTGTTGGTGACTTGTGTGTGCGCATGCTCTGTCCAGCGTTGGTGCACATCCCAGGGAAACTTACAACATCCGGAAACCCCGGGGACTTGGGCGGGCGTTGGAAGCTGCGGGATACTGGCGCTCCCGCAATCAGATGCCAGCCTTTGCCCCCGGGGTTTCCAGAAACTAGTACCTCGGACCTACTAGTTTTTTACCCCGCATTTTCGGAGGGAAGCCACGGGTTGGCCACGGGAGCCCTACGCCTCCCAGATGTGCTCGTATGAACGTGCACGGAAAGTTCGCAGGGCTCCCGTGACTTCAGCGGGGCAAATGCTCCGTGTGGACGGGGCCAAAGTAGAATTTTTGCTCACAAGACCCCACAGCTTAGAGGGAGCATTCTAGTCCTGACCTGACTGGTGCCATTTGCTTCTCATCCTTGGCAACATATTTTTAATGCCAAGCTAAACTTTCAGCCCTCGGGAACTAATTTGTTTACCTTAAGATTTGGGTCCAGTGGCACCTTAAAGACCAACAAGATATAAGGTGCTTCTTGATTCGAATCCTGCTCTTCTATTGCAGACCAACTTGGTTTACCCCATAGGGCCAGAGTCAGTGAACAGCAGTGAGCAGCAATCACCATTGAGTCTGTTTGCTGGGAAGCCAGATAAGGTTTTCTGAGCTTTTAATTACTTCATAGAAAGTAACAGGGAAATTATGTGACCTGAAAAGCTAACTAGTGAAAGGAAGAATTAAATCAAGCATAATTGGTACTAGAACAAAGCTTGAATTCAGTGGTTTCTTTAAGACCAACCGAGTTTTATTTGTTGGTCCTAAAGGTGCCCCTGGACTCGAACTTTGTTCTGCTGCTTCAGACCAACACAGGTACTCATGTGAATCATAACTGGTCACAGTACTTGTATTGTTATTGCTGGGCTACAGGTCTTCTGAGCTGCAGATATTGCAGTCTGGTTACTGACTGTCCAGTTTGTGAGAACTGAATCCCTTTCGAAAGAGGGATGAATTAGAAAAGGAGGAACTGGTGGACATGAGGAGGAGATGGTCTTAACCCACCATGCAGTTTCTGCCACCAAGGACGTTATGTCCTGAAACTGGAATCAGCCATATCTTTTCCTATGTTAAGCTTCAGACGTAAGAAGGGATTTTAAGCTGTAACATTCCCATTGGTCAGTTTCTGTGAAACCTTGTAAATAACCAATCATAACTGTACATATGTTTTTGGAGGGAACAGACCTCATTGGTCTTTATCCTTGTCTTCCTATTGGTTAATAACTATTGTATGGGCGTGGCTTTGACAGCCCAGATCATTTAAAAAGGGAGCTGTGCTCCACTAGTTTGTGTGTGTTGTCTGATCGTTGAGTTTTTCTGTTACAATAAAGCTGAAATCAGTTTGCTGAAATCTATACCATGTTGAGTTGCATACTTAATAAAGGACATGTCATTCAACTGAACTCAGAGAGAGACTCTATCTGTTGCAATTTCTGTAGGGTTGCCAGCTTTTTGCTGGTTGTAGCAGAAGACCTCCCATCCCCTGTTCTTGTTGTTCAGTGCTGCTTAGCTGGTCAGCAAGAGGGAGCCCAGAGTATCCCATGCATGGAAATGAGAACTGAATCCTCCCTATTGCACTCTGTCAGCTAAGCATAAAGTTCAGACCAGCAGTTTAGTTTAGAAATGGTTTTGCCATTTTAGTAGCAGCAGAGGGACCTGGAAAGTAATACTAGAAGCTCTGGGCAGCCATCCAATAGCATCAGATAACAGGGTGCAAAGCCCAGCAGAAAGCTGAAATCAGAGTTCATGACACAGTCAGGCATGGTCTGTAATTTTGATGGTCAGAATGTTGAACTGGAATTTGGGAGTATGTATTATGTGCCTCAAGTTGCTTCTGAGTTTCAGTGACCCCATGAATTAAGGACCTCCAAAATGCCTACCAGTAACAGCCCTGCTCAGATCTTGCAAATGGAAGGCCGTGGCTTCCTTTATTGAGTCAATCCTTCTCATGGTGAGTCTTCCCCTTTTTTCCTGCTGCCTTCAACTTTTACTAGCATTATTGTCGTCGGCTGATCAGGTGTCATTCCAGGAGATCTCTAAACCCCACCTGGAAGCTGACAACCCTAAACAGAGGGTGAGAGTTTAGAGAGGATCCAAGAGGAGGCTGAAGTTGGTTCCTTATTCCCAGTGCCTTATTCATTCCTTATTCACATCTGATTCATGAATCCATCCAAAAAACACTGAGGGGAGTTTGAAAGCTCTAAACCCCAAAATAAGGTCTGGACCACCACATATCATGTACCCCCAGGTTTACAAGACTCTCCCCTTCAAGAGGATATATCCTGTTTCCTGGTCCAAAGCATGGTTCTCGTGCCAGCTTCAATCCATGAACCTCGACTAGTTCCCAATTCAGCCCATCGCATTCACACACTCATTCACACCAACATTCAGCCCAACCCCTAGGAATGGGCACGAATCAGAGGAGAAGAAGGCAGGGCCTAATAGGGAGGAGAGGAGGAGTGAGAGAAGGAGGAGGAAGAGAAAGAAAAGAAAAGAAAAGAAAAAGCAGAAGAAGGTGAAGGTGAAGCAGAAGCAGCAGAAACAGAAGAAGCAGAAGCAGCAGTAGCAGGAGGAGGAGGAGAATTTGAGTCCGAGCCAGTTCATGCCCATTCATCGCATTCTCTCTGCATCCACTCGGTCCATCGGTCAGAGCAGGCCCCTTGGCTCCATCCATTTCAAGGGATGGGCACCCCAGCCCTGTCCCTCTGAAGGAATGGGCATCCAAGCTCCATCCATCTGAAGGGATGGGCACCCAGCCCTGTCCCTCACAAGGGATGGGCATCCACGCTCCATTGACCTAATGGCCAGCAGCTGTGCTCCATCCAGCTGAAGGGATGGGCATTCAGGATTCCATTTGCTCAACCCTTCTACTCTCCTTCCATATACAACCCCCTCAAGCTGTCCGCTACACAACCGCCCTCCCACTCTCGCTAGCCGACTGCTGCCAGTGTTCTGTCAGCCAATGTCATCAGGAGCTTCAGGCCATCGCCAGTTGCCCCCTGCTTACATTGCAAGTCATACCACTTTCGCGGAAGAACTTGCCTTCTTGGTACCCTGGCATCCACCCAAATGTCACCCTCTTCTTTGCATCCACTCTCCTCCTGTCTTGGTGGCCTTGATCTGCCAGCTTGCCTCAGTCTGGTGGAGAAAGCAGGGTAAGAATTAAAGGCCAGTCTGAGGACTCAGGATCATTTCTGCCTCAGCAAACTGCGCAGCAATTGCAAACACACTCATTCCTCTTTGGTCGGTTACAAGGTCATCCCGCCCTTCAAGTTGAAAAGGCAGAGGGCAAGAAGACAGCCTTTTGGAACACCTTTGGATAGGGGAAAAGAATCAGTCAGCTGGCCCTGTGGTCCACAACCAATTTGTGTTATTTGATTCTCATTACATTTACAAACTTACCCAAGAAGCCTTTTCTCTACCAGTGATTTGCTCAGTTCAGTTGCACGGTTTCATCTTGATGACCACCTACCAGGGCTCAGGGTTTTTCCTCCTTACAGTAGCTCAGTCGAGGGACTGGATGACAACTAGCAATGTGCTGAGAATGAAAGAGAGTGAAAGAACACGTTACTAAGAAAATGACCACCTCTACATTAGTCACCCACCCTCAAGTCACAGACGTGAGGTAGCTATCCCAGAAAGCAGCACATAGTCAATATCATTTGCAACTTTATATGTCACACAGTTGGAAATCACTTACATGGTCTAATTCTCTCTATTCGTTTAAAATCAGTAGGCCATGTTAAATGTACAATTAAATAGGTGCTTACCAGCAATATTAACCTTAGGGTCTAAGCATTCCTTTTCAAATGGATAAGCCCTTTTCATCCCTGTTAAGAAATGCATTTTCTCCTGGGCAGTTGGCAAGCATCAGGCCTCCGCTGGGCTCTTTTAAAAGCTACTGAGCTAAGAATAAGCAGGAAGTGGGGAGATTAGTCTATGACATTCCAGAAGCACCTTAGGGAGCTCTGAAGAAAAGTTGTTGGGTCTACCTGGTGACAATGCAATGGGCCAGTTCACCCCCTCCCTACACTCAGCAGGAAATAGAGTCTTGGAGGACTTTTTACTAGAGAGGTTTTCAAGAAGGGGGATGCTGGAGCCTTCAGGAAGCTGGAGTGCTGCTCTCCTGAAAGGATCCAGGCCTCTTAACTCCTGAGGCAGCCACATTGGCCTTGTGGCTGGTCTGTACAGCTGGATCAAACCTCAAGGTAATGGGAACTCTCCAGGAAAATCAATCAGCTAAACAAAACAGCCTGTCCCAGCTTAACATTTGCTGGAGCAGGTATAGCCGAGAGGAACAGAGGATTTGTGTTTTACCCATTTCTTGTACGTATTCTCTTTCAATAAATACTTTATAAATTTTAATGCTGGCAGTGGTTCTCTGTACCACATAGACCTCTACCATTTTGGATGCATTATTTTAAAAAGGGAACCCTAGGAGTGGGGAAAATAAGGAGTTGGCAACTGGCTTTTTCCCCAGGGGCTCACAAGGTATTAAACTGACCATTTCCATAACAGTCATAACAGAGGAACCAGCATATAATCAGTGATGCTAGCACCATTATGTGTCATGCAGGTAGGAATCACCTAGGGGATCTAATTCTCTGTATCCATTTCAAATCAGTAGGCCATGGTTTAATGCACAATTAAATAGCCGCTTGCCAGCAAAACTAACCTAAGGGTTCTTAGATGTCCTTTCTTCTAAGTATGGGTATGACAGCTCATTCAGAAATCTCATTGGCCCTGATGCCAGGAGAGGTTCATCCTTCCGCCCAGTACGGGCATTAACATCACCTCCTAGAAGGCTCTGGGCTACTGTTCAATAACTATATCCAAAAAGGACCATAGCTTGTTCCAGAGAGCCAAGATTTTACTGTGGGATGTGAATGGGGGAGGATTGATTGTAACAATTTAACAGCAATGTGAGTGCAAACTGTGAGTCGGCAATTAATGTGATACGGGAGCAATTAAGTACTGTTGAAACTAAGTCCTGACTTTGGACGGCCTTTAGTAGAACTAGGGTAGGTGTGCACTATCTAAGCAATGAAACCTGGTGCCACAAACTGACCACAGTACTGTAAGGTAAAGGTAAAGGTTCCCTTGCTCGAAAGCCAGTCGAATCCGACTCTAGGGTTGCGGTGCTCATCTCCGTTTCAAAGCCGAAGAGCCAGCACTGTCCGAAGACGTTTCCGTGGTCATGTGGCCGGCATGACTAAACACCAAGGTGCACGGAACGCTGTTACCTTCCCACCGAAGTGGTACCTATTTATCTACTTGCAATTTCTTGCTTTCGAACTGCTAGGTTGGCAGGAGCTGGAACTAGAGACGGGAGCTCACTCCGTCTTGCGGCACCCGGGTCTCGAACTGCTGAACTACTGACCTTCCACAGCCTGCAGTTCAGTGTCTGTAGGTGAGATTTAACCAGAGCAAAGTAAAACAATACCATCACTTCGTGTTATCTGGACTGTGGATACAACCCAAAATTGCATTTGCCTTTTGAGCTACAGCATCACACTGCCGACTCATGTTCAGTGTATGATCTACTTTAGATTAATCACCCAAAGAATGATTAATATATGGAATTCACTGCCACAGAAGGTGGTGGCAGCTACAAGCATGGACAGTTTCAAGAGGGAATTAGATAAACATATGGAGCAGAAGTCCATCAGTGGTTATTAGCCATAGGGTATAGATGGGAACTCTCAGACTGGGGCAGGTGATGCACTCTATTCTTGGTGCTGGAGGGGGTAGCAGTGGGAGGGCTTCTAGTGTCCTGGCCCCACTGGTGGACCTCCTGATGCCACCTGGTATATTTTGGCCACTGTGTGACAGAGTGTTGGACTAGATGGGCCATTGGCCTGATTCAACATTGGCTTCTCTTATGTTCTTATGTACGAAGACTCCTGGGTCCTTTTTGCACATACTACTTGCCAAGACAAGTCTCTCCCATTCTATAATTATACATTTGACTTTTCCTACCTAAATGCAGAACTTTACATTTATTCCCACTGAAATTCATTTTATTTGTTTTAGCCCAGTCTTCCAGATAGATTGTTAACAACAAAGAAGAAAATTGATGGAAACCTCAACAGCACTGTGAGCGCAAAATGTGAGGAGACAATGTGATACGGGAGCAATGAAGTGCTGTCGAAACTAAGCGTGCTTGTCATGGCTTTGGACAGCCCTTAGAAGAACAAGGTGGATGTACACTACTTAAGCCATGCAACCTGGTAGATTAATAGCTTCCCTAGCCCAAGTTACTTGAATCAGAAGAATCTGGGAATCTAATGGGGAAGATCTATCTCCAGGGTCCCTCAGCCTGTCATTCCAACCTGGAATGTGCCAGGATAAAAAGAAAAGTAAAAAGATCAGGAAGCTTGGCTCTTCTTTTGTGCACTACAAGGCCTTTTGCAGGTTCAGGAGGAGAAATCCTCAGGCCAGTGCCTGGCACAGCTGCTTCAACTATTTATAAACTCAGTTCTCAAGGCTTCACAAGGAAAGCAAGGCTTCCAAATTAAAATATCCGTGCAAGTACATGTTTGCCTCCACCCCTCAGCAAAACACTTTTAAAAGTTCTATACTGAATCACTCAAGATAAAAGGTGGAGGTTTTATATTAAATGAATAAAAGTATGGAACATTAACAGTGCGCTTCCAACAAGCAGCCACCATCTTCAGTGGTGACAGTGCTCTTGAGGTGCAACTCTAGTTGCAAACCACAGTCCCCACTGGGCAAGGGTCTTGCCCACTTTCCTGAAACATAGGCTGGATGCCAGTATGGGAAAAGGTGCTCAGAAGAGCCATTGCTGCCATATCAGACAGCTGCATTTAGCTCCCAAGGGTTCTGATTCCCTGGCTTGAAGAACAAGTCTGTTTTGCAGAACAATTCATCATATACTGAATGCCACCATCATCTGTACTGTCCTTTTATGTAGGTTGTTTCTGTGTATTTTATCGTTGTTATTGTTTTATTACATTTTAATGTCTGTACGCTGCCTTGAGCCAGTTCGCCCAGCAAGGCGGGATACAAATTGAAATAATAAATAAATAAATAAATTTTATTTTAAAGCAACATTGGGAGGGCACAAAGTCCTAAAGGTCCAAGGTCATGTCTGCACATAGGGAAATCTCCCAGCTTGCAGAAAAATCTTAATGCTTTTTTTTTTTTAAAGCATTTTGGATTACGAAGACTTGTAAAAGTTAAGTAATGTCTGCTCATAAACAGATGAAGCCAAAATAAAATCAATCCATCAATCATGGAATTAGGATAGCATTTTTAGTTGCTCTAGTAACCCCAAATGGCCCAGGAAGATGTGGTGGTGGAGTACCCCAGGAGCAGATGACAAAGGGGAACTGGAGCCACCTTTCAGCCTCACCTTCCCTTGCCCACCCCTTTTTCTCCATCCTTACCATGCAGGAGCGGGTAGGAAAGCAAACTGGGGGGAATGAAAGCCATGCTGGACCTCTTTATTGTATTGTAATATTCTGTGCCTAGTTCCCCTGAAGTCATGCATGGTTACCATAAGCATAGTCCTTGGATGTTATTGTGATATTTCCTCTCTGTCAGTTTGATACCCCAAAGCCTGTTATAAATTCCAATGATATGTTAGTCAAGTAATCTGGAATTATATGACTGCATTTTTCTTTCTTTCTTACATTCAGCCTATCACATCCCCTCTTTTGTGGAAGAACTTGCCTCCTTGATCCTCTCCCATCCACAAGTCACCCTGTTCTTTCAGTTTGGTCCCCTCCTTTCTTCTCAGCCTCTCTCTGGTGGAGAAACAGCAAGACAGAAAGGCCTGTTTGAGTCCTAAGGAGAAGGTCCACTACTTCCTCCTCCTCCTCCCAGTTATCTGAGTGTGCCTGAGGTTGGCATCCCCTAAACTAGGTGGCAGTTTCCCTGAGACAATGTCCTCCTTTCATGAGATGGCACTCGGATGTCACAATAGCTGAGGTCACTGCTGCAAGATGTCCATTAATCCCTCCAGTCGCACATCTTGTGTCATTTCTATGCTTCAGCTTTAATTTGTTGAGATATATATATCACCCCATCATCCCATTTGCCACTGTATGCTTCCTCCTTGCTGCGTCTTCTTTCCAGTTCCTTGGCTGCCCCTGCTTAATTTTATTTTTTTTTATTTAATTTGAAACATTTGTGAGCTACCTTTCTGCATGGTGGATCTCAAGGCAGCTCACAATAGAAATAGAACATTATAAAAACACAATAAGAACACCAATGATAAAACCAATAAAAGTCACAGATGAAAAGGCAGAGACCCCTACGGCATCATCCCTTTTTGTCTCCTTCCCACTCCCCAGCCAATGACCTCTATTTGTTCCTCAGTCTTCAGCCTTTTCCCCTCCTTTCCTACCTGTCATGGTTTCCCTGTGAAAAATCTGGCTATGTTGTGTGGTGGTTGACAGCTCAGGGCAGGTCCTAGCTGTGCAGCAGGCCAGGCTCAGGGGTCCAGAGCCACCACTGCCAAGCTAGGCCAAATTGTATGAGTGGAGAGTTTCCAGAAGTTATTCCTGGGCCTATCGTTGGCAAGGCCTCCTCCATCAGGGGACACGATGGTCAGGTGGGGCTTTCCGGGGCTGTTTTGGCCCCCAGTCTACTCCTGCTCCCCCTCCCACAGCTTGGCTTTCCAGAGATCAAGGCTTGGAATGTTTGGAACTGCTGCAGTTGCCAAGCGACCCCCCCCCCCAAACAGCCACAGAGTCCAGTGAAGACGCTGAAGAAGGCTTGATTGGCATGAAACATGTTACATCACATAATTGTTCCTTGTGTACTTCTCATTGGTATTTGTTAACAAGGCTTTCATTGGGCCCTGATATGTTTTTTAACTTTTCTCAAAAGAAATATATGGGCTGAGTTCAGACTGGCAGTCTGCCCTGCTATAGCCACGTTTCAGCCACATTTTACAAGCGGATTAAAGGGGGCATTCACACAGGCACATCTGCCTGGTGTTTCCCACCTGTAGTCAACCCGTGCTGTTCCGCTTCGCTCCCACGTTTAAAGATACCTGGTAAAAGTGGTAGCAAATCCCTGATAGTCCGTTTATCCCGCTTCATTCCGCTTCCGGGAAGTGTGAACGCCAACCCGAAAAGCCGGGAGCAACCCACGTTGCACATAAAGCAGCAGCGGTATGATTGGCTGTGCTCCACCCTACCGCCCGATGCGGTGCTGGCGCAACGGGATCCTCCCCAAATCAGCCAGATGCGCTCATGCGGCGGCGATGGCGATATGGTGGCGATGGCGGCGCCAGCAACGCTGAGCAGCTGAAACCTAGCAGAGGGCGGAGCCACGAAGGTGCAGGCAGTGCGACGGCATGGCATGGTGGAGCCAGAAGGAATGTTGGCTGGAGCCGCAGCCAACATGAGGCCGTGCACCGAAGATGGGCCTGCCGAGAAGAAGTTCCTGAGCCAGGAAGAAGATCTATGCCAGGACATCAAGGACATCGAGGATGGAGTTCTGACACCTGAGGCCCGCTGGAATAGAGACAAAAAAAGCCCTGCTTGGGTGCTGGTAGGATGTCACTCCCCCTTATAGATTGTGGCCATACACAGAAATTGAACTAAAAATTGTGTAAACCGCTCAAAGACCCCTCAGGGTTAGAGCGGTATATAAATCGAAAGTATAAATAAATTAAATTAAATTAAAATATGCACATAGCTGAATTATCAGGGAAAAGCTGTTTACAGCAGCACCTCTGGGCCAGCAGTCTGAATGTTCCTGCACACCTCCTCCCGGTATGTTCCCGCATCATTCAGCGCAGTGTGACCAGGAAAACCCAGAACAGTTTGTTCCGGGGCTTTTTTGCCACGACTCGCTCCCGCTTCAAACTGCCAGTCTGAACTCAGCCATGTATTTTACTTGTAAGTTTATATGAAGTTTTGGCCATCCACTGTTTTTTTCCTTACTTTTTCAGGTTTTGATTCAATTTTTATTGGGCTATGTTTCTTCCCCCTCTTTGGTTCTGTCTGGCATTCTTAAAACTTACAGATGTTGTTTCTGTTTTTTCAGGGAGTTTTGATTCCATGATCAACAGAAGTATAGTGTTCAGATCACGCAAACTGATGGTACCACTTTACTCTACTCTGGTTAGACCTTACCTTGAGTATTGTGTTCAGTTTTGGGCACCACAATTTAAGAAGGATATAGAGAAGTTGGCACATGTCCAGAGGAGAGCAATGAAGATGGTGAGGGGTCTGGAGACCAAGTCCTATGAGGAAAGGTTGAAGGAGCTGGGTATGTTTAGCCTGGAGAGGAGACGACTGAGAGGTGATATGATTACCATCTTCAGGTACCTGAAGGGCTGTCACATGAGGATGGTACGGAGTTGTTTTCTGTTGCCCCAGAAGGTTGGACCAGAACCAACAGGTTGAAATCAGAAGAGTTTTCAGCTAAACATTAGGAAGAACTTCCTGACAGAGCAGTTCCTTAGTGGAACTGGCTTCCTCAGGAGGTGATGGGCTCTCCTTCTTTGGAGGTTTTCAAACTGATAAGTATGACACTTAAAGACAGCGTTCCAACAAGTGATTCAGCTTTAATGGTAGTGATTCAACATATCAGAACAGACAACACAACATAGAGCAACAGGCTCTTATTTAAACAGTGAGGGCTAGCATAGCCACACCCACATCAATGGTAACAACCAATAGCATTGCTTGGATAAGGTCCAATCAGTTTGCTTCCCTCCAGCACAATTCTTGTATCCTGATTGGCCTGCTACACAAAGTAGCCAATCAGGTATTCCCATTCTGAATACCAGCCTGTCAATGGGGATGAAATCAAGCTCAGGACATAACACAAACAGAGGCTAGATGGCCATAAGAACATAAGAGAAGCCAATGTTGGATCAGGCCAATGGCCCATCTAGTCCAACACTCTGTCACACCGTGATCAAAAATACCAGGTGCCATCAGGAGGTCCAGCAGTGGGGCCAGAACACTGGAAGCCCTCCCACTGTTGCCCCCCCAAGCACTAAGAATACAGAGCATCACTTGCCCTAGCCTGAGAGTTCCTATCTATACCTGGTGGCTAATAGCCACTGATGGACTTCTGTTCCATCTGACAGCAATGCTCATTCTGTGGCACAGTTGAGGCACAGATATATGTCTAATGCCAGAAGAGTTCCAGGCCTCCTGAGCAGGCATGCCAGCTTCCAGGTGAGGACCTGGGAATCTCCCAGAATTACAGTTCATCTTGCAGTCTACAGGGATCAGTTCCCCAGGCCCGTAGCTACAGTGGGGCATCTTGGGGCTAGCCCTCCTCACTTACTTAGCAAGGCCCCACGACTTCCCATCCAGCCAAGGGCCCCCAAGCAGTGGCAGGTGCGGGAAGGAGCCGAGTATTCCTGTGCAGCTGTCTGGTACGAAGGGCCAGCTACAGTGGCCATGTGGAGCCAGACAGCACCTCTCTATTTCCCCCAGAAATTGAATTATATTACCCTTAATTTGATTAGCCAGTGCCCCCTAAGAAATTTAAATGCCCCCTGACTTAAAAAATCCTGGCTACGGGCCTGTAGTTCCCCTGGACAAAATCGATGCTTTGGACACTAGACGTTGTTGGAGGGTTCTGATGTTATTTGAGCAACGCATGGGCAATAAGGTGTTGGGAGAGTTATTGGGAGTTTGGGGATGGCATGAATGGGAGAGATGTCTTAAGTGTTTGCTCCCTTTCCAATCTCCAGCCCATCCTACAAGATGTGGGGAGAGGGTCCTCTTGGATTCCCTCATTTCAATCTTGGGTTTTTACCCCCTAGATTTAAAATTATTATTTTGAGAGAACTAGAATTCAAAGTTGCATAAAAATACACCTTACAGAAATATTAAACAACAGTGGGAACAACATTATTAAAACATAAACCTTTGAAACATTCAAAAATAGAGGAAAAAATCTGGAAGCCAAGCCAAACAAAGAAAACATATACATTTTTTAAAAAAGTATAGAACTAGTATATTCTCACATTTAAACATGGCTTAAGAGCACTGATATTTCCAAAGAGTAACCTTTCTAAGTAAAGTCAAATAAAGAAAATGTAGAACCAGTATATTATCATAACTGCAATAACAACAAAAAAAGAGTTTATAACATTAATACATCAATAGGATATGAACCATTTAGAAGCTATTCATTAGTAGAGATAAAATCAATTACAGAGAACCATGTTTGAATAAAGAGAGACATGTCAGGGCTATCGTTGCTAATAGACAACTGATCTACTATTTTTTCCATTATGTACATATCCCAAATATGACAGTACCAAGTGGATAAAGATGGGGGGAGAGGCTTAGAGGTTTTCCATACCACTGCTATCAACCATTTCGCAGTTGTGCATAACATAGCAATCAGATTGCATCTACTGTTTTGGACATGCTATTTTAAAAAGGGAGCCCTGGGAGGGGTGACAACAAGCAGTTGGCAACTGGCTATTTCTCCAGGAGCTCACAAGGTATTAAACTGACCAGTCCTCCGTAATAGTCACCCAGCTTAAAGTCAAAGATCTGAGGGAGCAAACTCAGAGAGACCAGCACATAGTCAATGACGCTAACATCTTTATGTATCATACAGCAAAATAAGAGAGAAATGGGCTTTTTGGATGATCTACTGGGAAACCTTTCTCCACAGTTCCGATACCTGCAATTGAAGAGTATGGTCGAAACTATTGCCTCCTTCTGGACTTTTAGCAGACCAAGAACCGGCTTTGAACAACTGATCATGACATATCCAGATTCTCCAAAAGGTCTGCTTTCTAAACTCTAGTAAAGTAAAGGTAAAGGTTCCCTTGCTTGAAAGCCAGTCGAATCTGACTCTAGGGTTGCGGTGCTCATCTCCATTTCAAAGCCGAAGAGCCAGCGCTGTCCGAAGACGTTTCCGTGGTCATGTGGCCGGCATGACTAAACACCAAGGTGCACTGAACGCTGTTACCTTCCCACCGAAGTGGTCCCTATTTATCTACTTGCAATTTCTTGCTTTCGAACTGCTAGGTTGGCAGGAGCTGGAACTAGAGACGGAGCTCACTCCGCCATGCAGCACCCGGGTCTTGAAATGCTGAACTACTGACCTTCCACAGCCTGTAGTTCAGCATCTTAACCACTTGAGCCACCGAAGCTCCTTCTAAACTCTAAAAGACCATAATAATGATTGCCAGCAAATTTGAAGGAAAATACCTGAAAACCTAGCACCCTGACCTTAAGATGGAGTTATCCCATGATCAATGGCTTTCTATTTGGACTACTCTTGCACACTCTTTTCAAGTCTTTAACATCAGAATGCAGGCTTTTAAAATTACCTCCATGTGGTACAATGCTCCAAAACGCCTTTATCAGTTCTTGTGCCAGCTGCTCCAAAGTGCCATGCCCACAGGACAATCACACAGGCAATTGCTGAATTTGAATTCGTTCCCAAGTTCACAAGGACAGATCCATCAGGGCTTGATGAATTCTTATCTCACCACAGATGCTAATATTCCACACCCATATTTCAATCAAGCTCTCCAGAGCATGGTAATATGTCATCTGGGGTGGTCCAAAGATTGTTTTGTGGTGCAGTCTGGCCCTAGTTTCTGCCTGTGTGATTGTCCTGGGGGCACTGCACTTTGGACCTGAACCAGGACACAGCATATTTCCCCTCGAAAGGGAGAGTCCACTGAATATGGGGGTGTATGAACTGTGGGGCTCCAAACCTTCTTTTGGGTGCAGAGGGCAGTTCCTTATTTAAATCTCCTTTGAAATGCAGGCCTCTGGGAGGCACTCCAAATAGAAGCTCATGGCGCCAGAACCAGTGTTTGGACCAGGCATCACTGTATGTCATCTTGCAGGGGGCAGTCTCCAGAGCATGGTGATGTGTCACTTGGGGTGGGCCAACGATTGTTTTGGGATGCAGCCTGTCCCCAGTGTCTGCCTATGCATGTAAGGTAAAGGTAAAGGTTCCCTTGCTCGAAAGCCAGTCGAATCTGACTCTAGGGTTGCAGTGCTCATCTCCGTTTCAAAGCCGAAGAGCCATCGCTGTCCAAAGACGTTTCTGTGGTCATGTGGCCGGTATGACTAAACACCAAGGCACACGGAACGCTGTTAACTTCCCACTTGCAATTTCTTGCTTTCGAACTGCTAGGTTGGCAGGAGCTGGAACTAGGACGGAGCTCACTCTGTCATGCAGCACTCGGGTCTCGAACTGCTGAACTACTGACCTTCCACAGCCTACAGTTCAGCGTCTTAACCACTTGAGCCACCGCAGCTCCTGCCTATGCATGTACCCTCGGGCCATTGCACTTTGGAGCAGCTGGCACAAGAACTGCACTTTGGACCAGGACATAGTATATGTCCCCTTGAAGGGGAGAGTCCACTGATCGTGCGGGTGTATGATGTGTGGTGGTCCAAGCCATATTTTGGGTTGTAAAAGGCAACCAGTTTTCCAAATTTCCTTAGAAATAGAGGCCTCTTGGAGGCATTCCAAATAGAAGCTTGCGGTGCCACAATCAGTGTTTGGACTGGGCAGTGCTATATGTCATCTTGCAAGGGACAGTCCCCAGAGTGTGGTGATGTGTCATTTGGGGGTGGTCCAAAGATTGTTTTGTGGGTGCAGCTAGGCCCCAGTGCCTGCCCGTGTGATTGTTCTGGAGGCACCCCACTTCAGAGCAGCTGGCATGAGAACCGTGCTTTGGACCAGGAAACATGATATATCCTCTTAAAGGGGAGAGTCCTGTGAACCTGGGGGTATATGATATGTGGTGGTCCAGACCTTATTTTGGGGTTCAGAGCTTTCAAACTCTCCTCAGTGTTTTTGGATGAATTCGTGAATACGATGCGAATAAGGAATGAATAAGGCACTGGGAATAAGAAACCCACTTCAGCCTCCTGGATCCCAGCTGGCTAGGAGGAGCTGTAGGCTTCTGAAGAAAACAGCTGCTTTGGAGAGTAGACTCTATGGCATTGTACCCCACTGAGGTCCCTGACCTTCCCTGGCTCCAAATCTCCAGGGTTCCCCCAATTTAGAGCTGGCAACTATAGGCCCCCCACTGGTGTCTGAGGTGGGGGAACCTGGCAACCCCTAGGCCAGACAGGAAAATTTCTATGGTTGGTGTAGGCCAAGAATACTGGCCTACTTTCAAGCTTTGGTTCTTACTCTTGAGTAAGTCCCATATCTCTATTTGCATTTAAATAACACCAAAAGGTTTCTGTTTAACTAAACGTTGCCCTAGTCAGATGTAGATAAAAGACATATTACTTGCTGCTTGTTTTTTAAAAAGTAGCAAACAGATCTACCATTGGGGGGGGGGAATTCTGGAACCTTCATTCAGTAGTCAAGAATTAGCAAGGAAAAACACTGTTTCCTGTTTTGTGATTGCTGCTTATGCCAAAACACCTTAGCTATGTCCAAAGCTTTTCTAAAAATCTTCCTAAACTGAGTGGATTTAAGCCCAAGGGAGTGTATTCTTGTGGCTAATACACGATTTCCTGAATTTAGTAGTTCTTTAGTAGAAAGCTGGATGTAAGGCTTTTTGGGTGTGTGTGTTTTAAAGGAATATTTTTAAAATGAAAAATTACTTGTTAAACCCACTTTTAGGTCTGTCTCTCTTTTTTTAGTATTACAGTAAAATAAGCAAATCCAAGATGTACTTTTTTTCAAGGGGTGGGCGGAGGGGGGGGAGACTGCTACACCTGCAGAGTTTTACCAGCTCATATTACAAAGGCCTCTCTGAAGTGGTTGGGGAGCTATTTCCATTGCAAAACAGCAGGCGTTCTTGAAAGTAATTCAAAGAGCCAAATTAGACAGATTACATCACAGTATATTTCCCTGCAGCATAAGGTACTTTTGAAACACCTGGCTGACATATTTGAAACATCCAGAGAGAAGGGTAACGGGAGGGCTGGTGGGTTTCGAGACTGGCTGAAACGGTCAGGAATGGTTTTGTCCTAGCAAAAGGAGAACAAAATATATCAAATCAAAGTTTCCCCCAGACTGGTGCTCGCTTGCTCGCTCTCTCTCTCTCTCTCTCTCTCTCTCTGTTTAAAAATTACTTGCATCAAAGAACCATATGAAAAACTCAGCTATGTCTCATCTGTTATAATCACACAAGCACAGATAACAAAATGAGCACCATCTTCTTTTTCTGTAAAAGAATGGCAGATGGGTGGAAGTCACATGGAGCAGATGAGTGGCGGGGAAGAGGTGATTCTCCCATCTGATACTTTTCAGCTGCAAACTGCCCTCTCAAAAGAGCTCTTCAGCACCTTATAAAATCCCAGGATTCTCCCTTACCAACTTTCTTCTCTGCTACGTACAATGAGGCAGCTGCTCTTCCAAACAAGGGAAGAGGCCAGGCCTCCCAGTGTAGTGTGGGACGGAGCTGGTACTCCCAGATGCAGTTGTAACTTCTATTTCATTCAAAGAAGGATATGAAAGAAATATTTTTTTTCAGTTAAAGAATTGAGGGAGTTCACGTCTTTGACATTGTGATTCCACTGTGATCCCAGCTTGAGACATAACAATAAACAAATTTCAAATTTCTTTCTTTTTTTTAATGAGACATAGTATATGGAACAACAATTAAGTAAGTATAACAGTTATCGATATGTAACAGTTCAGGCCTGCTGTGCTCAAGCAGACCAAGGTATCAGTCTCTTCTATCTATCCTGGAAGTTTTTTGTCATATTCTGGGTGTGGAACAGCAGTCACTGGGGGTGTGGGGGGGATTTGTGAATTTCCTGCATTAAATTATAGATTTAATTATTTAATTATTAATTAATAAAATATAAATTACCTGCCTACCATTTTCCTTCTCACCTTGACACAGAGAGTACTCCATCTTTCTGTGTTATACTTCTGAGGATGCCAGTCACAGCTGCTGGCGAAACGTCCGGTCCTACAATGCCAAGACCACAGCCACATGACCCAGAAAATCTACAGCAACTATAGAGGCACTATTTTTTATCTAGAGGTAAAACTGAAAAAAATTAATACTCAAAGTGTTAGGGAAACCAGAAACAAAATGGCGGGCAAAATAAAGTCCAATCCGGGTTGGATCTTACTAGCTTTTTCACGGGTATGAGTGGCAATCAGGTGATCTTGTCCAGTTCTCCTTCTCACTGCAGCCGCCACCCCACATGGCTCTTTGTCCACATGGATTCCATGATCCGTAGCACAACCTTTGCAGGTGGGGGAGGATCAAATCGGTCCCCCTCCTCCCTCTGGCACCATCAGAAAAGCTGGGTAGAATCCAACCCCATCAATTTTTCTATGTAAATATCTTTTCAGTCTCAATGACCTTGATGGTATGGTACTACATGTAAAGAAAATTGAAATGGATTTGGAAAGGAACCACAGTTCTAGTCATTTAAGGATAGCTATACAGCGTGTAACAATTGTGGACTAGACAGAAAAGAGCCAGTGGCATTTCCCCAATGTAATGTTCCTGCTTCTTCATCACAGGGATGGCACCTTCTGTTTTGAAACTGCCATTTACAAAAGACCCATTATGTATGTAGCAGCGTTTGTCAAGTAGTTAACTGGTGTTTAAATGTCTGCCTGATGCTTGATGACATGCGTAATGCCTCTCATGAGCTTCACAAGATTTGCATCCCACACCAAATCCTTGACAACATTCATAACATCCACCATACATCTTGCATGATGTTTAATAATGCCTGCTAAACGCTTCATGATGTCAATGATCCATCCGCCAAGATCTTCGCACGGCGTGCCAAGT
This sequence comes from Gekko gecko, assembly GCA_029375565.1. Taxonomy (NCBI): domain Eukaryota; kingdom Metazoa; phylum Chordata; class Lepidosauria; order Squamata; family Gekkonidae; genus Gekko; species Gekko gecko. Next base: position 300,152,357 of record JAPDNY010000001.1, on the reverse strand, counting down.
CCTTGACCACATTTATAACATCTGACTCGTGCCTCACAGTGTTTAAAGGACCAGTCTAAAGACTGATGTCATTTCACGGAGCCACGCAGTGGATCGATGCACTTGGCGCATAGCCTCTTGGTCCTTGCAATAATTTTTGATGCCTTGTGGACGCAGAAGTGCTTCCAACATAAATTGTTTGCTTGCTTGTTTGTTTGTTTGTTTGTTTAATTCAATTTTGCCAGGTTATAAAGGGACCCATAGATCAGCAGCTCTTCAGACAATCACATTTGGTCATACGATGGAGAAATATTAACAGTGAAGTCCTAAATCGTTGGACCATTCTAAGCCCCATTGACCACTGTGGACTTAGAAAGGTATGACTCTGCTTACAGTTGTGGTGTTGTTCCTTGCATAGATTTTGAGTTTTCTGCAATAGCCCTTAGCCACACTAATTGCTTACCCTCGAGAAGTTGCTCTATGTTGTGCCTCCAACCCTCAAAAACAGGAATTTTGGCTCACTTTGTGAATTTCTGTTGAGTGACAGAAAGACAGAACAGAGTGGGAAGTCCCCTTCTTTTGTTTCAGACACATCTGCAAAGATACTCTTCTCACCCAAGGGATTATTACAGTTCCCCAGATGTAGCAGCGACCTAAAAATGAGGGTAGCTTTCTGCTCAATAAAAATAGTACTACAATCAGAAGGATAACAGGGATCTTAAAGAGGAAGAAAGTCAAGCACCAATACATTTTACCTGAAGTTTATGGTTCGCATCTACAAGTTAACAAGGCACATCTGTACCCTTGCTGACCATGACGATGTGATCACAAAGATGAGCAAGTCCCAAGGGACACTGAACATTGTCACTGTGTCTCCCCAAGTGGAGATTATACATTTTCTGGAGAAAGGGAAAGAAGCTCTTTTCTCATACAGCTTCTGACTAAGGAGGAACAACCCATGCAGAAGTAAGCCTTTACACAGGGACTCCATCTTGTCCACATGGTAAGGGACAATGAGAAGAAGGTCGCTCTCAGAAAACTCACAGGATTGCCAACTTCCAGACGGTGGCTGGAGATCTCCTAGGATTACAACTGATCTCCAGGCAACAGAGATCAGTTTCCCTGGAGAAAATGGCTGCTTTGGAAGGTGGACTCTAAGGCATCATACCCCACTAAAGTTCCTCCCCTCCTCAAATCCCACCCTGCTTAGGCTCCACCCCCCAAAATATCCAGGTATTTCCCAACCTGGCCCATAGCTACAGCGGGGCAATTGGGGGCTCTGCCCCTTCCTTAAAGGGCCAGCCCCACACAATTTTTTTGGGAATACGATTTTTTGAGAAGAAGGGGGTCTGTGCACACGGGCCCCCGCTTCTTCTCAGAAGCATTTAAAGACACGGGGGATGGTGCATGCCCCTCTCCCTCCCTCCTGCAAGGTCTAAAGGGCTCTCCAGCTGATCGGTGGGCCATGTGCTCCCTGCCGATCAACTGAAGGGCCCTTTAAATCGTGCAAGAGGGGAGGAAGGGGGTGGCTGCTGGCGGTCGGGCTTGGAGGTGGATTGCAGCTGACATAAAAATAATGGCAGCCCCACCGGAAAAAAAATTTGCCCCACAAACCACAAAATCCTGGCGATGGGCCCGTTCTCAACCCAGAGCTGGCAACCCTAAGAACTAAGGTAACACTGAACTTTACAGTACTGCAACTTCAGATAACACTGGTGGTGGAAAGTGCTGTCAAATTGCAGCTGACTCAAAAAAATCACTCCAATTGGATGAAAAACAGTGTGTGTAGGAGGGAGTTACACTTGGAATGGGATTGTGTTTCTCACTGAAACCAATGGAAACAAAACACAGGTCAGTACAAATACAATGAAAGCAAATTGAGATGACTGAAGTGAAAACAAAAATAATGTCTGGCACATCCCTGGAAGCCATGCTCCTCTCCAGTTCCATTCCATTCAGTCACAATCTTTTTCTGTCTCCCGCCTTCCATGAATAAGCACCTGTGTCGAGAACGGAGAGCGAACGTTTCGCAAAATACGTGTCGTGTTCTGTAAATCATTCTTTTAATTGAGTAATCTGCTGCAATTTTCTTTCTTTCTTTGCAAAAAAAGCCTGAGCACTGAAAAAAAGATGCAAAGGAAGCATCCCCCACAAAGTTGTGTGTTGCTTTTTTTTTTGGTCTGTCGGGCTATTTCACAGATGCGAAGGAAACAGTAAAACGTTAAGCCAATGAACATGAGAAGCAGTGTATTGTAGTGAGGGAAGACGATAATAAATAACTGTTGAGAAAATGAAACTGAATGAAGAATAGCTTATGTCCTTCATATTCCTTGGGGTATCTCTTGGAATGGGATCAATTAATAAATTATAGACTCCCTGACAGGCTTGGATCAGTGCAACAAGGCATTCTGGAGCAGTCGATATGCTGTCCGGAGACACAGTCCTCCTTCCATTCCCCCCCCACACACTCTGTAGTAAATACTTCCATATGACTTACATTTTCATTTTCTTGTCAAATAGAACACTAATTTGTATCAAGATTGCTGGCCGATAGATAGTAAGACAATACACCAAAAATGGGGAAATTCCTTGGTTCTGGGTGCGATGCTGTTCTGCCTGAATGTAGTCGATGTTGCGGAGACTTCTACGGTGTGTGTCGGGATATACTGGGCAATGGCCTGACAACTTGAGGGCCTCTGCTCCGCCTCTTAGGTCGTCCAATGGTCTGGAGTCCCCCCAGCCTAATGTTGCCAGCTCTGGGTTGAGAAATACCTGGAGATTTTGGGGGTAAAGTTTGAGGAGGACAGGGTTTGGGAAAGGGAGGGGCCTCAGCCGAGTATAATGCCATAGAGTTCTCCCTCTAAAGCAGCCATTTTTTGTAGAGGAACTGATCTTGGTTGTCTGGAGATAGCGGGAGATATCCGGGTGCCACCTGGAGGTTGGCAACTGTACCCCAGCCCATGGGGTGCTTTCACACATGCTGAATAAATGCACTGTCAATCCACTTTCAATGCACTTTGTTAATTGTTTCCAAGTGGATTTTCCCATTTCACAGAGTAAGCCCAGTTGAGAAGCCTTGGCAACAACAGGCTTGATCTCTGCATGGGTAGGGCTTCGACTCCTTGTAAGGTAGCATAAGCCCAGAGGTGGATTATCTACTGAGGAGAAGTAAGGGAATTTCTCCCATGAATCTAAGCAAATGTTTTCTGTAAATAATTTTGAGGGTGCCTACCCGATACTCATTATTTTCCAAATGGTAAAATTTCCATAATCAGTTCTGAACACATCTACATGTGAAGTGTGGCGCTCAATAAATAATAAACAAATATGTTTATCCAGGCTCAAAATCTTTACATTTGAATAGTTGGGTTCTGTCATCCACAGTAGGGTTGTCAGGGCCAATTGTTCTGCCGGTGGGGAGGAGCCTTCTGGGAGTGGGGGGCGGGGCGATGTCACATCACATGGAAGTGACATCATCATGCTGGGGACATTGCACAGCAACGCTCTAGCATTTTGGCCAAAACTCTACAGTCAAAATGCTAGAGGATCACCATGCGACACCCCCAACTGGTCAGAAGTGGGCTGAAGCCCCCAGAACTGAGGGAAACCCCACCCAGACCGGGGTCTGGCAACCCTAATCCACAGACACACAAGAGGAAGATCCACTGAGGGGACTCACTGGAAATGGAAATATGGCCATTCTTCCTCCTCAGCTTGGTGTAGTGGCTAAGAGTGGTAAACTCTAATCTGGAGAACAGGGTTTGATTTCCCCACTCCTCCACATGATGCCAGCTGGATGACCTTAGGTCAGTCACAGTTCTCTCAGAGCTCTCTCAGTCCCACCTACCTCACAGGGTGTCTGTTGTGGGAAGAGGAAGGGAAGGTGATTGTAAGCTACTCCAAGACTCCTTTGGGTAGTGAAAAGCGGGGTATAAAGCCAACTCTTCTTCTTCTTCTTCTTCTTCTTCTTCTTCCTCTTCTTCTTCTTCCTCTTCTTCTTCTTGCTTTGCCTAACTACCTGATATCTTCTCTTCCCTCTCCGTTCTATTCCCCTCAGACAATCCTTTTCTTTTAAAATTTTAGTTTTCACACAGGTTTTTTTACAAAAAATATGCTGCCATTGAAGACATTTCAAGTTACTTTGGAGGACTGTTAAAACAACCCTATATATCTTTGTAACTTTTAAAAAGTATACCGTAGCCCTGGATGGATCCCCCCCCCTTTTTAAATTTTAGTACAGAATACAATAAATCAATAAAGCCAACCCATATAATAACAATACTGAATATAAATTTGTGAGACATACACAGTATATCATCAGCGTTTCAGATTTGATTCCTGGGCAACACCTTTTCCATACAACACATCAATAGAGGCCATTGTGTTCCTAAACAATGTCTAATATTCTTAAAGCAATTTTTTTTTTTTTTTTTGCCGTCAAGTTGCAGCCGGCTTATGGAGACTCTGTTGGGTTTTCAAGGCAAGAGATGTCCAGAGGTGGTTTGCCATTGCCTGCCTCCGCATCACAATCCCGGTATTCTTTGGAGGTCGCCCATCCAAATACTAGCTGGGGGTGACCCTGCTTAGCTTCTGAGATCTGACGAGATCAGGCTAGCCTGGGCCATCCAGGTCAAGGGGCTGCACAATCAAGATGAAGAGCGCATGCATATTTGTTCAACCTCAGGGGACCACCAACCATCACTATTAAACGGGTGTGCAAATCCTGCTATTAATCAGCTTGTATTACAAAAAAAGTAAACAAGATGTACAGATTTATTACAAATAGGTGTTCTGGTTTTTGGCTGGCTCCTCTAACTTACTTATTTTTTTTAAAAAAAAAAACACAGATTTTGATGCATAAAGCATAATACAGTACACGGCCGTGATTCTTTTGGTTACTGTGGTCTCTATGCCTTTTCAACAGGAGCTGCGGTGGCTCAAATGGTTAAGACGCTGAACTGCAGGCTGTGGAAGGTCAGTAGTTCAGCAGTTCAAGACCCGAGGGTGCCGCATGACGGAGTGAGCTCCTGTCTCTAGTTCCAGCTCCTGCCAACCTAGCAGTTCGAAAGCAAAAAATTGCAAGTAGATAAATAGGTACCGCTTTGGTGGGAAGGTAACAGCGTTCCGTGCGCCTTGGTGTTTAGTCATGCCGGCCACGTGACCACAGAAATGTTTTCGGACAGCGCTGGCTCTTCAGCTTGGAAACGGAGATGAGCACTGCAACCCTAGAGTCAGATTCGACAGGCTTTCGAGCAAGGGAACCTTTACCTTTTATGCGTTTTCAGTAGTATGATATTGGATAATAATTAGGGTTGCCAACTCAGGGCTGGGAAATACCTGGAGATTTGGGGGGAGGGGGTGGAGCCCGAGGAGGGTGAAGTTTGGGGAGGGTGTGGACTTCAATGGGGTATAGCGTCGGAATCCCAGTGAACTGATCTATGTCGGCTGGAAATCTGTTGTAATGCCAGATTGCCAGACACCACCTGGAGGTTGGAAGCCCTATCATGGATAAACAGACAACCTGTACATTTAAAAGAAGGAACTTACTTTGCATTCAAGCACCTGAACTGCCAGTGGACATTTAACTCTAACTGGAAGGGATTTTATACAGATTATATATTTAGGTGACAATTTATCGGTGCAACTTCCTTATGAACACTGCCAAGTCTCAAAGCTGTGCAGACTTCCTTCATTCACTCTATCACCTGCTGGGGCTGGGGTCTCAGACCAGTAAAATTCCTAAGCTATTCTTGAATTACGGCGGCAGGGAGGGGGGAAGGAGCAGAATGCAATGCACAAACCCTGCCTCCCAAACCTCACCATTGAATCAAGCTAGGAAGGCCAAAGTATGGCTTGCTAAAAACTAGCTAAGGAAGGCATCACAACAAGGGTAGAGGGCTAGGGAACATGCCCCCCCTCCAAGTGACCACTGCTCTTAAGCATATTATTATGAACTGAGATCGAGGCAGCTCTTAAACAAGTGATTTTGTTTATTCAGCTCATAACTTAACACAGGACAAAAATGCATAGAACAAAGCTGACATATATGTTTTGAATGGGCAGAACCACACCCCACAAACAGACAACAACCAATCGGAAATACGGAGCTTGGAACCAATGAGATTGGTTCCCGCCAAAGGCAAAGCTCCTCTGATTGGCCTCTTTGCCAATCCTTGTAATACTCTGTTTAAATATAGAATTGCTTAACTTCATCAATGTTTTATTGACTTAATACATAACACATATAATTTTCACGGTGTGCATAATAAAGTGGGCACACAAAGGCCACGGACAATGGAAATGTTATCTGTATTCTACTGTTAGCTCTAGGCGGCCAGTGTTGTGCAGCGGTGTCTCCCATGTCTCCAGTATAGTTCCCGTCAGCGAGATTTGCGGGAAACAATATACTCCCAGAGCTCTGTACCTCCGTATGAACAACGGACTTGTGCATGAGTGAGAAGTATATGTGTACTTAAACAATAATCTTCAAACTGAGTGTCCCCGTGTTGCTGGTGATGTTTGGGGAGGGGAGGGACTTTCAAAGTGGCCCTTTTCTCCAGGTGAACGCATCTGTGCCTCCTGGAGACCAGTTGTCATCCCAGGAGATCTCCATCCACCACCTGGAGGTTGGCGATCCTAACAATAGGGTGTTATGGCTGGAGGGGGAGAGAAAGAGGTAGTTGAGGAAGACCAGGGGGAAAAAGAACCGCAGCAAAAACAGGGAGTATCCTGGGGGCAGGGTGAATGAACTTTCCAATTCTGTAAAAAACCTTGATGGAACCCCAATCACGCCACAGTGTTGTGTTTTAATAGCGGTCGCCTATTTCCATGGCTGATATTTAGAAGTTTGTCCAATTAGGGAGACCATAGTCTGTTGCTGGGCAGACTAAATCCTTACGGAACGAGAGCAGAGAGGGAGGAGAAAAAGAAAGATGGAGAAATGAGTGGAGCAGGGCCTGTGAGAAGGGCAGAAAAATCAAACCTTGTGTTAAGAAGCCCTGTCTTGTGTTGTCAACTTGCTTGCACCAGGCTACAAAACACGGCTGCTACCAGAGGCTCCAGCTCAGCCCAACAGACACCTTTCCCCAGTGTTTAAGTAACGTGTACTAGGATTTAAGCAGAGCAGGCTGTAGGGTCGCCAGCTGTAGCCGGCACCATGGCCAGAGAATTTTGGGGATGGGGGACAAGCTCTTTGGCTTTGCACCAACATGCAATGTGAAACCGGAAGTTACGTAATCGTGTCAGGGTGAGACTCTAGGAGACGCCAACACAATGACATCACTTCCAGTTTTTCATTGGAAGAGCTCTTCCCCATTTCCCCCCTCTGACCTGTAAGGTTAGTGTAAGGTTGGGTCATCATTGTACTGCAGGCTCCAGATGCCAGTCTAGGGTTGCTACATAGTGTGAATTCCAGCAACAAACATGCCACGACCGCACCAAGAGCAAGAAACAAGAATCTTGGAAGAGAAACTCCACAGCTAAAATGTATTCTGGGGCAACTGCATATAGGGGGCATCTACACATGTTTTGGCAGGAGTGTTTATTACCCTGTCCTTTTTGATAGCACTCTGGCTTTTTTTAAAAAATGAGATCTATATGCTTATATACCCTGTTTTGAAATATATATCTTAATGTGTTGTTTCGGTATTGATTTTGAGTAAATTTCTCAGGTTGTCCCCCTGCTCTTGCCTGCTGAGTGGTGAGAGAAAATGGGAGGGGGAAATGACGTCATGGATGTGGTGATGTCACTTCCGGTATTGGCATCCACTATGCTCCAGGACTTTTCCCCATGTCTATGGTCTTTACCATAGAAATCTGGGGGAATTCCTAGAGCATCACAGACCCAGTGACCTCACTTCTGAGTGACGTTGCTGCGTCAGCAACAATCCCCCTCCCCGTACTCCACCCCCCCAAAAAACCTCCAGGGGTTGCCAGTACAGCACATGCTGTTCCTAAGCGTCCCCTGTTCCCCAGGAACAGCACAGAGATGGGAACCCTGATGCTTAGCAACTTACTTTCTGTGAATCAGACCACATTGGCCCATCTAGGTGAGCCTTGTCTGCTCTGACTGGCGGTTCTCCAGGGTCACAAGCCCAATTCCTGCTACCATTTAACACACCTGGGAATGAATGAAAGCCAAGACAGGGCCTCAGGGAGGGGGAGGGGGCCGGGCACATGACCCTCACTCATCACTGGGTGCATCTGTGTTCTTTTCAGTATGACTGTCAACGTTTTGTTTTTTCCCTGGTTGCTTCTTCAGTTTACCTCCCCCCGAGGCTGGGAAAAAGATCACATCCAAGAATGCCAGTCGGCCAGATGTACAGTGACTTCTTTCTTCCACTTTAATAATGCCTAGGCATACAGACAGAGTGACATAAACCTCTGAGTCAAGGGGCAGCTATGGTAGGAAAAATTATAAAAAGTGACCCATTAAGTACTTCACCATTTTTCCTAAAGACTGCGTGTTTAGAGCTTATAAATCATGGACTTTGTTCCATGCTGGCGTTGCCCAATATGGGCAACGAGCACCTTTAACGGACAATGGCCTGTACACTGAGTTTCTACCAACCTGTTTCTCGGGGCAGGGATGGTAGTGATGAAATTATTCCTCTAAAACAACTCAAGGGTAGAATGGCTAGATCTGACCATTAGGCTGAAAAGAATCTCTTACAACCTTTATCCCCCCCCCTTAAACTGATTCACAGAGCGGATCTCTGCTCCATAATCCGATCATACTAAGATACCAAATGGAACTGAAACATTTTCATCAGAGAAGAATCTGCTGAAATCCCAGCAGTGGGATCAGGGGCTTGATTCATTTAAATCTTTCCAGGCATGTTGCAGCCAGCTTGAAAAATGAGCTCCAGATTCCTATAAAGGCATAAAAGTTACTACTCAGCATTTAGCAGAACGTAGTAGGAGAAGACTAAAGGTTAAAAAAAAGAACTCAAGGAAAGAAAGCCAAACACAGCCCAAGCGATAAAGGCCATTTATATCGTGCCAATGGCTGTTCACAGGGTGGCTTAGACTGGGAGGAAAATCCCAGTGTGCACCTTTGCAGTCTTAACAGAAGAATTCTGAATTTGCAGGCATTGTTTCAAATGCAATGCTGGTTCAGTCTATCCCATTTCCATGCTAGGTAAAGGTAGAGGTTTCCCTTGCTCAAAAGCTAGTCGAATCTGACTCTAGGGTTGCGGTGCTCATCTCCGTTTCCAAGCCAAAGAGCCAGTGCTGTCTGAACACTTTTCCATGGTCATGTGGCGGCATGACTAGACGCCAAGGCGCACGGAACGCTGTTACCTCCCCATCGAAGCAGTACCTATTTATCTACTGCTAGATTGGCAGGAGCTGGGGCCAGAGACGGGAGCTCACTCCGTCACACGGCACTCGGGTCTCGAACTGCTGAGCTACCGACCTTTCGGCCTGCAACTCAGTGTCTTAACCTCTGAGCCACCGTGGCTCATGCTACAAGTATCTAAAAACTTTTTTTTTCCATTCCAGGCCCTTTGATGTCCTCCATTGTCCTTTAAATGTGGGTAGAATCCAACATGAGATGGATTGACTCAATCAAGGAAGCCACAGCCCTCCGTTTGCAAGGCCTGAGCAAGGCTGTTAATGAGAGGACGTTTTGGAGGGCAGTAATTCATCAGAAGCAACTTAAGGGCACTTTAACACAGAGAGAGAGAGAGAGAATCCATGTTCTGCTGAAGCCAATGTCAACTTCCCAGTCCAGCCACTGTTTGTGTATTGCACCCTTCATTCATTCAGTACCAGTTTTGGGTCACGAAAGCACATGGCTTTTTCAGAGGCTGGATTCAGTTGCTACGTTTTACTCAAAGCGGGCCTTGACACATTTTCCTCCACACTAGGATCCAGCCCCAAACATTTAGCCACCAGACTCATTTTTCAGCCTTTAGCCTTTTGTATTTTAAAGACCATATTTTCTAATGATTGCCACCACGAAATTTTACTGCTAAGCACTTCAGCTTCTTGAAATTGTGTTCAATTTTATTCACGTTATTCGCCAATATGAAAAAAGCATTGTAGTACATAAAGGGGTAACCCTGGCCATTGTCATGATAACATCATTGCTGAAAGGACTAGGTGCCACCATGAAATTCCTAGGCACCATACTGATCTGGCGCCTGGGATTTGTTGAGTCCCAACTTAAAAGACAAAAGCAAACCACAAGAGCATCACCTGGAAGTTCTCCCAGTCGACTTTGTACCATTAAAAAGGTTCATTTGTGTGTGGGTGTGTGGTTTTGCCAACACTGGAAAACACTGGGCTAGTGACCAACATACACACTCACTTCTCCTAATTAAATATCTCTTTAGCATTTCTCTGTTACATAGACAACGGGAATGGGGACTGTTAATACATGACTCAAGGTATGTCAGTCAATCAGCCAATCCTAAAAGAAATCAACCCTGATTGTTCCTTGGAAGACCAGATCCTGAAGCTGAAGCTCAAATACTTTGGCCACCAAATGAGAAGGGAGCATTCACTGGAGAAGACCCTGATGCTGGGAAAGATTGAAGGTCAAAGAAGAAGGGGACGGCAAAGGATGAGATGGTTAGACAGTGTCATCGATGCAACGAACATGAAATTGAGCAAACTTCAGCGGACAGCGGAAGACAGGAGGGCCTGGCGTAATCTGGTCCATGGGGTCGCGAAGAGTCGGACTCGACTGTGCGACTGAACAACAACAACAGGTATGTTACGCCTAATTATGTATTAAGAGAGTGTGTGTGAAGTGCTGTCGAGTTGCAGCTGACTCCATAGGGTTTTCAAGGCAAGAGACAAACGGAGGTGGTTTGACATGGCCTGCTTCTGCATAGGAACCCTTGACTTCCTTGGTGGTCTCCCATCCAAATCCAACCAAGGCTGACCCTGCTTAGCCACTGAGATCTGACAAGATCAGGCTAGCCTGGACCATCCAGATCAGGACATATTAAGAGATGGCTCCATTATTAATATTCCCATATATTTAAGGGTTTATTCACTGGCCCCACTGGTGGACCTCCCGATGGCACCTGGTATTTTTGGCCACTGTGTGTCACAGAGTGTTGGACTGGATGGGCCATTGGCCTGATCCAGCATTGGCTTCTCTCATGTTCTTATGTTCATTCCAAGAAATCAAGGAGGCATCTTGATTTAGGCTAGGGGTGTCACAAACTTTGCAGTTTAGCAGGCGAACATGCCGTGCCCAACAGCCTCACTCACCAGTGAGCCAAACCTCCAATCTAATTGCCGGTCTGCCTGAATGGGTACCGAACATCTTTGCACAACAGCACGGCAGCTGTGGTTCAGTTACTCGCTTGTATCCGTGCAGCAGGGTCATAAACAGCTGGTAATAAATTGACATGAAGGGGAAACTATACCTTGTTAGCATCATCGTCATCATCATCACCACCACTGTGTGCTGTCAAGTCAGAACTGACTCATGGCAACCCCAACACCAGAGAGTTTTCAAAGCAAAAGATGAGCAGAGGTGGTTTGCCATTGCCTTCCTCTGCATAGCAACCTTGGTCTCCCTTGGTGGTCTCCCTTCCAAGTACTAACCATGGCCGACCCTGCTTAGCTTTCTAGACCTGATGAGACCAGACTAAGCTGGGCTATCAGGCTGTGGGAAAACAAAACATGTGTGAAATCATGTTGATAGCATAGACTTAAAAGAACACCACGTGGTCAGACTCAAAGTACATTATTTATAATCATTGGCTGATTGATTGCTTTGTTTGGCTTGCCAAGCAGTATGAAGTAACAAGTCTGGGAAGGAGGGTAGGATTCCCGTAGGGCTGTAAGAGACAGTACATGCACAAAACACTGTCATTTGCTCTGTACTGTTTGAATACATAAAAAGTAACCCAACAAACAGGCTCAAATCACTCCCAAAATGCGAAACTGATCAATGAAAAACCAGTTCGCTGTCTGTAGCCAGCGAGCAGTCTATGTGCTGAACCAGTGAGCTTCAAGATTCCCTAACTTAGGCAAGGATTGCACATCACCTTTGCATACAGATCTCATCTTCAAGTCCTGGGCATCTCCAGGTAAAGGAGCTTGCGCTGCAGATGATCCTTTGGTCAAGACCCTGGGGAGACAGAAGAAGAAGAAGAAACAGATGGAGGAGGAGGAAAAGGAGGAGGAGGAAGAGGAAATTGGATTTATACCCCACCCATCACTACCCAAAGGAGTCTCAGAGCGGCTTACAAACTCCTTTCCCTTCCCCTCCCCACAACAGACACCCTGGAGAGCCAGTTTGGTGTAGTGGTTAAGTGCGCGGACTCTTATCTGGGAGAACCGGGTTTGATTCCCCACTCCTCCACTTGCACCTGCTGATGTGACCTTGGGTCAGTCACAAGCTCTGGCACAGCTGTTCTCTCAAGGACAGTTTGTGTTAGAGTTCTCTCAGCCCCACCTACCTCACAGGGTGTCTGTTGTGGGGAGGGGAAGGGAAAGGAGTTTGTAAGCTGCTCTGAGATGCCTTTGGGCAGTGAAGGGCGGGGTATAAATCCAATCTCTTCCTCCTCCTCCTCCTCCTCCTCCTCCTCCTCCTTCTGAGGTAGGTGGGGCTGAGAGAGCTCTCTCGAGAACAGTCCTTGAGAGAACAGCTCACATAGCCAATCAGAGCTGGCAATATCAAACTAGGTGGACTGATAGTCAGAGAGAGAGGCTCAGCGGTAGAGCATCTGCTTTGCATGACCAAGGTCCCAGATTCAGTCCCTGGCATCTCCAGCTGAAAGAATATCAGGAAACAGATTTGGGAAAGACCATTCTCTGAAACAGAGATCCTGGAAAGACACTGCCTGTCAAAATAGACAATACAGAGCAAGACAGACAGATAGTCTGACTCCCTCTTGATTTCTTCACCTCTATTATTATAGGCGGCATAACACAAGAGCGAGGCAATTATCCACCAGCCTCGTAGCATGATAAATTGTGATGGAAACGACATGCGAGGCTTCGCCTGTGCAGCGGCATTCATGTGTCTATCATTACGTGAGATGCATCTTTACATAAACAACAAGGTCATGGAATCGTGGAGTGACAGATTGTAAATTCAACACTAATCCTCAGCTATTAAAAACACCACCGTGGCATCTATTCGAAACCAGTCTAACATCTGGAGATCAAGTTGTAAGAGAAGCTGTCAAAGTGGTGTCATTTCACAAGGAACAGCTAGGACGTTTGCCAGTTTCTTTTGGGGAGGGGGGGCTTTGAGGCATGAAAAAGTATTACAGACTTTGGCCTCTTCCAAGGGGCAGAAAATTCACTCCCACCTGTCAGTTCCCATTAGCAGGAGTCCAACCTTTCTTCTCCCATCTCTCAGCTATGTGTTCTAAGCTCGGTTTCAGGGGAACCCTTGAAATGGTGAGTAATTTGGGAATACTAATTGAAAACTCACATCTGCCAGCAATTACACTAATTCGCCAAGGCACAAAGAATTCTGCTAGCTCATGTAAAATAGCAAATTCAACATGGCACTGGATTTCAAACAGACAGATACGTCTGTCATTACTTCAGCCACGCACTGCACATTATCAATGGCATTATATCGATCTGTCTTTACAGACACTTGCACCGCTTGCTGCTACTTGCATACACACTACACGCAATAGGGGCAGACCGGAAGAAAGACCTTGGAGACTCACTACCAGTCAGAGTAGACAATACCGGTCAAGGTAGTCCAGTGGCCTGGCTGAAGGTAAGGCGATCCTTTAATTATTATTTTAATTTAGAAGAACATGATCTACTGGAATACGCGTCAGCAGTGAACACAAAGGATTCTCTCACGTTTGGAGAAAGCCACCCATTGAGTCACTTGGCAACTTGTTACAAGGAAACAATATACAGCTGTCCTGAAAGCTGACTCTAGTGTAGGCTCAGCTCAAAGACAAATGTAGGACGGTGGTGAAAGCAGGCTGCTTCCTGATGACACGCGAAAGCCAGCTTTGGAAGAACTACTGAAAGGAATCCTGTGAAGCTCCTAGATTGAGTTTACTCACGGCTTTAAAACAATGCAAGGCAACGAGGCGTCCGACACCATATCTAATCACCCCTGGCTTTCCAAGTTCCATGACTATACAGCCTCTCTCAGCAGGTGGGCTGTAAACAGCCATCAAATGTGAGGGCCAAATCCGTAATCATCAAGGCATGCAAGGAAATACTGTATCTGCTCAGACATCTACTCGTCAGTCGGTGATGGATGAACTCTTCTTGGCTCGGTTCGGAATTGGCTCGGTATTTGTGAGCTTTCTCAGACAGCAATCAGGAGAAAAACTCATCTGTTCCATGAATGTAACATTGGCAGATGCCGTGTTGTTGTTGTATGCGTGGGTCTTGTCATGGTGCCCCCTAGTCCCCAGGATAACCCATGACAGTCACTTTGAGATTGAACCCCTTCCTTCACCAGGACATACACACTTGGGAACAGGAGCATTTCTTTCCATCTGGAAATAGCCTCACTGAAAGGTTTGGGAGGAAACAACAGAGAACATTGACCCAAGCAGAGAGAAGATGGGCCTGAAATGGCCTTGGTTGCCCTGGTGAATGATCAGGACATGGATTGGGGGAGTGTGACCCTGTCAATTCTCCTGGACCTCGTGGTGTCTTTGGATACCACTGATCTTAGGATCCTTCTGGACTGCCTTTTGGAACCAGGAGGCCCTGTTCTGTGGTGGTTTGGGTCCTACTTTGAAGGAAGGTTTCAGAATGTGGTGCTGGGGGACTGCTACTCTTCTCCACTCCTTGGCCTCTGGCCTACAGGGTCCCACAACGTTCTATCTTCTGACAGCATTCTATTCTTGTCATCCATGCTTTTCAACATCTATCTAAAGCCACTGGGAGAGGTCATCCAGAGACCTGGGCAGAGTTGTCACCGATATTCAGATGACCCTCAGCTCTATCTTGCAGTTCCAGCAGATCACAGGGAGACTCTAGAAATGGTGAACAGGTTCCTGAAGGCAGTTTGGGAATGAATGAAGACTAACAAAGTCAAACTTAATCCTGACAAAATGGGTGTGCTAGTGGTGGGGAGAAATCTTTCCTGTTCTTGATGGAGTTGCAAGGAGTGGGTTTGTGGTTTGGAGGTGCTGCTGGTTCCAGGCCTGCTGTTGGATAAGCAGACGGTACCAATGGCCAGGGGTGCCTTTCATCAGCTTCAGCTACTGAGCCAGCTATGGCCCCTCTTGGGCAAGGAAGATCCTGCCACTGTGATGCAGGTCCTTGTTAGGGTTGCCAGGTTTGGGTTGGAAAATACCCGGAGACTTTGGGGGTGGATCCAGGAGAGGGTGGGGTTTGGGGAGGGGAGGGGCCTCAGCATGGAGTCCATGCCATGGAGTCCACCCTTCAAAGCAGCCATTTTCTCCAGGGGAGCTGATCTCTGTCAGCTGGAGATCAGTTGTAAAAGCAGGAGATCCCCAGGCCCCACCTGGAGGCTGGCAACCCTAGTACTTTTAACAGTGGCACAAGCCCTATATTAGATTATGGCAATGTGCTGTACACGGGGCTGCCTTTAAACACTGTCTAGAACCCACAGTTGGCACAGAAAGTCGGGGTCATAAGGACCATATCGCTCCAGTCTACACTGGCTCCCAATTCTCTTCCAGGCCTAATTCAAGGGGTTGATATTAAACTTTAAAGCCCTATATGACTTGGGGACAGCATACCTTAAGAGCCACCTTCTCCCATATGAACCTACCCATCCACTCCGGCCATCTTTGGAGGCCCTGTTTCGGATGCCCCCATTATCTGACGCTGGATGGGTGGCAGCCTAAGAAAGGCCCTTCTCTGTCATGGTGCCAAAATTCTGGAACACCCCTCCATAGGGAGAGTGTCTATTGTCCTCTTCTGCTCGAGGAGAGTGAAGACTTTTTGGTTTTGTTTGGCATATTCCTGATAACTATTACTGACCATCCTCCATGGTTGTGGGGTTGTGTGTCTTTGTGTGTTCACATGTTCCTATCAAATTATTATATGTATATTTTAAGTGCCGTTTTAATTCCAAAATGTTTTGAAATGTTTTGATATTAACAGCCTTGGGCACCCTATTTGGGTGGAAAGGCAGCATTGAAATGTTTTAAATGAATAAAATAAATGAGATACTACCAGACAAAAATCTGCTTGATTGGTTGGCCCATTCGCATAATTCACAACCACCAGGTTAATATTAAAGGATTTCTGCACTTGTGCCGACAAAACAGCGGGCAGTACAATTCGCACAGCTTCACGATGATTGTCAAGAGCGTCAACCAGAGTTCACAAAATTAAGGAACGTGTTAGATTCTGTGGTTTGGTATAGCCAGGAATCATTAATAAGTTAGCAGAGTGCACGACACTTACCATGGAGTGAAGCTTCTCCAGGCTCTGTGTGTGTGTGTACTGATAAGAACAAAAGTTACATGGAGTCTCTTTTACCATTTCAAGCTAATATGAGTTCCTTTATTTATAGAATTCCATTCTAGACAGGAAAGAGTAGAGACAGGATAGTAGCCTAATCTAACTAGTTAGGATGGATGTAGATGCAAGAAAACATGTTCTGCATCCATGATGCCGTGGTGGAGAGTTCTGGCAATGTGGGGGGGAGGGAGGGAGGGAGGGAGGAAGGAAGTTCACCCTGAGATTAGTATTCTACACTTCAAAGGATAGGGTGATCAGGCCTGGCCTCTCTATTACTCTGACTCTATTTTTAGTTCCCTTCTGAAGGCCAAGGTAGGAGACAGAGTAAAAGTCCTTGACTTCCAACAAAACTAACAAAGAAGAACTTCTGCACACAAACCTACAAAACGGTCTGGTTAGCCTAAACATGGATCATTTATGTGCCAAATTTTGTTATATATTCCAAGCTTGAAGGGAGCTGATAGGAGTAATTACATTTCTTTAATAATATGTTGAATCATCATTATAAGTTGGGCAAATTCATGTTCTGATCCAGGTAACTCTGGTCACACCTGTAGTATCAATGTTTGTGAAAAGATATACAAACCTTTATCTAAGTCTGTAGGAGAATCATATCAGTTCATAAATTCCAGATGGTACATGGAAGCCAGTGAGAGACCAACAGTGCAGCTCTAAGCAGAGTTACATCCTTCTAAGGCCATTGACTTCAATGAACTTAGAAGGGTGTAATGCCACTTAGAATTTCACTGCAGCTCACTCTGCATCTCCTAGCTGAATCAATAAGTCTTGCTGATGTAACCTTAAAACTGTAGGGCTGGCAAAAGGCCTAGAAGACATGCAGACTGGCCACCATACGGAGGCCTACTCTCCCTAACCAACATCACTGTCCAATTGGCCATATTGTGGACCACAAAGAAGAAAACAGGAGAGCTGAAATGCAGCAATAACAAAGGTTCTTGCCTATTAAAGCGTACTTGAACAAAAGGAGATTAAACTTGCTGAGTGGGATGAGCATTGATTCCAAAGGAAAATGAAAGGTGCTCTTGAGATGAGATACCTAACTGGGCTCTTTGGTCTGCATTGACTTCAGAGGCAGGAGACGGAACTACAAAGGCAGGCCTTCAGCATGGTCTGGAATCATTCCAAACAATCTACCACGAGCAGAATATCACACTGTCACCCAAGAGACCATGTTCATACATTTCTCTTTGGTTCATGGACCTCTCTAATGGGAGATCCATGTGGGAATGGAAAAAGTGAAGGGACTGGGCATTCCTGACTACACTTAGCCAGCATCAGCCAAAGGAGAGATTAGTCCCGAAATGCATTTCATAGAAATGCTAGCCGAGCATTAATAATGCAACTGAATTAGAAGCACATGTGGTAGGGAAGAAGTGTGATATAATTGGCATGACAGAGACTTGATTAAAGCAAGACATTGACTGAGAGATTGAATTACTAGAGTGTCGGGTACAGAGGAGGGATGGAGGAAGGAGCAGGAGGAGGAGGAAAAGGAGAACATTGTGTCAGCAGAAAGCAACAAAACAAGGAACGCAAAGTCAGCAAAATCTAATAATACTGAGCGAAGAAGGGAAAGATAGCCCTGAAGCGAGGCCGTACAAGACACTCGTAGCTCAGCTAGGATGAAAGAGAAGCTGGAAGTGGCTGGAATTTCACATCTGCAAATGGTGTAGACAAATCTAGATCCCTGCAAGAGCACGTAATAATTAGTCCAATGGCCCCTAGGTAAAATGAGGCAAGGATAAAAAGCAAGCAGTGATGCTTTAGGAGGAACAGTGGCAAGCCTGCTTCAGTGATAGAGCTAGCAGGGACTCATCATCTCCTAATCTCCCCAGAGCTAGTAATTCTAACTCTGGAGTCTAACCTCGTGTGGTGGTAGAAAGTCCCCGTCAAGTTGCAGCTGACTTATGGCAACCCTGTAAGGTCTTCAAGGGAAGAGATGTTCAGACGTGGTTTGCCATTGCGTGCCTGACCCTGGTACTCCTTGGAGGTGGGGGGTGGGGCGAGGAACCAACCCAATGCAGGAAAGGTAACCAAAGAGGTTAGGGTGAAAACAATAATTAAATATGGCTAAATATACAGTATATTTTGATTATGTATAGAAGATATTAAAATGACAATAAATATTTCTGTGTCAGTGGACAGAAAGAGTCACTAGCTCAGAACCAAATCTTTCCCTGGGGTGTATGAAATTTTTGCAAGTGTCGTTCCCAGCTACCTTTAATTAAGAGAGGCTTCTCTAATGGGAATGTCACCATTAATGCCGGTTTGATGGACTTAACAGTCACTAGTCCAGGCTGTGCCAATAAGAGAACAATCCTATGCAGGTCTACTCAGAATCTCACTTGTCTATTCAATGGGGCTTACTCCCAGGGAAGCGTCCGTAGGATGGCACTGTAAATTCCAGAAATCAAACCACTGAATTTAGAAAAAAACACAGTAATTTTGCTTTCAGCTCACTGCGTGCAAATTTGATCAGCTGTCCCTTCTAGATTTATGGGAAATTGTTAACATCAGCAACTCTATTGACTTCCATACAGGGCTATCAAATCTCTCTCTTCCCATGTTCAGTTTTGGGAAACATCCAGCCTTCTACAAAAGCGCTCACCTACTTGCCAGAAGTAAAGCGTTTTCTTTTTATCCTCATGAGTCAATCTCCTGGGGCCAAATGACGCCCATACGATAATGACTCCTAACTTCTGCTGTCAACAAAAACCAATTAAAAACGATTGTCAAGAATATTTTTAATTAGCAAAGTCAGCATGAGATCTGATTCATCCAGGAACTGTTTTACTGTTCCAAGTGGTAGGATTGGGTTTTACAGCTGGCTAGTAAACAATAATGGCTGGCCCTGACTTGGGTAGCCCAGGCTAGTCTGAGCTTGGCAGGTCTTGGAAGCTAAGCAAGGTCAGCTCTGGCTAGTATTTCAGTGGGACACCTCCAAGGAATACCTCCAAGGGTTCTGACACAAAGGAAATTGTTAACATCAGCAACTTTCTTGACTTTCATACATGGCTATCAAATCTCTCTCTTCCCAAAGAGTGATTAAAACATGGAACTCACTTCCACAGGAGGTGGTGGCAGCTACAAGAATGGATGGCTTCAAGAGGGAATTGGATAAGCATATGCAGCAGAGGTCCATCAGTGGCTACTAGCCACAAGGAATGGATAGGGACTCTCAGTCTGGGGAAGTGATGCTCTGCGTTCTTGGTGTTTGGGGGAGGGGCAGCAGTGGGAGGGCTTCTAGTGTCCTGGCCCCACTGTTGGACCTCCTGACGGCACCTGGTATTTTTGGCCACTGTGTGACAGAGTGTTGGACTGGATGGGCCACTGGCCTGATCCAACATTGGCTTCTCTTATGTTCTTATGAAGGCAAGCAATGGCAAACCATCTCTGAATGTCTCTCACCTTGAAAATCCTACAGGGTTGCTATGTCAGCTGTGACCTGATGGCAAGAAAACAAAACCCAAGCCCAGTGAATTAATGGATTTGTAGGAACAGCAGCAGATTACAACCACAATATTTGTGTGCCTGACAAGTAGTATCGACAGAA
Source organism: Gekko gecko (assembly GCA_029375565.1). Lineage (NCBI taxonomy): Eukaryota > Metazoa > Chordata > Lepidosauria > Squamata > Gekkonidae > Gekko > Gekko gecko. The sequence continues at coordinate 300,132,403 of JAPDNY010000001.1, read as the reverse complement.
GGTATCTCTGGAAGACCCAGAGCAAACATTAGACTGGTGTGATTAATTACATGGTTTTCTAACTCCTCCTCCTCCTTTGGAACTAGCTGCCCCTGAGCCTTTTAGGTGAAAACGGCAACTGGCTACACCTGATAGCAGTCTGTCTCTTGTGGGATGCTGCAAAAACTTCTGTAAAGCTGCCATAAGGTCACACTGAGTAAAAACTGCAGCAAGACTCAGTGGTAATCTCTTACAAGGAAAATAAAGATAAATAGTGCAAAATAGCCATGCCCATGGTACAGACAAAATTCTTAGCAGAGCAGATCAGGTATGCTGTACAGTGAAACAAATGGGCATTGCCATACACCCCCTGGTCATCAGTACTTGCATGTAGTTGCCACGTTGCCTTGGCAAATACAAGGAGGTTTTGAAGATAAATGCCTGAGTAGGGTGGAGTTTGGGGAGGATGTGAAATCACTTCTGGGTGACGCTCTAGGAATTTCCCATAATCTCTATGGTAAAGCTGCTAGAGACATGGGGAAATTCCTAAAGTTCCATTACATAGGACATTTTCTGTACACTTTTCTCCTACTTTCTTGAGTGTGTGGGATTGAGGCCAAGGCAGAGCTTTACCCACTGTCAGAGGGCAAATGGCAAGCCTACACTTGTATATCCAGGGCGTACAAAAGAAAGAGGCTGGGGGAAAAGGCAGTGGACAGGAGACAATCTGTAGATGACAGAATGACCACTTAGAACAGAAGTCTGGTTAGCTTTTACTATTCTAAGTGTTGGGAGCAGAAGAATCTCCATGAAGCCATTGGCTGGATTGAAGCATAGGAAAGCATTGCCAAAATAAACCCCAGCATGCATAACAGAACAGAGAAAGAACCTTACAGGAGGCAGGGAAATAACGTACCCCTTAGAAACCTCTCATGGCCCAGTGGCAGAACATCTCCTTTGCAGGTAGAATGCATGCAGTCCCCTGCATCGCTAATCAAAAAGATCAGGCCTTAGGTGATGTGAAAGAGCTCCACCTGAGACCCTGGAGAGTCACTGCCAGTCAGAGCAGACAAGACTGTCCTTGATAGACTGACAGCAGTATAGACAGCATCATCATGTACTCAGTTTAACATCTTCCCACTTGACTTCTCCAGCCAATTGCCACCATCTCAGTCGAGAACCACTACAAAAGAAAGAAGGAAGAAGATGAAGAAGCAGTATGCATTAGCATGTGAGACTAGTAGGACCCAGGGCACAGTGCAAGGGCACAGCTAAAGGAACCCAAGGGAAACCTCCACTTGACATTCAGTTCAGGGCAGACGAAAGAAAGCACTTCTCCGCACAAAGTGTAATTAACGTGTGGAATTTGCTAGCTCAAGATGTGGCTCTCTGTGTCTTGCTCTGTGGGACCTCTTTTGGTCCATTAGAGAAATTATCTTTCTTCAGAATTAATCTTGTAGTAGAAAGGGTTGACCTCCTACCCCGGGGGATAAGGATGGATGATGTCATCAACAGGGGACAACAATGTTTGTAAAAGCAGTGGAAATAAAGCCCTTCAAACCCCAGGCCTGTCTCGGCTCACTTAATCATCTGGGGTGTCCGTGTGGCCGAATCCTGCCACCAACACATGCAGGAGTTCCACAAACTAAACAAATCTGACCTGTTAGAGAAACTTCTCTTCGACACAACTAATTTATGGTCTTCCTCCTCGGGACAGGGGCTCAGCACCAGGAGGAGCAAGAAACATTCCATGCTGCCAAGGGGGGGGGGTTGCAAATGCAAATGGGCAACTTTATAAATTTTTTCCCTCCCATAAAATATCTGTCTTCATTTAATCTATGTAGTTATAAATCAAGAAAACTTGGTTGCTAAGTGACAATGATGCATTTACAATGTCCGAGCACTTAAAAGCAAGGAAATGAATAATTACCAACGTCATCATCAATCTTGCACAAACCACACAGTAAGTAACAGGCTCATTATTCTTCAAGACCAAGTGCGAAGAAATGCTACTTGACCGTTTCTGTAAAGTTGCCCTTGAAAAGGTCAGAATCCAAACTTGTGGTGATACTGCAGCGACCACTCTTTGGCCCATGGATCAGCACCGTCGGACGCATTCAGACAGCCCAGTATTAATAGAAAAGGGCTGGTGCTTGGTGCTATTCCAAGCACCTTGGGAGAACACAGCAAATTCAGAGAACCGAAAGTTTTGATTAAAAGGTAAAGGTTTCCCTTGCTTGAAAGCCAGTCGAATCCGACTCTAGGGGGCAGTGCTCATCTCCGTTTTCAAGCCAAAGAGCCAACACTGTCCGCAGACGTTTCTATGGTCATGTGGCCAGCATGACTAAATGTTGAGACGCACGGAATGCTGTTATCTTCCCACCGAAGCGGTACGTATTTATTTATCTACTTGCAGTTTCTTGCTTTCGAATTGCTAAGTTGGCAAGAGCTGGGGCCAGAGACGGGAGCTCACTCTGTCACGCAGCACTCGGGTCTTGAACTGCTGAGCTACCGATCTTCCGGTCTGCACTGCAGCTAAGATGCATGACTACTGAGCCACCGTCAAACATCAGATTACAAGTCCTATTTGGTTAGTGTTATTTTCACACTTTGTCGTGCCCTTCCTCTAAGGAGCTTAGATGACCTAAAAAGCTCTCCTATCTTTCATCTTACCTTCAACAAAAGCCCTCTGAGGTGAGGTCAGAGTAGGGTTGCCAGGTCCCTCCGGCCAGCACGGAGGATGGGGGGGGGGCAGGTTTGCCAGTTCCATGTTGGGAAATTCGTGGAGATTTGCAGGTGGAGCCTGGGGAGGACAGGGACCTCAGTGGGGTACAGTACCATAGAGTCCAGCTTCCACAGCAGCCATTTTCTCCAGGGGAACTAATCTCTGTAGTCTGGAGATGAGCTGTAATTCCAGGGGATCCCCAGGTCCCACCTGGAGGCTCCCTAGCTGAGAGAGCACATCTGGCCCAAGGTCTCCTCCTACTAAGGTTCATGTTTGAGCAGGAAATGATTTATTTAGTACATTTCCCCATTTTTCCTCCAAGGAGCTTAAGGCAGTGTATATCGCTCTTCTCATCTCTAGTTAATCTTCACAACCACACCCTGTGAGGTAGGTTAGGCTGAGACAGTGACTGGCCCAGGGTTACCCAGCAAACTTCAAGGCAGTGCGGGGATTTGACCCTGGGTCTCCCGGATGCTAGATTTACTCCTGATTTTCTTGGCAGTCAATCCATGAGCACTGGAATCAGTTTGGGCACAATTCTCCTGCATGTTTGCCCTACCTCTGCACTTTCACAGTTGTGGACTCAGTTTATTTTCTTCCACATGTACCTTAAATAATCAGGGTTTCCATGGAAGGGTGCTGTCATCATCTGTGGTGGCATTGGTGGTGGCACAACAACCCCACTTTTTTAGTTTTGCATATGCTTGTATCGATATGGTGATAACATGACTGCCTTTTTAGAGGCACTAAAACACTGATACATCAATATACTGCTGTAACGATGGATCAAGCAGGTTCTCTGAATCCCCAGCTTTCGTTTCAGAAAACGTCTCCCCTTTTGGATAGATACCTTTTCCCTTATATCTCCATGAAGGAAAGGGCTAGAGCTTCCTTTAAAAAAATGGAAACTGGAGAGTCCAAGAGTCTGCTTGACCTATACTGCAGTAATATATTAATATACCAAAATTGCATTGCCTTTTTAAAGAAATCAAAAATGAAATCACTTGTCTTCAGGGCGGGGGGGGGAGGAGAGGGAGGGGTTTGACGATGATGACAACCCAATCATTGAAAAGTGAGCTGGAGATGGGTGGGAGAGGAGGGGACAAAGAAAACTGACAGAAATAAAATGCATGAGGAAAAAGCCAACTCAAAACCAGCTTCCAGAAAAAGATAAGGGGTAAAAGTGGTCTCAAAAGAAACAAAAAAAATGGGTGTTTTTTTTTAAATGAAAGGCACAAAAATGTGTGAAAAAATTAGGGTTTAAACTGATGCAGTAAGGGCCAGACCTGACAAAAAAAAAAAAAAACATGCCGAAAAGCCCCAAGTCTAACACCCTAACCACTATACCACAATGGTTCCCAAAAGTTCAAAGTGGGACCCACACCCTACTTTCCCCCCTCCCCATCATAAAACACAAGAATTTCACATCAATAAACATTGAGAAACATTTTGTTGTATTTTTTTCATGTTTATGCAAGAGAGCCGATTCACATGGTTATTTTGCATTCTACCCAGAGGCAAGTAGAAGAAGAGATTGGATTTATACCCCGCCCTTCACTCGGAGTCTCAGAGCGGCTTACAAACTCCTTTCCCTCCCCCCCCCACAACAGACACCCTGTGAGGTAGGCGGGGCTGAGAGAACTCAGACAGAAACTGCTCATTTTCAAGAACAGCTGTGCCAGAACTTGTGACTGACCCAAGGTCACATCAGCAGGTGCAAGTGGAGGAGTGGGGAATCAAACCCGGTTCTCCTAGATTAGAGTCCGCGCACTTAACCACTACACCAAACTGGCTCTCAAGTAGAAATTTACCCTGGATCTCCCAGGGCCTCCCCTTCCTGTTCATCCTCTTCTTCTCCTTCCCTCCAGACCCACCTGCAAACTGTGTCAAAATCCACTTCTGAGTCCCTCCCGAGCCACAATTTTGGAAATGACCAGTCTAATGTCTCAGCACCACTGTTCATTAGGACAAATATGTGTTCATCCTTTAAACCATGTTGTAACAGAACAATTCTCAAGCAAGCTATGAAGATTGCATAACCTGAAGAGGTGGAGTTCTAAGGAAAAAATATATAAACTCTTGGAGTCACCCAAAGGTAACCGTGAGTAACAGGAAAACAGCTGAAATAACGCGGTGACTTCTTTAGAGAAAGAAAAGCAAGAAAAGAAGTCAGTGTAAAAGTAAAGTACCTTATTGGGTCTTATAACAACAAATACCAGTTAACGGTACCTTGGCTGTATAACAACACGTAAGAAAAATCTTTTTAAGCAAAGTTGGTGGGGGCGGCTTAAACGTTTTTAATTCATTGGTGAGATAGCCTGGGCAATCTAATCCTGCTTTATCAGTTGTTTCAGACTGCATCAGGGACTTTCCATCTAAGAGAGGCAACCCTCCAGCTCCCCCCACCCAATTTCCTTTTCAGATTCCCTTTGCATTGGTGATGTTTTCAGCTGCTTTCTGATCTTGTTCCTGTTCAGCAGTTTCCAGATATATAAAGAGACTTCTCTAGGTGTCAAATCTGGTCCACAGCCACAGAGGAAAATAGGCAGCCAATTTGAAGGTTGAGTTTATCTCAACACCCCCTTTGGTGATGCCAGCTAACTCCTCCCCCTTCTCCGTCCTCCTGCTTGGTCCTTGGTCTTATTCAGAAGAGCCCGTGTCACTACAAAGAACAAATCCTTGAGGACATCATGGCCTGATTCAACTGAACGCTGTCTGGATCAGCCCAAACAGATGTTCAAATACATCAGCCTTTGGACAACAACCAATACCATATGGGCAGGGCTATTTGGGGGCAGGAATGCACAGGAACGGAGTTCTGGCTGGCTCCTGAGTTGGCCATGCCCAGCAGGAACTCATTAGCATAATAGGCCACACCCAACAGCAGAAACTCATTAGGATTGGCTACCTTAGGGGTGTGTGGCCTAACATGCAAAGGAGTTCCTGCTACAAAAAAAGCCCTGGGTTTTGACAACAAACAAGGTAAACACAATAAGCAGCAAAAGGTGGGTGTGGCTGGATGACCACACAGTTCTAGTAATGTGGGGGTGCGGCCTAACAGGCTAATGAGCTGTGTTGTCGAGGGTGTGGCCTAATATGCTAATGAGTTTCTGCTGTTGGGTGTGGTCTATTATGCTAATGCGTTCCTGCTAAGCTTTTTCTACAAAAAAAGCCCTGCATAAAGGAATCTACACACAACACTAAAATAACCAACAGAGACGCTAAACCGTATTCACCTGCTGCAAAACAGAAAACGAGACAGGCACCTTCTCTTGGCTTGCCTTTCTCCCCTTCTCTTTCTGGGTATCAATTATGATTGACACATCTGTGCAAGGGATGGAAGGAAGATCTGCAGAAGCACACTATAGATCATGAATGCGTGTTTTGGAATAAAAGTGAATTAAGGTACTACATGATTCCTGTTTGTTCTTGATGCAGCAGATGAGAGCTACCCCTCTGGAATGATTACCTAGAAGGCATATGAAACTGCCTTATGTCGAATCAGACCACATGTCCATCATGGGAAGTATTGTCTACTCAGACCAGCAGCAGCTCTCCAAGGTCTCAGGCGGAGGTCTTTCACATCATCTACTGCCTGGTCCTTTCAACTGGAGATGCCAGGGACTGAACCTGGGACCTTCTACATGCAAAGCAGAGGCTGTTCCACTGAGCCAAAGCCCCTCCCGCTATGAACATTTTTGGGTGAGCTCTAGGGTGTCATGTTCCTTCTGGTGAAAGGAAAGGGAACAACTCTCTGCCTTTCAAACAGAAACTCTGTTCTTCGGCTCCAAAATGTAGACAGAGTTTAGACACCTGCACATGAGTAGAACTGGCATGTGCTGGTTTAGTAATCTAGGAAATGAAGCTCCTGCTGGTGACCTCAAGCTCATTAAGCAAACAAGGATGGACTCACGGTGCCTTACATGGGTCTCCCCCTCCTATATTTTATCCTGTGCGTGACTGGCCCAAAATCACCATCATGGGAGAGAGGGGATTCAAACTCGGGTCTCCCAGATTCTAGTCCAGCACTCTAACCACTACACCATAGGGGCTCTCAAATTCTGATGCCCCCAAATGGAGTTTCAATTGAGTCTGTTGCCATTCAAAACTCTTTTGTAATAGTCAGATTTGCAAACAGCATTGCCCAGACCATAAAATCTAAACTACAGGCACCAAAGGAACGATTCAGAGAGCAAAAATTGCTGCCGGTGAGAATTGTTTTTAATAATTTCTTTAGAATATTTATACCCTGCCCTTCTGATCAAGCTCTCTAGTATGTTTTTATTTCCCCTTCCCTTTCCTCCAAGGAGCTCAGGGCAGTATATATGGGCCTCCCGCCTCCATTTTAGCCTGACAAGAATCCCGCAAGGTAGGTTAGGCAGAGAGCGACGGGTTCAAGGTCAACCAGTAAGCATCCCAGTTAGGCTTACCAGTCAAGTGCTGGCAATCAGCGGGAGGTTTGGGGGCAGGGGTGTGTTGATCTGGGGAAACAGGCATCACGCCAACATGACTTCCCACACAAACCTGGAATTGACACCATCTATAGTGTTACCAGAGTTGCGTGAAATCCCGAGTGTTGCACCAACATGATGACAGTACTTCCGGGTTTGCACCAGAAGTGACATCACAACATTGCCACCTTGCCTGTCCCCACAGCTCTACTGGGCATGCACCTGGAAGTTCAGGACAGATTAAGTCCTCCTAAACGTGGTTGAGTGGGAATTTGAATCTGGGTCTCCCACCTCCTGGTTGTCATGGAACAGCGAGGCCCTAGAGACAGTTCTGACTCCTCTGATGAGGAACAGCTGGATTCCGGGCCTACCAGCCACCAGCCAGCTGTAGCTGAGTAACCAGACAAGGAATCACAGCCTGCTGTGGACACACAGGCAGGAGGCAGTGAGGTGCTGGTTTTATCCCCCATCCCTAAGTTGACAGGTCAGGGCCAGCCAGCTGTCCTATCTCCTCCAGGACCACCGGGTCCACAAGAGCAGGGCTATTTTTGGGCAGAAACGCACAGGAACGGAGTTCCGGCTGGCTCCCAAGTTGGCCACGCCCAGCAGGAACTCATTAGCACAACAGGCCTCACCTAACAGCAGAAACTCATTAGGATTGGCTACATTAGGGGTGTGTGGCCTAACATGCAAAGGAAGTTCCAACTACAAAAAAACCCCTGGGTTTTGACAACAAACAAGGTAAACAGAATAAGAAGCAAAAGGTGGGTGTGGCTGGATGACCACACTTCTGGTAACATGGGGGTGTGGCCTAATATGCTAAGGAGCTGTGCTGTCATGGGTGTGGCCTAATATGCTAATCTGTTCCTGCTGTTATGTGTGGCCTATTATGCTAATGAGTTCCTGCTGGGCTTTTTCTATGAAAAAAGCCCTGCACAAGAGCAACCCTGGTACAGGTGTAGAGGGGACTTACAGTCCAGACGGAGATCTACCCCTCTCAGAGCTTGACATTGGCTGTCAGTTGCAGTGGAAGGAGGAACATCTCTGGAAGAGATGTGAAGAAGCTGTCAAAGGTATGACGTAGGGCTTGGAGTGTATAAAAGTACAGGGAAGAGAGTTCTTCAGCGTGGCTTCCACATGTTTGCCGTGGATGTCGACTTGCTGCTGCTGCTGTACCTGACTTGCTTTTGGGAAAACTGACCTTCTCCTGCTCAGACAATTCTTGTGTAATTTAGGGACTCAGTTTATTAAACTTGGGCATCCTGCCTCTGATAGCCAGCTCCAGTTATCTGCCTGAGTTATTTATTTACTTATTAATTTATTTATTAGTCTTACATCCCACCCTACCCCACGTGGGCTCAGAGCAGTTACAAGAAACACAATAACATTAAAACATATAACCTCAAACACCAAATTCATTTTTAAATTTAAAATTTAGAACAATCAGAGCAAGATGGCAACTAAAACAAAACGACTTCAAGGCAGTCCCTAACGCCTCCTGCAGGAAGTTAGTCAGATGGTCATTAATAGCGCCCCGTTTCACTACAGTGCCCTGTTGACATGCTTGGAGAGAAATAGCAGAGGAGGGCACTGAACTAGATGATTATGAGCAGGGGAGGCTGAGATGGTTGAGCGTCCGCCACCTCAGCCAAAGACCTGGTGGAACAGCTCTGTTTTACAGGCCCTACGGAACTGTAACAAATCCCGCAGGGCCCTGATCTCAGATGGGAGCACATTCCACCAGGCTGGGGCCAGAGCAGAAAAGGCCCTGGCCCTGGTTGAGACTAAGCAGACATCTTTTGGGCCAGGGACTACCAGGAGACGTTGATCTACAGAGCGCAAGTCTCTCCAGAACACACAGTTAAAGCTATGTGAGCTGGCATCTGCCTGAAGCAGAACACTATTTCAGCCATTACAGTTATAGAAGTCAAGGCAAGCCTAGCCTGGCTAGTTATTATCTTGGGGTCCCATTTAACAGAAAACAGAAATGTTTTTAAAAACTGTTGATGTTGTTGTTCAGTCACACAGTCGAGTCCGACTCTTTGCAACCCCACAGACCACATCACGCCAGGCCCTCCTGTCCTGTGCCGTCCCCCAGAGTGTGCTCAACTTCATGTTCGTTGCATCGATGACGCTGTCTAGCCATCTCCTCCTTTGTCGTCCCCTTCTTCTTCTACCTTCAATCTTTCCCAGCATCAGGGTCTTCTCCAGCGAGTGCTCCCTTCTCCTTTGGTGGCCAAATTACCTTTCTGTTAATTTTCATCTAAAAGAGTATTGGCTCTCCACCTATATTTAGCTTTTGTTTTGTGCTCGTGGTTCATCGTAGTAAAGCGGATTGTGGTAGATTGATAGGAGGCATCTAATCTGTGGGGTTTGCCTCCTTCTTAACTTAGAATTCTACCCCGAATAATATTACACAAATGTACTCCAGGAATTGCTCAGCTCCAAGGTTCTGTAAGCACTGAAGGGAGGGAAAACCCAAGAGGGTTTTCCATGCCATTAACATCTCTTGAAATAGACACAAATATCAAAAGCTGCCGCTGTCCCCATCACTGTGTCTCCTTCAGCCAACTGGAATTTTTGTCCGCCATGTATCTTCTTCCTCCTTGGTGGTGGGGAGCAATTTATGGGTTCTAACTCAAATGCTTGTCTCCATCTTTTTTTTTTTTTTTAAAGAAGTTGATCTAGCTGGCATTCAACTGACCTTCTCTTGCAGTTTCCCAAGTTGGTGAAGGAAAAAGGAAGGCATTCCTGGAACTTTACCGATCAGTTTCCACTTTCCAGTAACGTGACAATATCTTTTAAATTCAGTCCTCCACCAGAGCTCCTTGCACAGAATGGCCACAAAATGGAAGAAGTCACTCTGACATTACGGGAATAAGAAAAGGTGCAGTATCTTTCATTATGATATTATTAAAACTGAACTCTGGAATAATGGAAAGATGGAACAAAAAATGGAAGGTTCTCATTAAAAATACACAAATAAACAGTAGGTTGAATATCTCTCCATTTTAAAAAAAAATTACACAGATTTCTGGAAAGGCTGAAAGCAGAGGAAGAACATGGTAGCCCTTTGAATGTTGATGAAAACGAATTTTAGTTGGTACACAAGGTACATGCGGTAGTTCCTGCCTGCCGGATGGTAGGAAAAGGTCTAGAAGTAGGGGGAAGGGTAACAAACACTGGTTATACAAAAAAATGTTGTAAATACAGGGTGCTTTTCTCCTTAACTTTTATGCGGAGATATTGACCAATGATTCCTTTTAATCTTCCATGTTTGGGAAACAAGGAATATTTTCCTAGGATTTAAAAAGCCTTTACAACTTCACTCATGCATCAAAAAGCATGAAAACGGTAAGTTTAAAGCTCCCACCTTAATTTCTTTATATTCTACATTCCTGCATATTTCGCTCACTTACAAGGGCTATTCAGAATCACTCTTTTTAGGCCACTTTGATCTATAAGAAGAGGCGGCATTAAGCTTGACATTTGCCCGCCAACAGCAGGGAAACTCCCTCACCCTCCCTCAATCATCTGTACTCGATCACTGGAGCAGCAGAAGGGAAAAAATGGGAGGATGCCATCCCAGCATCTGGGATGCTCTAGGAATTTCACCGAATCTCTATGGTCTTTACACAGAGATTGGGGGAATTTGTAGAGCATTGAGGGAGAGGCTGTGACATCACTTCTCGGTGATGGCTGTGATGTCACAGAGAATGTAGCACTCCCCCTTCCCTAGACTCCAACCCCCACAAGCTCATGGGACTAGCAAGGAACCCTATGTAGCACATCAGATGCTCAACTAATAATCCCATAACAGGATTCCAGTTCCTTCTAAATGGCAAGGATTCTCTGCTCTGTATTTATTGCTGCTACAAATTCAAGGGCCTTTGCATTGGCAGCAGAGAATCCACATGGGAGTCTTCTGCACACTTTTCTCCATCAGCCACCATTTCCCCTACTATACTGCCAAAGGACTTTTTGAGGGCTTTAAAAAAAAATCAGTAATCAATATAACATTATAGCTCTATAGCAATCGCTGTTGTTGCTCAAGCCCTCAGAAAGGCCTCCAGTGGCACAATGGTAAAAAAATGGCTGCTGTGAAGGGTCTGGCAGAAAGAAAATGGCACTGGTGTGGACAGGACCTCCAAAAATCTACACTGTTTGGTCCAGACAGCATGCTGAGATGCTTGGGCTGCATTCTTGTGGAAAAGATCGAGGTAAACCAGGTTTAGAAAGAGTGTAATAAGGACGAGAAAAACATAGAACGTAGATGACTAGATGTTGATGATGTTGTGTGGACAGTCTCCAAAAGAAAGTAATAGAAAGCAATCTGCCGAGAAGCAACCTCTGAGTTGGACGTTCCAAAAATCTTATGCGTACTGTGGCAGAATTTGGGGTTTCATGAGCCTAGGCCTTTCTGTTCCAGTTTGGTGTAGTGGTTAAGTGCGCAGACTCTAATCTGGGAGAACCAGGTTTGATTCCCCACTCCTCCACTTGCAGCTGCTGGATGACCTTGGGCAAGCCATAGTTCTGATCAGAGCTGTTCTCTCAAGGAAAGTTCTGGAAAGAGCTCTCTCAGCCCTGCCTACCTCACAGGGTGTCTGTTGTGGGGAGGGGAAGGGAAAGGAGTTTGTAAGCCTCTCTGAGACTCTGAGTGAAGGGTGGGGTATAAACCCAATCTCTTCTTTTTCTTCTTCTTTCTAGGTTGGTTTTGCTATAGCTGACTTCTGTTCTTTGGTTCATGTACCCCATGAGCCTTTATTTGCTTGCTGGCATCCTAAGTGTAAAATTAAAGCTGTGCCCTTCAGATATATCTTTGGCCTGGATTCATAGCTTGCAGGCCCTCCATGTGCCAGACACTTATCCTAAACATTAGAGATTGGCACAGAGGGCTCAATAATATTGGAAGAGAACAGGGCAAAAGTTATGTATCTAGGTAAAAGTTTATTGCTGATCTTACCATTGGTAAGGGGGTGGGGCCTGGTTTCCATCATGGACCACCCCATTCTGCTTGGCATCCTGCATCACATCCTCTAGGTGGCCGGGAGGAGTATAAAATAGTATGAAACTGGACATTTGGGGCTGCTTCTTCAACAACCCCTCCTGTAGGGCTTGGTGAACAGACAAGGAACGTTCCTTTTATTATTATTATTTTGGGGGTAATACTACTGGTTCTGTTCTTTGTTCATATTTTACTTTGGTTACTTCAGTAAAATAGCATGAAGGTGACTGGACTTTTTCTTCTCTCTGGAGTAAACTCAATCCCTGAGTTACTCACACCGACTCTTTGGACCTTCTGGGGGTACTGGGACCCTCAGAATCCCTCCACACATACATCCCCTTACTTCAGTCTTATACATCCTTCCTCTTACTTTATTTATTTATTTATTTATTTATTTATTTATTATATTTATTACTCACCTGATCCCCAAGACTGTGGGGCTCTGGACGATCTACAACATTCTGAAATCATTTGTTGTTGTTGTTCAGTCGCACAGTCGAGTCCGACTCTTTGCGACCCCATGGACCAGTTTACGCCAGGCCCTCCTGTCTTCCACTGTCCGCTGAAGTTTGCTCAATTTCATGTTTGTTGCATCGATGACACTGTCTAACCATCTCATCCTTTGCCGTCCCCTTCTTCTTTGACCTTCAATCTTTCCCAGCATCAGGGTCTTCTCCAGTGAATGCTCCCTTCTCATTTGGTGGCCAAAGTATTTGAGCTTCAGCTTCAGGATCTGGCCTTCCAGGGAACAGTCAGGGTTGATTTCTTTTAGGATTGACTGATTTGATCTCCTTGCAGTCCAAGGGACTCTCAAGAGTCTTCTCCAGCACCATAGTTCAAAAGAATCTATTCTTCGGCGCTCGGCCTTCCTTATAGTCCAACTCTCGCAGCCATACATTACTACGGGGAATACCATTGCTTTGACCATGAAGACTTTTGTTGGCAAGGTGATGTCTCTGCTTTTTATCATGCTGTTTAGGTTTGCCATCGCTTTCCTCCCAAGGAGCAGGCGTCTTTTAATTTCATGGCTGCAGTCACCGTCTGCAGTGATCTGGGATCCTAGGAACGTGAAGTCTGTCACTACTTCTACGACTTCCCCTTCTATTTGCCAAGGAGTGATGGGGCCAGATGCCATGATCTTAGTTTTTTTGATGCTGAGCTTCAAGCCCACTTTTGCGCTCTCCTCTTTCACCCTGAGCAAGAGGCTCTTTAGGTCCTCTTCACTTTCTGCCATCAGAGTGGTATCATCTGCATATCTGAGGTTATTGATCTTTTCCCCAGCAATCTTAACTCCAGCTTGTGATTCATCCAGGCCAGCATTTCGCATGATGTACTCTGCATATAAGTTAAATAAGCAAGGTGACAATATACATCCTTGTCGTACTCCTTTTCCTATGCTAAACCAATCAGTTGTTCCATATCCAGTTCTAACTGTTGCTTCTTGACCCTTATACAGGTTTCTCAGGAGACATGTGAGGTGGTCTGGTACTCCCATCTCTTTAAGAACCTGCCATAATTTATTGTGATCCACACAATCAAAGGCTTTAGCATAGTCAATGAAGCAGAAGTAGATGTTTTTCTGGTATTCTCTTGCCTTCTCCATAATCCAGCGAATGTTGGCAATTTGATCTCTAGTTCCTCTACCTCTTCGAAACCCAGCTTGTACTTCTGGCAGTTCTCTATACACGTACTGTTGGAGCCTAGCTTGTAGGATTTTGAGCATGACCTTGCTAGCGTGTGAAATGAGTGCAATTGTGCGATAGTTTGAACACTCCTTGACATTGCCCTTCTTTGGGATTGGAATGTACACTGACCTTTTCCAATCCTGTGGTCACTGTTGTGTTTTCCAAATTTGTTGGCAAATTGAGTGCAGCACTTTAACAGCATCTTCTTTTAAGACTTTGAATAACTCAGCTGGGATACCATCACCTCCACTAGCTTTGTTGTTAGTAATGCTATCTAAGGCCCATTTAACTTTGCTTTCCAGTATGTCTGGCTCGAGGTCAGTGATTATACCATCGTGGTTGTCAAGGACCTTGAGGTCCTTCTTGTATAGTTCTTCTGTGTATTCTTGCCATCTTTTCCTAATCTCTTCTGCTTCTGTTAGGTTCCTACCATTTTTGTCCTTTATCATGGCCAGCTTTGCATGGAACGTTCCCTTGATTTCTCCAATTTTCTTGAAGAGAACTCTAGTCCTTCCCAATCTATTGTTTTCCTCTATTACTTTGCATTGTTCATTCAGGAAAGCCTCCTTATCTCTCCTTGCTGTTCTCTGGAAATCTGCATTCAGTTGGGCAAATCTTTCCTTTTCACCGTTGCCTTTAGCATTCCTTCTTTCCTCTGCTATGTGTAAAGCCTCATCAGACAGCCACTTTGCTTTTTTGCATTTCTTTTTCTTTGGGATGGCGGTGATTGCTGCCTCCTTTACAATGTCACGGACCTCTGTCCATAGTTCTTCAGGCACTCTGTCTATCAAATCTAGTCCCTTAAACCTATTCATACATCATACAAATCATACAAACATATAAAAACCATATTCAGCCTTATACAGTGATTAAAAGCAAGCAGTGAAAAAATCTGCAGTTCCCTCCCATCTGACCTGTGAGTGCTTCGCATGTCCATGGGTTTGGGGGGGTTAGGGTCCACAAGGAACTGAGTCCAGGTAGGCTGCCAGTCATGATGTCAACTGTCGATGCCCTCAACCGAATGCCTAGCGGAATGTCTCCGCCTTGCAGGCCCTGCGGAACTACATGTACCCATGTCCTCCATTCATTCTTATGCATCTGTCCTCTTACTATCGAAACCTCTGCTGCTGCTACATTGTGGTTCAAGCAGCCATGAACACCTGTTGCTGGCTGATACTAAACGAGGCATTGGGATATCAAGGTCAATATTGTCTGCTCTGCCTGGAAGCAGCTCTCCAGGATCTGAGGCAGAGGTCTTTTATGATGTTGGTAGCCCACGTGGTTGCTTCATTCACAAAGACTCCCCTACGGCGTAAGATGTCACCATGGAGAACCCACTCCCATGCCGTTGTACATGTAATTTGGGAAGGTGGGCAGGAAAACTGGATCCTCGGAAAGCAGGAGTTCTCATTATGGCTCTGTCAAAGGTTCTGTGGTAGGCATTAGGAAGTAGCACAGCTTCTGCTGAGGAAATGGCTCAGTGGTACAAATACTACTGAAGCTGCAAAGCCATGCATGCATGTATAGGTGAAAGCAAGACCCACTGAATCCAATGGTAAATTTCCGAGCAAATGTGCATAGGACCGGCTTGAAGATTTGCTTACCCTAAGCCCACTTATTTGGGAATAAACCCTGTTGAATTCAGTGGGACTTCTGAATACAAAGAACTAGACCAAGGGTCCCCAACCTTTTATTGAGGCTGAGGACATCTTTGGAGTTTTGAGAGGGGGTGATAAGTGGCACCCCAAAATGGCTTCCATGGTAGGCGGAGCCAAACACCTAATGGCTGCTTCGGGGGGTGGAGCCATATGGAATACTGCACTCCTTACATCTCCCGGAAAAAAGGGAATCCTAAAGAGGGAATGGAACCACACACTGGCGAAGGAATGCCTAGTTCAAGGGTGGCCAAACTTGCTTAACATAAGAGCCACATAGAATAAATGTCAGGTGTTTGAGAGCCCCAAGACATGAACAGATATTACACACTTTTACTGGGAAATATGCAGATTTGCTTTTTATTAACATTAAATGAGATTGCCAAAAATAATAACAAAAGCGGTAAAAGTAGATATTGATAATGATATTTATTTGTCCAGTGATATTTGTTTGGTAATGATATTCAGCTTCCCCAGCCGCCCTGCCAGGAGCCGCACAATGTGTGTGAAAGAGTCGCATGTGGCTCCCAAGTCACAGTTTGGCCACCCCTGGCCTAGTTGCTTACAAGTCCTACTCATCCTCTAGTGGAAAGCTCTTTCATTTGAGTGAGGGAAGCCAATAACAAGCCCTGCCTTACAATGGCCCCACCCAATTTCTGAAAAGCGGGCACCTAGAGAAGTACTGGTGGGCACCATGTTGAGGAACCTGGACTAGACAGTCAAAACAGATTGGGGGAGGGGGGTAACAAAGACAAAAGGCCATGTAATACCTTTTATTAAGTCCGAACAAAACAAGCATGCAGGCTTTTGAGTTCTCCAGAACCCTCCATCAGGCTGGGTTGGATCTTGTTTTTGTTTTCTTCAAGTGGAGGGGGGCTGTGTAGAATGCCAGGCAGTCTTGAAGAGATTAAATGGAGCTGGTATCATGTTGCACCTTCCCTCTTCTGGGAAGAAGGAAGAAACATGGCCGCCTCCAGTTGAAAATATAAAAACCAACAGTTGATCAAATGACTCTACCGCCGAATGGAACACACGGGTCCTTTTAAAAGGCTGAGAGCAGAGGGGGAAATGTGGAAGTCATTATGTCAGCCAAATTACAGATTAATTTTAAATGATGCACACACTAAAGAGTCAATGGGAAATCAAATTGGGTAATATTATCTAGTAATGGGGGACAAGAAACCTCATAAGCATGGAGTGTTCCCAGATAATCTTCCCTCAGTTGAAAAGTCCTTCTCTTTGACAGCTGAACACAGTATTATACTACAGCAAAGCGGAAATCATGCATATGGTCATAAAAGATATTACATGGCATTTGGAAGGGTGGGGTGGAGTTTGCTCTGGACCAACGCATCTACCTCCAGCCTCTGTCTTCTTTTAGCACGCCACAGCTGCGTTCAGAGAAATCATGGGGCTACATCAAAAGCACTAACCTTCCAACAGATCTTCTTCTCTGATGCGTTTTTATCCAGCTCTTTTCCATGGAACTCAAGGCAGAGTACACGGCTCTCTCCTCCTTTGCCATGTTATCCTGAGGACATCCCTGTGTGGTGGTAGGCTATGTTGAGAAAAGGTCATTTGTCAAAGGTTGCCCAGTGAGCTTTATGGCTGTGCTGGGGATTGTGACAGAGACATGACAGAAATGTACCCCACAGCCACAGCAGCCAATCTGAGCAGTGCTCTGAATCAGCCAATAGGAGTCGTGTAATGACAAAGCCCGATCTTGTCATGGCCCAGACTAGGCCGGTCTTGTCAGATCTTGGAAGCTGAATGGGGTGGGTCAAAACTGGAGTGATATGGTCCCTGTAACCCAGGCCAATAAACATCTAGGCCACAGCATCCTGCACCAGTTGAAGTTTTTGAACACTATTCCAGGTCAGTCCCACATAGATTGATTCAGGAGGGTAGCCGTGTTGGTCTGAAGCAATGGAACAAAGTTTGAGTCCAGGGCAGTGTTCCCCCTAAGCTGAGTTAGTGTGAGCCAGCTCACAGTTTTTTAGCCTCCAGCGCATACATTTTTGTCTTAGCTCAGGAAGGAGGGCTCCAGAGCAAACTGATTGATGCAGTAGCCAAATCGCTCACTCACAACTTTAATGCCAGCAGCTCACAAAGTTGAATTTTTGCTCACAGGACTCCACAGCTTAGAGGGAACATTGGCCCAGGGGCACCTTTAAGACCAACAAAGTTCTGGGTAGCAGCTTTCGTGTGCATGCACAGTTCTTCAGAATCAGAAGGTGCCACTGGACTCAAACTTCCTTTTCTTGCTTTGGATATATCATATATGTAAAGGAGGCCCTCCATTTTATCTGTCTACTGCACAGGGTTGCAGGGCTGTTCCTCAGAGACAGGAGACCTAGGGTTGTCATGTCCCCTCTGGCCACCAGGGAGGGATGGGAGACCAAAAACAGCATGGGGGGGGAATTGGAGGTCTGCAGGGGGAGGGGGAGCAAGTAACCCCCCCCCCGCGCAAATGTTCCTGGAAATCCTCTGCAGGATCCAGCCCAGAGTGAGACTTCCCACCTCCTTTCTCCTAGATTCAAGTTAGCCATTCCACTGCCTTTGGACAGGCGATTAATAGAAAGGTGGAGCGTGTGTTGATATTAACGGCTTCCCTGTGAGGAGTGCCAGCCGACCGGAGAAAAGACGGAGGCTCCATGGGCTATTATTTGCCTCGGCGCCATGAAAAGCTTCCGCTTCCCATTTTCACATGCAGTCGCCTCCTAATTAAAGGGACGGGGCATTTTTCTCCAGGCCCGTTGGGCAACCCGGCTTCCTTTCCCACCAAGTCGTTGGCATCTGTGCCCTTAGAATAGCATCACTCGCTCCAGACCGCAGGAAATGTTAGACCCACGGCCAGTGCAGATATTTTGCAAAAGCAATTGGGGGCGGGGGGGGACTTTCTCCTTGGCTATACCACTTCCGGCTTGGGGGTGGCAGGTGGCGGGAGGCTCTTCCATGAAATCTGCATGCACATAGAAATGTATAGCAAGCAGAAGGCGGAGCTGCATGTTTCTCGTAAAGCGCCTGGCTTGCTGCTACATGCGGGGGGAGGAGGTCTGAAATCGGGGTGAGCCTCCGGACGCGTGGCTACCTGGATGTGGTACATTCCAGGAGAAAGTTTTGCCTGGATGCCGCCGAGAGTTCCAAAAGGGGAAAGGGGGGTTATTACTGGGCCGTACCAAAACAAACTGGGTGGAATATGGAGACAGTAAGTCATAAAGCTCGGAAGGAAAAGGGAGGGGACCCGGTCTGTTTGCGAGGAGGAGAGGAACGCACGTGGGCCTGGGCGAATTTTTTTCCCCCCATCTGGCACAGACGGGCAGCAGCTGCGGGGGAGAGCTTCGCCAGATGATAGAAGTTCGTAATTTTAGGACGGTGACCCCTTTTCTCCCCGCCCTAAGCAAACAAGCAGCAGGACCTGCGTTTCCTGAGCTGGCGGCGGCCGAAGGGGAGAGTTGCCAGCCAGGCACCTGAACCTCCTCCGTGTTCGCCCAGCTCGGAAGGACGGGTGGATGACTCGGGTCTGCTCGAACGGATTGCAAGCAAAGAGTTCCCTGGGTCCTTTTTCGGCAGGGAAACAATGACATCCAGCGGACAGTTCTGTTAATCACAGGGGGAAGGGAGGAGAGCAGTAGAGCACTTTCTGATTTTAACATTAAAAAATAGCCCCACCTGATCCTTCCATGCCCTGGCCAGGAATACTTCATCTTCTACAAATTCTTTTCTTGCCCTTTCTAGTCACTTGCAAGAGGTCCGCCCTCCCCCGCCCCCAGATTATTTTACCTTTCAGTGGGAGAAAGAGGCTAGATTTTTTTCATTGCTAAACTACAACTTAGATTTGTTGTATGTTAATACAGCAACTTCACAGCTGAGCAAGAATTTGAACAATCCAGGTCTCCCAGGAACATGCCCCGGACGCCATCTTGCTTGAAGCAACAACCAAGGGAAGTGAACATAACATAAGAGAAGCCAATGTTGAATCAGGCCAGTGGCCTATCTAGTCCAACACTCTGTCACACAGCAGCCAAAATATACCATGTGCCATCAGGAGGTCCAGCAGTGGGGCCAGGACACTAGAAGCCCTCCCACTGCTGCCCCCTCCAGCACCAAGGATAGAGTGCATCACTTGCCCCAGACTGAGAATTTCCATCTATACCCTGTGGCTAATAGCCACTGGTGGACTTCTGCTCCATATGTTTATCTAATTCCCTCTTGAAACTGTCCATGCTTGTAGCTGCCACCACCTCCTGTGGCAGTGAATTCCATATGTTAATCACTCTTTGGGTGAAGAAGTATTTCCTTTTATCTGTTCTAACCCGACTGCTCAGCAATTTCATGGAGTGCCCACGAGTTCTTGTATTGTGAGAAAGGGAGAAAAGTACTTCTTTCTCAACCTGCTCAATCCATAATCTTATAAACCTTTCTCAGCCTAGTTTTACCAGCTGCCTACTTATTTCCCGCTTTTCTCCTTGATCAGGGGCTCAAAGTGGCTTTTCACATAGTTCCCCCCAGGCCCGTAGCTACAGTAGGGGATTCTGGGGCCTGGCCCCTAACTTCCTCCCAAGGCCCCCTGACTCCCATCCAGCCTCCAGGGCCCCCAGCTCTGTGGGCCACCCAGAGGACTCCCGACTCTCTGGGCCACCTGGACGACTCCCTACCGCTGCCCCTTCCCCAACCACAGCTTGCTTTCCTGCGTAGGCAGGCAGAATTTGAATGCTACAAAAGTGAGTTTTCTAAAATTTTATTTTTATTTTGTGATGTCAGTGCCCACCCCAGACTTATTTAAAGGCCCCCCAAATTACAAAATCCTGGCTATGGGCCTGGTTCCCCCCCTCCCTCCACTTAATCTTCACAACAGCCACCTTGTGAGTCCTAACGACACCTGGTAGCCTTCCATGGTCAAGCGAGGGATTTGAACCCAGCCACCCTAAGTCGTAGTCCTACCCTGCAAGCACTATACCACATCAGGCCCTACACTGGGCCCCATGTCCTAGCCCTGCACTCTAACCATGACACCAGCCCAGCCCCTAAATCGATCATAGGGTGAGTGCTTGGTGATGTCATGGGATGGGACTTGATGATGTCATGTTGAATAACAGTACTAGTGGTGGTATGTTCACACACCACACACCACTGGAAATGGTGGAAGCTCACTGGGTGACCTTGATCCAATCACTCTCTCTCAGCTCAGAGCTACAAGTATATATGCACACACTTACTTATTCATGCATACATTCATCTCTTTAGTACAGGTGAGAGGGAAAGGAAGAGGACTGGTCTCCCATTCAAAAAACTATTCGCTTATTTGTATCTTCCCAATTCCTCACATTCCATTCAGTCTGGGCAGAAGAAGTAGTCCTGAATGTCTAACTGCTGATCAGAGGAATGCTTAATTGTTTTCCAGCTTCATTGTTCACTGGCGAGAGATTTCTGTGAAGATTTTATTGTGTAGGTGGTACTGCGGGCCAGTTTACAAAAAAAGGGGGCACCATGGTTTTCAAATGGTCTCTGCTGGTTTCAAACACTTCATAACTTCCCATCTAAGATGCTCTCTTCCCAAGTAAAACAATCTTTAGCATTCGCAGCTTATCCCCATACATCAACCCCACCCAGACCTCTAACCATCCTGTGGCAAACTCTTGTCCGATTTCCAAGCCAAAAAGGTTTCCAGAACAAACCTCCAAAATGTCTGAGGTTTCCCCATCTCTGCAAAGCCACTTTCCAAGAGTACACTCCCAGCAATTTTGGATGCAGCCTTATAAACTAACCAGAGTGTAGTCAGGAACATGTCTGGTTATATTTTATAATGAATATCTATGTTCTTGGGAAGTATTAAGCAGTGATGGGCAAACCTCAAACATATTAGAAGTTCCCTGTTTTGATCTGGGGGGAAAACCCTCACCCCAATGGCAACAGGGTGGTGACGGATTGTATGCAGGAAGTCAGTTGCTATGACATGGCAGGCAACCCTGAGGTAAATGCTGCCCTAGAATTGCCTCCTCTACTGGCTGGTACTGAAGGAAAGTGCCTCGGCTCACAGAATGGATCCGCCATTTTGCTACTCCTGGCTTGTTATATTTTTAAAGGAAACTCTTTTCACTTTATTGGAACTTTAAGAAGGGCCTCTGAGGACGGTCTTAGGTCTGTATGGGAATAGGTGGTCCTTTGGACACCCTTGTCTCAATCTGTAAAAGGACTTCAAAAGTCAAAACCTGCCACTTTCAGTTGTGCCCAGAAACGGAGCAGAGACCAGTGAAGAGATTTTTTTCAAACATTGATAAGTGCTGAACCGCAAGTTCCAGTCAGCATTTTGAACTCGTCGACGCTTATTTATTTACTTATATATTTCTACCTCACTAATGGCAACCCAAAGCAGTTGAGAACATTGCTCTTCCCTCTTCCATTGTACCCTCATGACAACCCTGTGAGGTAAATTTGCCTGACAAAAAGTGATTGTCCCAAGGTCACCCAGTGATCTTCCATGACAGAGATGGGATTCAAGCCTGATCTTCCAGATCCTAGTCAGATGCTCTAACCACTACACCATGCTAACACCCACATATAATGAACTTCAGTAATCTGGTCAGACATTACAAAGATATGGGTAATTGTGACAAGGTGTCAGGTAACCCTGCCATAGCTGCGAGTGGGGGGGAGCGAGGCATCTTTCACTGTTCTGGAATGCGGGAGGAACTCAGAGTCTCCAGTTTCTGTAAATTACTGTCTCTGCTGTGTGTCTTATCAATTCGCCTGACCTTGGGTCCCATGCTGCTCTGGCGTGTGAGATATACTGGTCTGGGTGTTTTCTTTCCTAGTTAGGTGCACGCGCGAAGTGTACTCATTGGCTTGTAGGTGGGGGGGTAGTTCAAATGGGCTGTAATTGACCATGTTATGTATTCTCTGGCATCACTGACAAAGAACTGGTTCATGCATCTCTAAGACTGGTCTTTAATAAATGCTGTCTTCTTATGAAGCCTGGTGTTTGACTATCTGGGGAACTTGACACAAGGCTTTTCCTGTCTAGGAGCAGGCATAGCTGGTGCACCAACCTAAGCTGCTGGAAGGGAGTTCACAACACCGAAACCATTGGGTTTCCATTGTATCTGTTAGCATGCATAAATAGGGTTGCTGGATCAATAAGGCAGATTTATTTAAAAATATTCCTGGCACACCCCTTAGCACAAAGTGGAACTTTCAACAATGAAACAGTAAATGCAACCACCAATGAGAGCAGCAAAAAGACAATGGTAAAACCACCAATATATCCCACAAGAGAGCATTCACAAAAAACCTGCCCCCCCCCAATAAACCACTGTCACTTCTGAATGTTCAGAACCCTTCACATAAGTTGCCCTGCTGCAGTCCTTTAAGACAACCCCGATGAGGCAAGTAAGCCAGCATTATTATTCCCATTTTATGGATGTGGAGTTGAGGCAGAGAGAAAGAGACAAATCAAGGTTTGCATTTAACTACCTAATGTGTTCATAACGGAGGTGAGCGTTGAACCAGGAACATTCGGACTTGTTGCTCAAGTTTTTAGTGCCCACCAAGGACCAAAGCAACTACGTACAAGATGGATAGAATAAAAAATAGTGGTGACCTAATTTCCTCATGACCCTACACAATGCAGTTGTTTCATTAGGGTGAAACGTTCTGATGCTAATGTGGGATTCTCACAAGCAAGCTTTTACATCTGGTAGGCAAGATCCAGTCTATGAGCAATTTTTACTATTGTGAAGTCCAGCTGAACAATATCTGGATTCTAATTTTAACTTCTGAGAGGAACTTTTCTGTTTGGCCTGGCCTGGTTGGATAAGCATTGGCCAATAACCGGCGGTGGTGTTAATATGTCAGGAATTCAGGCTGGCATCCCACATCCTTCTAAAGCTGGTGAGGATTTATTGCTTCTCAGTGAACTCTCTCTTTTCCTGTCTGACATTCTTACACGCCATCTTTGGAGGCAGAGAACAGGACACTTGTAGAGTCCAGATTGGGCAGTATTCCTAAAATGCTGCAAGCTGCAGATTAAACCGAGTCGTGTCGAAGCTGTCCCTTGACCCATCGGGTAGAATAGAAGCCAAGTTGGACCATGACATCCTGTGTAATGACTTTTCGTTTAATTGTACCTCGGAGATCAGGCAAATGCTTCTTTGAAGGTTTTTAAAGAAAACTTTCAAATTAAATGTTTCTTTTCAAGCTGTGAGGAAAGTTTGAGTAATAAGTATATAATTCCAAATGTATAGTTTTTCAACTGGTAGAGTCCCAAGGTTGCATGACATAATCACTTTTCTTACACTACACTCATGAAGCATGGTGGACCATGAGAAAACAGTCAGGAAAAAACATGGCTCTCCAACATAAAGTCTGTTCTTTCTGAATGAGCCCATATAACTGCTTCAAGCTGCCAACAGAGCTCGCCCTCCATCTCTTCTTTAAGAGAAGTTGGGCTTGTTTGAGCCCAAAGAAGGGCCTCCTCATCATTGTAAGTGAGGCTGCTCAGTGAGCTGAGAGCCCTACCAGGTCTGTTGGCGTTCTGAGAAACTTGTGCAACAGAGTGGTTTAAGAGGCCTTTCTATTAAAATTGTGGTGGTTATTATGGGCTGTTTTATGATCAATCTGGTTTTAGATTCAATTCCCCACTTCCCCACTTGAACCGAGCTGGGTGACCTGAGGCAAGTCACGGCACTCTCGACCTAAAAAATAAACATAGCTCACCACCTAGTGGTGCCAAAAAAGAGCTACAGCTTCAGCAGCCAAACAAACCCTTCTGGGATCTCCTGGCTATTCCACACACAGTGCCATATGATAGTTAATAAACTGATCAATTCCTGGTTTTAGATTCTATTGAATTATATTAATTGGATTGTATTGAATTATATTACAGCATTCAGCTGTTAGGAAAAGTGGTATAAATATATATCTTAAGTATGATACTACATATTATTTCACAAGAATAAAAGACACAATTTCAGTGGCCGGGAAGCATTGGCTGCTACAGTAGGAAGTCTCTTCTCAATGCCCAAACTTATTTTATTTCTTTATTTTATTTACTTTATATCTTGCCTTTCTCCCCAGTGGAGACCCATAGTGGCTTACATCATTCTCCTCTCCTCCACTTTATTTATTTATTTATTTCCATTTATTAATCACCTATCCCCACAAATTGTGGGGCTCTAAGCGGTGTACAAAAGTTCTAAAAACATAAAAGACATAAAACCAGTCCAATGATATACTGTAATTAAAAGCAGGTGGCAAAATTTTGTAGCTTCCTACCATATCTGGTATGTGAGGTAGGTCAGGCTGAAAGTATGTGACTGGCCCAAGGTCACCCAGCAAGCTTCCATGACAGAGTGGAGATTAAAACCTGGGTCTCCCAGATCCTAGTCTAACAAGTTTAACCACTACATCATGCTGGCTGTCATCTTAAAGGTGTTTCCATTTAGACACTCAATAGACTCTAGCTCTTTACAGATTTTTGAGTTCACTTATTCATGGTCTGTAGTCTAATCATGTGATGTGGTCCCCAAATTGTTTTCATTTCCACCATGCCACCATCGTCATAATGATTATGCTATTAACTTGGTGTGAAATTTAGTTGTTTTGCTACGGTCTCCAAATATTCATGGATGTGATTATTCATGGTGGTCCCATGTATGAATTGTCCACAAATGAAGGTTTACCATACACAGTAATTTGTTGTTGTTGTTGTTGTTCAGTCGCACAGTTGAGTCCGACTCTTCGCAACCCCATGAACCACATCACACCAGGCCCTCCTGTCTTCCGTCATGCTCCAGAGTTGGCTTAATTTCATGTTCGTTGCATCGATAACACTGTCTAACCATCTCATCCTTTGCTGTCCCCTTCTTCTTTGACCTTTAATCTTTCCCAGCATCAGGGTCTTCTGCAGTGAGTGCTCCCTTCTCATTTGGTGGCCAAAGTATTTGAGTTTCAGCTTCAGTATCTGGCCTTCCACGGAACAGTTAGTGTTGATTTCTTTTAGGATTGACTGATCTGATCTCCTTGCAGTCCAAGGGACTCTCAAGAGTCTTCTCCTCCACCATAATTACACCGTATTAAACTACATAGTAATTTAATATTAATCAAATATTTTTAATTTCTCCATACAGCATTCAATTTTTGATCCTATATCAATAGTTTGCTGCCTTACAAGTGCAACAAGGGCTATGTTTGTATGTTGTATTCTGTACTATTTGAGCTCTGAAGAAGACTCTTGTGGGCCGAAACACATCAGGACCTATATGGTTCTTTTTGTGCATTTGTCACTTTGATTATTTTGTAAGGCTTTATTTGGGCCCCTACAAGGTTTCTGTATGTTTTTGAAATAAACGTGTACTTTTGCCTATACCTATTGATGTTTTTTAACTTTTGGCCCTTTACTAGTGTTCTAAAACTTCCTTTGGAGGTTTTTGGTTGGTTGGTTGGTTGGTTGGTTGGTTTAGTTTTTCTTCCTCTCTCTTTGTGGTTACCATATGCAGCTACACAAAGAAACATCAATCCTATTCACGTGTGAACACAAGTACATCTTGCATTCCCACCTACCTCACAGGTGTCTGTTGTGAAAAGGGGAAGGGAAAGGGATTGTAAACTGCTCTGAGACTCCTTTGGGTAGTGAAGGGCGGGGTATGAATCTAGTCTCTTCCTCCTCCTCCTCCTCCTCCTCCTCCTCTTCTACTACTACTAGGTGCGTACATCTTATTGTAAGTAAGGGCCAACATGCACTCATTCTACCAATCAAAATGGGGACCAATACCTGGATCAGTGTGGGATATATAATACACATTCAGCTGTACTCACAGGAGAATTATTCAACATAAGTATAAAGGAAAACAAACAAGTGTGTGTTGTACACAGATTGCATATGCATTCTCTGTAACTTGTGAACAGGGCTACTCTCTTTCTGTGTCACAGCAGTACATACCTGTTTCAAGTGCTTCAGCCCCCCCCCCCTAGGATTCCACATCTCCCATCGACCAAGAGAGTTATCTAGGCAGTACATGCCCAAGTGGCCACATTCTGGGCGCCATCTTTTAGACTGCAAGCCAGACCACATAAGAGAATTGGAGATCAATTGATCCTCTTTTGCCAGCCCTCTTCCCTTCCGGGGCTAATAACAGTGTGATGGGTGCCTTTCAGTTGGTGAATTCAAGTGGAGGGAAGGGTTAGCCTCAGCATCTCCAGCCTGCACCGTGAGCCCGATCTGAACCCCACGTGCTTCGGTTCATGGATCTCCCGGCCTCATTATGGGCTGACCCTTCGGTGAGATTATTAGCAGGGACCTATGGAAACTGATGGTGCTCTAAAAGTCGTCATTTTAATTCTCAAAGCCTTGTTTGGTGTAGTGGTGGAGAGCACGGACTCTGATCTGGGAGAACTGGATTTGATTCCCCACTCCTCCACATGCAGCTGCTGGTGTGACCCTGGGTCAGTCATTAATTCTCTCAGAGCTGTTCTCTCACAAGCAGTCCTTGAAAGAATTCTCTCAGCCCCACCTACCTCACAGGGTGTCTGTTGTGGGGAGGGGAGGGGAAGGGAAAAGGATTGTAAGCCACTCTGAGACTTCTTGGGGTGGTGAAGGGTGGGGTATAGCTCCAATCTCCTCTTCTCCTCCTCCTCCTCCTCCTCCTCCTCCTCCTCCTCTTCTTCTAGTAATAGAAAAACATACAGTTACAAAACAACCAAGTTATGTAAACGGACTGTTAATCTGCATATTACTTTGAAATCCAGGAGGAGAATGGTTACCGAAACACAACAGATAAGGATCCTACCAGGTTATATAAGTTGGTGCCTTGCTGATTAATCAGTCCCAGAGTTCATCAACTGTTTTGTTACTGTATTATATAGCTACTGTGATGTCACAATGCAGCGCAAGAAGATTTAGTGGCTATCCTACCCCTTGGATATGACAACAGTATATGGGGGGGGGGCAGGATCTTGTCATTAAGTGAGACGCCGAATGTACAATGATTGACCATTAGAACAAGATGGGTAGCCCTGTTAGTCTGTCTGTAGCAGCAGAAAAGAGCAAGAGTCCAGTAGCACCTTAAAGACTAACAAAATATGTGGCAGGGGAGGAGCTTTCGTGAGTCACTGCTCACTTCTTCAGACACAGCTAGAATGGGACTCCATCTGTCCTATTTATCCGACCTATTTATTTATTCCAGTAAATAGGACAGATGGAGTCCCATTCCAGCTGTACCTGAAGAAGTGAGCGGTGACTCACGGAAGCTCCTCCCCTGCTACATATTTTGTTAGTCTTTAAGATGCTACTGGTCTCTTGGCTCTTTTCTGCGGACCATTAAGAAGTACTGCAAAGTTGTTTGGTAACCAGCCCTGGGTACTCTTTTACATGGGCGGCCATGTGCTACTGTCATCATGCTCCAGCCATACCTAATGTTTGTTAAGAACATAAGAAGAGCCCCATTGGATCCATCTAATCCAGCATTCTTGCTTCGCTTGGAGGCTAGCCAGTTACCCTAGAGGCCCAACAAACAGGGCACAGTGGCCCTCCCTGATGTTGCCTCCCAGCACTGGTATTCAGAGGTTGACTGCCTCTGATGAATGAAGGCCTTTAGTCACCATGGCCAGGAGCCAGTGATGGACCTTTCATCCCTGAATCTGTCTTATCTCCTGTTAAAGCCAACTGTGCTCATGGGTCATCTTTAAACCCAACTGGCCGTGAAGTCCACATTTTAGTTTTCAATTGAGTAAAGAAGTATTTATTTGTTAAAATGGCATTAGTTAGCAGGGGTAGGGTTCTGTACAAGTTCTAAGCAAGGTGTTCGTCAGCTTCCGCTCAAGAAAACCACATTTCCTTTTGTTTGTGAGTAAGTCTTCCAACAGGCTGAAGAAATGAAGGACACAGCACCAAAAAGTACAGAAACAAATAAACAGATGAAGTTGCCTTTGCTGAATCAGATGTTGGTTCATCTACTTTGGTATTGTCTATTCTGAGGGTGTGGTTAGCACGACTTGCTCCCGCTGTTGGCATATCCACGACTTTTTTTTATCGGATGAAAACTGTTCAGACAGCCGCGCCACCCAAGTGGTGGTGCGGGATTTTTTTTTTTAAAAAAAATACATTTGCGCATGCACAAGGGTTATCATGTGCATAACTGTGCATGCACATAATAGCGGTTGCCGGGGGGGACGACCAAATTGCACTCATTGCAAGATGGCAGTCCAGATAAGGGAAAGTGCAGAGTTGCAGCTGAAACACCCGGAAAGTACTCGTTTTCCCAGATGTAGGAAAATGCGGGAGAGAACCAGGAACAATGCACGAGTGAGTCCGCTTCAGGGTGGGAGGTGGATTGGCCTGTCTGATCACCGAATTTACATGTGAGAGGGAACAGCAGTGAATCCCGATCAAATTGTGTGACTGTAGCCTGACTGGCAGTCACTTTCAAGGGTCTCAGGCAGAGAAAGGTCTTCTCCAACCCCCATCAACATGAGATTTATTTAAACAAGAAATGCCAAGTATTGAACTGGTGGCCATCTGCTTGCCAGCTCTGGATTGCATGGAGATTTGGGGGGGGGGGGTAGAGCCTGTGGGCTAGTGAGGTTTGGGGAGGAGAAGGACCTCAGCAGGGCATAATGCCACAGAGTCCACCCTCCAAAAAGCCATTTTCTCCAGAGGAACTGATCTCTGTCATCTGGAGACCAGCTGTAATTCTGGGAGATCGCCAGCCACCACCTAATTTTGGGAGATCTCCAGATACCCTAACCAGACCCATCGCTATGGTGGGGTTATCTGGGGCACCGCCCCCTTTCTTAAAGCTACAGCCCCCACAGGATGTTCTCTTAAACCCCCCTTTTAAAGACATTGTAAAGCATTTTTTTTTAAAGGGAAAAGCTCCAGGACTGCCCTGTCTGTGGAACATTTCTCAAAGTTGATCAGTCAATTAAGGATGCCAACTGTGGGTTGGGAAATTACTGGAGGTTTGGGGGTGGAGCAGAAGAGAAGGGACCTCAGTGGGTTATAATGCCATTGGGTCTACCCATATTTGCTTAAGGCGGGGGGGGGGGAGATTTTCCTATTCATTGAGAACTTCAGCCCCACCAGGAAAAAAAAAGTGTCCCACAAGCCACGAAATCCTGGCTACGGGCCTGACCCTAACCCTGAGATACACAGAGCGAATGAAATGTGTGTGTGGAAATAGGAAGGAAAAAGACAGGCAAGAGATGCTCCGACTGGCAACATGGCCCTGGAAAGCTCTCGCTCTCTGTTTATCTTGCGGTGCCTCAGCCACCACGGACACATGCCTGGGAAAAGCAACCCACTGCTCTAAGCTGACAGACTGTCATGGATCCAGGAAATATTAAATCCAACTGCTGTGGAGAAAATGTGTTTTATCAACAGCAAAGGGGTGGGGGGAGGAGTCCATTTGATTTATCGTCTAGACTTGGAGCCGAGACGAAGGCAGAAAGCTCTGCTATCTAATGTGGTCAGACACGGACTTCTGTCTGGGCATTACTCACCGCGTTCTCTCCCCCTCCCTCCTCCCCGGTCTTACTCATTTGACCCCTCCCCTCCTTGTTATTGCTTTAGTCTACTTGATAGATTATAATTTATATTATGGGCTGAGGCTTTCGTGCCTTTGCCCGTAACCTGAGCTCAAGGAGCCGTGTTAGCTTTGTCCCGCCCTTCTCTTGACTGCTGCTTGCATCAGCCACAGTGTTACCTTCATTTAGAAGTCACAGCTCCTAAGTAATACCCAGTGATTTCACGGGCTCATTTCATCATCTGCTTCAATTCCTTCCCTTGACAGAATGCAGCTGTATGTGTTCACTCCAGGCAAGGCTGGTTCTGAGGGGGCCCGGGCAGAGAGTGCTCAGGGGACCCCCCCCCAAGAGTGCTCAGGGGACCCCCACACTGCCCAACACCAGGACCCCCATTTGTACCTCCCTTCCTCCCCCCACCCCTTGAGTTGCCAAACTTCAAATGGTGGCTGGAGATCTCACAGAATTACAACTGATTTCCAGGTGGCAGAGATCAGTTTCCCCAGGAGACTACATCTGCTTTGGAAGGTGGACTCTGTGGAAAATTATACCCCACTGAGGTCCTCATCGTCCCCAAATGCTCTCCTTTTCAGGCTCCACTCCAAGAATCTCCAGGAATGTCCCAACGCAGAACTGGCAACATCCCCCCCCCAGGTACCCCCACCTACCTGTCCACTCTTCCGTTGTCTGCTCTCAGCCCCTCCCACTCCCCCCCCCACAGCTACCTTCATGCCCTTCCCTCTGTAGCAGAAGCAGGAGGAGGAGGAGTTGGTTTTTATACCTCACACTTCACTACCTGAAGGAGTCTCAGAGCAGCTTACAATCAACTTCCCTTCCTCCCCCCACAACAGGCACCTTGTGAGGTAAGTGGTGGGGCTGAGAGAGCTCTGAGAGAACTGGGACTGACCCGAGGCCACCCAGCAGGCCTCATGTGTCTCAAAGCAGCTCACAATCACATTCCATTCTTCTCCCCACAACAGGCACCGTGTGAGGTAGGCGGGGCCGAGAGAGTTCTGAGAGAACTGTGACTGGCCCGAGGTCTCCCAGCAGGCTTCATGTGGAAGAGTGGGGAATCAAACCCAGTTCTCCAGATTAGAGTCCACTGCTCTTAACCACGGCACCACAGTGGTGTGTGGCAGACTGGGAGTGCTGCTGTTGTGACTATCTGGAGCACTGCTTGCACCATCTGTACACTCTTCCCCGGCAGTGGTAGGCAGCTAGGAGGATAGGAAGTGGAGTGCTTGCAAGCAAGTGGGGGAGGGCATGTAGCAAAGGAGAGGTGGGGGTCAGTGGCAGTGGGCCCTGGTAGAAGCCCTGGGGTCCTAGCAGGTCCCCCACCTCGTGGTATGCTGACATCGTCCCTGACTCCAGATGGCACTGAGATATCGGTGCAATGCAATCATGCTCTCCTCAGCAAATGCAGAATCTTCCAGCATGGACATACAGAGCTCAGACAGATACTTATATTTTCCCTTTCCCATTTTACCTCCACAACAGCCTATGAAGTACATTATGCAGACCAAAAGAGAAACTGTCCCGGGGTCACCAAAGGAGCTTAATAGCCAAGTCAGAATTTGAACCCAAGTCTCTCCAACTCTAGTATAACATTGCAACACTCTGTCAATAAAGCTACTGCCACCATTAGAAAGGACCTCAGTCGTTACTGTGCTGCGAGAACTACACAGACCTTCCTGTGCCCAAGTAAACAGGGTTGTCCTTACCTGTAATTGCTATTCATTGAGTGACCACCTGTGTCGTCACACACTGTTTACAATACACTATCTGGAAGATTCAAGGCAAAGTGTAAAAAAAAGAAACATCAAAAATGTGTTATTTCTGCTTTTGTCTTTGGATCTAGCCCAGTTGTCATTTCATAGAAAAAGAGGTGCAGGAGCTCATTAGCATAACTCATTAGCATAACTCATTTGCATATGCCACACACCCTGACATCACCGGAAGTGTGACCGAAGGCAACGCCCAGGGCTCAGGCTCCACTGGACTGTTTTGGATTGCTAGCTATGGGGGGGGGAGTGCACAGATCTGCCCTCACAGAGGAGGGAGACCTTGTACCTGAATAAACCTTGGTCTCAAAGGTGCCTGGGCTCAGGCAGTGACAGAGCAGCTTGAGGGCCAGTTTGTGACAGTGTTCCGCTGGGTCGGGCCAGTAGGTCGGGAAAGGTAAGAGGGGGCTGCTGGGTGCAGGGGGCGGGGCTTGCTGCAAGTGCCCACCCTCTGGGCTCCTTACTGGCAGAGCTCCGCTCCTGTGCACTCCTGCAGGAAATGAGCCCTGGATCTAGCTCACTCTTGAGTTGAAACAGCAACTGGTTACAGATTGAAAAGCATTGGTTCACTTGCTGAATCACAGTGCTGCAAAACTGCTGTAAAGCATATGGCTGGTAAGTGCCAGAAGGCAAAATAATCTACTACAAAACCACACCTCAGGAACTCTGGTGGTGTTGCCCTATTATACCGTACAACTTAGACACTTGTAGCATCCCCAAGCTGCATAACCCCCGCCCCGTCACTACCAAAGTGGCGGGGGGGGGGATTTCTCTACCATTTAAGGAGAGTCATGTTCCTATACACTTGCCTAGAGAAAGAATTCTTGTTGGTAGGGAAATGTACCCTTTCTAGGATTGCCAACTCTGAGCTGAGAACTTTCCTGGATATTTGAAGGGTGCAGCCTGGGAAGGGTGGGGTTTGGGTAGGGGAAGGATCCCAGCAGGGTATAATGCACAGAGTTCATCCTTTAAAGCAGCCATTTCCCCTAGGGGACCTGATCTCCGTCATCTGCAGCTCAGTTGTCATTCCAGGAACTCTCCGAGCCCCACTTAGAGGTAGGCAGGGGTCTTTTGCGGGGGGAGCTCACCAGAGCACAGCTCCGAGAGCTCAGGAGCCAAGCCCCGCCCCTAGCCGGCGTCCCTAGGAGTCTTTCAGGCAGCCGAATGTCAATTTCAGCTCCATTATATCCTATGGGCCATTGAAGTCAATGGTGAAAACATAGGGTATATTCTGAGGGCTGGAGGGGAGGGGGTTTGAGGGAGAGGCTCCAAACTCACAGGGTAGCTGATGGAGCCTCTCCCCAAGATACCCACCAAGTTTCAAGAACATTGGCTCAGGGGGTCCAATTCTATGGGCCCCCAAACAGGTTGCCCCTATTCCCTCCATTGTTCTCTATGGTGGGAAAAAAGTAAGTTGACTCCCAAAGACGTTGTTTTCAGGATAAAAGGGAAAAGATTGACTCTGTCTTCAAAGCGCGTGAATTCCTGAGGCTGCAACTCGGAGAACCAGAAGAGGGCGCGAAGGAAGAAGAGGATAGCAAATCTAATGGCGAACTGGAATCGGTGTCTTCCGACAAGGACTCTGCTACAGAAAAAGAGGCAGCTGCCCCTAAAAGATAATACCAACTAAGGGATAGAAAAGATAGAGTAAAATGAAGATTGAAGAACTCTGAAAATGGTTATAAAGCATTGGTTGTAAATGTTGCTTTTAAGATGTTCTTTAAACAGTGAAAAAATGGTTAAAAAGACAAATAACTTAGCTAAATTCGACTATGTTCAATGTAATATCAGCATTTTTGACTAACATATTTCTAAGCTATATTATTGATCTCCTATTCTTGGGGGTTTAGTTATTTTTGGGTTTCTTTACTTTCTCCTTAGATGTAGTTGTCCCCTCCCTAATTTTTTCATTGTAGTTTTTTGTAGTATGCAGAAAAAGCAATAAAAAAATAAAATCCCCTTTCGGGGCTTTTTTTTTTTTTTTTTAAGGGTTCCAGAGGAGATCTGGGAAATTATAGGCCAGTCAGTCTGATGTAAATACCAGGTAAGTTAGTGGAAACTGTTACTAAGGAGAGAATTAGTAAGTACATTGATGAACAAAAACTACTGAGGCAGACTCAGCATGGGTTCTGTAAGGAAAGATCTTGTCTCACTAACCTGTTAGTGTTCTTTGAGGGGGTGAACAAACATGTGGACAAGGGGGACCCAATAGATGTTGTCTACCTTGACTTCCCCAGCTCCGCAGCTGCGGGACCCCCAGGTAAGCCGGGAAGGGGGCGGGGGGTCTAGCCGCCACCCCCTCCCTCCCAGCGCCGGCTGTCCTGGGGGCACTGCGGCTGCGGGACCCCCAGGAAAGCCGGTAAGGGGGTGGGGGTCTAGCCGCCGCCCCCTCTCTCCCAGGGCCGGCTTTCCTGGAAGCTTCGTGGCTGCGGGACCCCCAGGAAAGCCAGAAAGGGGGCAGGGGGGTCTAGCTGCCACCCCCTCCCTACCAGAGCCGGCTGTCCTGGGGGCTCTGTGGCTGCGGGGGCCCCAGGAAAGCCAGCAAGGGGCGGGGGTCTAGTGGCGGTGGCAGGTGCCTGGTTAGGGCGACAGAGGGACGCTTTTCGGGGGGGGCACTATTTGGCGCCCCTGAGGCTGGGGCGCCCTAGGCGAGCACCTAGTTTGCCCAATGGGCGATCCGGCCCTGTGTGTGACAAAGTGTTGGACTGGATGGGCCACTGGCCTGATCCAACATTGGCTTCTCTTATGTTCTTATGGTCAGCTTCAGGGTCATGCATTACAGGAAAGCTCATGTGGTACAGGGCTGGAGTTTGAGACCAAGGTTCCAATCCCCATTTCTGCCATGAAATTCCCTGGGTGACCTCGGCCAGCCATATCTTCTTCCCCTAACTGACAGGGCAGTGTTGAGGGAAACTAAAGGAAGGGAAAGCCATGCATATTGCCCCTGGAGAAGGTGTGTGCAAGAGAGATTTAGAAAATGCCAGAAAGGAGGAGCGTGGGCACTGGAAATACACCTGTAATTGGGCAACACAAATAACACAAATTCTGCTAACAAGGAAGTTTCTAATGGATCTCTGTTTTATTCCTGAATATAGTTTCTAAGGACAGCCATGTGCTGTGCAGTAGACTAGCTAGATTTGACTCCAGTAGCACCTTAGAGACCAACAGGATTTGAGGGAGAGATGAAGGGAGCTTTGACTCTTGAAAACTCATTCCCCCCCTCAAAAAAAAAACCTGTTAGTCTCTAAGGTGGTACCAGACCCAAATGTAGCTATTTTACTCCTGTGGTAGGGTTTGGAGCCATTGGCCCAAAACCTACATGTATATGGGTTAGATCCAGCCTGCTTTCCCACCCAACATCACTCAGTTCTCCTCTTTACTACATTGCTCATCCCATGTGGATTTTGTCCATGCACAGCAATGTCGCTGTCCTAAATCAATAATGTAAAAGAGGTCATCAGTACGAGACTTCACAGCAGAAGAACCCTGCCATCATCCGGCGTCACATACCCAACAGTGGCCGGGCCTTTTCTCTCTGCCCAGATAGAGGTTTTGAACTCCCATCAGAGTAAAGGTTTGATATTTGGCTGAAGCAGATATCCAGGTGTAAACACTGCCTCACCTGTTAGTTAGCAAGGTTATATCCCACCATGTCCCTTTCAGTTATGTTTAGGGTGGTTTTGAAAGGGGATTAGACAAATTAATGGAGGATCAGTTTCATAATGGACAACAGCCACATTACTTGTTCAGGTTTCAATTTATTGCCTTTAGCCATAGGCCGTTACAATGACAGCACAATCGAACAATAACATCTGTATAAAGGCCTAAAACCAGAAGAATTAAAAACTAACTTAGGAGGACACAATAAAACATTATAATAATTCCATCTCTCCCATCCAGACTTCCGTTGGTAATCAATCTATGGTACTGCTACTATTTTCTTCCAAATTTTCTCTGCAGCGGGGGCAAATCTCGGCCTCTGCACCTGCTAGTAGAACTAGAATTTTTTCAGTTTCTGTTCTAGTACCTAAGGAGGCCAAGATTGGGTCTAGAAATTCCTTCCTAGGGGATTGGTAGAGTGGACAGAATAACAGGTACTGGATCTCCACACGGGCAGAGACAATGGGCAACAGGCGTGTTGGTATAACGACCTTCAAGCATTGCTGATTGCATTGATTGGAAGCAGATTGAAGTTAGTGAGATCTTTGTTAAGTATTGGGCCCTTCGATGATCTGATGTGATCAATTTGTACCAGGGTGAGGATTTATTTTCTTGGATGACTCGCCTACCTTGGGCAGCCACTACTTGAACAGATGAGAGACAGCGGGTATCTACAGACCAGTTATGGAGACTGGAAGGAAGAAGACAGCAGGGAAGACCTGTTACCCTCAGGCCCTCCTTGTGGGCTTCCTTGAAGCATCGGGGTGACCACTAATTGGGAACTGGATGGTGGATTAGTTGAACATTGTCGTATGATCCAGCATGGCTCTTCTCCTGTACAAAGCAACTTAGTTTATTAATTTTTAACAGCACCTTAACGCTCCAAAAATGGTAACCGGTTATTATAAAACACTAAGATATTTGGAGGGTAATTTTTTTAGAGAAAAAAGAACACACTACACATAAAAATACTGTATGTGCATTTGTTAATTTGTTGGAGCGTTTCATTTTTAAGACTGAAAGCCTGGTATGTGTTCTTAAAAATATTTCCATATGCTAAAGGTATGCGATCCTTTGCCAAAAAAACTGGCTATTAGAGCAGCAGGCCAGAGAGAGGGTTTTTTTTTAAAAGGTGTGTGTAGGGGGGAACTGCTGTAGAGACTAGGTATTCACAGAGGAACTAAACCAGCCCCTAACTACAGTCACCTCGCGATGACCTACAACTCCTCAAATTACAAAAATGAAAAGGTTGTTAGTAAATCTGAGGCCAATTAGGGGTTCTTTTTCCTGGAGACATGATGAAATTTCCTGAAACAAAAACTTTTCGCAAACTCTATAAAATATTTCTGACTTTGGTGGAAAAACAAATAACCTCCTTTTTATCTTCTCATTCCTGAGGCGCAAAGCGGGGCCCATTTCTGTTTATGCAGATGGAGGGGAAACACCCCATGAAAGAGCCAAGCTGCAAGATTCTTGGCACCAGCGGATCATAGTGAGAAGTTATTTTTCAGGGCTGCCGATCTGTTTCTGAAGGAGGAATGGTTGCATGGGTGCAGGGGAGGGAGGAAGGGGGCAGGGAGGAACCATTGGTTGGAAGGACTACATGAACTGAGCTTTGAGCGTAAAGTCATAGGTCAGAAGGTCAACAAGCCCACCGCTCCGTCAGAATCTATCACCACTCATTTCTCCAGTTTACATACAAGATGAGAAACAGGGGCAAAGGGAAGATGTGACCACAAGCCTTCTGCAGCAGATTTCCCCGCATATACTGAGATTCTTGGAGGAATGACTCACGAACAAAAGGCCCAAGGTGCACAATGAACTGCATCTTGTCTCAAAATGGCAACGCTTTTAACTTGGACAATAGGGTGCCATACAAGATGCCAAGGAAATGCCAAGGGGACAGCCTAACAGATGCACATTCTTCACACTATCCCTCCACCCACTCAACCAGGATTTGGGAATTCTATCTCATTGCGATGTATTCACTGAGATGTGAAATGGTCTAATATAGCCCAATTTTATCAGAACTTGGACGCTAAGCAGGGTCGGTGCTTGGATGGGAGATGGCCAAGGAAGACTTTGCAAAGGAAAGCAACGACAAACCACTTTTGCCCAATCACTTGCCTTGAAAACCCTTGATGGCACTTGACATCACATAAGGTATTCCCTATCTTAGCAACAGCTGGACTGCCCACTGATTATAAGCATTAACTAGCTTAAGCGTAACTAGGGAATGGTCCCTGTCAATGTTCCGTCTAAGCTGTGGAGTCTTATGAGCAAAAATTCCACTTTGTGAGCTATTGGCATTAAAGTTGTGAGCAAGTGATTTGGCTGCTGCGTCAGTTAGTTTGCTCTGGAACCATCCTTCCTGAGCTAAGACAAAAATGTGTGAGATGGAGGCTAAAAAACGGTGAACTAGCTCCCACTAACTCAGCTTAGAGGGAACACTGGTCCCTGTGTATTATCTGGATCAGACTGGAATTTTATATGAATGCATGTATTTCCTGCATTTCGTAGCCCCTTGACCCTGCTTGCTGTCCCGTCCCCATACTACATGAAACAACTGCCTAGTGAAAATCATTGCATCTGAAGACAAGGGGTTTAGTTAGGGTTGCCAGCTGTGGGTTGGGAAATACCTGGAGATTTGGGGGAGGTGGAGCTTGAGGGGGTGAGGTATGGGAATGGGAGGGACTTCAATGGGGTAGAATGCCAGAGTCCACCTTCCAAAGTGGCCGTTCTCTCTAGGTGAAGTGATCTCTGTCACCTGGAGATCCATTGTAATCCCAGGAGATCTTCCGCCACCACCTGTAGACTGACCACCCTAGATCTAGTCCACCAATGGTAGAATAAAGTCTCATTACTCTTTAAGGTGGCAAAAGAGTCCTATTTATTTTTAATCTTCACTCAAATACTGAAGAGCTCTCCTGATGCAATGATTTCGTTGCAATCCTATGAGTGGAGACTGATTCAGATCTCACCTTTGATGTGGCGACTTCTCTCTGAGATTTCCTAAGAAGTGGGGTTCTCCTGTTCATCTGCCAGTAGCCCACAAAATACCCTAAGGAAGTTTAGAAGCAGGAGATGGTATCCACCTGCTGAGTTTCTCCGTTGGGTTGACTGTTCAGAGATGTGCTTCCTCGAAACACCATTATATCACTGGCCCTGAACTCACTTAATTTTGATGCATTTGCTGAGCTGTTCTCGATGGGGCTCTGGGTAACATGCACAGTTCAGTCTTCATTTTTATCCTCCCAAATGTTATGTGTGTATTGGGCCCAGGATCACTCACAGAGTTTCATGGCCGAACAAGAATTTAAACCTGCCGAAGTCAAACATCAATTATATCTCACTTGCTTCATCACTGATTTCTTTTGAAAGTCATTGGTGCTAAAGGTTGTTGCATCATCTACTGACGTTCATTCATTGGTCATAGAAATACTTCTGCCTGCTACAAAAGATTCAGTATTATCGGCTGCTAAACCACTTCACTATTTGTCCCTCAGTCTTGATCATATAATGAAATAAGCTAAGAAGTATCAGGTCATGGATTCTGTCTATTGTGAAACCTGTCTTTATAACTTGAAATCAGTCATCAACCCATAAAAGGAATGATCCCTTATGCCAGAACTGTAGTTACTGTCCCACAATTCCTTTGACCCTTTGGAAAGATCCTAGAAAAAAAAAATGTTAGCTTTCAGATGTCTAGAATGAAAGCAGATTGTTAATGCAATTCATTTTTCAATTAGTTCTAAAACCCTCTTCATTATCTTGTTTTATATCTTTGTTATCTCTCTTTCTGTTATGAATATAAAATCCTCAACCTAATAGATGTACCCTTCGATGCATCTAATAAAGTGAACTCTGACTCAGTAAAGCTTATGCTGGAACAAATGTTGTTAGTTTCTCATGGGGTTGCTGGACTGAGTTCTGAAGGATTCCCTGAGCAAAAACAAAAAGACCCAAGTGGGTAATTGAAGAGGATATCATAGAGTGTGTTTGGGGCACAGTAAGTCCAGAATTTTGCTTCAGGCCAAGACAGACTGAGTATGAGTGAATATTGTGCAAATGAGATGGTTGAAAAACTGAAGTTACTTTCTGCTGCTCCCGATTTTCTCCCAAACTGAGTATCCCATTTGATCACATGGGCAATTTATTTGCAGTTTTAAGGGGAACAATTCTGAGTAGTTTTGCAACTGCATAGCTGGTGGCATTCCGCATGGTAGCTGCTGCTGGTACATGCCGGGTAATCATAAGCAGATCGTGCCTCATTTAAAATCAGCAACAGTAGGCACTCTTCTTGCATCTGTGCACTCGGCAACACTCATCACACTGACACGCACTCAGAACTTACAAGACCAAACTACAGTTCCCCTTGTAGCAATGTGAGACTGTGCAGCATATGTGCAATCCAATTCAGAACACTCAGTTAATACAAACATACCTGGCTCGGGGGCAAGGCTGAAATACCAGAGACAAGCCGTGCAGCTTCCCCTAACAGCACCACCATAGCAGGCTCAAGACAATTATATCTCATTTAATGAGGAGAGGTGCACTCACACCTGCATAATGCAATCCAGCTGCAGAACAAGCATCTCTGCTATAAAGGGTGGAAAGAGGGGGAGGCTGGTTGTGGAAGCAAATGGTCAGCTATTCCTGACCTTACTGCCACCAGCTCTGCCTTGACCTTGTGACATGGGCCTTTTGGACTGGATTTGGACTTGGACTCTTGGACTTGCCTTGGACTTGCTTTTGTTGCAAAGTTGCTGATCCTGTGCGTGGGACCTAGGAACTGGACTCTGACTATGCTGCGCCACCTGTACCTTCACGTTCCCTTGCTTGTGCATTGATCTGGCTGACTCGCCTAGTGTCTCGCGTACTCCAGGACAAAGTCACGTGCAAAAACTTTGCAATTCAGAACAATTCTAAGTGACGGATCAATGAATGATTTTTCAAATGTTGGCGGGGTATTGCTTGCAATTCATGATTAAACTGCAACCTGAAAGGCATTCCCTAACACTCGATCAAATGCATGATGACTTTGGAGCAGGTTCTACAAAGTCTGCTCCCTAATAAGGAGGCATAAGATTTCAGACGTACACAATGTTTTCACACACACAAACATATTCAAGCATTATTTGTAAAACATCTTTAGAGAAGATTTTTTTCCAAGCATTCACTGCCAAATAAAGATCTCCATGTACTAGAACATAATTTCCCCAAGCTTAAGACTAATAAAAGTGGAAATATAATGTCTTCAAGGCTAAAATACATACAATTGTGTGTGTGTATGTATATATCTGAAATCCGAGAGCTCTAAAGATTGACATACTTTGACCGTGCTTGCATGTTTTCATGGAAAAAACTGCTATTACAAAATGTTCAAACGTGTTTTAGAACAGTCCTGCATTTGAATATACACTCCGTCGAAAAGTTCATTGCAGATCATTGACTGATAAGGGCCTACTCGAAGTGAAGTACTTATATTTTTACTGGGCTTTGTGGGTAGCTTGGCTCAAGCAGTGTTCCAAACCCTGGGTTTCTAAATCCTGTTTACATTGGCTCGGATCCATCAAATCATTGCCATGGAGAGATGGATTTCTGCCTGCATGGCACAACTTGCCGGCCTCCCTCCTCTACTACAGCCCCAAATGCTGCCTTTCAAAGGTATTTGGTGCTGTAGTGGGAAGGAGGTGAGAAGGCTGGCAGAAATCCTTCCATCCAAGAAATCCTTCTGTCCAAGCCATTGCCTGCCATTCTTTTCTAATCTGTCTCTACCCCTCATATCATGCAGGAATCAGAAAACTCCTCCTCAAAAAACAGTACCCTGATCAAACCAGTCTAACATCTTCCCCCCTCCATTAGCCCCAAGCCAGTGTTGGAAATCTAGGGCTACATTCATATCATGATGAATAAATTTGGATCAAATGACCCTGTTAATTTTATCTGACTACAGATGGTCGGGATCAAAGCAGGATTTCAGACTAGGATTTGCAGCAGGTTGGTGAATCACAGATCTAGTGATACTAGAAGAACAGTACCCCTCAGAGTCACCTGACCACAGCAGTTTAGGGAAGATGTCTGCCCTGAGTGAAACTGCTGAGAGAAACGTAGAAAAAGTAACATTTAAGAATGAATGAAGTTATGAGGTAAACATAATCCGATTTTGCTTCAGGGCTGGAAACTGCCAAGCAGAGGAGATACCTCATCATTGAGTTGTCACTGATGCTCTCAGTGAGTCCATCTTATATTGCACTCAATTCAAAACACATGATTTCTGATTGGTCCGTTAGTTTTAGTCTGTTATTTATCCTCATTGGTCCTTAGCTAAGAATCACGGAGCTTCGAGGCTTGAGACACAGCACAATTTAATTGGCCAAAGGGACTGGCTGGAGGGAGTCAAATCATTGCCTGTTTTCAGTCTGTACAGTTGAAATTGTCAGCCGTTTTTGAAGGAGGACAAAAAAAAAAGCATGAGAGAAAAGCTGATAAAGAATCTTGTGATCTGGTAGGGGAGAGGAACCCAAGACTGATGAGGGGCCATTGGAGCCTTCTGGGAGCAGCACCTGGATGTCTTGGGTCCATAAGCCATGAGGGTGGGGCGGAAAGCACTAGGTTCGGAAGTGGTGTCATCATTTTCAGTATACGAAACAGCCAAGGAAAAGCCTAACTGGAAACAAGACTTTAGAGCAGAGATCCCCAAACTTTCTGATCCTGGGAGCACCTTTGCAATGTTGAGAGGAGGTCGTGAGCGCCACCACAAAGGAGGCAGAACGAAACCTAAAATGGCTGCCACGGGAGACAGAGCCAAACACAGAACGTCCCTCACGAAGCAAAGGATTGCATGGAAACCATGCTGAATGGATGAAGTGACGTAGGCAGGGTCCGTATGTTGTTTGGAAGTATGATGCAGCCCTTGAGAGGACAAGAAGCCTGAAGGAGGGGTGGGCTTCTACTCCTGAACACTTACCTCCCCTTTTGCAACACCACAGCTCCCGGGACCGGAGCAAAGCTGCTGCCTCTGCATTTCAACAGCAGCTCATGACAACACTGTC
The DNA here is from genome assembly GCA_029375565.1 of Gekko gecko. Taxonomy (NCBI): domain Eukaryota; kingdom Metazoa; phylum Chordata; class Lepidosauria; order Squamata; family Gekkonidae; genus Gekko; species Gekko gecko. Next base: position 300,089,890 of record JAPDNY010000001.1, on the reverse strand, counting down.
AGGTCACAAACACCACGCCATCACTTTCGCCCCCTCCGCATCACTTTATTCCAGAATGGACAGCCCTCTACTGAGACCATGGGTCTATCAAGGTCAGAACTGACTCTGCTCTGACCGGCAAATACTCTTGGCAATGTTCATGTTATTTAAATTTCCGACTCCCCATTGTAAGCCTTTTTGGGGAAGGTGGTAGCTGCTCATCTTTCAAGGAAGGGGAATGAAAAGAAATAGAGGAGAGTCATGGAGGAAGAGAGAAAGGAGGATGGGTGAATGGAGCCACACAAGGAGCTCACGGGTTCTCCTGATCCTCCAGTGCCCACGGCTACCACTGCAGCGGTGGAAAATCCTCTTGTTTGAATGAAGGCAGCCAATCACAAACCCTGCCCTACAATGGCCTTACCCACTTTCTGAAAAGCACACTGGGCACTCGGGGGAGGAGTGGCGGGTGCCATGGCACCTGTACGTGTCACAATGGGGAAAACAGGGTTGCTCTTTCCTGTAACTGCTGCTCATTGAGTGGTCACCTGGGCAGTCAGACATGGGTCACTGTGGATGCAGAGGCTTGCTGTGCCATGGGGGAGATCTCCAAGCTCTAGAACTCTAGAGAGCATTCCTTCCCCCCATGCTATTTCTCCACCTTTTTCAGTGTAAAGGGGAGGGGGAGGAGCACCCTTTTCCCAGTTTCTCGCTGCCACTTAGAGAGAAATAAGACTACATCATGCAATGAAGAGCTCACATTGGGACGGGAGAGAGGGATGTGTGACTGCACAGGTGAGCACTCAATGAACAACAGTTTACAGGTAAGCGCGACCTTGTTTTTATCATTGTGGGACATGTTCAGTGCCCCATGGGAGACTAGTGAGCTGACTTACCAAGCCTTGGAAGGCAGCTGTGAATAGAGCTGAATAGCGATGGAAGCGCCACTTTTCACGGCACCAACATCATCCATGGAGTAATGTCTTGCAAAAGTGCACGATGAGGACTATGTGGTGGCTTTGGAAATAGCCTCTACCATGGCCGGTCTGTATTTAATGTTAGAGTTTTATCCTGGAAGTCTATATATATGGAAAAGCAGGTTGCCTCAACAGGAGAAAAAAAAACCTATCAGGCTTCGATGCATGATATCCGGCCCTGGCTGTGTAACTGCATTTCTTTCCAAACTCCGAGTTTAGCCCAGAGAAATGTTGCCATTTGGCAGAATATGAATGCCAGGTTGTTGGTTTTCTGGTGTTGAGGATTTGTTTTATGGGATCTGAGAAGGTGTGACTGGAGATTGAATAAACCACACTGTCAAACGGAGGCTGGGGATGTTTGGGTGTAGGAAGGCTCATTGGCGGAAGAGACTGTCCTCTGTGGGAAGAGGTAAGTATCAGCTCTGGATACAGCAAGGGGAGTTGAGAAACGTGTCTACCTGGGCTAGAAGAGAGCAGTCAGCATTACTGATATGTGCTGTCACCTTAGCTTGTAAAGAAGCCATAGAATCAATGGGAATGAAAGGAAAGTGTAATGAAGGACTTGGGGGGGGGGGTTCCAAACTATCTGAAACATATCCCCTAGTGAGTTTGGTGTAGCCAATTTGGTATAGTGGTTAACAGCGCAGACTCTAATCTGGGAGAACGATTTAATTCCCCACTCCTCCACATTCAGCCAGCTGGTGTGACCTTTGATCAGTCACAAGTTCTCAGAGCTGTTCTCTCACAAGCAGTTCTTGAAAGAGCTCTCTCAGTCCCACCTACCTCACAGGGTGTCTGTTGTAAGGAGGGGAAGGGAAAGGAGCTTGTAAGCTGCTCTGAGACTCCCGAGCGAATTTCTTCTCTTCAGGTCCCAGGTGGCTTAGGAGCGATAGGTCTTGTTTGCATTGATGGCAAACAGGTTTATGACAGGAACTCCCCCGTTACTGAAATGGCCATTGGATACTTACCGTGAAGGGCCCTTCTCCTCTGAGGACAGGAAGATATCTCGCTAGGTGATTCCCACCATACAATCAGGGAGGCAGGAACAAGTTTTCTTACTTCCTGTCTTCTGTGTGAGAGTCACCCTCCCCCTCAGTTCTGGTAACTTCAAAAGCAATAAAAACATGTTGCTTACCCTGTAACTGATGATCTTCGAGTGGTCATCTGTGCATTCACACCTCTGGGATATAGTGCACCTGCGCCGACCCCAATTGGTTCGTCTCGAACGTGAAAGGGATTTTCACGCCCGCTCCCTCATCATGCGCTGGCCCCACTGCACATGCCTAAGGGAGGGACACGACAATCCCGCCAATTCCTTCTGTCCGCTGCCATCAGTTTCAGAGTAAAAAAGAGGAGAGGGGAAGGAGGGCAGGTGGTGTGAATGCACAGATGACCACTCAAAGATCATCAGTTACAGGTAAGCAACCTGTTTATCTTCTTCGTGGTCTCTGTGCATCACACCTCTGGGAGATTAGCAAGCAAAAAACAACAGGCCTACCTGGAGGAGGGAGCTGAAGGTCCTAAACTTACACTGCCTGCAACACTGCCTGTCCCACCACGGAACATTGATGAAGATGCACATCCAGGGCGTAATGCTTCACAAACGTGTGGGGGGTAGCCCAGGTTGCTGCATGACAAATGTCAGTGAGCAACGAACCTCTCAGAAAGGCTGTAGATGTGGCTACTGCCCGGGTGGAATGTGCTTGAAGCGGGCCTGGGAGTGGCCTTTTGGCCAATAAGTAGCACAGTTTAATGGTTCCCACAATCCACCTGGATAGACATTGTAAAGAGAGTTTCTTCCCTCACACAGGTGTGCTATAGGAGACAAACAAGGCTGGTGACTGCTGGAATGACCTTGTTCTATCAAGGTAGAAGAGTATGGCTCTCTTGACATCTAGCGTATGAAAACAGTGTTCTTCGTCGTTAGTAGGGGATGGGGAAAATGTCGGAAGGGCAATGTCAGCTTGCAAATGGAACTCAGAAACAACCTTGGGCAGGAAAGAGACATCCGGGCCAAGGTAACACCATCATGGTGAAAAACCAAATACGGAGAGTCACAACGGAGTGCAGACAATTCACTCACTCATCTTGTGGAGGTAATGGCTAACAGGAAGGCAGTCTTCATCAAGAGAAGATGCAGACTAGATGTGGCCATGGGTTTGAACGGTTTTGCCCATTAGTCTGGATATCACTAGAGGTAAATCCCAGAAGGGAGTTGGCCCACGAGCCGGAGGAAAGAGACGAGTAAGGCCCTTCAGAAACTGTTTTGTTTGGGGGTGAGAAAAAATGGAATAGCCATCCACTGCAGGATGACTGGCGGAGATGGCGGCTAAATAGACTCTTAAGGAGGAGCAACTAAGACCCGAGTCCAGGCGGGTCAACAGGAAACCAAAGATTGTTCTCAAGTCTGTAGGGGGCGGTGGCAAGCCCAACAACTCAAAGAAAGACAAGAATTTCTTCCACTTCCCTTCATAGGAAGCATGTGTAGTTGGCTTACGACAGTTCAACAGGACAAGGTCTATCCTGCTTTTAAGTTGTGCTAGGGGATCTTCCACGCCGTGAGTCTGAGGTGTGGAACATCTTGTTGAAGCACTCGGCCCACCTGAGCCAGGAGGAGATCTGGTGCTGGGGGGAAATGCATGTAGGTGTCCCAGGACATGTGGAGTAGAGTCCGGAACCTGTATTGACGTGGCCACCAGGGCGCCACGAGGATGCACTGAGGGTGTTCCTTCATGATTTTGCTGATCACTTTGTTAAGTAGAGGAATTGGTGGGAACAGGTACACGTACTTGTGGAACCACGGGAGAAGGAGGCCATCCCCCAGAGATAGGGGGTCCTGTCCTGTCCTGGTACAAAACAGATGACACTTGTGTTCCGACACGTCGCAAACACATCTATTTCAGGGCAGCCCCATCTGCAAAAGATTGGTTGAAGGTAAGTCCATGGGGTCGATGATCTGGGGGATTTGCCTGTCATTCTCGATGGTTGCGGCCTTACAAACTCAGGCGTCAATGGAGGATCTTGATACTGGGAGAGTTGGGAGGAGGTGGACTGACAGTCCCATTCCATCAGTTGGGGTGGGAACCACGGCATGTTGCCCGAGAATCGACAGGCCCCATACATGTATTGCCATTGTTGTTGATCCCAGGAGAGTGGTGGGTGAATTGGTGCTGATGGCCGCTCTCGATCATCAGGTCTGAGCTGTGAAGGGCAGACAAAGGCTTCGGCTCCACAGTCAGAGTGTAGGCTGTGGATACTGGAAGACTGGGAGATCTGTGTTAAGTCCATATCGTGCTCAGAGTCAGTGAGCTGGATAGGATGCAGCGAACCTTGTACACCTTGTGGCTGCTCTCGGCTCGAAGAGTCAAGTGAAGCAGCCCCCGTAGGATTCGGTTCCGTGGCCGACTGAGGGGTCAGCGAAATTTGCATAGGTGGAGTTTTCTTATGCCTTTTTAGCTTGACTGGCCAATCGTCCTTGCCCTCCCTGCATTTTTTAAAGGGCGTATGGGCTTTGGACTGAGATGTCTGAGCCGAGTGTTTCAGCATTGGGCGTTCGACATCTGAATGAGTTGGTATTGGGGACAGCGCAGCCATTGATGCCGAAGCGGGAGTCAACATTGACACATGCCCCAAAGTGTCCTGTGACGACACCGGTGAGAGCACTAACTCCAAAAGCACAACGTGAAGTCTGGCAGCTCAATTCTTTCTTGTCTGTTTCAAGAACTTTGCGCAATGAGCACAAGAGTCCACTCAGTGCGATTCCCTAAGGCACAAGAGTGTCCGTCTGGGGGGGCAATTTTTCTACCGCACTTGAGGCACCGTTTGAAGAAACCCCACCTCTTGGCCATAGGCTGGAGGAGGGGAAAACACACGGTCTTGACAAGAAGACGACCAAACAACAAAGTCCAAAGAAATAATTCCATATTAACAATGTCCTTTCACTTAAAGAAAAACAACAGGAAAAAAACCCGAAGAAACTTCGGGGGAAAAAGAGAGGAATAGGCCTTAAAGTCCGAAGTTTTACCGACCGAAGCAGAGAGGATCCTACCAGTGCGGTGGTCAGAAGAGAACTGGGAGGATTGTCGTGCCCCTCCCTTAGTCATGCGCAGTGGGGCTGGCGCGTGATGAGGGAGCGGGTGCGAAAATCCCTTTCGCTTTCAAGAAGAACCGATCGGGGTTGGCGCAGGCGCACTACATCCCAGAGGTGTGATGCACAGAGACCACAAAGAAGATACTACAAATCTAACTTGAATAACAACAAGGTAGAACAAGATAAACAGGTAAACATTGAGTAAGGAAGGACAAGAAGTAATCCTAACAGATAAGCTAGAGAGATGATGACTTGGGATGTGGCCAAGATGTCTTCCTATCCTCAGAGGACAAGACCCATTCAGGGTAACTACCCAATGGTTGTTCTCCCTCTGAGGCGGAAGCCATCTTGCTGGGACCTCCCACAGCAGTGGGTGGGGAGTCGTCATCTGTGTTTAATGTATGTTGAAGTACCCTTCTGCCAAACTGTTTATTTTGTAATGCTTGATAAATGTTGAAATGGAGGACCACGTAGCAATCTTGCAGATCTCTTCGACAAGAGATGTTGTTTGTAAAGGCTGCGTTGGATGCTGCACTCCTAACAGAATGAGCTGTGATACCCTCTGGGATTGTCATTTTACTAAACTTATAGGCTTCTATGATGCATGTTTTAATGCTTCTACTTATGGCTAATTTGGACATTTCCCTCCCTATGTTGGGCAGGGAAATGTTAATGAACAGAGAGTCAGTTTTTCTTATACTCTGAGTTCTAAGTAAGCAGGCTTTGAGACGAGAGCACAAAAGTTGGCCTGAAACAACATCAAAAAAACTAAGAACATGTCATCCAGCCTCATCACTCCATGGCAAATAGAAGGGGAAGTCATGGAAGCAGTGACAGACTTTATGTTCCTGGGATCCAAGATTACTGCAGACAGTGACGGTAGCCATGAAATTAAAAGACACCTGCTGTTTGGGAGGAAAGCGATGGCAAATCTAGGCAGCATAATAAAAAGTAGAGACATCCTCCTGCCAACAGAAGTCCGTATGGTCAAAGCAATGGTATTCTCAGTAGTAATGCATGGCTGCGAGAGTTAGACTGTAAGGAAGGCTGAGCACCGAAGAATAGATGCTTTCGAATTATGGTGCTGGAGAGGACTCTTGAAAGTCCCTTGGACTGCAAGGAGATCAAATCAGTCAATCCTAAAAGAATTAGGACTGTTCCCTGGAAGGCCAGATACTGAAGCTGAAGCTCAAATACTTTGGCCACCAAATGAGAAGGGAGAGCAAATCATGAAACCAGACCAAGTGTATCTCACAAACAAAATCTCATTTATTTATAAGATGCTGTTAGAAACATACTCATTACATCCTTTTAAGCTACCAAAAAAGTTGGCAAGCAGACTGTGCGGTTCAGACAAAGCTTGGGCTAGGATATGGGCCTCACCAATTTTGTCTTCTCACTCCTTAAACATTTGCCTACAGGGATATAAACTCCTAATGCGGTGGTATATTACACCTAATAAGTTGCACCATATTTCTTCATTGTACTCCTCACTCTGCTGGAGGAAATGTGAGGCACAGGGCTCATTTATTCATTGTTAGTGGAATGATGAATGAGCTATCAAAAACTGATCTATTACGGCCCGCATGTTACCAGCATTAAGAACTGGGGATACTGGCCTAGCTATACTGGACCATCTTAGAGTGACTGCCATCTGCACTTAATCTACACTTTGTATATCATTGTTTGTGGAAATGTTTGTGGAATTTTATCTGTGTTTTACTGTATTTTTAGCCTGTTGTATGCCGCCTTGAGCCTGTCAGGCAAGGTGGGATATAAATCAAAATAATGACTTTTTGGCAACAGATATCTATTTATATAAAAGATATCACCAGCTATGACATTGACATGACACCAGATCTGGTTCTGTTGGATTTATGGAGTGACAATCACATACTTTGGATCCAACAGGAACTAAACTCTCCTCTGTTATTAGTAGCCAAAGTAACAATAGCCACCAGCGGAAAGACTCATCTCCAATATCTACTTTGTGCTGGTTTGCCAAACTTTGGGAATTGTTTGCAATGGACAAAATATCAGATTCCATTAGGACTACAGAAGGTAACAACCCCGACCTAACTTTACTTGTTAAATGGTCTCCATTTCTAGACAACGTTCAAGAGAACTTTTCAACACAATCGAAAGTTATACCGTCGAAATATAATGAATTAATCACTTGTTTAAGAAGCACATTGTTTTTACTCAAGTTATTAACCCACAGTAATCTATATTTACAAATTTTGATGCTTTGAGCCATAACCATAGAATATATTTGTATGCCATGTTATTTGTTGTTTTGTTCTGTTCACCTGTTTAACCTTGTTTTGTACTTAACATTTAAACAATAAAATTTATAAAAAAATTTAAAAATGAGAAGGGAGCACTCAATGGAGAAGACCCTGATGCTGGGAAAAGATTGAGAGTAAAAGAAGAATGGGACGGCAAAGGATGAGATGGTTAGACAATGTTATCGATGCAACGAACATAAAATTAAGCAAACTCTGGAGGACAGTGAAAGACAGGAGGGCCTGGTGTGATGTGGTCCATGGGGTCAATGAAGAGTTGGACTCGACTGTGCAACTGAACAACAAAATCATTTCTATAAGATGGACACACCAACAGACTCAAGTCTTCAACTCTGAGACATCAGGTTGCAGCTCTGATGATGGTGTTACCTCAGTTCCAGAGTATGAGTCTATCCAGACACCCACACATATGTTGTTTTCTCAAGGGAGCTGCTCAAAAAGATCCACCACGACTACACAGATTTCCAAAGTGGAAATCATTCACTGTGTCCTCTGCTCTTACTAGACCATCCCTTGGAGCCCATCAAAGAAATTCCTCTCAAATGACTTAAGAATGAAAACTTTGTTTCTCATAGCAGTCACATCAGCAAGGAGAATGTCTGAACTAGGCGCACTGTGAGTCAATCTTGAGCTGTCCATTTTCCATAAGGACAAATTAGTTATGAGGACAGACTCCACCTTTAAACTGAAGGCAAATTCGACTTTCCACAAATCTCAGGAGATTTGCCTCCCATTGTTTTGTATGAATCCCACTCATCCTAAGAAGAGACTGTGGACGTAAGACACACACTTAAAACTTTCGTTCATAGGACCTAAGGTATTAGGAAAACTGATTCTTTATTCATCTCCATCTCTCCACTGAATAAAGGATTGACAATGTCAAAGTTGGCCATCAGCAGTACTCTTAAGGCCTGCGTTATTGAAGCTTACAAAGTTCAAAAATTATACATACCAGCTGGGATTACTGCTCACACAGTATGAAGTGCCACAACCAATGCAGCCTTTGCCAAACACACTGCAATTGAAGAGGTCTGCAAAGCAGCCACCTGGTCTACAATATCCACATTTGTAAAACTACAAGACGAACTCCTATGACTCAGCTGAAGCAGCATTTGGCAGAAGAGTGTCACAACACATCCTAGAATCAGAAGACTGTGACCCACCCAGAAAATAGGGACATTGCTTTGGGAGGTCCCACCAAGATGTCCTCTGCCTCAGAGGGAGAATGGACCACTGGATACTTACCATGAAGGGTCCTTCTCCTCTGAGGAAAAGAGGACATCTTGTCCCTCCCGAAGTCATCGTCATTCTTCACTCTTCTATTCAGCAGGACTACTTCCTGTCCTACTGCTCCTTTACTTTGCTGTTGCTCATTTTTCTCCTTCTTATAATTCATGTGTATTGATTCTTTCTTAGTTTAGGAAGTTATTACTGCTTTTGGAGTTCCCAGAACTGAAGAGAAGGCTGTCTCCCACCAAAGAGACAAGAAGTGGAAAGACTTTCTTCCCGCCTCCCTGAATGGAGGGTGGAAATCACTCACCAAATTGACCTCCTTTCCTCAGCAAAGTAGGACCCTTCACAGTAAGTATCCAATGGTCCGTTCTGAATTTTTTAATTAACAGAAATCAGTTGAGATTCCTCAGGTCCAGGATTGGCTAGATTCCCCCTCCCCCTTTTTTGACCAGGCAGTATCTGGAATAAAATCCTAAATGCAGTTCCTTCAGAGGCACCTTTGCTCTTGCTTTCTTTCTGGAGGTAGACATTGACCTCTGCCAGTAGTTGAGGGGATGGGGTTGGGGGGCAAGGTACCTGGGTGAATTACCTTGAGGGAACAGAAACACTATGCCGTAACTATTTGAATTTATACTGAGTATCCAGTGATCTTGGTGACATCCGACCAAGAGAGGTAGATAGGAATCTCCTGAAGTCAGGAACCTTTGTAGTAGTAGGAGTGGGAAACTGAGGACCTCTGCCTCTGTAGGTAGAATAGGAATTCCTGTAAAAAAAAGCGCCCTTCTACAGGAGAGTGCTAGAGGAACACCATGCAGCATCTTTCTGTAAGTTTATTTTTCCTCATTTTAGTGAGCACTGCATCAGTTTTGGTACTAAACAGGTCTGATCACTCAAAGGGAATAGCTTCAATCCTTGCTTCTGTTTCATATGGCAGAGCTGTGCATCTCAACCAGGAGAGCTGGTGCAGAGAAATCATTGTGCCCAAACTGCAAGCCAAATAATTAGTGGCAATTTAGTGGTACAAAATGTAGAGGCCTTCAGAGCCCAGAGTTTGGCTAATTTACACTTCTCCTGAGGCAGCATTTCTAGGCATGGGGCTATGCTGTCCCACAAGAAGAGTTAATAGTAAGCCTTTAAATATTGGTAATTAGATATTTTAAAGCCCAAGGCAGAGGACGCATAGATTTTTTTCTGCCCACTCCGTCCAGTTTATGACCTGCTCTGTCCATAGGAGCAGAATACTGAATGCCCTTGTTCTTGTCCTGGGCAGAATCCACTACCAAGCAATTTGTCATTGGATACTCGAATAGGAAGGCACATCCTTCCGGTTTTGTTGAATTCTCGATGCACCTAGCTGAGGGTGGAACCAAGGTAGGTCAGACACATGGTTCTGGGGTTCTAGTAGGCTATACATTAAAGTCATCAGTGCTGTTGAACATAGGTACCTGACTTTAAAAACAGGGTCAGTAATTCTGGGAGGAGTGTAGGAAACGTTGATCTCCAAGAACTGCGCCATACATATGAGTTGTTCATTGTAAATGAGCATGTTCTCACTTGATGAATATATGGATGGTTCCAGCATGGCATCATCTGATGATTTGGAGGCACAAAGTCTTTCACAGGAAAATAAGACTGATCATGGTCATAGCCTGGATCCCAGTAGTCACAAAACTGTTCCAGAGATGGATGTTGTCTTCCTAGGGTAGCAGAAGAGCAATGGGGAGCACTAGCTGGATCCTAGATGGGCGTACAGATCACAACTTGGTCATAGTAGTCACAATAGTCACAACCTTGGTAAGGAGAGCTTGCAGGTGATGTAAGACAATATTCCACCAGATCCAGTGAATGGAACTGAGATGTATGGTGTGTGGAAAATATATATGGCTGACAACAAGGAACTGATAGTTCTGACTCAATAATCTCACCTTCTAAGACAGAAACTGGAGATGATGAGAACGTCCTGAAGGAGATAGTGTTCTCAGAATGGAGATGTCTTTTCGATGGTTCAAGGGCTGGCTTGTGCAGAATCAAGTCCCTAGAACAATAAGACATTGGAAACCTGGTGGACTTGTGCAACCTAGAGGATTTCTCAGCATGCTTGTGTCAAACTTGAAGCACTATACTGAGGTGATGTTGGAGCAGAGGGGAGGGCCCTGGCTGGAGTTGTAGTTGAAGTCAAGAGTCCCTGGGTTTGGTCTCAAACCTGATGAACTTATGAAGACTGGAAACATCTCACAGGAGTGGAGAGTGGTGGTGTGCTGGCAAATTGAACATTTAGAAGTATTGTGCTCTTCTCCAAGATGAAGCAGGCAGAGTGTGCAGCCATCTGTGTAGGAAACTTTTGACCCACAGAACCCACATTTTTTGAGTTTGGGGCTGTGATTTTTGCTCTAGAAAGTAAATGTATAAGTTTTCTGCATCTATAGTAACTTCATCTCATTTTCAAGGGAAGTTTTCTTAGGGACAGAACTTCAAGGAGATGATCTCTCTCAGCAGAGGCAGAAAGAGAACTGAGAGAATGGTGTTCCTCCCCTCCCTTTTATGCTGAAAAAGGCGGGAAACCGTGGGGACAGGAGAAAGGATCACCCTGAGAAGTTTTGGAGCTTACAAATCTCTGTGAGGCAGGCCTGTGCATGCACAGTAACTGACGTGAGACTGCAAATGTAACACAATGAAGAACCATGCTTTAAAGCAAAGCAAACAGGACCCCTGCAAGTACTGATTTGGGGTAGAAGCTAGAAAAACAAGAGCAAAGCGTATGTGAATTATTCAGGAGGGCATTTTACACAGGTAATCAGGCTACATTATAACGGAATTGTTCAAGAAAAAATGCCTTAATAAAGGGACTATGAACTATACCACCATGCATAGTATGTACTATCTGTTGCAGTATGGATTATCCCACTAATTTCTGCATTGTTTAATATGCTGCGCTAAAGCTTATACTTTGTTTCAGCTGTCACATTTCTGCAATTCTAACCCTATTACATTGCTTACTGGATGACACATCCTGTTGATTGTACTGACTTACACTGTGCAATTCCCCCTTCAGCCTCAGTGAGAAAAGTAGACTATAAATAAGCAATAAAATAAAGGAAAACTGGCTATTTAAATTGTAAGGGAGAACTAGCAGAGGGATTGTCATCTCCCTCAGTAAATCTGAAGAAACTCAACAAAAAGATATACCTGCATAACAAATGTCCAGTTAAATAAGTCTATTATTTTATTAACAGTAGTTTCCTTCGTAAACACTTATGCATTTTGGTTTTGTTACCTCTTGATCTCAGAGGACTGTCTATCCTGTGCCTAGTAAATATGGTAAACCAGGGTATAAAGAGGTGCATTTTTTTTAACCTGGAAGGGTAAATATTGTCAGCAGAAATTAAAGTTATATAATAAAAAGGTACATTATCCCCTCCAGCTCTGAGTCTCAGATGGCAACGTGGTGAAGTTAAATCACAAAGACTCCACATATTTGCTGGCTGTATGGTCAGTTAATGTATAATAACTTTGCCCTGTTCTCCATACCCTTCTGTTTTATCCTCTCAACAACCTTGTGAGATAGGCTAGACTGAGAGAATGAGTGACCCTAACAGTGAATTTCATGGTGAGCAGGGATCTGATCTTGGCCCTCCCTTGTCCTATTCCAACACTATAATCCCTACATGAAACTGGCTTTATATCAAGAAGAACAAGGCTCTACCTTGCTACAATTCCAATTTCATTAAAAGAACCATGGTTTTTTTTGAGCTGCTGAGAAAGAGGGAGTTGTTCCAAATGACACGAGAAACACGAGAATTTTATTCAAATCATTAGTTCAGATTCAGGACTACTCCATTCAGTTTGTGCTATTTAATAATTGCTTCTATTTGGTTAGAGATGTTGAACAGATATAGTTTAGATTTTTTTTATTAAGCACATTCCACAGTACAAAGCCTTATATCATGAACAATATCTGTACAATTCAACAGTTGTCAAATAAGCTGTTCATACATAAACTTTTCCAAACAGGTAACTGGCAAACATAATTACAAGTTAGAATAAGACTATCCCAGTGCTTTGAAACATTAATCTAGCAGGAACATACAGCTGCTCAGTTATGATTAGCGAAACAAAGTCCAGAGTACAGCCAGGATCACTATCATTAATCCCAGGAGCCGAGGTCCTTGGGTGCCAGTCACAAACTCCACAGCTATGTTACACCAAGCACAATCAAAAGTAGTTTCGGCTGCATCTTCAAATACCATTATTTCCCATGGAAAAAACATGAATTTCATCTTACACATGCATTTAAAAAGGACAGTTCTCCATAAATACCTTTGTCTTCAGCGCTGCAACAGAATAAGTCTTTCATGTCACAGCTTTCGTGGAGGAGGAAGGAGGGAGGAGGAAATCATTTCCTTAACTGTCAACCATGTTAAAATCTGAGAACATGGGAAATGTGCCCTCTTGTGGATTCTATGACGTTTGATCACATCCAGGTAACTCATCTTGCGATGTCCAAAAAGAGAATTTACCAAACTCGATTTGTAACACCCAGGAAGGCAAAGAGTGGAATTCCAGGAGCCGCTCAAGTTAACGCCTTTTAAACCTCCTGACGTGTGCTTTCATTGCTAATCTGATTTGACAAGCTGGTAGGCGTGCGAGTGAAGTATCCAGCCACAGCTGTTCCACTAAATAGGCAATATTCATTCATTTGTCATTTTAAGTTGGTTATCAACATTCCTTGACCCCCTCAACCAAAGGGGAGGTGGAGAGAGAAAGAAAGAGGAAAACAGAAATCAGCAGCGGCAGCAAAGGAAAAATACAAAACCATATGACTACGGGATGACAGCATCCATTCCAATTCCGACTGTTGCTCCTAGATCAATCAGTGTCACATTTCATTAATCAGTAATTACCAAACAAGCATTAGAAGTCAAGAACTGATGCTGCCCCAGCAATAACTTAAAAGATACAGAGCCAGCATTTGTAGAGAGGGCTTCCCCCCCCCCTCTGTATAGCCAAGCACACAACTAACTTGCCACCGCCAGTCATACTTCCACAGGGGAGAAGTCCCAACTATGTGTGCCTTGGCTACTCCGTTTCTTTGCATCAATGGCAAGGAACATGAAACATCTCCCAGAAGATCACAGTGGAACAGCAATTCATCTCAAAGTCCTTATAAGTACAGCGATCCAAGGGCTAATTTGAATGGACTTTAAAGAATATAGGCAACTTTGGCCAAAAAGGTCCCCTACTGCAGTGCGGAAAAACAAGAACATATTTGTAATTTTTTTTAAAAAAAGATGGTTTTGAGAGATATTTCATCCATTTTTTTTTTTTAAAGGGCAGGGGAAATCCTAATAAACACCCTCCTTTGCACGGAGAAGTATTTCTAAAGTAATACATCCCAAACCCATACTGTGCCAGTAACTAGAATGCCTTGATGCGTAAAAAGCTTATGCCTTGGCATCGATGTACAGTATCAGGAGATCCCGACTCCCAGCACTTGGAGGTTACAATGTTATGTACATTATATCTACATGCTTATACAGTTACGGTATTGGAAATAATGAGGCAAGCACACAGGAAGGATCCAACTATACCAAACGTTAGGTGGGAGGAGGACGGTTGTAGTTCAGAACACGGTTAAAAGGGGGGGGAAAGACAGTGCTGTACACCTAAAGTTTAGATCACCTAGCCCAATTTACAATCTCTTTTAAATTAAAGCAAATTACTGGAGCAGAAGTAAACTGTTGTCCAAAATATTACTGAGGCGTTCAGAAATATTTCTAATCAGTCCAACTGATATTCATAGCCAAAACAAAACAAAGCCAGGGTCTGAAATCAGTCACGAAACGTAAAAGTCTTACAGGAGGAGGATGACTTTGAAAGCAAAGCCCTGTACATTCTGGGTTATGTGTTTGGCACCCACATTTCACTGAGAATGTTTTTCTTCAGAGTCAGATCAAAAGTGCAAAGCAAATATAAATTAGACCAAGTCCTTCCTTGACATCTGATTCACTCCTGGAAAAACAAGCCATCAGTTCAGTGTATATGGGCAATTGTTACTCATGAAGCTTTGGATCTTGCATTGCGGTGAAAGAGAGACTGGATTTCTTCTACCCGGACTCCATGAATTCCTTGGTCAGTTCCTCAGAGGAGGTCACTGAGTGACGAAAGACTGGAAAGAGAGACAAGTTGAGATAACAGAATTGTGCTGCTTCGCATCTACACAGCATCTAGGACCACTTCTGACTTTAGCTGTGGCTAACGTCTTCAGGTGAGTAAGAGCCAAACATCCAGCAGTTCAAAGACTGTGGCATCCTGCAAGAAGAAAACAACACGCCTGAATTACATACAGACCGGCACTAGCAGGTATCAGGCAAATGGACAACACAGCTACAAACTCTAATGGCCGACGTTCTCATATACAAGGCGACAAAAAGGTATAGCTCTGATATCCCTCTGGTGCAATTTTAATTCCCCTGTCTTGAAAAGAGCTTAGAACAGAATACTTGATTTCCCGCTCCCCCTCTCTATCCTCACAACAATTCTGTGTGGTAGGTTAGGCAAGAGATTCCCCAAAGGTAGGCCGAGATTTTCCAAACATGACCCCCACCTAGATGTTTCCCTTCATTCCCTAACATACAAAATAATGCAGCTGAAATCCCTTCTACGGCTACTGAAATGGATCTGGGGAACGGTGTTTGTTTTTTAACCAAAAGGCTTCAAAAACTTCCTTTCATAGCCCTTTCATTTTTTAAACTAAATACCACATGCCACTATCAAGAAAACATTTTTAGGTTTCTGTTTCAATGTTTGAATAAAAGGATTACATTAGATTATCGTATGGTAACAATTTCTGATTGCTACAATAAAAAGGGAGTTCAACAGACGGCAATAGTGTTTTCTTATAGCCAACAGTGCCAGGCTTGTCAGAAACGACAGACTTTGCAGAGGCAGAATCGCTGGGGATACCACAATAAAGGGTGCAGGTTTTGGCTAGAAGAAAGGGAGGCTGACATCGGTTGAACACGCGCACACAACACAATTAGTGCTATTTATTTCAGCAATACACAGCAGTGGAAAACGGAGTAGAAAACATGAAGACCAACACATGAATCTGCCTCATACAAAGCCGGGCAGTTGGTCCACCTAGTGAAGGACTGTGCATTCCAAGGTCTCAGGGCAGAGAAAAGTCATCCTGTGCCTTACTACTGGAAGTCCCTTAAGTTCAGATGTCAGGAATGGAACCTGGTATATTAGGCGTGCAATTTTATATATGCTTTACTACAGAGACACTGTCCCTTCCCCTAACATATACCAAGCTGTCTTTATATTATAAGGAGTCACACCAACTAGGTCTACCCTTCCAGGTCTTAAGAGATTCCCCCCCATCCCCGATCCTTTGAGATGCCAGGTATTGAACCTGGTATCTTAAGCTAGTAAAAGAGCTGCTCTTCAACTATGAGAGCTCACAGAGTTTCACCTCGCAGATAACTGTTCAGTGACATAAGCAGTTTTCATGAAACATTAATATGAGAGAGAGAGAGAGAGAGAGAGAGAGAGAGAGAGAGAGAGAGAGAGAACGAGAACACGGACATGCCTAAATGGGCTTTCACCCTCCTCCCAAGCCATTTTCCCGTGTGAAAACCATGCCGGGGGGAGAGAGTGACTTCCCCAACCTTGGTGCTCCACACGGAATATCTGTGCATGCTTAGAACAACAAAAGTTTACCTTGGAGAGTGGTAAATTGCAGACTGTTATCTGGAGATGTAAGTGTATGTTCTGGATGGAGAGCGTGTCTCATTTTGTGCATTGGGGGGCACATTTAAAAAATCCCAAATCAAAATGGTATCATCGTGGGAGCTACTAATGATCTGAAACTCATCAAACTGGAGTCTAAAAACACGTCCTGAGTGTTCCTGGAAAAATGGTAAAGGGTAACGGTTAATGGGCCCAGAAGACTCTTCTCACAAGATTCATACGCTAGTATTCATTTTCACACATGAAGGAAATCACAAACTTTGGAGTGACAACCACATTTGTTGCAGGCACACACACCCTACCAACCCCCGAGCACACATGTTAAGCATGAATGATAGTCCAGCATCCCTAAATGTGAAGGTGCATTAAGACAGAACTGTGCTTGGATATACCGATCAAAAATGAGGTCCCCTTCAGTATTTTATTGATGGTCGTGACGAAAACTGCCGTCAAGTCGCAGCTGACTTATGGCAACCCCATAGAGTTTTCAAGGCAAGAGATTTTCAGAGTTGGTTTGCCATTGCCCGCCTCTGCAAAGCAACCCTGGTATTCTTTGGGAGTCTCCTGTCCAAATATTAGCCAAGGCCAACCCTGCTTAGCTTACAAGAGCTCACAAGATTGGGCTAGTCTGGGGCATTCAGTTCAGGGCATTTAATTTATAGGACTGACAGAACAGATCTGTACCCAGATACCAGAAACCTCAAGTACTCTGAAGTCAACTTAGAAAGACAATGTCCAAAGACCATGGGGATGATGATTCTGGCAATCTTGAAATAGATAAAGTGGAGTGGAGCAACAAACTAGGACAGAAAAAACAGACCTTACGCAAGGCAGAGCTACTCTTCACAGTGAGAAATGGAAAAGCTACTATAGGAGAAAACCACCAATTCATAGTTCATTTCTGCTTTCAGAAGCTCTGGGCAAAGGGTCCTTATGTACAATAGATTACAAAGACTTTTTACAAATATAGAATGGAGCCCATCTGAAAACTCAACTGCAAAAAAAATAAGCAGCAACGGAATTCAGAAATCTGAAATACAGTCCCATACAGCTGAACAGAAAATTAAAAGGGGAAGGTTAGTTCCATTCAGCCTTTACTATATATAATTTTTAATCATGCCCAATGCAAACTGCCCGTGTTATACATGGATCAAGCATCAACTATTCCTTTCCCATTGGAACCTGCATTTGCAGCCACAGCCCCGCACGAAATGGCTTCTTCCCAAATTGCAAAATGATGAGCACCTCCAGTCCCCTCACCCCCAAAAGAATACATGACATCCTCAAACTACTGGGGAGGTTAGTCAGGGAAGGTGAAAAACTCTCAGCTGCTTTTAGAACTCTTGCCACTCACCACAGTCTCCAATAATACGAAGGATACAACCAGAATAAAACTATTTTTCAAATGCAAACGTTTCTGTACCGGCTCACTGTACACCCTCACACAGACGCCCAAGTAACAAATACATATTCCCTGCTGCCCAATCTGATGCAAGTGTGTAAAGTTTGGCATACATTCTTTTAAAACACTTGGAATCCAACTAAATGCTTCATTCTTAGCATCTGAACAAAAGGAACACGTCTCAGATTCTAAATGTTCGATTCCAAAGACAAAGTATCTATACCAAGATATGAAATGGGGGGGGGGGAGAGAGAGAATCACCCAGAGTCTCCTTTTTTGTAATTATCAGGCCACCTCTTTCACGTTTGCATTTCTGGCAGGCCGGATGAGGGATGTATAATGTGGAAACATAAAAGATTTTCTTAAAGCTGGGATGGGCAACATATAGATTTCTATTCAGAAGACAGAACAATTTGAGCAATCTACTGCTTCAGTAACATTTCAGAGCATTCCGAATCTAATCCTGAAGACCTGATGCTCCCACAGAAATATGCCCACTAATACTTTGCCTTCAGGTTTATATTGCACCAATGTGCAAAGAATGTTCACTTTTCGTTCAATTGCTAGGTACCAAAGATAAACTCAATGTTAAAATATCAGCACATGCAAATTACAAAGACATCACTGTCTACATACCACCAATGTGCGTAAGCACAGTGTACTTGCTGGGGCACGAGGGTCAAGAGCAGCTTGCAAGTCCCAAACTTTGATTTTACTGTGAAGAGTGAGAGGTGAAGAGAAAATTACAAAGGTATACAAACCCCAATGCATCACCAGAAAGCACCAGACATTGTAAAGAGCGGCCACTTTCAACACATACCCATCATAGGCTCCGCTTACAATCCTCTTATTATCGAATCGGATGCATCGGACCAGTTCTTCATGTCCTTCTAGTACTCTCAAGCAGGCTCCACATTCGATGTCCCAGAGCCTTAAAGAAACATCACACGTGGCTGTTTGAAGACTTACGTCCAATACAAATCTCCCGTGTACATATTTTACCATTTCTCTTGGAGCACGAAAAAAAAAAGTAGCAGCAATTCCACCCCCCCACCCCACCCCGACTTGAGCAGCTGAAGGAGGGGAGAGGGGAGAAAACTGCACTCCACAGGTGGAAGTCCTTACGCCTGCAAAAATGTCAAGTGTGGATCCAAGCCCATGTCTATAATCAAATACAAAATGGGCATCACCGAATCACCCTGTGATCAATCAGTGTACATCACCTGGACAAATCTGACCCCTTCTCAACAGATTCAGAGTTCACAGCCTGCGTGAGTCACTAATTTGCTTGGTGGAGGAAAGTGCCATTGAGACACAGCTGGCTTAGAGTGACCCATGGGGTTTTCAAGGAGAGAGACATTCGGCAGCAGTTTGCCATTTCCTGCCTCCGTAAAGCAACCCTGGACTTCCTTGATGGTCTCCCATCCAAGTACTAACCAGGGCTGACCCTGCTTAGCTTCTGAGGAGATCAGGCTAGCCTGGGCCATCCGGGTCAATACTTACAATAATTAGAAGGCATTTTTGAACACTGCCCAGTCTTGGGCTTTTTGGGCGGCTGTCTCATCAAGTGTGGAGCAGTCTGCCAGACATCAAGCAAATTCCTGCCTACTGAGCTTTCAGAAAATTCTACAAAGCAGATCTATGGTCACCTCAAGATTAGACTACTGCAATGCTCTCTACATGGGGCTGCCCTTGTTGCAACTCCGGAAGCTGCAGCTGGTGCAGAATGTGGCAGAAAGGCTGCTGATGGGTCTCTCAATGTGAGAGCACATCCGACCTGTGCTGACGGCACTGCACTGACTGCCAATAGCATACTGGATTTGCTTCAAGGTGCTGGTTTTAAAGCCCTATATGGTCAGAGGCCTGCCTACCTGAGGGACCGCCTTTCCCCACATGTTCCCCAGAGAGCACTGAGGTCAGGGTCTCAAAACCATCTTGACTCTCCCTGGTCTGAATGACACCAGATTGGCCTTTACCAGGGCTAGGGCCTTCTCACTGGTGGCTCCACACTGGTGGAATGAACTCCCAGGAGACATCAGGGCCCCGAGGGACCTCCTACAGTTCTGCAGGGCCTGTAAAACGGAGCTTTTTTACCAGGCCTTTGATTAGGAGCCGCCACTGAGTATACACTGATAACACCTGAACTGCTAACATCTGAACTGTTAAGGCCCGCTATGTTAACCTGAACAATAACAGCACGTGTAATATGACCTTATGGGATGCTGCCACCATCAGCATTTTATCTGCTTTTTATATGTATTTATGATTGCTGTATTTTGATATTACATTATTACATTGTCTCAATGCATCTGTGTTTTAATATATTTTAACCCACTTTAAGCTGCCCTGAGCCTGCTATGTAAGGAGGGCAGGATATAAATCAGCTAAGTTCTCCTCTGCTGGAGTAACACTGAGTAGGAAGGGGACCATTGGCCGCAACCCATGATATTTGGGAAGTCAGCTCAGAGGACAGAACAGCGATGACTGGATTGACAGAGAGATGTCCTCGCCCTCTGAGTTCACGGCTTTCCCCAAAGACAAGCAAAATTTGCTACCTACCTAATTGTATTGTCTGATGATCCACTCACAACAAGCCGATCCCTGTACTGGAGGCAAGCAATGCCCCGCTTGTGCCCATTAAGAGTGCGAACAAATTCACATGTGCTGGTGCTCCAGACCTGTAGGGATACACACACATAGGAAAGTTCTGAAAGTCTGCATAAAGGAATAGTTTAGAAGTATTGCAAATGCACTTTTCATGCCGGAAGGCTATCTCTCACCATATATTCTAATACGAAGCCTGGATATCTTTTGATACATAAATCCAGTGACTGGAGCTGTGAATGGGCGAGACAGGTCTTTCTACAAACCTGAAAATGGCCCTAGGTCTGCAGAAAAATGTGTAATCTAAAAAAAACAAACCCCAAAACACTGGGCAGCTTAAAAAAAATCCAAAAATGATAAAGGATTGCCTCTGGGTGACTTGATGCCACCTGCCTTGCATGACTCAAGTAGGCCTGGCTGCTTGCTACTGTTCGACAGCAGTTACCCAATGAAAGGCAGTGTGCTGTAGCAGTTAGAGCTTCACATCAGCATCTGCAAGGCCCAGGTTCAGATCCCCATCTTGCTAAAGAAGTTGACTGGGTGATCTTGGGCCAGTCACATACTTTCAGCCAAACCTACCTAACAGGATTATTGTGTGGATTAAAAAAGAGGAAAAGAGAACAATGTTAGCTGCTTTGGTCCCATGTTGGAGAAAGGTGGGGTATAAACGAAGTAAATAAAAAATAAAGATAGCTAAAGATGGGAGGCAGATAAAAGGTAATTTAGTGAATGGCTGAGAAGGAAAGAATGAGGCAGGGAGAGGATATGGGGATTGCCAAGAGGAGAGAAAGAGGTTAGGAAATCCCTAGAAATCTTTTTTTGAGGGGGAGCCAGGGGAGGGCGGGATTTTGAGGAGGAGAAGGATCTCGGCAGGGTATAACGCCATAGACTCCATCCTCCAAAGCAGCCATTTCCTTCAGGGGAACTGGGCTTGCCAACCTCCACGTGGGGGCTGGAGATCACCCAGAAGTACAACTGCTTACCAGATGACAGAGATCAGTTCCCCTGGAAAAAATGGCTGCTTTGGAGGGTGGACCCCACTGACCTCCCTGACCTCCCAAGGCTCCACCCCCAAATCGCCAGGGTTTTACCAATCTCGATCTGCCAACTCTAAGGAGAACTGATCTTTTTAGTTGGGAGATCTGTCGTGATTCCAGATCTCCAGTTCCCACCCAGAGGCTGGCAACCATAGAAGGTGAGAAGGAAGCAGGAAAGGGGGGAAAGACTATGGGGGCTTTCAGGAAAAGGAAAGAGGAAACAGTGGGAGAGAGAGGGAAATGAGATGCCTCCCACAAGTTTTTACAGGTTCCCACTTGTTATATTACTAATTGCTTATTAATGTTTTTCAGATGCAATGCTGTCACATCTGGTATAGCTTGAAATATTTTAATGTAGATTAATCAAGTCAAGTCAAGTTTATTAGTACGGTCAAGCGACCAGCCAAAATGTAGATTAATAGTGCCAAACAATATGCATTTTTAAACCTGTCATCGCCAAGTATTCAATGGGCGACTTTCTATAACAGGAGGCAGGACAATGGGAATATGCTGGGACACAGTTCTGGGGGAGCGCGCCAAGAACAGCTGTGCCAGAACCACTGCCCAGCATTTCCAAAGTTCTGCCTTCCTGTATATGAGCAAGGCCACGTGGATCCCATACCGCTTTAGTTGATCCATAGCATATCCACCCACCACCCAAAAAAGGTCCACTTTGCCAAGTCATTCTCTTTGCTGGAGGGCAGGTGCCTATGCTCTTTGGACAAATAAAATGTTATTAAAGATAAACATGTATTTCAGTGTGAGCTTCCTTGAATCATTGCTCACCATCCGCTTCGTCATACATCAGAGGAGGTGAGCACTGATGTTCTCTCTCTCTAAGGTGCCACTGGATTTTTGTTTTTATTTTGTTACAGCCGACTAACATGGCTACGCCTTAGCACTCAAAATATTTGACACTGAAGAAGACAGATGACTTGGCTGCGTGTGTAGCATAGTTCCAACCGAAACTAAAAAATTCATTTGTAGGAAAAAAAATACAGAGAGCTGTCTTACGCAAATACTTAGAAGACAACAGCCGCAGACCTACCCAAAATCTAAGAAATGTTTATGCCACCTTGTCAAGACTTGTGGAACCTGCTGCCACAGAGGGGGCGACGGCTGCTAACTTGGAAGACTTTAGAAGGGGAGTGGTCATATTCATGGAGGGTGGGGCTAACAGTGGCTACTCGTCACAGTGGCTACTGGTCCTGATGGAGATCGACCGCCTCCAGTATGAGAGGCAGCACTGCCTCTTTGTATCAGTTGCTGAGGGTGGGAGGATGCTGCTGCAGTCATCCAGGAACTGAGCTTCCTCAAGGCAGCTGGCCAGTGTGATCAGAACACTGGACTCGATGGGCCTTTGTTCTGATCCAGCATGGCTCTCCTTATGTTCTTAGAACGCTAACAGGGAGTTTATCACCACCTCGGAAATGGACAGCTTTCACACCATATTCCTTTAGAAACTGACAAGTTTCGGAAAACTTATTGTGAGCTTACTTTAATGGTCCTGTCCCCGGAAGCGGATACAATGTACTTGTCGTCAAAGTCGACGACATTAACAGCCGCCCGATGGCCCACCAACACGCGGCGTAGAGTGATATCGGTCGGTGAGGCCATGTCCCAAACGGCAATTGATCTGTCCTTCGAGCAGGTCACCATTAAACCATTACTGAAGCGCAAATGAAGCACTGCCTCGTTGTGATGGATCAGAGTGTTCAGGACTTCGCCGGTGTTCACATCCCACACCCTGCAAAAAAACATAATTGGATTCTGGATGAAGAGAAAGGAAAGGAAACTAAGGGGGGGGGATTGTCTTGTCTTCCAGGTAGCTCTCAATCTCAGTGTGTTACATTTCTAAAAACACTCAAATGCATGTATCCCACATTGTAAAAAAAATTAAATCAGATCAAGTGAGTTCAGCTCCCTCAGTCAGGCAAAGAAGCACATGCAGTCATGATGACAGCAGCGACCATCTGTCTGGGGACTGCAGATAAGGCCTGAAAGCCTGCGTGGCGAGCTTATCTATAAGTCCAGTCAATACCTGGTGTGGGGTGGGTGGACTGCCGACTAGTCAATAACCGAAAGGAAAGGGCCAGGTGATTGTAGCTTCGTGCTGTCAATCTGACATCCTGCTGCCCGAACGTGTCCCTAACGACCGCCCCTGAAGGAGGACGAACAAGTTATCCTTGGAAGCGATGCTCCCTCTAAGCTGTGGAGTCTTGTGAGCAAAAATTCTGCTTTGTGAGCTGCCGGCATTAAAGTTGTGAGCCAGCGATGTGGCTACTGCATAAATCGGTTTGCTCTGGAGCCATCCTTCCTGAGCTAAGTCAAGAATGTGTGAGCCGGAAGCTAAAAAACTGTGAGCTAGCTCAGCTTAGAGGGAACTCTGCTTGGAAGGAACAAGCTACCCTGCAGCCTTACCTCAGCTTGAATGCTGAGAATCTTGAACACACTCAACCAATATTGCAGCAACTGCATTTACTGCCTATTTGTCCCTAACCCACAGTACGAGGGTTCACACCTTAGAAGAGGGCCCACGACCACCTCACCCTACCCATACCACTGTCTACGTCTGGTAGATGAGGCCTCCCTATACCCCCCCCCACTTCAGCTACAAGCAGGGCCTGTGGCAGTGCTGCCTGGAAGCTACAGAATGAGCTCTCTGGTGAGGTTAGGGGGTGCTTTCCTCTCTCTTTTTGTAAGGGCTGTTAAGATTACCAAGTGGCTGCTTATGGCTTGTTTCAATTGACATTAGGCTGTTTATCTGGACAAACTTTTGGATTTTTTGTTTCCTAGCCTAGTAGAGTTATTTTAGACTGCAATGTTCTTTGTTCGGATATCAAAATATGCTTCTAATTAGACTTCTTAATCTGCTATGGAGAAAGGGAAGGTGCAAGCCATAAATGCCTGAAAATCCCACCCCCCCCCTCCAATCCCAGAAGTCATGCTGCTCTTTGCAGGTTGTGTACACTCAAGGGTGGCGCTTGAGAGCAAGGCACTCCTGGGCTGCCTATGAAGAACAGATGCATCAGCATTTTGCAGCCTGGTGTGTGAAAAGGAGCCCTTTCCCAGCCAGGTCTGCACCTCTTCAACAGGAGCAGATCCCAATGTTCCTCGCAATGTCCAAACATCGTACGGAACATCAGAGGGCAGGGAGTTTCCCTAACGGCAGACTTGCTCTCCTCAGCCAAAACCCGCAAGGGTACAGCACAAATCAGCACATCGACTCCAGATGTGGTAGGAAGTGTATCAGGAGTTCCCAAGAAATAGCCCAGGAACAAAGCTGGTGGATACACACCATGGAGAAAAGGCCTAATGAAGAGTTCCTAAAGTTAGCATTGCCCAAGACGAGCCAATCAGTCTGACAGGTTAGAGAAAATGCTGTTCTCGATTCAGGACTCTTTCTTCCTTCTGTTCTTAAAGAAACACTTCGCCCAGATACTGTGGAGGCTGGTCCATTAAGGCAAAGGGGGCAGTTCCCCACCAGCGTAGCTCCCCAGCACTCTCCTGTCTGTCTTCTTATTGTCCTTACCAGATGTCCTAAGGGTGGCAGACTTCGGGCAATAGAGCAATTCTGTCTTGTTTAATGCCACGCCAAAGGCAAGCAAGTCTTGCCCTAGAGAAGACAAAGGGCTTCTCCCTTTCCCCTTTAAACCACTCCACCTGCATCAGTACACTAGCTGTCCTTATGGCTCCCTCTGGGCCCTGACCAGGTATGAACAAGGCCTGTTAATCTTCTTCCCCCCAGGGAAGAGAGAGGGAAAGAAAATAATGACCAACCAGTGACACTCTCCAAAGGAGGAATTTTATGGCTACCAAAGCTTAACTGAACTAGCATACTGTTTTGTCTGTCTCTTTAAACCACACCCACACACCATTTCAGAATCAGGCCTATACAACAGAATGAATCCCAGGTGATTTTTTTTTAACACTTGTTTGTTTTACTCTGGACATCCCCTCCCCCCAAACCTGTAGAGACTTTTGTTGTTCTGAGTAAGGCGAAAGCCTGGAGAACAGGATTCCGGCACGCATCTCACCATGAAATCTTGATGCTGTGAAAGCTCCTTCTCTCAGTGTGAAGGGGGCTCTAAGAAGCTGAAGGGTGATGGAAACCCACTGCTTCAGTAACTCAGTTGTTGAACTGAAAGCTGGGACACCCCCACCCCCCAGCCTTGTTCTCCTTGCCCAGAGAATACCGAACTTTCAGAGAACACCAAACTTTCTTCAGTCTACAATCCTATACAAGTTTACTTGAGAGGGAATCCTACTAAATATTAAGAGGAATTGAATCTGGTGGA
Source organism: Gekko gecko (assembly GCA_029375565.1). Classification (NCBI taxonomy): domain Eukaryota; kingdom Metazoa; phylum Chordata; class Lepidosauria; order Squamata; family Gekkonidae; genus Gekko; species Gekko gecko. The sequence continues at coordinate 300,064,215 of JAPDNY010000001.1, read as the reverse complement.
GGATTACACCATTAGTGATACATTAAATGTGCTGAGCACATGCCCCCAATAATTTTGTTAACAGAGCATCTGAAAAATGTTAACTCCTGAAAGCAAAAGGGGTGAAGCTCTCAAAAGCCTCCTTTCTGGAACCAGAACCCCTTCATCCGGTTGGGGCTGGCTGTAGGCAGTTAATTACCCAGTCGTGAGTTAATGCCTTCTGCCTTCTCCATGTGACCAAAGGCTTCCTTGCTGTGTGTTACTTCACAGCATGCAGAATGTGTTCTTGAGCTATGGGCCTGGAAAGTTCTGGATCAAATTGAGACCCGCAACAGTACTCATATTCTCCTTTGTCCTACAAACCTTACTCTTCAGATTAGTGCATTGAACAGTGGGAGGCACAAGGCAAGATTTCTTTCCTGCATTAGGCATGCCTACTTTTGTTGCCAACGGTAGCAAGAGGGAGGTCGCATGAGGTTGGCACTTTGACAGGGATCAGATAAGTGTTAAGGAACTGTACTGCTGTGCTGGAATGTTTTTAGCATCACTGCACAAAACCAGACATGACAGAAAAAAACCAGAACTACTGACTCTACCTACCATTGTTTCTGGCTCCACCTACCACTGACTGCCATGACCTGTTAAGCCCGACCGGGTATCAGCCACCACTACCCAGATAACCTTTTTATGGGCATCTCAATTACCTCAGCCTGCTTCTTCCCAAACCTGAAGCTATTCAACCGCTTACCTCACAGTGGAATCCGAAGATCCAGTTACAATGACTCTTTCATCGTACTGCAGGCAGAGAACAGAGCCAGTATGCCCTGTTAATACTTTCAAACATTCCAGTCCTGTTTTGTCCCAAACCTGCCAAACACAAGTCCAGGTGAGTGAGTTAAATGCAGATTCAATTTCTTTCTCTCAGCCATGAAGCTATGAGCCCTCAGTCCCTTCTTCCAGGAGAGTTGGTTTCACTGGGTCGGTTCAGATGTAATGCAAAACCATGGCTTATTTCAACTGTGGTTATTTACTGAAATCAGGAATTAGTCTACAGATGGTCAGCGAACCCTGGCTAATCTGTGCAAATCCTGACTGCAGTGTCCATCATCACTTGATGCCTCACTTCCCCCATCAGAGGCTGGGCCGCTGTCCTTCCTGCCATGTAGCACCCGACTGATAGCAAAGCCTTTCATCACCAATTCACTTACCACTGAAAAACAAGAGAGGGAAAGCTCCCACCAGGAAACCTCTTTGGGGTGGAGCGAGAAGTCTATTGGAAGAAAAGAGCTAGATGCAAGTCCAGTAGTACCTTAGCCACCAACAAGGTCTTTGAGGCATAAGCTTTTTAAGAGTCAAAGCTCCTTTGTCAGATGTTGCAAGGCAAACTCTGAGTGGAGGGTGGGAACAAGCCTGGTGCTAGCATCTGGCAGGAAGAAGTCACAGGCAGTGTCCTTTCTGAGCCACTCTGCCCAGGCCTCTCTGAAGGGAGGGCAGACATGAAGTGGTGGCAGGAAAAGAAACCAGGCTTCAGCCGGGACGCCACATTTGTATGTCATCTGAAATCACAGTCAAGACTAACGGTGGTTAATAAATCAGCTTCAGAACATAAGGCTAGCCCTGCTGGATCAGACTGTGGTCCATCTAGTTCAGCATCCTATACTACACAGTTGGCCACCACTTACACTGGGAGGCCAACAAACAGGGCAGAAAAGCCGGGGCCTTGTTTTCAAAATTCTGATAAAAGCAGATAATAACTAAGGTTCAACAGACAGGATTTTGCATTCCAGGCGCCTCGAAAGACCTTAAGTGCTCCTCTGCTGCAAGTATTCTGCTGCCACACAGTGACAGATGAGTATTCTCCTCAGAGGAAAAACAAGACAGGAAAAAACCTTGGAAAGTGCAGCCAGCCGTGCCAGCCCAAAGCCAGCCTGAGTGAAAATCGGTGGTTTGCCTTCCAGGCAAAGTAGAGGGACAAGAAAGTCCTTTACCTTAATGGAGTTGTCTCGAAGGCCACTGATGATCTTCTCATCGTCGTACTGTAGGCAGTAAACCCCTTTGCTGTTTTCAGATCGGCACTGAATTCTTTGCAAGTTGTGCCTTCCACATCGCCAGTTAGACTCTATAGTCTACAAGAGAGTAAAATTGGTGCCATGCGATAAGATCGTCCACTTTAAAAAACGGCTTGAGTTCATTTATTAACAGAGCAGAAGACAAACACTCAATAATAATGAATGCAATTCCTGTGAGGAACGAATCGACTAAATAATGAACTTCTCAATAAAGTGAAAAAAGGAAGGGGAAGAGAATGATCTTAGCTAATGATATATCATACAATAGTCTACGTTAGTCACTATTCACAAACCATTTAATTTCTTCCCATCAACATGAAGACGAGTAGGTTTTTATACCCCACTTTTCTCTACCTGAAGGAGTCTCATAGTGGCTTACAACTGCATTCCCTTCCTCTCCCTACAGCAGGCAATTTGTGAGGCAGGTGGGGCTGAGAGAATTCTGAGAGAACTGTGACTGGCCCAAGGTCACCCGAAGGTCATGTGGAGGAGTGGGGAATCAAACCCGGTTCTCCAGATTAGAGTCCACCACTCTGAACCACGACACCGCGCTGGCTCTCTATGTTAAAAATACTTTAATTTGCTGCTTTAAGACATCCAAGACTCTGTTTGTGTATTAAGACAGCTGTTACAAACCTTGGTGAGCCTATGGACACCGCTGGAATTTCGAGAACCCTGAGCAGGCACCACTATAAAGGGGTACCATGGGATGGGGAATCACAAACTATTGGGAGGGTCCTAATTAAGTGTCCTCCTTCAGTGAAGACAGCTGTTTCTGAATGAGTACTCCCTGTAGACTCCTGTGCCCCTCTGATGCACCTCCTGCTCCAGTGCGGTAGAAGAAGACCAGGATTGCCTTTTTGCTTTGGGGAAGGTATTTCCCTGAGGAAGAAACAAGTGGGTACCAGGAAACACATTGGTGAGTGCCATGGCACCCACAGGCACAATACTGGGGATCACTTTATTACCTTCTTCCTGAGTACAGTTCCAGAACGAACCTAGTGTAGCTTTTGCCACGGAACTCTCACTTGTCAGAAAGCTGTTGATGAACATTCCCATCCGAGATATGGTTAAAACCAAGCTTTCCCCTATGAGCCAAGCAACACCAGTCTGAGGTGGTCTCAAGTAGAATCCAGTCTGCCATATCATCAAGATGTGAGAGCTGATTGATCAATTTAAGAAGGTGGGACAGCTTGAGAGGATGCCCTGTGGCTGACGCCTTCCAACAGCCCTCTTGTCTCCCACCCTTAAGTCAACCCGTGATGCTATCTCACCTTTGGAGCACGACACTCAGAGCACCCCTCTTCTCTGACACAGAAAACAGAAAGGGTCTCTTTAAAGGTTGGCTTTCAGCTCTTTCTCAGCTCAGCTAACAGCTATGTGCTCTTTCCAGATAGTACCTTTATTTAAGATATTTGTACCCTAGTTCTCTCTCCAATGGGAACCGCAAAGTGGCTTACAGCATCACCTTTCCCACCATCCCACCACAACTCTGAGAGGTTGGTAAGGCTGAGAGGGATTAGCCTGCACTCCGTGAAGCTGTATGACTAGCCTGTGGTCCATTAAATAGTATTCAGGTTCACATTTTGATTCTGTAATGTATGAACCAAAGCTTACTCTCAACACAGGCCACAGGTGAAATTTATCTTTCGATTGCTTTAAATGGACAACTATTTAATAGTGAAATTTATCTTTCGATTACTTTAAGTGGATTTGGACAACTATGCAGAGAAACCGCCCCACACATGCACACTTCCGGAGACTCACAATTACATTACCATCGTTATTCGGAAAGAACAGAATTATAAACAAAACTTTACAGAGAAATTAACTCCCCTGTGTCCCACTCCCCAGCCCTGGAACTCCCAGCCTTCACATTATACCCACAGTGTTCCTCCTTTCCACCATTTGAAAAAAGTCCTGAAAGATCCTGTTGTACTTAGTACATTAACTGGTCTTTATGCCGCCTCCCTCCCCCCAAGCGGTATTACTTGATCCCATCTGCATGTTTCGGATTGCCACTAATTCTTGAGGTACTGCACACAGCAGCCCAGTTCACCAAATAAAATACTAGTCAAAACAATCCTACCTATGTGTTTAGGGAGGAACTTGCTTCCCATTTGGTGCAATTTTCACATTTTTAAGCTCCTAATTATAAAGTTACCAGAAGCAAATGTGGGCTGAAAATCAAAGCAACCGGAGCGTGTTATTCATTGCTGGGCCAGAGTGCCGTGAATCAGTAATACCCATGCAGGTGCACCGTTTAATTCTATGAGTAGATGAGATTTCAGAGAGACATTAATGTGGTGTTGCTACTGTGGGAAAATATTTCATATTTCGGAGAATTTGTAAAATCCCCTTTAGTGCGTCAATTGCCAATACGCTGGGAAAGTAGCCACAATACACACACAAAAAATATATACAGCTGCACAGAAATTGGCAGGAGTAAAAACAGATGGGAGTACAAAAAAATAAGATTCTAAAGAACTAAATATAGCTGAGCTTTGGAGGACCAGCAGAAATGGGGGTCTGCTGAATGCAGCCCTTTGCAAACCCCAACCCCGTTTGTTTGCTGTATGAAACTTCCCTAATATCAGCAGACATAATGTTGCCCAGCTGCCAAACTAGCATGCGCACCTTCCTCTTGTGCCTCAGTTCCAGAGAGAATAACGGTGAACACAATATTTGCACTTGTACTTTTCCTGAGCCAAGGCTGTTGATAACAAGACATTTTCACACTCTTTTCCTAACAGTGCTTAACAGCAGATCCCAGTCTGCAAACTCACTTCTGACCATGGGTTCAAACTGCGGTGTGGTGATGTGTGTGATCTCTTGGGCCAAGAGGATGGGTGGGGGTATAAATATTTGAAAAAATGAATAAGAAAATAAATTATCTACAGCTAATGAATGCATCGCTCTGTCCTGGATGGCCTAGGCCAGCATGCTCTTGTCAGATCTTGGAAACTAAGCAGGATTGGTTAGTACTTGCATGGAAGCTCACTGAGGAAGTCTAGAGTTGCTATGCAGGGGGCAGGGAATGGCAAACCACCTCGGTTCTTCTCTTGCCTTGAAAACCATACAGGGTCAGGCTTCCGGGGAACATGGCGACCTGATAAGGGGCACCTTCAAAAGCTCCAGTCCTTTCTCGCTGTGGGGCAAACAATGCCAGGAAAGGAGGGAATTTGCTTCTGTATTCTTACCTCTCTCCCACAGGGCAGACCCAAATGACAGATGAAACCGGGGGGGGGGGGGGGCTTGATAAGTCAAGGTTCCACCTGTGTTCTGGAAACCTCAAGTGCAGTTGCAATAAGGAGGGCTCTTTGCGGAAAAGGTCAGCCGACACCAACTGTTTTCTTTTTATTTCTCTTTCCCCCTAAATCAATCCGGACTCAGTCATCTTTGCAATCTTTTGGACTCCCAGGACTGTTGATATTTTGGATATTTTTGGACTCCCAGAACTGCGATCGTAATTGAAAAGACGGGCAGTCTTCCAGCAGAGTTTGAAGGCAGGGATTCTAAAAACTCAGCTTCGCCAGACAGTTGGCTCATCAGAAAGACAAGATTTATTTACTTCCCTCTGTTATATATTTTCCTGTGTGGACATGTGAAATTTCCCACAATGAAAAACAACATGAAAGTATTGGTGTGTTTCTTTTCCTGAAGACCTTAGATGAATCAGCGCACCGGGAAACAAAGGTAAGAGGCTGCTTTCCTCCCTTTTCTCTATTTCCTTGTTGCTCCCCCTCCCTAACCCTCTCCCCTTCCCCCCTTCTCATTTACCACCATTCTCCCTCACTTTACTATATTATAATTTTAATAGAAAAAAATTGTTCTGTTGGTGATAGATTGATGTTCATAGTTTAATGATTAGAATGATGAGAGGATAAACTACCTTTCTCATCTGGTTACATAGAGGGTAGAGCTTGGTCAGGAAACTTTTGGTTAATGACAGCTGAAACTTGCCATGAAAGTCATTCATGCTTTCTTGCTAACCCTCTTGGGACTGAATATTTCAGTGTGCTCTACATAGAGCTACCCCTTAAGATGACTGCCCAAAAGCTCTTGATGATACTAATTACTATTGCTGGTCCTCTGGCTGGGCTTAGCTCCAGAGCATATTACACAAATTCTGGCAAAACTACACTGGCTACCATTCCACTAAGTTCTCATTGCATTTCATTTCAAAGTGCTTGTTATGACCCATGAAGAGTAAAAATGCTTGGGTCTCAGGGAAAGTCTCCTCTTTTATTAAGATATGGAGGATGATTTTGGTACCCTACACAAATCTCTGTTGTCTCTCTACTAGAATTAATGGTTATGAATAGTAAAAATGATAATGTCATGCATACATGCAAAACTAGGAGTGTGCCTTTTTCAGATTCAAGTCCATTGGACCCAAAAAATATTGGGATTTCCCAATGTCCCCAAATCCCAATATTGGGGTTCGGGTAAATAATCAGGAAACCTGAATTTATTAGGCATTTAAAATGCCTTCCCTTCATTTGTGGAGTTACTCCACGGCAGCAGCATGCCTCCTTTCACTTGCGGAGGTGTGCCACCATGGTCACTGCTGCCTTGGTATACCTCCATGAGTGAAGGGAACGCCTTCTCCAAGCCACACCACCATGGTGCGACTCAGTGATATAGCTGGCCCAAATAAAAACTGAATAATATCGGCTTTTATTTGGGCCAGCTATATCGGAAGCCAAATCAGATTGTCTAGTCTGCGTTCAGCTGAATAAATACCCCAAAAATGCTGATATTTTTCAGGTATTTTATTGGTTTGGTCTATAACAAATGCACACCCCTAATACATACTTTATCTACGTCATAGAATTCAACCTTCGTGCAACAGAATCTGGATTGCCTCAGTAAACTTTTTTTCTTTAAGTGTGAGGTAAAAACAGTTCTGATTGTAGTTGACTGGAAGTTACACTTCTATTTGAATGTTCTTTCCAAAGCCCAAAAAAGCCTTACTATTATCAAGGCTATGGCCACCACAGGGACTGTACCACTGAAGACTGCAAGCGGGGATTGCTTAAGAGAATGCTTCTCCACCTCCCCTCATACACAGAAAACTGTATGACAGGGAACATGTATGGTTAGAACCCTTCCCCTTTCACCAAGCTAGCTTTCTACATAGAGGGAACTGTTTGTATGGGGAAGTGTTCAATAGTATTAGCCTTCATCTGCAGTTGTACAGCCCAGCTGCTGAGACCAGAAGGGACGAAATGAGCTGCTTCTGTGGTTCTCAGACGCTATGTGAAATGGGGACTTTATTAGCATGTAAAAAATGAGGGGTACACAAGCAGCTTCCATTAGGCTGTGTGTGCCCAGTTCTACTTTCATTTCTGGTCCCAGGCCAAAGCACCCGAGATAACTCTACAGCAGCTGTAAGAAGGACTCCTCACTCTGGTGGAGGAAGGAAGAGAAACTCTATGAATAAAGAGGACAGTGAAAGGGTAGTGTGACAGAAGTGAGGAGGTACACAGCCTTCTAATTTGGGAGGGGGGGGGGGTTGTCCAGAAATCAGGCTTCTTTAAATGTGTATATATGACAGAACAGGCCTGCTCTGGCCTGCAGGCCCTATTCCACCCTGCCCACCAAGGTGGAGAGGCTTTTCGTTCTCAAAGAGCCAGTGTGGTGTAGTGGTTAAGAGCGGCAAAATCTAATCTCTAGAACTGGGTTTGATTCCCCACTCCTCCACATAAAGCCAGCTGGGTGACCTTCAGTCAGCTGTAGTTCTCTCAGAGCTCTCTTAGCCCCACCTACCACACAGGGTGTCTGTTGTGGGGAGAGGAAAGGAAGGTGACTATAAGCCACTTTGAGACTCCTTCAGATAGTGAAAGGAGGGGTATAAAAACCAACTCTTCTTATTCTCCTCCTCCCTTAACCCGTCACCACCACCTGACCTTTGTAAGGAATTGCCCGCTGGGAGGGTCAGGACTCCCAGCTCCCCCTCCAAGATCTAAAGTCCTGCTTCTGTGTGTCCTGCTGCCCAGTGCCTGGGCACCACAGGGACCATTTACAAACCTGTGTGCCCTTGGAGGAATAGCCAGTTGCCAACTGCCAGCCTTCCTCCTGGTGCCCCTTTTAAAATAGCATGCCCAAGATTGTGGAGGTCTATGTGGTACAGAGAACAACTACCAGCAACAAAAGTTATGAAGTATTTATTAAAAAGAAAATGTTCACAAGCATACTTTTAGCACAGCACAAGATTGAGCAAGGGATGCAAAAAGGAATAGGTAAAAATGCAATCCTCTGTCCCTCTTTCTATGCATGCCCTATCAGACATTAGAATATAAGACAGGCTCCTGTAGATTAGGAGTAGATCTCTACAGAATTACTTTCAAGGAATAGATCTCTACAGGTTTACCATTACCTTGAAGTTTCTTTCAGTTCCTCAGACCAGCGCATGCCTCCTCCAGACCTTAGTTAGGAGTTCTGTCTTGTCTGATGGACTATGCACCAAAGAAACCCCCTTGCTGCAATTAGTTTTTATCACCTCTCTTTTCCCCACCCACTGACCAAATCAGGCTGGGTCAGATAAGTTTTTCCTGAAGTTTCCAGAAATCTCCTTCCTGAAGTCTCTCTAGTATTTAATTCCTCCAAATCTCTGCTCCTTTCTTGGGGAAGGGGGAGAGCTTGACCCACCCATTATCTCTCCTGCTAAATCTATTAGCATTTGTATGAAGGTGGGCTGAGATACATCTGGAAAGCAACTGAACTGACCTCACCCCTTCCTGTTCTCTGCTCAGAGGGAAAAAAAACTTTAAAAACTCAGAGCGAAGGTCTTGCTCATTTCAAACCTCCAAAGGAAAAATGCATTTCTTCACAGAATCAAGTAAAAGGTTTGTTGCTGTGAATTAACTTGTGTGGCATGAAAGTAGATGGTAAGACATAAGAATCTAAGATCTGAGGCAAGGTTTAAAAAGAACACCAAAGATGGTTTATTTGTATTACAGAAGTTTAAAGGGACACTTCAGCAGTCACTTTCAAGGAATATTCTAAGACACCTATTCACTAGATATGGCCTTAAAAAAGTTTTAAATACATTTCTCCTTTTCAGTTCACAGACTTTCAGCTCCTAATTGCCCCCAAGTGATAGTTACATGGCCTGCTATCACTCAGGGCCTTCACTTAGAAACAGATTGTTTCTGAGAAATTTCTGAGCCCTGAATACGAGGTCAGACCCTCTCACATTCCAGTGTTCTAACCATATCACTCTAGCCACTCCTCGAGACTATATCATTACTGGCCTGCCCATCACCAGAGACAAGCCCAAAATGGTTGCTCTGCCCCCTTCCTGAGGTAGAGCTGACCTCAATCCTGTGTGCCTTCTGAGGCAGAGCTACACTCTGTCCATCCGCTCTCCTGCCAAGGCAGGCCAGGACTGTCAGATCTCCTCCTCTCTCTCTCTCACACACACACACACACAAACACACTTCAATCAGCTCTCTAAAAAGTGATTGGATGTAAAAAGCACCATTCAAATAGGCTCAGGTACTAAAAGATGATTGGCTGTTTCATCTTCAGGGACCAGAGGGCAGTGTTCCCTCTAAGCTGAGTTAGTGTGAGCTAGCTCACAGTTTTTTAGCCCCCAGTTCACACATTTTTGTCTTGGCTCAGGAAGGATGGCTCCAGAGCAAACTAATTTATACAGTAGCCAAATCGTTCACTCACAACTTTTAATGCCAGTAGCTCACAAAATAGAATCTTTGCTCATAAGACTCCATAGCTTAGAGGGAGCACTGCCGGAGGGCCTCCTGTTTGTCACGGCAGGCACTCAACTATTTGTGCACAAGGCTGCAAGTCTGTTGTAGGGGATAACTCTTCTATTTCTCTCACCATTCCAACCCAACAGCACCTGAATGAAAAGTTTCCACTGTTTATCATGTCTCCTTTCAAAGCAAGGAAATCAGGACAGAATCTTTTAAAATCCTTCTTCCTACTTGGGACTGAAAACACGGAGTACGCTTGACGGCTCACAGCTTTAACTCCCTCCTGCTCCCTGCCCACAAAACAAAACTTGGGGGGGGGGGGGAGAATATTAATTTAAAAGGAACCCAGAGAGTAGTTCCATTGGGGGCGGGGGAGAGATAGAGGCAGCTTCCATGGATTTTCAGATATGAAAGCAGAAAATATTCTTCTTAACAGCTCACGAGGAATAAATTATGTCTGTACTAATTCGAAAGGAATAGCTAAGCAGTTGGCCTGGCATCATGGATAACCTGGAAAAGGCCCAGAGATTTGGAGTGGGAGGGGGAGGATCTGCAGCCCACCTGGCAATCTGCCTGTTCACACAGTCTGCTTAAGAAGAGTCAAATTGTACTACAATATTTTGGGACTATGTCCAAGCACATGATTAACTGAACCAAAAGTCAGATTTCCACAAAAACAAGTTTTGCATACCTAAATAAAATTTCCTGGGACAAACCCAAAACTAGTTTTGCCTTTAAAGGAGGTTCCTAAAGCAGAGTTAAATCTGGTGGGTCAGGGCAATGGATCCAGGTTACTTGAATTACCTGACCACCTTGAATACACACACAAAAAGTGGGGGGGGGCCCCTCCTGTTAAAAATGACGGCTCTCTTGTTCATTTACCGTTCTGGAAGCAGAGAGCAACCTATCCAGTTCCAAAAGCCCTTTCGCCATAATTTGATGCTCTAATTTCTTCCCTGAGAAGCTGCGCTCTTACATCTGTCAGGATCACATTTAAAAATTTGCATAATCATGACCTGAAGCAAACACCAATCTGTAGTGGCATACATTTCCGGCCCTGTGAAACAGCGAGCTTTAGGTTACAGAAATACCTTGTACTGTATTGTTTTCTTTAATTGATATTTGAAGCTGGGCAAGAGCCAAAGCCTCTCCCCTTTGTCAGAAATGCATTTACTAGCAAGTCAGTGTGGAAATTTGTCTTTGACTCTAGTACCTCACAGCCTGGTTATGAATTCCAGGTTTCTTTAAATGTTTCGCAAATTGGTGAAACGCCTCTCCTGCCTGCTCTTGAGAGGTACAAATGGTCAATATGAGGTCTCCTCCAATGGTTCCAGTCATCACAGGTGCTTGGTCCTGATCACCTTTCCTCTGCATTACTCACTGTGATTGGCACGGACTCCCTTTCTCTCATTGGTTAAAACTATTCACTTGCTGGCCAATCCAAAAAGATTACAGTCCTCCAGAAAGCTTAACTGTGGTTCTCTTGCTAGAAGATTGAGGGAGCCGTTGTGTTTTGAATGTGGAGCTATTTAGGGAATGCAGCCAATATGGCTGAACTTCCTGCTTCTTCTCCAAGTTGGAAGAAGCCAATGTGGTGGAGGCTATTTTGTAAAAAAAAAAAAAAAAAGGCAAAGGACTGCTCCTGTAAATAAGCTCTGGGTATGCTTTCTGGATTGGTGCCTGACAGCCAGTTTTTATATTTCCCTTCTATATGTTTTCTGCTTTCTATCACTTTTTAAATACCATATACATTTCTGATTCTTCTGTAATTATAATGAGCATATATACACACACGCCAACTCTTTTATAAGAGTAGGGAAGTCTTTGGAAGCCTTTAATACTCAAAGTGGTACAGACACCTTCCATTTTTTTATATGAATAGGTGGTGGCATAAAGTGGAGGAAGTGTCTGTTTACATTTTTTAAGAATTTGGATCCTTGGCTGGAATGGAAAGCTCTCTGCATGTTCCTAACAGTAGGGGCCACCAGCACAGGATGCAAATGTAAAAAACCAACAACAAAACCCCTTTTTCATGCCTCTAGGAAATTTAAAGACATATACTAATTAGGAATCAGCCCGGTTTAGTTGTACCCCTGGATTACAGAGTCTACAGTTCTTTAAAATAACCTAGGGTAGCTGCTTTCAAATACATCTTTCCCCCACGTTGTGTCATAATTTAGGTTTGACCAACACCTTTGTATAACCTGAGGACCGAAGGATTAAAAAAAATGTCACCAGAAAAAGCATGCAAATGCAAACCACTAGTATTAATTATATCCTCCAATGCATGTGTCTAAGCGTAACAGGGACGCCTCAAGAGTAACCTGCTTTACTCTTTCAATTCTTAAGTAGCTGTTCTCATCAATGCTTTTTTTTAAAAAAAAACCTCCTGAGAAGCAAAGGGTCAAACAGAAATCCTCATGATTTCATATTACGAGCCCTGTGTACTCAGATTAGCAACAGATTTGCAATAAGCAAAAGGATAGTGGTTTTAATGTGATTCTAATAAAACCCCTAAGAAGAAATCTGATTCTCTGACATCCAAGGTTGTGCTTCAAAAAAGCCCCAAAACATTTAAAACAGAAATGTCCACTTGGTCCAGGGCAGGTACAAATGATTAAAGTAAGTTCTCTTGTGTTCTACGTAAACAGTCATAACTAAGGAAGGGATGTGTGAATGTCAAAGCTTTGCTTTGTTCTGTTCATAATAAGGGTGAGTGCCCAGAGCCAGAGATCTCTGCCAGACAAACAACACTCTTGTGGCCATGCTGGAGGACAGAGCAATGGACACACAGGTCTCAGGTCCCGGAGTGGAACAGCCACTAGGTACAAAAACAGTCCCATGTACTCAACTGAGGTTGGCTCTGAATTGGAGAGGTACCCCCCAGCTAACTTCTTCTCCTGCAATTTCATTGTTCATTATATAGATAGTATTTTGTGTGTGTGTGTGTGTGTGTGCACACACGCTCCTGGAAGTCATGGCGACCTCTGGTGACTGACCCCTACTGTGGGCCTGGAGTATATTCAGAGAGGTGGCTGAATAAAGCCTGCCCCTGCTCTCCCATTGCTGGTATTCTTCCAAGGAGGTCTCCCCTCCAACTACTTGCCAGCGTCGACCCTGCTTAGCTTCCGAGATCTGATGAGATCGGGTTTGCCTGGGATATCCAGGTCAGGGCTCATTTTAGATTTTATGCTGTATGCCTTGATCTCTTTCAAATTCTCTCTCTCCTGTGTTTTACAGCACTGTCCCTTAAACTCATACTGTTTGAGACTTAAATTCTGACTCCATCACAGAGACCCCCCTTGAATCAGGTGTCACTTTCTCATTTAGGGTCAGTGTCATGTTATAAGACTGAAAACTTAACAAAAATGTACCAAAGTACTAAAGTTCCATGAAATGCAGCTTCAGACACAAAGCAACTTAAAAAGACAGCTGTCAAAAGACATACCTCTATATCTTGAATTATCTTTGGGTACAGTGACCTGTAAAATGAATTGGGAGGGCCATCTGTGGGTCTGTTTTTAAACAGGTACTGATCCCTAAAAAGAGAGAGAGAGAGGAGAAATGAAAAGGTTACATTTTGCATTCAGACACAGTGCCATATACACTGAAGCCAAAATCAAAACAAAATAGGAACAGTGAAATCCCCCCTCCCCACTGTAGCGCACTGAACCCCCTTCTCCTCCTGTGGGTCAGGGGATCATTCATGAAAAGCAAGGAACTGAGAGGTCTATGGGGGAAAAGGGCTTTGCAGAAATCACCTCCATAACTTCTGCTAGGTTAACTGCACCACTGTTGAAGAACAGCACCACTGGGAAGAACCCTAAGAGTTTAAGTTGATAACCAGCATTGACAAACTTAAACATTCCTGGTGTGTTTCTGGTTGACCCTCTTAAGTCTGAAGAAAGACTGCATGCAGGTTTTTACACAGATACATACCAGCCCCTTCTTTCGGATAGGCCTTTCCAGAGTGGATCGGTTCGTACCATTCTCTCAATAAGCTTCTTCCATAGCATGCCCTCTGAAATAACTCGTTGCCATTCCTTACAAACCAGCTCGGCTGCACAGAGCGATCTGGCATCAAGGTAGGATAGGATATTTTCTGCTATGTGATCTAAGCCTTGCTCTTTAAAAAAAAAAAAAAGGAACACAATTGTCAGGGCTTTTCCCCCCACAGAAAAGTCTTATTTGAACTGCAAAACAATATATAAGAACATGAGAAGCCATGTTAGATCAGGCCAATGGCCCATCCAGACCAACACTCTGTGTCACACAGTGGCCAAAACCCAGGTGCCATCAGGGGGTCCACTGGCAGGGCCAGAACTCCAGGAGCCCTCCCACTGAACATAAGAACTTAAGAACATAAGAGAAGCCAATGTTGAATCAGGCCAATGGCCCATCCAGTCCAACGCTCGGTCACACAGCGGCCAAAATATACCATGTGCCATCAGGAGGTCCAGCAGTGGGGCCAGGACCTCACTGCTGCCCTCCAAGCACCAAGAATACAGAGCATCACTGCCCCAGTGTATTATAGTTATACTGCCTCTGAGAGAAAACAATTCCGCAGCCTTTCCCCTCTTCAGATATTTAGATTACTAACATACCATCATGGATAAGCACCACACAACTTGCACATAAAATTTACCACACAGTACTATGATAGAACATTTATGTAAAATTAAAGAGATGTAAACTGAGGAGCTCTTTAGGCCCTGAATGAAAAATCATGAACGGCCTATACAGCCAAACAATGCTATCTTAAATAAATACCTGGGCCTGATTCAGAGAGCTACTTTACCTGCGCTCATTTGTACAAAGTGAGCTGCTCTTCCCTCCTAGTGGAACGACAGGTCCACACACATACCCCGATATGACATGGCACAAACAGCCTTTGAAATCCCACTCCTTTTCCAGAAGTGTTTTGCCAAGTATTGTAGGAGTCCACTGCTCAGATGCAAAGCACTCTGAAGTGTCCAGGACTAGCCACTCCATTCTTTACAGCACACCCTTTATTCTTGACACAAAAGAAATTCACGAATGGCAACTATTTTAGTACAGGCTGGATTAGCAAAAAAGAATGGGACAAACTCCATACTTGCCTAACTTCACCTGAAACTTCAGCACATGAATACTCCCCTAAAAGTATCAAAGTTTCCCTGCTCTGTATAAGAAGGTTATGGGCTTAATTTTTTTAAAAGGAATTGCCCAGGCTTTTAGCTTACTCTGTCACAACTCTTTTAGGCATGACTTTTATAACTTTTTAATCTGTTGAGATCCCCCAAGGGGATTGCTACTATAGAAAAAGAAGAAGAAGAGATTGGATTTATACCCTGCCCTTCACTGCCCAAAGGTGTCTCAGAGTGTCTTTCAAACTCCTTTCCTTTCCCTTCCCTTCCCCACAACAGACACCCTGTGGGGTAGGTGGGGCTAAGAGAACTTCTGACAGAAACTGTCCTTGAGAGAACAGCTGTGCCCCAGCTTGTGACTGACCCAAGGTCACATCAGCAGGTGCAAGTGGAGGAGTGGGGAACCAAACCTGGTTCTCCCAGATAAGAGTCCGCGCACTTAACCACTACACCAAACTGGCTCTATATCTATATCTACCTATCTATCTACCTACCTACCTATCTATCATGTGTGTGTAAATTACTGCCCTACCACTTTTAATATGCTGCTATTGTGACTGTAATGCTGTTTCATTGTGCTAGTAACTTACTTGCTGGTGTTACTGTAGTTTCTTGCTGGTATTTTTGTTTTGATATTGGCAACTGTGTAATGTTGCTTCAGTGCAGTCAGAAGTTGACTGACTGATATCGAGAACTTGGCTGACCCCAATACTTTAAAAACAAGTTTTTTTAAAGCACCAGTCAGATCCATAAACTACTAGCTGGACGGCAAGTTGAAGTACCACCCTGGTTATAAACACAGATTCAGGCCTTTAAAAGGGGTTCTCAAATTTCCTATGCATAACTAGAATGGATCGTAGTGGTAGCTGCCCAGACTTTGTACGAGATTTGTCTATTACTACTTATTTACAATGTGTAACACCCCCTCCCCAACTTATCCAATGTAAATGCCTGCAAGGCAACTTACAAATAATAAAAATTTCTAAACGTAGTAAAACAATAAATACAAAAAGAATAAAGACAGCAGCAAACAGGAAAATGTAATACAAATATCCAAAACAGTGAGTTGTAAATTCAGGGAAGCTCTTAAAAGCCCAGCACAACTGCCATAAAGCCAGGGGAAGTATATTAAAAGAACCATGGGATAAGAAGAAGAGAAGAGAGTAAATTTCAGATGTGAAGAAGGAATGGGGGGGGGCCACAAGATATCTAAGAGAACAGTTTGAATTGCTAGAGCTATTTTACTGCATGGTTAGCACAGCATACAAATTTGACAAATACCTACAAACAACTTGCAGTGTATTCCAATAAGCTGCTACTGGACTCAGAGTTTATTATTTCCATCAACCAATTATGAAATTTTGGTGAAACTCAGAACTGTGTCATCTTTTGAGATACATAAAAACATAGCAAAGTCCTGCTGGATCAGACCAGAGGCTCATCTAGGCCAGCATCCTGTCTCAGAAAGTGACCAACCAGTTCCTCTGGAGGTTCAAGAGGGTAACCAACAATAGCCATAAATACATGCAAAATTTGATAATCTGTGAAGATACAAGCGAACGTAAATTGTGTGCAATCCAGTCTTAATATATTAGCTCCAGTCTTTCAATACTGTCCTTGGAAGAAAGGTTCCCTCTTCCAGCTGTGTTTAAAATATTTGAGACCAACATCCTTATTTCTGACCCTATAATTCTGGCATGTGGTTTGATCCTTGTTTTTCACAATAATTGACCTAAGTCAATTAAAACTGCACTAATATCAATGATCTTCAGATTTACATAGTTTCTTAAAGAAATTGGCAAATTCCCCACTATCTCCTATGCACACTGAACAACATTCCTGCTTTCTTTTATTATACATGGAACTGAGTAATTCACTTATTAGACAACTGTGCCAGGGGGGTTCCCAGACAGATTTGTGTGTTCAAGTAGTTTGTACAGCATGTAAATAAAGATTTAGCAGCCAAATGTGTATCCATTAACTCAGAGTTATTCCCATTTGTTTATAACATATTTCCTCCTAAACTATCTCACCCATAATTTTGGTGATCCCTTCCGTCTTTGTGTTTTGTAATGCTTTAATCCAGGGATAGTTGGAAAAATAAAAATTTCAGATTAGAAGGCAAAACTAAATTTGAATCCCACAATAGAGAGAGATGTGCAGAATTTTAAAAGAAATGCTGAAATGCACACATGATATTGTCACTGCTAATATATACAAAAATCAATGACTTGTACAATACAGGGACTTCAAATTATTTGATTCATACTGACGTATATTCAGATTTGTTTGCTCTCTCAGTAGTCAGTAACGATATGGTCAATCTGAATGCAGAGCACATATGTCAACATTTACATTTTTTCCTTACTATAATGGACTGGAATATTGACAAAGATTCTTGAAATTGCTAGGACAATCCTAAAATTATCAAAATGCACTTTGAATATCACAGTACCAGATGGGGGGCATTTTTCAAGAAACCGGCCACTCCAAATGTCATGTGTATACTGATGTATCACAATGATTTACAGGACCAAACTTAGTTTTGCATCAACTTGCACCCTGGAAATAATGGGTGAGAAAATCTCTGAAAAGATTCCTATGAACATCTGGCCATCAGTAACTACTGAACTTTTGCTAATTTTGGCACCATATTTTTGAAAAGGGATATTGAGCTTCAAAATGAGGCCTCAGTGACTGTTGCAGAACACATCTCATTTTATGGAAACAAAAGTAGGCACACATGTCACAAGAAATGTGATCTTGAACACATTTTTTAAGGGTTTTGGCCCTATCCCCCGGTGATGGATTTCTTTAACGAAGGCTGCAAATACAATTCAACAGACATAATGCAAAATTTTAACAAAATTCAAGACTGCCTGGTAGCCTCCTAACTCCACATGATCTCTGAACAAACAAATAATTAAAAATTGTTCAGGATGACTCCTACTAACTGAGGTTTGCTCTTCCATTGCACCCTTTTCTGGAGGACATCAACACTGCTAGCTACAGACATATTAGTCATCCAGACTTTAATTCTGTAAAACTCTCTTCCTCAAGGACAGTTTTGAAAGTACAGAATGCAGCACCTAAAGTCATTACTGGAGGTGCTACTGTGAGCTTTTTCAAGCTGGTGTTATGCCAACTACATCGGCTTGCAATGTTTCCAGGCCCAACAAGGGGTGCTGTTTTTAACCTGTAAAGCCTGAAGTGGCCTTAAGGACTGTCTTGACCTACAACTTGAGATCCAAGCAAGTGGAGTTTCCTTAAGAAAGTCTCACTGGCTGGAAGGGCCTATTCTGCTTCCACCCCGCACCTCTGGAATACTCTCCACAGGCACTGAGAGGGTCTCAATTTCTAACAGAACAGAGGACTGGCTAAAAGACCTACCTGTTTCAGAGTACCTTCCATCTGAATTGAGAGGACGCTACGGTGGGCTCCATCGGCACTGCTGTGGGAAAGGGGTTTTCCCTTTTTTATATATCACTAATTACTTTAAAGGTTTTTTTGTTCTTAAGCTTGTATTGTAAACCAACTGGATGACCGGATATGATTAGAGGGTGATTTAACCCCCCCAACAAAAAATAAACACTGACAATGCTTTCCCAAATAAATAACTGATGAAAAGCCACTGCTGAGACTAGTATCTGCCTGGTCTCTCTTAGAATAACGCAAGCAGAGACCCACAAGGAACTTGCGGGATGGTTAGCTCATTCGTCACATCTTTGCTTCCTCTCCTCACCCCTACCTCTCTCACACAGTTTATCCTCTCTGCCCTCCTTTTCTTACCCTCTATTTCTCCTCCATGCATGTGACTTCCTCTCTCTTTCTGCCGCCTCATCATTCTCTTTGTTTCTCTGCCTCCCCACCTCATCACTCTTTTTCTCCCTTTCTGCCCTTCTGCCCCCCACCCCATCACTCTCTCCTTCTGCCCCCATCAGTCTCCCAGCCTCCTGCCTGCTTCCTCCCCCACCCCGCACAGCAGCAGCAGCGATGGTGGCAGTACTCCCAGCCACCCACCTGCTTCCTCTCCCTCCACAGCAGCAGTGGCAGTGCTCTGGGAATCACAATGGATCTCCCAGCTACAGAGATCAATTCACCTTAGGGCTGCCAGCTCCAGGATGGGAAATTCTTGGAGATTTGGGGGTGGAGCCTTGGGACAGTGAGGCTTGGGGAGGCAAGCAGCCTCAGCAGGGTATGATGCCATAGACTCAACCCTCCAAAATGGCCATTTTATCTAGGGGAACTGATCTGTGATATCTGATCAACAGTTGTAAATCTGGGTGATCTTCAGTCCTCACCCAGAGGCTGGCAATGGTGGTTCTCATGGAGGAAATGACTGGAGGGTGGAGTCTATGGCATTACACCAGTCCGAAGTTCCTCCCCTCCTCAAATCCCACTTTCTCCAGGCTTCACCCCTCAAATGTCCAGAGATTTCCCAACCTGGAGTTGGCAACCCTATTTCCTTCCCACCCAACAGCCAACCTACATTTATCTGCCTCTCTTGTCTTCTGCTTTCCATCTCCAACCCCCGGCCTCTACCTAGGAAAATTACAGTCTTTCTCCATAGTGGGGACCAAAGCAGCTTTCATTATTCCCTCCTCCCTTTTATCTGCACAACAACCCTGTGAGGTTGGTTAGGCTGAAATATGTGACTGGTCCAAAATCATGCAGTCAGCTTCCACTGCAAGATGGGGATCTGAACTTGGGCCTTGCAGACCCTACTTTGAAGCTCTAACTGCTGCACCTCACTGACTTTCATAAGTTGGCTGCTGATGAATGGTCGCAAGCAGCCAAGGCTAGGTGAGTAATGCAAATCAGGGGGGACCTGGCAACCCTAGACTACTGCCAGGCCTAGAGTTGCCAACCTCCAAATGGGACCTGGAGACCCCCCAGAATTACAACTGGACTCAAGACAGCAGAGGTCTGTCTCCCTGCAGAAAATGGCTGCTTTGGAGGGTGGACTCTGTGGCATTATACCCAGCTGAGGCCTCTCCCTTCCCAAACCCAGCCCTCCTTAGAGTCCACCACAAAATCTCTAGGGATCCCCCAGCCTGGCACTGGCAACTCTTGTGAGGCCTGGCCCCAAGGCTGCCTTCCCCCACCCTTTTACTGATAGAGCCAGTTATAAGCCCTCCCCCCAAAAAACATTCTAATCTCTCACCGTTGATGCCTGAAGCAGATCCCTGCAGAGGCCATTTCAAAAGGTTTTGGGGGGAATTCAACCATCCCTGAAGGGATTTTTTTAGTTTTTGGATTTTTCTACAAACCCAGGAAGTCTACTGACTATGTAGGAAAAGCTGTTGGGGGAGAGAGCCCCCTGTTGGTGGAAACAAGTATCCACACATTTTGGCTATTAGTATAAGGATTTCCAGATACAGGAGCAATTTACCTGAGTCGATCTTTTGACAGGAAACTGTAACCTAGGAAGAAGCCTATAGCGAACCCCAGCAAGACATTATTTTCCAGGTTCCAGACATCAAGACATTTGTACAAGGTAACACTATATATAGGTCAAAGCATCCCCCTCGACATTAATGGAAGCAGAATGTAAAAGTACCCAACACAAAATTTATTTGTATCTTAATGTGCCAGCAGCAGTACAAGTTTTCATGGTGACTTTATTAGATGGAAAGATGGAAGTGGCAATAAGTGTTTGGGAGATGACAGAAAAATTTCAAAAATGTTAACAACTTGTGCATTTCAAAAAACAGTCTAATTTCCTTCAGACTTCACAGGCATCCTTTTCTCTTGTGGTAAAGCAAAACTGGCACTGAACAGGTCAAAACAATTCAATAATCCAAAGTTAATAGCTGAAACCAAGACTTTATAATGGATGCTAGCAGAAGCCTGCTTTCCAACAGCAACACACACAAAAACTCGGATACTTGGTTGCTTATACAGGCTGAGATTGAGGCTTATGAGTAAGCAGACCTCAAATTAAAAACTTAAAATGTTTTAGTTTCTATGGTAAATTACATTCACAGCAATTCAAGGTATCCCAACCCATCTACCACTAATCTTGGCCAACAGTACTATATTATAGGATGTTACTTTCTCTGGATAGTAGAAGGAACACTATCAAACCAAGATAATAGAGTGTTCTTTGTCTCCAGAGAATTCTTTGTATGTGAAAAGGCAGAGGCATTAGTGAAGATGCCTTTCTGGCATTGAGAAAAAGGAGAAAGGTCTCCTTTGATTACCAAAGAAAGGTTATTCTGGGAACCATGGGACTTGAATGGACAAAAGGCACAAGACAGGGACTGTGATAAATGGACAAATGCCATGAGACAGGGGCTGTGATATGGAGGGGAGTTGTGCAAGTTTGAGTGGAAAAGCTGGTAGGATCTACTCCAACATGAACACATTGGCGTGGATGAAAAAGATCCACACAGAACCTTGAACTTGTTTCTGAACGGCTCAGGGTTTGTCACTGTATAATATGGCAGGATCAGGGCTATTTTGGGGCAGGAACGCACAGGAACGGCGTTCTCGCTGGCTTCTGAGTTGGCCACGCCTACAGCCTTCCCCTCCCCCGGGTTCCCCAGGCGCCTCGCAAGCCATGGGGCGCCTGGGGAAGCTGATCCTGGGAGGGAGCTGAACTGCCAGGGATGTAGCCTAATATGCTAATGAGTTTCTGCTGTTAGGTGTGGCCTGTTATGCTAATGAGTTCATGCTGGACTTTTTCTACAAAAAAGGCCCTGGGCAGGACTGTCTTTTGTGCAAAAGGGGGGGAAAGAGTCAAGGTTCCCACTGGGCTCACTTCTACAGTAGCTTTGGATCCAGGACTTTTAGTCATCTTTATTTGCCCTCTGCTCCCATCACTAACCACCTAGATCTAGCCTCATAAAAATCATAGTGTCTGTGGGCATTTGGCTCCCAGCTCCAACATTAACAAACACGACAAAAGACAAGAAGGTAAATAGAACAAATTTTTAGTCCAGTAGCACTTTAGTCCAGTAGTCAGTTTCAAAAGGTTTATTCAAGGTATGAGCTTACATGCGCACACATCTCCAGATACACTGAAATGGAAGCTAACAGCTCAAATATATAGGCAGATGCCGCTACAGAGGTGAAAAATAAATTAGCATACAACTTAATGAAGATGTTTTGACATATACAAAGACTAAACAGCAATAACAAGCTAAGTTCATACGGTCACCACCTGGATCTATCTTCAAAGAAAGTAAATATTATTCCTGTGGTAATGATTAAAAAAATCCTGTAACATGGCCATGCAGATATACTTGGAAGCAGAGCAATGGTAGAGCAACCACAATGGGGGGGGGGAGACTACCTTGGCCAGGGTGCTTATGGGCCAGAACCCCTCCAAATCCACATTTTTACATCCCTTACTCCTTCCTGCCAGCAAGAAGCAGGTATAGGTGCCACGTGCATTGTTTTTGCCCTGGGTAGTCCCAGCCATGCAATGTCACTTGGAGCAGCAAAAGCAGGGTTAAAAGTGAGGGCCCTGTTTCTTCCACATGTATCTCATAACCATTTAAGACACTGTCACATTGCAAGGACAGAGGAGTGCTTGGCAGAGTCAAAGCGCTGGTTAAGTCCTCGTTTCACAGCATTAAGCCTGGGAAGTCCTGCTTCCTGAGTACTTTTATTCAGGGGGTACTGTTTAGGCCAAAAGCAGTGCATACAAATCTACTACTACCTTTGGACCAGCTAATACTGACTTTTTGAGCAGATCAGTTCAGTTCAATGGCTTCTGAGAGGTCCTTTAGAAACAGGCAGGTGGCTTTGGAAATTAGACTTAATGCCTGTATTTATTTCGGCCTAACAAACCAGCAAGGTATCACAAGGTTATATTTTTCTGCAATATTTATACAGAGATAACCTGCAACCCCTCTTTATGCGGCTCACTGAACTTCTGTCCTTTTGCCAAGGTGTCGAAATCACTGGAGACTTGGTTGATTGCCTGTGCTATCTGGGAATTAATGGGCTTTGGTGGGCTAACATACCCTCACAAAGGATCAAATGTGCACCTTAGCAGTGCTCTTGTACCTACGCCTCCTCTAGGGCTCCCCAACAGAAACAATGATGTGGATCTTTGATAATAGGTCAATTACGTCTCTTATTGGAAAAGATACCTTGCCATTATTGTGGATGCCTGGTGACATCTTGATTAATGTAAAGGGAGGGCCCGTAAACACTGACTGGAAACCTGAGTTGGGCCAGAATAGAGCTGCCAGAATTATGACTGACATTGCCCACATAAAACACAACACATCAAATTCTTTTGCAGTTTCACTGCTCATGAGTTTGTTTCTGGGATAAATTCACCGTGCTGGTTTTATCCTTGAAGGAGGAGGAGGAAGAGGAGTTGATTTTTATACCCTGCCCTTCACTACCCGAAGGAGTCTTGGAGCAGCTTACAATCGCCTTCCCTTCCTCTCCCCACAACAGACACCCAATGAGGTAGGTGGGGCTGAGAGAGCTCTGAGAGAACTGTGACTGGCCCAAGGTCACCCAGCAGGCTTCACGTGGAGGAGTGGGCCATGGATATGTTAGGAAGTGGCTACTTTTATGTCAACTTCTCTGTTCAGCGAAGACCAGCAATGAATTTTTGTTGCCTGCGCTGCATCCAGAGATGAGGCAAGCCTTTACAGAGCTTTTCCAGTGACGGTTCCTTGCTTGAGCCATTCTCCCCCACACATATCTGGGGGGAGTACAGTACCGGGGGGGGGGATTTAACTTTTAGGAAGCTAGATATTCTCTAGCTATATTTCAATTTAGTTGCATTTACTTTGCTGCATATTAACTTTGCATGTGTATACAGCTTAGCATATGCTGCTATAGCAATTTCACAACACTTCTATAAATGTTGGCCAATATTATTATCCACATATTGAAAAGGAGGGGCTGAGGATAAGACAGCAGCTCACCTACGGCAGAACTCAGATTTGCACTGGAGAGGAGAGTTGAACTGGCAACCTCCTGATCACAGCCGGTTCTCTCAGCCACTATGCTAGCCTAGTTCATTACTCCACTTTGTTCTGGATTGCAGGGCTGTGGCTATCTCCAGTTCCGAGAATATACCGAAAATCAGAAGACTGGATATTATACATCTTTAAACAAATTACAGTACTAACTGGGTTTTGGTTAGTGACTTTTTCTGACCGCCCTCTCTCCATGTTTCATCTTAATATACAAACAGCTGGCTGATAACCACAGCACTGCTAACAAGATCATGTACAGCCAGCACTGTATAGTGGTTAGTGTCCAATTAGGATCTAGGAGACCCAGGTTCAAATTCCTGCTCTTCCATGGAAGCTTGCTGGGTGACCTTGGGCCAGTCACACTCTCAATCTAGCCTACCTCGTACGGTTGTTTGAGGAGAACAATGAAAGCAGCTTTGGGTCTCTATGGGGGAGAAACATGGAATGGGTATAAAAGAAGTAAACAGATAAGGAAAAATGCCAGTGATTGGCTCTCATATGAGATCTTTCACCATAAAAAATTCTACAGACGGATCAAGTGTGATCACAGACTTTAGAAAATAGTACAAAAGACCAACTCTTAACAAAGAAACAGCATCACTGACTGTGGCTCTGATTCAGTTGATGTTCGCTGAATCATCACACAGCTAGATACAAACTGTGTATATATTTGACTATGTTTGGCTGAGAGCAGCAACACTGATTTCTGGAAGAGATTTCTATAGACTACTAGTTACATGTTAAAAACTGGCCTACTGCAATGAACTTATTATCAGGCATTTCTAAAAAGCAGTAGTCAATGCCTATATGACTGTTTTGTAGATAAACCTGAATATTTTTCAGTAATTCTGTGTTTTGCTGTAAATGTTCAGAAGCTCTTGCCTAACCACAAAAAAAGTTACCTGGAGCATGTTATTTGATACAATATGAATGACGAATATATAAGAGCAACTAGCAAGATGCCAGGACCTGAGTCAGTTCAGACCCTTATGTGTTGATCTGAACAGAAATTCCTATTTTTCTGTTTATAAGGACTGGGTTGTGACTAGGGGTGAGCAATTTTCCCCACCCTCGGTCTATTAGGCCTGACAAAATTTCAGGATTCCTAAAACAAACAAACAAACAAAAAAACCCAGATCACAGTACTGGTAAAGTATTTGGATCCTGAACTGAAAATACAGAGGGGGGGAAAGCAGCTGCAAAGGTGCAAAAAACAGCTGAGAGATGGCTCAGATGGGGCTCTTTTGGGTGGTCCCTTTAAACTGGACTGCCCAACAGAGTACCCCCTGTTTAAAGGGACTGCAGAAGAAAGCCCAAAATAGCTGAGCGGCAGGAGCAATCTGCTTTAGCCCCTCAGCTGTTGTTCTGGGTTTGCCGGTAATTCCCAAATATATCCGGGATTTTTTTCAGAAATTTTTTTGGTTCTCCCAAAATATACCTGGAAAATACCAATAAAGTGATTTTCAAGTATATTTTCAGTTTGGGTAGACCTGAATGCACACCACTAGTGGTGACACCGGTGGCTTCAGAAATGTAACACCAATGAAAAGGAGCTCTCAGAATTGTTCCATGGTAATAGCTGCATCATCCAGAACAATCTCCAGATCCATGATACCCAGCTCAAAAGCAGAACTAACCCACTGATCCCTCACCGTGGGATCAGTGGGTTTCCTAGCACCTGCTTGGCTCTTGGGAATAAGATCCTAGTGGTTTGGAATGGTAGACGAGGAAAAACACAACACGTTGCTCCCTGTCTAACTAAGCACCGAACTAATTCCAGGCAAACACGTCCCAACTTTGTGCCCTCAGGTTGGCTATAGATGGGCTTTTTAAAATGTCTCTGGGCTTGGTAACCTCTTCCTATGTGCACACGGGATACAAACCATCCCCATTCTTTTAAAATGAAGCAACTTCTCTTCCACCAAACAATGAGCCAATTTGGCTCCCTCAAAGCAACCACGTTGTGACTGAACCCGCCTCCCCACCCACCATCAGGACATCCATTTTGTGGTGGCAGCCTCCATCCATTCTTAAAATTCCAGAAGTCCCTCCTGATACCGTAAGGTTTGAGAACCCCTGAGCTTACTTCCCTATCTCTGCCCGCTTGGTATTCCTGAACAAATTCAGCTCAAGTAGAGTGGCTGATGCATAAAAGACCCACGACAAAGCATTCAGCAGGTGGCAGAGCATGACCGGGGGGGGGCCTTCACCACACCCTCCACTTTCTAACAGAGCTCTCTTCTGATGTTCCGCAACAAAAAAAAAACCACTGGAATGTAATTTCAAAAAAAAACAAACACTATTGCAGCCCTAATTGGATATGAGGCCATCTTAACCTAACACCTGCAGGTCCAGACTCTACTTCAATCATATCTTGTTAACAATATTATACA
The DNA here is from genome assembly GCA_029375565.1 of Gekko gecko. Classification (NCBI taxonomy): domain Eukaryota; kingdom Metazoa; phylum Chordata; class Lepidosauria; order Squamata; family Gekkonidae; genus Gekko; species Gekko gecko. Next base: position 300,037,976 of record JAPDNY010000001.1, on the reverse strand, counting down.
TCTTTCCCCAAATTTGAAGCCTACGCCTTCTTCAGAACATGCTAACCACAAAACTAACTTGACAAGAACAGACTATGCAGACTAAACATTCTAGTACAATTTTTTTTTAAGTTCATATCATAATTATCATTTTTTTTCCACTAAAAGGAAGCCAGGGACCACAAGTATTTTCCATTTTCTGTGCATGTGGACAGGTGCAAAATCCAGATTGCATGACAGCAAGTGGAAGCTACTTGTGCATAGATAGAACTATCTTTTTTCAGAACATTATATTTTAACGTAGCATTAGCCAATTATGGGATTCATCTGGACAGCTGACAGAACAAACTGCCAAGGCCACTTATGTGTCATAATCAGACTACACAAACATATCAATTTCTTTCTTGGTTTATAAGGCTTTAAGAGACTGCACAGGAACATAAATTTTTCTACGCCAATTAGTACTCACTGTCAGAACTTGTAACCCAATACCCCCCTTAAGATTGCAAAACTAACCAACCATGTCACAGAAAGTGGAAACAGCTCTTTTATACATAACACACAGTTTGTCCTGCATCCCAAAGGAACAGGCAGCCATTTAATTGCTCAGTGAGAATAAGCCTAACAAAATCTGTCTACATTGTCATGTAAAAAGTTTACTGAGAGGTCTGCAGAACAGCAGTAAGACGGTTTGAATAGTTCCCTTCCAACCCAAACACGTGACAAATCAAAGGAAGAATTCATTACCTGGGAATATAACAACCAAAGATTCTAACTATTTTAACTGAGTCTTAAAATATTTTTATATTAGTCAAGGCAGCAAAGGGTTAGATGATAAAGAGGAGATAACAGCACACATACTCCTCGCACTTATATGGAAACTGGTGATCTGGAGTCTAGCACATCTGAACCACTGTCTAACACTGTTCCAATCAAAAGGCCTCTGAGAAGAGGGATGCAGGAAAAGCAGAACAGCTAGCTCTGGAACAGGGGTCTGGTTTTAGCACTACTGGACCAAGGAGGCCCATATATTCAAAGCCTATACAACTAGAGTGCAGTCTTAGGCAAGGTTTGTCCCCTTCCTCCAGCTCCCGGCACACACTGATGGTGGTGCTATTCTAGTGTCGGACTGACTGTATGAACCAACAGATGCAGAATACTGAAGGCGGAAGGAGTTACCAATTTGTTGCTACTTTGAGTTGTTCGTAAAAGTGTGTAGTAAGGAATGGTCAGGATGACTTGCAGGGACTACACAGATGAGCAGGGCTATAACAGTTCTGGTAACGACGGTTATCATGGTGGTGGCAAAAATCCTCCCCCCATCACAGCTGTTGCTACCAGCCCCTGTATTTGTACCTGCAAGAATATACTTGGGGACAAATGGAATAGAACAAGAACATAATAATCCAAATCAATTTGTGGTGTTTCGCTATGTAAATGTGTTTTATTTAAGTGATTTAATATGGGGTTCATATATATATATATATATATATATATATATATATATATATATATATATATATATATATATGTTGTGGGTGTTAAAATGTAAGCATCTAGGGTAAGAAAGAGGGGCGGGCTGGATGGGTGATTGAAGTGTGTTACGATAGAATAGCCGCTGTACCCTAGGGGTGGAGTTGACTGGTTTGTAGAGAATGAGTTGAATGTCTATGGGGAAGACAGTTTGAGTGAGGTGCTGTGGAGAGTGTGACAAATGTGTGTTCTTTGTGGAAGTTATTCGACTAAGTGGCAAGTGAGCAAATAAGCTTTTGTGGCTAGCTTTATTTAAGGAATTTTAAAGGAAGAACTGTACATTTCAAAAATCAAAAAAGGAGAAGAACTGTACCTGCCCGAAACCATTACACTTATGACCTTTACTGAAATCCTTATGTTGTTATACTTCTAAATAAATTCTACTTATGTCTTAGAGAAAACAACTGCTTTATTTAAAGAATCCCCCTTTGCCTCGAAGCCACCGCCCATGCACTGCCCATTCTGTCATTCTAACAAATAAAACTAACCCATCCTATTCTATGGGTCTAACTAAAAATTTTAAGGCAAAAGCCTTTGATGGCAGCAAAATTAAGGAGGAAACATCAAGGAAGGCAAGGAGGCAGGAAAACACATGTCACCTCAGAACACTACAGACAGGTCCCTTTATAGGTGTTAAGTATAAGGGATCTCAGAAAAGAGCAAAACGTTACACAGCTCTAAACACTGGGATGACACAAAAGATGTCCATACACTATTGGGATTATAGAAAAACAGTCAATTGGGTGAACACAGTATTTTATTTCAGGTGCCCTACATAAAATAGTAAAACAAGTAACTCCTTTTCTAAGAAGGCAATATACAAAAAACAATTTGCAACCTTAGAACCTTTTAAGAAAATCCAATTTTATTTTTAAAAGAATTGTGCAGTCTTCATGGTTATGAAAAACTGGTGTAACTCATACTAAAGACTGTAAAATATTTGTAGGAATGAAATAGATGGGAAAGCTAGGGATTGAGAAACAGGCAGGAGGGATGAGCAGTGGAAAGTCAAGCAGCAGTGAAGATGGTTCAGGAAAGTTAGAAGGAAAGATTTTAAAGAACTGAGTCTTAAGGAGAGCTTTGAAAGGGAGAAATAGTAGCTGAATTATAGGGAAGAGATAACGACACAGAAGTCAGGAAAACAGCAATAGGAACAGAGGAAACTCAACAGCAGGTAACCTAATGCAGAGTGATGAGAATCACATAGAAGATGGTACCACTCCCTCAAGAACGAGATGAGGCAGAATAATGGAGAGGGGTTAGATGTAAGGGACAGAAGCTGCTAAACTCATGAGCAATAAAATAATACATTGTATCTCCTAGCCCCATTCCATCTCAGAATGCTCTCAAAAGTCCAAAATAAAAAATCCCATAGTTATGAAAAGCCTACTGGATCCCACTAGAAAGTGAGAGTCCATAGCCTTGCTGCAGGATTTTCTAGGGGATGGGGTAAAGCCCACTTGCAACAACTCAACCCTGATGCTGGGGGTGACCAGAAACCACCACAAAACTAGCCAGTTTACTTGTGGACTGGCCCCTTAGTATAGCATATCAGCCCAGTACAGCTCACACAGAATATATTTTAGTCAAGAGCACGAGAAATCTCTGGTGTTCTTTAAACCACTCCCAGTGTAGTACAAGAAAAATCCTCTCATTTAAAAGCTTTTCTGTAGGTAGTTAAGAGTCCCAGTGAGTAACAGAGGCTTAAGGTAGATAAAGCTCCTAAATCTTTGCACACTCAACTAAATGATGCCAGTTCACTGCCAACTACTAGAGCACCAGGGAATCTACAGGGGCCGATCAAGTCCATCAACCTGCCAGTTTATACAACTCTGATAAACTTCTCTTTTCAAGGCTCACAGTCTGCTTCTCCAAGTCCCATCATCTCAGACTCTAGGCCAGGGGTGTCAAACATGCGGAGGCCCGGAGGGCTTCTATCAGGCCCACAGTGGACCTGTCTGTCTTCTACTTCTTCTTCCAGTTCTGCTGCTGCTGCTGCATCATTGTAGGTTTGCAGCTTACAGATACACACTTGAACAGCATACTCAAGATTGCAACAGCACAGACATTTTGATGCAATAATTCAGAGAAAGAGGTGTCAGTTATCAGACACTGTTAAATAAACAAAATATTGCTAGAGTGCTAATGTTTTAAGTATGTTTTTATTTTAAGTTAAGAAACCCTTTGTGTTTGTGTCCTTTCTAAAGTTTATATCCCCGCTAGCCGGCATTACATTTTATGACACACGTGGCCTGGCCCAACAAGGTCTCATTTATGTCAGATCCGGCCCCCACGACAAATGAGTTTGACACCCCTGCTCTAGGCTATCTGGTGGTTATGGTGACATTTGTTTTTCTTCTTTCCATCTCACTTTATTCAGTAAACAACAAAAAAATTTACACACCACCTCTCAATAAAACTCGAGGTGACTCATAATGTAACTGAATGAGACTATCTTTGCCCAGTAAACCAATCAGCAACAACCACCACCTTAACATCCTCAGATCTGTAAAACAGATTAACCAATAGCATACGGTCCTCAGTAAGACACCTCAGTTCCAAGCCCACAACAGAAAAGCCTTACTTACGGGCCTTCTGAAGGACATGTATAGGCGGGCCTTCCAAATGATCTCTGGAAGTCCACTGGAGATGGTAAGAGAAACAACAAGGAATGTGCTTGCTTGGGCAATGGCAAAAATAGCCAGGTGCGGTCAGGGCAAAGGAGGAACTACTGAGCTGAACTAGGTTTTACTATGCAGTATTTCCACTGTCCGCAGTCCATTTCAGCTCCAAGTCCCCCAAGCTTTCAATATCAAAAAATTGCCTTCTCATACTTTTCTCTTCCTCCCACAACTTAGCAAACCCTGTGAATTATCCTATAGCATTGCCATCTTCTCTCCTCCAAGTCTGAGGGTATGGATCAAGCTTGTAAATGGGTGCTCGTGTGCCCCAAGTCCACTTACATATTTCCATACAATGTTTACCAGTTACCTAGGATTTATGTGCAAGCGCCACAAAAATTCTTACTCATGTGTTACTCAGATCCGGCACCAGCTAATACCTAGGATGGGAAGATTTCCCTGGGCACCCCAAGTATGCCACTCTGAGCTCTGTGGAGAAAAGGCAGGAAACTAAAACAAAAAAAGTGAGTGATACGCTTACGTTACCAGAATGAAAAAACCATGCTCTCATTATCCGGCCATAAAATGGCCTTAGATTAACTCATGGGGGCTTAGAGGTTCAGAACCACAGCAGAGTCTATTCCCCTCTCCCTTGTATGTACTGATTGTTAAACACTCAGTCACATCAGTAAGAAGCCGTTATTGGTTTTGAAACATTGAACAGGACACTTCCCTTGCATCTTCTAATTAATATTTGTGGACTACGAAGCCCCAAGTGTGCATATATCACCCTAAAACTAAAGGAAGGGGGAAGTACACTCAAAATCCCGAACACATTGGGCTGGATCAAACCAAATTTCATCTAGTGAAAAAGAAGAGAGGTTCCCGTTAATCACATACACAAAAAAGCTACATTGGGGATGGTGGGACGTGTATGGACAAAAGCTGCCTGAGACAAGGATTGAGGTAAGGACAGGAATGGGGCAAGACGGAATGAAAAAGCTGGCTGGACCAAACCCCTCAGGCAGAAGTGCCCATCAACCTCACTAAGGTTACTTCCAAGTAATCTGTCTAGGAACAAGGAACTCGTGCATCTACAACACTGGAGTCAAATCCCATGCATATTTTGAAAACGTACAAAACATTGCCTTTAAATCGCACTTTGGTTCTGAGGCAAGAAAGCCAGAAAAGAACAGTACCTAGGCTCATCAACCAAGAGTGTGAAAACTGAAATGCCGAGATTAGCTGAAAGAGCAGACAGGCCAGATTATCGATGATCTAGTCTTCAAAGGTGGCAAAGAGGTCATGAACAGAACACCGCAGAAGCATCAAACCTTACAGACAGATTTCTACATGTGGACACATCTAAGACAGAGCTTGCACTTCAGATAGCACTTTAAAGCACAAATTTAAATAGAGCAATACTGGCATCCAGTGGCCAGTGCAATACTTTAAGCATAACTGACACAAAATGACACAGAAGTATTGAAAAATAAAATGCATTAACAGTCACTTTACAGCCAAGTTCATTACATGCTTGTTATATTTATCCTGCCATACATAATGTGACGTACCTGGTAAAGCAGTGATGAAGTCCCTTTGCAACATGGGCTTCAAGTAAGAATTAATATGTCCATGCTGATAGTGACACATTCGTGAAATAAGGTGTTCCACAAATTCAACCTGATCCGATTCAGACCACTGGTCAAAATATTTAATACATAAGTCTTTTTCCTTTTCGTAGTTTCCTTCTGATGGTCGCTTTCTTGAGACTATCACAGATGAAGTTCCATTGCTTATCTGTTGTTGTTTTTAAGAACAAGAACACAAACACCAGGCATTAGCAGCAACTTAGGTTTTACCTGAACTTCTACAACATTTTAGAGAGATTTTAATGACATTATGCTAGCTATTCAACTATGCTAGCTATTCAAGAATTTGTTTGTCTTCCATACTACTACTAAGTAGCTAGTGATGTATGGTCCTCCATACAAGACCAAAGTTCTTCTATCCAGCAATCCTCTCCACACACCACTTTGTACATTCTTTATACAGTTCCTTTCCATTTGGCTACTATTCCTATTTGAATGCCACCATGACAGGAACAGGCTGGAGAGGGAACCCACTTACCTGAGGCCAGGAGGTACACCTCATTAGGAAAGCCCTTGGGAGATGGTGGAAGCAAAAAGGTGCCCAAACAGCTCTGCCTCCTCAGGAAAGACAAGGCAAGTCCCAGGTGGAGACAGTGAGGGCTAACAACCCAAGAGACAGGCAGGCCAGCAACAATCGGCAGCAGCTGGGAGTGGGTGGGACAGCAGGTCAGCCCAGTCCAGGGACTCATTAAGGCAAGGCTTAATGGTAGTACCCAGATACTCATGGGGGTGGCTGATGGAGTAGCAAGGGGACCTGAGAGCCACAGGTGGGAAGGGTGTTGTTAACCACTTCCTCGCCTGAATAAATGGCTGACAGAACTGACTGGGAAGTCTGGCATGTGTGGGGGGGACGGGACACAGGGACAGTGGACTCTAAACCCTTACCAGCTGGCTACGGGCCACAGTGCTACAGGTTGCTCTGAAGACACCCAGTTCTGCCACAGCCATAAACTGTGTCCCCCCCCAATTCTAGAACAAATGGCTGCATTTAACCTTATATCAATAGTTTTAAGATCAGGATTTTATGACAAAAGTCCATCATGCACTGTACATATATTAGGTGCTAAAATAAATGTGCAGCAATTGATATTTACCGCAAGAGCAAAGTACCAAAATTCTGCAACCACTGGACCATTCTTTATCAAAAGAAATCAACATATCCCTTCAGCAATAAAAATTTACAAAACTAAAGTACTTTCCCAGGTACTCTTTGGTTGCCCGGTATGGATAAAGGCACTTAACATCGAGTATGAGCACATTCAAGCAAACCTCTTTTGCCAAATCTTAGATGTTCCAAGATGTGTACCACACTTGGCTTTATGCCTAGAATTGGGCCAACATCTTATTCAAACAAAAGGTTGGCTACTAACCTTTAAATATTGGCTCAAAATTCATTTCAGAGCCTCTCCAAATGCTCTAATTTCATGCTTAAAAAATGATACACACAGTCTCCTCTGGTTTTCAAAAACAGAAGAAAAAGTTAATCGAATAGGCTTTTCAACTGATTACTTTCTCCAAATGGACGAAACCTCATTTTTTTATCTATTAGACAACGGCTATTCGATCTAGAATTACATAACTTTCGTCCTTTATATCCACATATTTATTCACAAGCTCATCTTAACCTTTCAACCCAACATGGCCAAATGGCCCATTATTCACACAATCTCAGCCTTCCTTCCCATTGTAGAGCCTGTACGTTGGCTCAGCTAAACAAACATGTTGTGGGGTTGATTTAACAATATTCCTCCCCCCCAGGAAAGACTCTACAAATGTCCCAGCATGGCCCCAGATAAAATCTTCCATATTTTTCTGGACTGCCAGCTGCACACATCCTCACATATGAAACTTTTACCCCTTCGGCCATGCTCATTTACTAATAATCTTACAACTATTCAATATTTTCTTAATGATGTTAATACTGACACTACAATTATGGTTGCAAAATTCTTAGCCGAATCAGCCACACTTAGATACAGGGTTTTTTTTTACATAATATGCATATTTTATTGTCTAAATTTACTTACTGGAATTAAATGCTTCTTAAATGTATTTATTATATACTATTATGCCATTAAAAGTGTCTGAATCTGAACCACTGGACCTGATTTCATAAGACCAAACTGCTGTGCAAGCTGCAGTTTATATATGGTTCACATGGCTGTGTAACTACATCAACCACAAAACTCGGACATCTGAAGAGTATACATAAGAAACTCTACCAGAAAGTTGTGAGTTCCATACAAATTGTTCTGACACTTTTAAAAGATGCCTAGAAAACAAAATGTATGATTCAGCAAAGAGCACAGAGTGGTGACGGTTGATTTCCCTGCTAAGATGTCAGTGATATTTGTAATTGCTAACAAGAATTTCAATCACCGTGCCCACAGCACCACCTAGTGACCATACAGAACTGCAAGCACCTCCCAATGCAATATGCTATGCAGCAAGAATTAACTCAGAAAACGTCAGCAAAACCCCCCCCCACATTGTTCTGAACTTCGGTTTACAGTGCTGTAGTTAATCCACTGCTCCTCCATTGTGCCATCATGCCTGGATCTGACTCCAGCGGAGAGCCCTGCTCCCTCCAATTTCCAGCTGCCACTGATGGAATCATTGGAGGGGAAGCTGGGCACAGTCATGCACCCCCTCCATTGTGCCTGAAATTGTCATGATTTTCTTTGTACTACTTTGGGTGACAAGAGTGATAAAGCATAAGAAGCAAATGATACAGAAACATACCAGACAATTCACAGCTACTTTTGATCTCTCTGAAAAAGCCTCCTGAAACTTAAGATGAACCTTGCAACGGCTCTGCTTTAAATGGTTACACAGAAAGGTAAATCAATCTGGGTGGAAAACTGGTCATGCAGCAGCCATGCAATTCACACTGTCTTGGGAGGAGCAGCAACACCCATCATCTACAAATGTCTTGCACAAAGCCAAACCAGCAAGCTGTACCTGCTCACTTTCCCTTGTCCAACGGCCATAAGCTATACTGCTTGACCAAGGTAATAGAGGCCACCTACTCACCACCACCCACCTCAATTGCAACATAAGCTAGCATGCTGCTGCTTCATCTGTCCTCTGAGTGGCAGGTGGCAGCAACACATTGAGCATAGCTGCTCCCACATGGGCAGTGCCTGTAGCTGAGCAAATGCCACTGAAAACTTGGGAACCAAAAAGCAGCTGAAGCAAGTATTCCACTGATACCAATTGTGACACCGTGGTTATCAAAAGCCAGAACTGCAAACTCTTCAAAGCTTAGGATGAAGATAAAATCACTCAGCTGTCTGCAGGTCCCTAACCCCACCCTGTAAACTAGTGAGAAAACTCACCTTTGTTGGACACACTTAGGCAGAAGTTCAGTGATGCACTATTTATTTTTTGATTGATTCATTCATATTTACAGCCCTCCCTTCCTGCAAGCGGGCTCAGGGCAAGTAACTCTTGAAATGTAGGGATATTTCACAATTCTGGGGAAGATTTTTGGTTGCCGCTGCTCACAGCAAATTCCAGAGCACACCAATAGCATCCAAAGACATTCACGTTAGCCTTTGCATTTAAAAGAAAAGGAAGAGAAGGGGGAAAGAAGAGGGGGCTTACCTGCCAAAGTGTGTTTTTCTTTGGAGACTCTTCTTCATTCTGATCCTCCATTACTGACGTGTTCTAGAGAAAGGGAAGGGGATATTAGTTGAATTCTCTCCTGGATCCAGCTTTAAAATTCATATAAATAAAAATCAGAAAAAAGAGATCAAAACAGTACATTTATTTTTAATCTATGGTCCACCTATAAGAAGTGAGCACCTGATTACTGACCCTTGGCATAGTTTTGTTTAACCAGTAAAAGGAGAAAAGAGACCAGAAAGAGAATTCCTTCTTACAGTAGTTCATTTTCATGCAAGAAATACTGGGATTGCAAAGTTATTAGAAAAAAATAAAGGTTTAAATAGGGTTTCCCCCAAAAAAGGCTAACATAATAGAGGGTTTTTAAATTTGTGTGTTTGTGTGCACACACACATGCCCATACCTGGAAATCATGGCAACCTCTGGCAACTCCGACTGGGGTATGGAAGGCATTCAGAGAAGTGGCTTGATAGCCTGCCTCTGCCTCCTGGCCCTGGTATTCTTTGGAGGTCTCCCTTCCAATTACTTGCCAGGGTCAGCCCTGCTTAACTTCCAAGATCTGACGAGATGGGGCTTGCCTGGGCCATCCAGGCCAGGACCATAATAGAAGTTGTTGAACTCTAAACTGGGGTCAATGAAGAACTACCTTTATTGAGATCCTTCCCTTACACCATACTCTCCTATTCTGTGGCTGGCAAACTAGCTCAGCATAATACATCTAACACCTTTAATGATTTATTACACACAAACAAACACCAATAATCAAGAAATCTGGCAAAGGCTCATGCCTGGCTACCCTACAGAACAGAAAATACAGCCCCAATGGCAAAATGTCTTTTCCCTCACTCTTTGTCAGACATTACCGTACCTCAGTGGGCCCATATTTCACAGAGTGGCTGTTTAGCAGAAGCAGGCTAGTGACAAACTGTTTGACAATTTAAAAAAAAAATCTAATTGGTGCCAAATGGGACACTGGATTTACTGTGATGTGTTTGAGAATGAGAAGGAGATCCTAGCCCATTTGGGTACTGCTCCTCCCATCATGCTGGAAGACAGGAACTAGATGGCTCTTTCCACACCCAATGGGGAGGGGAGTGCTCGCCCTCTTCAGATCAGAGGCTTCCACAGCTCCTAAAGAGACTGCTCTGTGTGCCTTGAGCCTTCCAACCTTCTGAAACAACTTGGTCAGGATAACAAAACTTATACCTTAACAGGAACAAGTAACAAGTAGGAAACAGAAAGGGACAAACAGTAATAGTTTCAGAAAGTAACTTCCTGTTGGCACCACTGGGGGCAAAAAAAATCCAAAAAGCTTTAGTGGGTCTAGGATGTCCTCCTTGTTCTCAAACAAAAGAAATCTTCACAATAAGTCTAATGTTCCATTTTTGTTTGAGACAAGGAAAGCATCCTTGCACATTTGGGATGTTACAAAGCCACTTGTCCAATGGGAGGGTCCCGAACGCCAATAACAAACACAGGCCCATCTACACCACCTGCTGCAGCACCCTTTGGCCAAAGGATGCATCTGCTGCTGCCACAGTGTCCATTTTGTATTGCCTGGTGAATGTTGACTTGGATGCCCAAGTCACTGCTTTGCAAGTCTTCCACTGAGGTGTTTGTATGGAAGACTGCCATGGTAGATGCACTTCCAGTAGAAAGCGCCATGATTTCTTCAGGCAGGATGAGGCCTTGTGGTGAGTAGGATACTGATATGCACTCTTTCAGCCACCTGCTCAGAGTAGCTCTGAAAACCTTTTTGTCCCATACAACATGAACAAGGCCTCTGGGTTTCTGGTTGGTTTAGTTCTTCTAACATATATATGCAAGGTCCTGTGCAGATTCAGTGAGTGCCAGTTTGTTGTGGTTTTTTTTTTTTTTTTTTTTGGGGGGGGGCGTAATGGACTAGGACAGAAGGATGGTAAGAATAAGAATAATTCTTGTGGTCTGTGAAAGACTGAAAGTACTTTAGGCACAAAACTAGGAACTGGACATAGCACCACCATGTCTTTATGGAAGATGCATTACCCTTGGCAATAGACAGTGCTCCCAATTTAGATATTCTTCTTGCTGGCGTAATTGCCACTAGGAACAGTACTTTAAGTGTCAAACTTGAGAGATACCTCTCACAGTGGTTCAAACACTGTTTAGTCAGAACCTGCAGAACTATGTGAAGTCTCCACATTGGGAGCCTTGGACTCGCCAGTGGATTGGATAATTCTGCACCCCTAAGGAGATGTTTAATTGCTGGGTGCCTAGAAATGGAGAAACCATCTATACTTAGGCTGATTGAAGCTAGGTGTGTTACTTGTCTACATATGGTGTTTTGTCGAAGACTTTATGACAAACCATCTTGTAAGAATTGAAGTGTCTGGGGAAGACATGCTGACTGTGGTTGGCATTGCTTCCACCTACACCATCTCACATATGCCTTCCATGTATAGTCAAATAGATGCGATGTAGATGGTCTGTGTGCAGATAACACTGTGTGAACAACCTGCTCAAAAAACCTTGAGCTAACCACATCTGTTGCTCAGTTTCCAGATGGTCAGATGTAACCATAAAGGGTCCGGGTGTGGGACAGACCCTGCATTAGCATGTTCAGAACTACTGGTAGTTCCCATGGTGGTTGAGTGGAAAGGGCTACTAGACTGGAGAACCATGGCCGCCCGGGCCACCTGGGAGCCACATATATGACTTCCACCTTCTCCTGTTTGATTCTGCATAGCATTCTGGGAATGACTGGAATCAGAGGGAAGGCATAAATAAGACCTGTTGGCCATGGTGCTATCAGGGCATCCACTTGTTCCGCCTGAGGGTATGTGAATTGGAAGAAGAAATCTGCTAATTTGGCATTGTCTCTAGTTGCAAAGAGATCTACTTGTGGCCAACTAAAGAACTCACTATCTGTTGAAATAGGTCTGGTTTTAGTGCCCACTCTCCCAGATCTAGCTGCTTCTGTTCGGCCAGTCTGCTTGGACATTTAGCGAGCCTTGAGTGTGTTCTGCTCTTATCAATGCTACATGGGTTTCAGCCCACCTCATTATGCATGCTGCTTGCTGCTGTAATGATCTCGATTTGGTCCCTCCTTGGCAATTTACATGTGCTTTGGCTGTATGCTGTCCATTCTTATGCTGACATTCATGTTCTTTGTTTTCACTTGAAAATGTTCTAGGGCTAGGCATATCATTCTCAACTCCAGAAAGTTTATGCTGTGTTTGGATTCCATTTTGGTCCATGTGCCCTGTACATGTCCCAGTGGGCAATGCACTCTCCAACCCACCAAGCTTACATCCATAGTAATCTATATGTCTGCATACCAGTGAAGTGGTTTTCCCCTGGTGAGGTGGTTCTTGATCGCCCTCCAGGTGAGATGCTTCTTCAAGGAATTGGCTATGTTCAGTCTGACATGTTGTTTGAGGGCAATGTGTCTTTGATATGATAATATCAGCCACTGTAGTTCTGAAGAGTGAGCCCTTGCCCACGGCACAGAATCGATCACTGCAACCTTTGAACCTTGTAACTGGGCTAGCATCATGAGGTCCATTTCTTTTTTATCATCTGGATTCTTTTTACTGCCTTCACTATTTTCTGTGCCCTTTCTGGAGATAAAAACAGAGTGCCCTGTTGAGAGTCTATAACTGCCCCCATGTGGAGTATTGACTGTGATGGAGACAAATGACTCTTCTGGATGTTGGTCAGGAACCCGTGATCTGTGAGGCACCGAATGGCGATCTCTAGATCCTTGGCAGTTTTTGTGTGGGTGGGTGAACTGATTAGAAGGTCATCCAGGTATGGATGCACATAGCTCCCCTGAGCCTCAGGTGAGCTACTAATGGAACAAGGAGCTTTGTAAATATGACAGCAGATGCCAGACCAAAAAGCATGGCCTTGCATTGGAAATGGAGCTTTCCAAAAATAAGCCTGAGGAAGCGACGGTGTGCTGGAAAAAAACAGTACAAGGAGATATGCCTCTGTCAGGTCTGTTGATGTCACAAAAACTCCCTTCTGTAGAGACTCTGAGATAGTTCTCAATGTTTCTATCTTGAAGTGACAGTATCACAAAAGTTTAAGAATTTTAGATCCAAGACCACTTTCCAGTCCCCATTTTTCTTTTGGAACTGTGAAAAGTATTGAGAAAATTCCTGAGAACCTTTGTGATGATGGTACTGGCTCTAATGCATCTATGTCCAGAAGGTGATTTAGCATGTTGAGAGTACACTGTCATTTCAGTGGGCAGTTTGAGACTGGGGAGTTCAGGAAGCGACTGGGTGGCAGAGCAGAAAACTCTATGAGGTAGTCATTTGAGATTGTTTCTTTCACCCACCTGTTGGAGGTAGATCTCAGCCAAGTTGCCTGAAATGGCTGGTCTCCCCCCACCCCAACAGAATTGTCCTTGCATCAGGATTGCTGGTTTTATTGCTTTGTGTTCTTGTTCATTCCAGCTGACTGTCCAACAGATCTGGACTGGTGAATGGAGCGATAGATTGTCTTGACCTGTTCCAGAAATTTCTTCTGAAGTCTAGGTAGAGTTGTATTGGACTAAAAGGACTGAGTTCCATAGCCCTTGGAGCATTTGTCATCTCATTTATGGGTGAAACGCACAGCCTTTTTCTTGCCCTTTGTTTCTATGAGGATGTCATCTAGGCTGTCCCCACAGAGCTTGCCTCCAAGGAATGGCCACGTGGGCATATTCAATTTAGAGAGTGCATCCGCTGCCCAGGACTTCAGTCAGAGAGGTGCCTACACACCACCACACTGGATTACATAGCCCTTGCTGAGAACTTCATGGAGTCTAGGCTGGCATCAACCATGAAGGCAGCTGCTCTCTCCAGCCTATGAAGCTAAGCTAGGACTTCTTGTTCAAGTCAGGGAACTCTCTTTGCAATTTCTGGAGCCACATAATAGAGGCCTGGCCACAAGTGAATTTGCAACTGCTGCTCTGATGCGATTTGTGTAGAACCTCCTCACTTCTCCTGTCAGTAGCATTCTTTAGTTTGTCTTCCCCTTCTTTAGCAAGTGCTACTCCTGATGCCAAGCTGGCTACCGGGGCATCAATTACTGGAATTTTTAAGAGGTTAGATACTTTAGGAGAGAGGGCATACTTTCTTTTAGTCTGCCCCACCTGTGAATGCTGATTTGCTGGGGCAGCCCACTCTCCATTAATTTCCTGCTTTAAAAATCTGGGGAAAGGAAAGGCACATTCTAAATCCCTGTGGCTAGACAAGACTCCAGGGGGCCCATCTTCCTCCTCTTCTGTGTTCTCAGGTTGTTGTATTTTGTGGGGAGAAACCTGAAAAATTTTAACGGGCCCTGTAGAGTAGGGGAGGTAATTCCTCCTGTGTAAACAGTCTTTTAGACTGCTGGCTTTGCTAGAGTCCAGGATTCCTGCAGCCTGAGTAGCATGCCTTTTAGGCTGGGAGTGAGGGAGGAGGTGGACAGCTGGCTTACTAGCCTCGCTGTGCTTCTTTCCGGAGGTCTGTTTGGGCTTACTGGAGTCTCCCCCCCCTTTTTTTTTCTCCATTTGAGTGTTAATGAATTCCTCCAGCCAAGATTCGAAGGAGGGAAACACAAGTAAACTCCGGTTCTTTGCTATTTGATGACCCTCTGAAGGAGTCAGGATCGCAGCTTCCTGCTCGCTCACTCCTCCAGGCATTTCTTCTCTGGATGTAGAGGCTGCTCTAGAGAGTTCAGCCTTCCTCACTGCCCTCTACAGGGAGCTGGTGTTTTCACACCAATTTGTTCTTCAGTGCCCTTGCTAGCTTGCAATGCTTCACAGCTTACGGATCTGTCCTGGAGCTCTAGTGCCACGCGGGGTTGTTGCAACCACTTATGCAGGGCCCTCCCACTATACATGCCTGGTAGGATCACTCCCAGCTTCAGAGGCTGAGTCAATTGAAGACATAAACATCTGCTAAGAAGGGGTGGGGGGAGATAGACTGGCGATAAGAACAGCACTTTTTTTTTTTGCTGTAAAGCCTGGATTGAGGGAAAGACAAATGGATGACAAATAATTTTAATGAGGAAGACAGACTCAAGTGGGTAGCTGTGCTGGTCTGAAGCAACAGAACAAAATTCGAGTCCAGTGGCACCTTTAAGACCAACAAAGTTTTATTCAAGGTATAAGCTTTCCTGTGCACACACACGTCTTTAGATACGTTGAAATGGAACCAGTCCATACATATATAGTTAAGAGGGTGAGCAGCAAATCAGCATACAACATAATGAAGATGTTTAACAGTCCCTAGTCCTACTGTTATCTCTATACTTGGCAGTCCCTTTTCCCTCTCGGGATCAGATGAGCTTTGCAGCATCCCAAACATATCAGAGTGCCCTCCTTCCCTTGAGAGCGAATGGAACATTGGACTCCCTGTGAATGTTCCTTCCTCTTGAGGGTGAGGAGGACACTCTGGGCCCACCCTAGTTGGAAGGTCTCTGTTCAGCCTATTACACTTCCTAAAGGGTGACTGACTGCCAATCTCCGTGGTCATCGTTCTTTCACTGTTCTAACAGTTTATCTGTATGGTTTGTTTCATAGGATTCTGTAAGCCTTGTTGTCTGTTTGGCACACACTGTGAACTGTTATCAGCTGTGGAGGTCTCCAGACTGAGGGTGGGCTCCTCCTTCCTTTGAAGATAGAAAGTGCAATCAATTTCCTGCCTCCAGGAAGTCATTATATTGTATGCTAATTTGCTGCTCATCCTCTAATTATATATGTATGGACTGCTAACTACATGAAAACTTATACCTTGAATAAAACTTTATTGGTCTTAAAGGTGCCACTGAACTTGAATTTTATTCTTTAACCAGGAAGGTTAGCACACAAAAAGGGAAAGACCTTGCAATCTAGCCGCTCTGAGAGTTGGGGTTCCACAGAGTCCACAAATCTGTGCATTCTCTGAGGAGGCAGGAAAAGAACTGAAGAGGGAGGGCATTCCTCTCCCCATCGGTGGTGGAAAGAGCAATCTAGTTCCTGCCTTGTAGGATGATGGGAAGAGGAGTACCCAAACATGCCAGGATGTCCTCCTAATGAAATGAAAACAAGAACCACAAATGCAACTGAAGACTGTCTGTCTCTAGGAAATTACTATGGTTGAGCTTCTACTATACTCTTTCTTCCTAACAATGTGGATGGAGCTTTTGCAAGTTTGGGGACCTGCAGGGTATGAGAAATCTGGGCCAAACTCAGCTTTGTCATTACCCACGGTTATCAGTATGACCACATGAAGCTGCCTTATACTGAATCAGGCTACTGGTCCACCAAGGTCAGTATTGTCTACTTAGCAGCAGATCTCCAGGATCTAAAGAGGTCATTGATTTCATCTCCTACTCGATCCTTTTAACTGGAGATGCCAGGGATTGAACCTGAAACCTTCTGCATGCAAAGCAGATGCTCTAACAGCCATGCAAATTAAGCACATTAACTTCTGTCTGCTATGTGGGACTCTGCTTGCAGTCACCAGAAACTCTACCAAAACCATACGGCCTCAAATATTCCACTAGATATTGTCTACACAGTCTTAACAGACACAAGCACATGTTTTGAAAAAGGCAAATGTCAGTAGGATGCTGTATTCTAAGCACAGTACCAAAGTCCATTTCTTCTACAGTCATTTATCTATACACCACTTCTTTGTGATCACGTCAAAAGAAGCTCACAGCACAGTAATACAGTACAGAAAAATAGTCTCCAAACCACTCAAAAACCAATTTCCAGTGAACTAGCAACAGCAATGAAACAAGAAAGCCAGAGGAAAATATATGCACACTATAACTGGGGGCAATCACAGAAGGGACTCTATTGTACTTATAAGCCTGCTGAAATAAACAAACTCTTAGTCTGGCACCAGGTGGCAACCAGAAAACACCAGCTGAAGGCAGAGGGGATTATGTTCTACCACCAAAGCTCCATCACTGAAAAGGGCTCTATCCTCCATGGCCACCCACTTTACTGTGAGTGGGGTGGGGGACAGACCACTGAAAAAAGGCCTACGAAGATTAAGATCTGTGCAGGTGTGTACAGGACAAACTTAAAACCAGCATCTTGAATTGGGCCTGGAAACAAACTTGTAACCAATAATGAACCAGAGGAAGAAGAGGAAGAGGAGATTGGATTTATACCCCACCCTTCACTACTGCGGTGGCTCAAATGGTTAAGACGCTGAACTGCAGGCTGTGGAAGGTCAGTAGTTCAGCAGTTCAAAACCCAGGTGCCGCAAGACGGAGTGAACTCCCGTCTCTAGTTCCAGCTCCTGCTAACCTAGCAGTTTGAAAGCAAGAAATTGCAAGTAGATAAATAGGTACCACTTCGGTGGGAAGGTAACAGCATTCCGTGCGCCTTGGTGTTTAGTCATGCCGCCACATGACCACGGAAATGTTCGGACAGCGCTGGCTCTTCGGCTTTGAAACGGAGATGACACCGCAACCTAGAGTCGGATTCGACTGGCTTTTGAGCAAGGGAACCTTATCTTTACCTACTACCCAAAGGTGTCTCAGAGTGGCTTACAAACTCCCTTCCCTTCCTCCCCACAACAGACACCCTGTGAGATAGGTGGGGCTGAGAGAGCTCTTGACAGAAACTGCTCTTTTTCAAGAACAGCTCTTATCAGAACTACGGCTTGCCCAAGGTCATCCAGCCAGGTGCAAGTGGAGGAATGGGGAATCAAACCTGGTTCTCCCAGATTAGAGTCCGCGCACTTAACCACTACATCAAACAGGCTCTAAAGAGATGCAGATGGACATTGCCTATGTATTAAGGACACACAGTTCCATAACTCCAGATAACCATTAACATAAAATTATAGGAGGAAGTTGAATGCATATGGAAAGGAATTTGACCTCAAGAAACTCCATGACACAATTGCCATGAGACGGAACCAACCAACAACCCCCTCCCCCAACCTTCTGGAACCAGCTGGCCAGACATTATCTGTACTGCTGGAGCATAGTGCCCCCAGTACCTATCGTAGCCTGCCAGTCCAGAAGGATACACCAGTTTACAGTTCTGCTGGACTGCCAGGAACTCACTCCTGGACTGCCAGGAACTCATCCACCACAGTGACCAAGACTGTGTGTGCAAAACATCTGGTCTGAAACGCAACAGAAAGGTGTCCAAATAATTAATCTGCTTGCAGATGATCACGGAATAGAAAATCTCCAGGCACCATAAAGCAGCTTGAATAGAGGAAATGGCAAACTACTTTGTATAAAAGGAATTATAAAAAGGGATAAAAGGGATCAAGCAGGAAACTAACCATAAGGATGTGGATAGGAAAACTACAGCTCCACATGACACTCCAAACCCAGCTCTGGTTTTACCTGCTCTTTTTCTAGATGTGACTACCGTGGCTGAAGGTGGCTCATTAGGTCCAATGGCAACTTTTTAAACAGCAGTGTCTTGGGATCAGATGAAAGAATAAAACCTTTGTTTGTCATTACAAGGATATTCTAGTGGATTGGGTTCTCTCCTTGCACAGTTCATTAACTAAAGACTTCTGCAAGAAGCCAGTTGGTAGTTAAATCTCATCCCGATGAACCAGGATGAAACTAGAGCTTGGAATCCTTGTTTGTACAGAAGAGTACAAACCATAATTTGTGGTTCAGACACAGCCACAAAACTATGGTTTCTCATGGAAGTTCTTAATTATAGAACTATGCATGGGGGTGGGGGGAATTAAAGGTCTAGGGATTCTCAACCCCCCACCCCCCACCCCGTTCCTGGAATAATATTTTCCACTATGTATAAACCACACCATGTCATCTAAGAGAATTACTGGTGTTCATTATTCAAAGCTCAGAAATTCAGGATTAATCTAGAATCACATAGTTTAAACTATTCCTGTGCCTTCCCATCACATAGTTCACATATAATGATGAAACACTCATAAGAGACCACTAAAATACACTGGCTGGAAGCAGTTTGAGTGGATGCAGGTTCATAAAACTGATGCTTAATCCCCAAAAGACAGAAGTGCTACTGGTGATCAGAAGTTCTGATTCAGGACTCACACCGTAACCTGTTCTGGATGAGGCTGCATTCTCCCTCAAGGAACAGGTCCATCGTCTTGGGATTCTCTAGGACCCAGGCCTACTGATGGTGGTAGCTGCGGCGAGGAGTGCCTTTTACCAGCTTTGACTGGTCAGGCAGGTACAGCCTTTCCTGAGCAGAAAAGATTTGTGTTGCATATCCTGGGTACACCTAGATTAGATTACTGCAACACACTCTATGTGGCACCTTTATGAACCAACAGAATTTAATTCTAGTTATAAGCTTTCGTGTGCATGCACACTTCTTCAGAGACTTCAAATTCTTCTCCAGAATTAAACTTTGTTCTATTGCTTCAGACCAACACAGCTACTGTCCTGAACCTATGTGGAACTGACCTTGAAGTGTCCAAAAATGTCAACTGATGCAGGATGCTGCAGCCAGGATGTTGACTGGCCTGGGCCATAGGGACCATATCACTCCAGTTTTGGTCCATCCACGCTTGCTCCCGATCTATTTCCTGGCACAATTCAAGCTGATGGTGTTGACCTTTAAAGTCCTATGTGGCTTGGAACCAATACAGCTGAAGGACCACTTACTCCCTTACAAAACTCCCGATCCACTGTGCTTACCTTCCAAGGACCTGCTTCAGGTGCCTCCACCTTCTGAGATTAGGTGGGGAGCAACCTGGAAGAAGGCCTTCTGGTTGTGGCCAATGTGCCTTCTAAGCTGTGGAGTCTTATGAGCAAAAACTCTACATTGTGCGCTACTGGCATTAAAGCTGTGAGCAAGCGATTTGGCTCTTGCATAAATTAAGTTTGCTCTGGAGCCATCCTTCCTGAGCTAAGACAAGAATGTGTGAGCCAGAGGCTAAAAAACTGTGAACTAGCTCACACTAGGTCAGCTTAGAGGGAACACTGGTTGTGGCACTGGTGCTCTGGAACTCTCTCCCTGGGGAAAATCATCTATCGTCTTCTGTTACTCTCTTCTGTTTCATCTGGCATTCCTTCAGTGATCCTTCCTTCCTGCTGTATTTTGATGATATCATTAGCATTTCAAACAGGACAATTAGCCACACAAACTCTTCTCTGCTGCTACATCAAAGGCATTTTGTCCTTGGTAGTTTTATTACACAAGGTCATTTCCAAACCTCTTGGATTATAGGACCACTACACTGGATGTATATGCCAAGAAGTTTGGAAATGGCCTTGTCTAAAAAACTGACCAAGGACAACTCCCTTTGACATACATACACATATATAGGCAGTGTTGAGAAATAAAGCACATATAACCCACCACAGCTGGGAAAGAGTTTTCCAAGTAGTGCCTCTGGCATAATCATACACATTTATGGAAAGTTTATAACGGTTTATGTAATCAAAAAATCATAACACAGGAGTTACAAAATTGCACAGCAAGACAGTGGATTATTTTGATACGCTACAAGTCCTGATGCTTTGTTTACTGGAGATCTTTTACTGTCTAACTGAATTGGTTTCATATTTTGTAATCAGACCTGCATTTCTGTGAGAAAGATGGGCTATAAACCAAGATGGTAGTCCTAACAATAAAGCAGCCCAACTGCGTTATGGTGGCATGGTTTAGTGTGGCCAGGTCAGCAAAGACTAGACAGGATAAAAACTTACAAACAAGATATGACTGAAAGAAGATTAAAGCCATGCTATTGTATCCAGTGTAGAAGTGTCTGCTCATCCAGATCACATACTTGGTAAGAGGGCAAGATTTATGCAATAAAGAATGCTGCTTTAACTTAAGCGATTCCTGCAATATATTTTCTTGCAGAACTCTTCATGTTCTCTTCACTTCAGTTTGAGAAACTATACTGCGTAATTTGTTTTATATACAGCCATGTCTAAATGTGACATTCCATGTAAGTAGTATGTCACCCAGATAATTCTCTAGGAATTTGGTGTTCTGTGAAGATAAAGGATATAAGAAGGAATGAAAAATGTTGCAAACTCCCAAGTCCAAAGACAAGAGATAAGCAGGCCAAATCTATATCTGATTGATGAGGAAGGCGGTAAACACTTGTCCTTATATATTTTTATATAATATTTTATTGATTTTATAAACTACATCCTACTACCTAAGGGTAAGGGTACAAGGGAAAACACTACCACTAACTTAAGACAAGAATTTTGTGTTAGGTTACATAAATCACTCCTGTAATAGCAATAGAAAAGAAAGCAGAGAGTTCAAACCTCTGTTAAATAGAGTTTAGTTACGCTAAATTCAAATCTTTTGTAATCCAGAGTAAACGTTTATTTCTTGCACTTCTTCTTCTTCTTCACTTTTGGTGTCTTGGGTGCTGCTGCTCCTTTCTTGGACTCTGAAGTCTAGCTGCTTGAGTCACTTGAAGTGTTGCCCAATTCCGCCTCACTGGGTTCCTTTCCTTCCTCCAAATTTAAGTAGCCGTCTTTATCTGCACTCAATTGCTGTTTCAAAAAGTTTTTGGCCTTTTGGACAGAGTCAAATTTAATTTTCTTATCATTATATTTGAACACAAGTCCTTCTGGAAAAATCCATCTGTAGGTCATTAATTTGTTTTGCAGGGAAAGAATGAAATCTTTGTATTGTCATCTTCATTTCCAGATCTCGAACGGAATATCTTTTAAAAGTTTAATTTCTTCTTCTTTAATTTTGTGTTTTTCCTGCTATAGCAATGTATTAATTGTCTCTCATTCTCTTGGAGAATTTCACGTAAATTTCAGGATATGCACGGTATGCCAAGTCCATATCATTCTGGAGATCCTCTTGTTTAAGATCCAAAATTGAAGCAATTGCTCCACTTAACATTTTTAAATCTTCTCCCTTCTGTTCAGGAACTCCTTGGAAGCATAAAACATGCACAGATTTTTCCAGCTGAAGTTGAAGCCACTGATTTGATCCATGTTTTTCTTTTTTAACTTCTTCCAGTTCTTGCTTAATATCAATAGTCCTTGTTTCAACTTTCTCAATCCTTTTGTCTGTCTTGTTGGTTCTTTTTCCCATGTGCGCCAGCTGATTTTGGATGAAGTCCAGCTTAGTGTTGATAGCTAACATCTGCTCCAGCAGAGGGCACAATGCTGCTGCGAGCATAATGGGAAAGTCTGCAGCCACTTCCTGTACCTGGGTGGGAGTTGTTGGTGTTGTACCTCCTGAAGGAAGTTTCTTTTCCACCACCATTCTCCTCGCTCTCCCAGCCATTTGTTTACAAAGAAGAAAAGTTTTAGTTTTAAAGTAAAGTTTCTCTGAATTCAATGTTTCTTGGTTTAAAATGTAGCTTTCAAGCTCGAAAAGAATCTCATGCAGTTAGTTCCATTCTTTTTCTCTTTTCTATCTTGTTTACACACCGCTGTTTCAGGGGGTGTGGATCTCCAACCCTTCCCCACCTGCCACTCCTTCTCGGATCAATCTAGCACACTGAGACTTCTTCGCTTATGTAGAGGTTTGATTGACTCACTGTTTAGGTGAGTTCGATTGTTGTCAGGGTTACTTTCACTTATTTTCTTGTCCGCTCATCCAGAGGCTGGCTCTGGTCACCATACTGGCTCCATGGTATCAGAACCTCTCAGGGATGGGCAAGCCTTGATCCCTCAGCCGTCACCTTGGAAGACGCTTATCCTGGTTCCCCAGGCTGGGACTCCTACAGAGACTGGGGGAGGGGTCTGGAACCAGCCAAGACCCCTCCTGAATGCCTCGGCTTGGTGCGTCTCCATCAGAGGATTGATGAGACACGTCCAAGAGCAAGCCACCAAAAACCGGAAGTCCCTGTCCTAATATTTTCAGTGTCCACTATATCTACTCCCTTTGTGGCCCTATTACAAGGCACTTAACAACATTACTACTTTGGCAATCTAATGATCCATCTGAGAGGAATATTACCTGCTTTTCTTTTTATTTAAAATATTTATACCCTGCTTCCCCTTAGGAGCCATCTGTGAGGTGGCTTACAGCAAGAATGGTAAAAACCATCCATTATAGTTAAAGCAAAGTTATACACCTTATCGATGTTTCTGAACCTATGAATATTTTAAATGCTGTTAACACTTGCTTTTTTCAAGAGGCTTGCAGATAATAAACCCTGACTGATCAGCAATTTGTTGAAGTATCCCCTTAGAACCAATGATCTCTGATGGGCAAGAATCATATGATATAGCATGTGGTAGTTGGGACAAGAATTGCAAACCACTGTTTGTGCTCTGCAGCCCTAGCCTGGAGAGAAAGAGCAACCACAGTTGGCTGGTTTTGATGTAACAGAAAATTATGGCTTGTGTGAAGTCACTGATGGACCCTAACCACATAAAGGGAGGAGGAAAGGAGAGTGGAAACACAAGGCCATTCACTTGAGTAATGGTTTGTGATTGCGGCTGAACCAAGCCTCTGACCCATTCCCAAAGAAGAACAGACCAAACCAACCCAATTTAGGAAAGGGCTTGACTTTATTATTTATTGCTTTTTCAAGGACACAGGACTGTCTAGAATCGCTTCCCCTCACTGAACTTGCTCTTTTTGTTTTCTGTATTATTTTCTTTAGCTATTCCATGGGCATTCATATTGCTTCTTTCCCCTGCCCTCCTTTAGACTTCCTCTTGAACTTTCCAAGTGCTGCTAACCAAACCCTCACACAAGTTTAAAATCTAGACCCTATTGCATACAGATGAAAAACCATCAGGATTTTGAAACCACGGGGAAAGTAACCCCCCGATGGAAATTTTCAGAAAAAGCCGAAATATCTTCAATACTTACTTTCCTATCAATCTTAAGCTTACTGTGCTGCTTTAATGTAAAATGCATTATGTATAACTTAGTATAAAAATTGTACTACAGCATATTTTATTTACTTGGCCCATTTTTATCCATTCTGAGTAATGGAAAAATATCCTGAGCTACTCCCCTCTTCCCATATTGGTTCTGTCCTAGAAACAGAACATGGAGTAACTAAGCTAATCACCTAAGCAAGCACAGGGGGGAGATCTTTTTACAGCCTTTTTCTGGGTCTTCTAGACTACGTGCAAGCTACTGTACAGTAGCTGGTGACCCACCTGTTGGGGATCCCTGCACTATACTATAGATGACAACTGGAGAAAGTTTCAGGGAAACCATTTGGGAAACCAGTGGGGAAGCACACACTTAACAGTCTTCAAATAGATTGTCTCCACCATGTTTTTTCTGACTTCTTCCCGATATCAAAGTGTTGTTCAGTATCTCCACCCACTTCGGACCTTCTTTACAAAACTAGATTTGTATTATTCTGAGCCATTCTAAATAGCAGAACAGGAAACCACTAGCATGAATTAATGGACCCTTTGAGACAATGCTGACTAACATGAATCAGCCTTTACGTGTGGGATTAAGAGACTGCAAAGTACATTGCACAATCATGCACTCTCTGACTTCTCTCCGCCTGCAGCCTTTTACTGAAGCCTGGTGTTACAACTGCATTTTAACCACAGTTAATACACAGTAGGATTAGCTCAGGATACAGGATTTGAAGCTGTGTACAAATCTTAGGTTAGAGGCAATGGCTTCAATTGTAATTGAGGTGCCAATTACAAATGGCATATTACAATGCTTTAAAATTGCTTTTTACTGAGAGTTTTAAGGTGCCTCCCCCCCTTATTTAGCATGCGTGCATTCCTGTACTGCTGCTTGGAAACTGCAGGGGTAGTGTGGGGGAAGGCAACATGTTTCCCAGGCAACGGTGTTGCACGCTGTGGGGCCTCCCATGTGCATCATGCTCCATATTCCTCAGCATGGAGCCCTTCACAGAGAAGAAGGTGATAGCTGCTGTTTTGTACAGTACACTCCCATGTACAAAAATTGCAAATCAATGGCTGACTTTGGATGTCATTTCTAAGTGATATTAAGCTGGGATACACACAAGCCTGGCTAGTTGCTAAGGCTTGTGCTCTTGCTTCCCTGCCCTTTAATTTCTAACATGCAAGGCCGTTAAGACTCCATGGTGGTTGGAAAAGCACTGCTGGGAGGAAGGGGAATGTGGGAAAGAGACTACCCATTAGCGCCTCCCACACAACGGATTTGCTGGATCCACTCCAAGAACTGCAGCATTCTACAACCTGTTGCTGCTCACCATAACAATCTTAATGCTTGCTAATGTTATTGTTCCTCAGGAATTCAATCTAAATTGGAGCCTTCACCAGTCTGCAGGTCACCAAATGCTTGTCAAATACGTTCCTCTGTTTTCTTCGGATAACCTTTAGCACAGAAGTTTACCCTCAGTGCTTTCATTTAAACTTTCAGAAGTTCTCTCTCTCAACAGCTTTCACACCAAGCCATCAACCACACATGACCTACTCTGCCCAGCCATTCAGAGCAGCTTTTGTCTTATGTTCTTCCCTTCATCCCAAAAGTCACTTTGGAAACTTGGGCGACTTTCAAGCACACCCTGCCACGCAGCATAAAAAGACTGCAGTCCGCAAAATACAATCCAAAACCCTTTGAGAACTGGCATGCTGTAGTGGTTAGTGTTGGACTAGGACCTGAGACATCCCTACTCTGCTACAGAAGCGCACCAAGTGACCTTGGGTCTATCACAATCTGTCAGCCGAACCTACCTCACAGGGGTACTGCTGTAAGAATAAGATGGGGGAGGAGAGAATGATGTGATAAGCCATTTATGGGTCCCCATGAGGAAGAGAAGCAGGACATAAGCAAAAAAATAAAATATAATTGTTGGTGTATGCAAGCCTTTGAATAAAGGAGCTCTGTAGACAGTGGCCATGCTTGTTTGTTTTTTTTAAAGGACACAGAACAAAAAAAAACATGTCAAGAAGAAAGTTCTACAAACATTCAAGACCAATTTCGAGGTTTTTGCCCATGAAGGAATTTGGAGGGTTCCAATACTAGAAAGATTTCTCAGGGGTTTCATACATCCCTATTCTACAAGGAAAATCCTACCACTGTCTCCCTGTCACCAAGAATAGTTGGTAACAAACATACTGGAAAACAAACAAGCATTAATAAACTGTTTCACTTTAATACATTGGGCGGGGAGGGGAATAAAAAGCTGTGCAGTGCAGTTACTGAATCCAAAATTTTTTAGTGCTCCAGGATGTTCATTGGTGATTCCCACTATGTATGTGTCCATCATGACCTGTGAGAACTTTTCAAGGTAAATCTGATGAGGTGCACTTTCCAAACTGATTTAAACTAAGAAAAGGTTACAGCTAAAGGGTTTAGAACTAGGAGCTGCATACTTGGAGGAATATTTTCACTACAGCCAAAAAGCTTGCCAAGTTGGCCTTCTGGTGCATGACTAAGAAGGCTCTGTTCCTCCAGGCACCAGGGACCTTTTACTGCTCCATCTCAGTGGCCAGACATTGTTTGTTCTGTTAAAAAGTTGGTTGCCAATTATTCAGGGGTCACATAGTTACTTATCGTGCCAAAACATTTAAAATGGCAATTATCTAGATTTGCAGCAGCCTGTACGACTACAGGCTAAAAAAAGGACCAAGGAAGCCATGAAAATGTCGGCGAAAACAGGTTACAGAGTCAGAATTAAAGAATTTATTCCAAGTTGCGAGCAATTAACGCAATTAAGTTTTCCCACATTTACCCAGATCTCGCCTTGAAGATTCTTAGCTACAACACAACACTGATTAATGAATGGGTCTGAAGACAAATGATGTTTTACTGAGATACTTGCTCATATTCTGCTTCATCTGTAAACATTTATGGGCTATGTCTGGACCAGTTAAACTCTTACAGACAACCTTCAGGGACCAAGAAAAGTAATATTATAATGAAGGACAACTAGACGACAGTTCCCTTTAGGTCAGAATGATTACAAAATCAGCAGTGCTTGGTCATTAAATAAAGGTTCACTCTGCTGAACACAATGAAAACATTCCGGCTTGGTTCAGATATACAACACATAATCATGAGTTTGGCATTTAAGTGAATGAGCCTAGGAAGAGCCTTGCGCTCACAAGCCCCCTCCTCTACAGTTTACAGCAGATCATAGGTTGCCATTACATCCGAACCAAACTGGAGATAATGAAACCTCCTGTAGCATCCTGCCCATATAGAAGCCAGCATCCCTCAGGAAGCAGGACAAAAAGTGTGAGAATGCAGAGTTGCCTCAAGCCTATACATCCTTTACAGTTGGCTATAGCTGGGGTAGACTCACAGTCCTTCCTACCACGACCCACAAAGAGGTGTGCCTAGGAGGTTGCAGCCCTGACCTGTACGTCCCAGGCTAGCCCAATCTTTGAAGCTATGTAGGGTCAGCCCTGGTTAGTAGATGGATGGGAGTCAACCAAGGAAGTTCAGAGTTGCAATGCAGAGGCAGGCAACGGCAGACCACCTCCATTTGTCTCTTGCCTTGAAAATCCTATGGAGTCACCCTATGTCAGCTGTGACTTGACGGGACTTTCCAACACCAAAAGGAGATTGCGACCTGTCATCCTACTTTAGCCTTGGCTTCCTTTCTCACTTTACAGGCTATAGTTGTTTAATACACAACAAAAAGAACACTGGCATGGCATGGAGTGCTACACGTTTGGAACTGTGCTGTGACGAAGAAAATGAATTAAACCCAGTTATACTAACACAGAAAAGGCTGCTTTCACCAGAGAAACAAGCCACCGTTAACAAAACAGATCTGTGGGATCCAACCCCAGATGTCTAGCGAGACTAGCCTGCAGCAAAGCAAACACTCCAAAAAGTCACTGTGAACATTGGCACCAAAGATGGGTCACAATGCTACACAATACTTACAACGATAGAGTTATAATTCAAATTGAACCCAAGCGGCTGATCTTAATCTTTGCAACATTTCCAGAAGGCCTCTTTCAAGGAGATAGTGTACCCAGCCAATACAGCACAGCTGATCAACTTCAGTGCACACCTCTGTGCATGGGAGATCCCGTCCCTTTGCCATTTCATACCTTTATTTGCTTCACAGCCTGCCTTTCTTGCTGAGACTCAAGGCAGATTACAAAATTAAGCAATGCAACCGGAACAGTATAAAACATACAATAAACAATGTACTTGGACTAGGATGACAAAACTTTAAAGCAATGTTTAAAAAACAGTATAAGACATGGCATACCATAAACAATGGAGAAAATGGAATTATAAAAGTAGAAGACAGTGCAGTAAAAGCACGATAATACATACAACAAACCCAGGCCTTGAGAAATTTGCATCAGCTTTAGGAGCCAGACATTTTTCAGCCTTCGGGGGTTTGATATTTTAATGGCCACACTTTCTAATCATTGCTATCAAAACTTCTAATCTTATACTCTTCAGCTGCTTGTGATTTTTTTTTAAAAAAGCAATAACCAAAGCATTGTGGGGTACCAATAAATATGAGGTAACCCTGGTTGCCATCACAGTAAAAAGCTAACCTCTATCCCTCACCAAAATAAGCATTGTACTTCTACTGAGAATTCCCCAAGAAGCACCAACAATAAATGACTGATGAAAACACTAGGCTTCAGTGTTCCCTCTAAGCTGAATTAGTGTGAGCTAGCTTACAGTTTTTAGCCTCTGGCTCACACATTTTCATCTTAGCCCAGGAAGGATGACTCCAGAGCAAACTAATTTATGCAGTAGCCAAATCACTCACTCACAACTTTAATGCCAGTAGCTCACAAAGTAGAATTTTTGCTCACAAGACTCCACAGCTTAGAGGGAGCATTGCTAGGCATCTGAATGAAATTGTTAGGCCTCATGGTATTCTGGAGCCTGGGATTTGTTGAACCCTGCAGTATGCGGTGGAACCAACTACTATCCCGCTTCCTTGATTAAAAATGCCCTCCTGAACCATTCCATTATGCTACAACTCAACTCCCTTTATAAAAAATACCCTTATACAATCTGTGGAAAGACAGAAGGAAGCCTTCCTGACCTCCTCAGGCAGGCGATTTCACAAGGTGGGAGCCACAACAGAGAATATACATGTCTGAGAAACTGTCAATAGTACCCATTTGCAGGGTGGCACCTTCAGAGGCCTTTGTTCAGATTAGCAGAGCTGTTGCAACGGAGCATTGCAGGAGAGATGGTCTTGCAGATATGTAGGCTAAAGGCTATGAGGGGTTTCCTAGGTGATAACCAATACCTTGAACTGAACCCAGTAATTGATTGGTAATTGAGTGACAGGATAGGTGCAATACGCATACTCTGCCTAGATCCTTACAGTAACTGAGCTTCAGAGTTTAACTTCAAGGGCAGACCCATGTAGAGTGCACTACAGTAGTCTAGCCTTGAGGTCATCATGGCATGGACCTGTGTAGCCAACCGCCACTGATATCAAGGTAGAGAGCTATCTTCTGGGCTAAATGAAGATGGAACAAAAACATATTTTGCACCTGCATTTATTTACTTCTCTAGCAGTAATGATGACTTTTGCAGTAATGATGACCCCAGGCTTTTAACCAACTCAGCAAAGGGGCAGCAGAACCCAAGCAAAGGTGGGAAGCACATTTCAAGACCTCAGCCTTCCCAGCCAGCATTACCTTCAGGCTGTCAGGATTCAGTTTCAATTTGTTCACCCTTAGCCATTTAGCCACATCAGTCCGTTAACGGCTCAGGCCAACAGGACAAGTCTCACACTGATGATGTAAGCAACAGGTTATCTGTCCCTCAACTAGATATTGGTGTAGCAATTTTTCTATACATCCGTATCAATGAGTCTCCAAAGCCATTTCTAATCAGCAATAGTGGGTAAGATCCAGACCATACTGGGAAGCTTTCTGCTGATGCATACTTCAAGCTTCCCTCTTCCAGTACTTCCATCCTCCTGTACACACTACACTACACACACACTAACTCAAACTCCCATACCCCATACCACACCCCATGCCTTCTCATTTTACAGTCATTTTTAGATTATGCATAGATAAGCAGAAAGGTGCCTAAAGTCATAATCAAAGGAAATGTCACATTGCTCCAGACCCAAAATTCTCCGGGAAGAAGTGTTTCCACCAAATGAGGGGCTATGCATTAAGTTGAAGATGGCATACAACCATCCATCTGACTTACAGAGGAAGGAGATGGAAGAAGAAGCCACCCTGCAAGGGAAGAAGGGAAAAAAAAGTCTCCTTCCCTTCATGCAGCAGCTTCCCCCATCCTCTCAAAAGAGCCTCCCCCAGGCAAAAGGATGTAGAATTTGCAGACAGTTTTGAGCCATGGGGGAAAACATGGGTGGGGGGAGTGGTGCAAGAAAAAAGTCAACTTTATTGTAAGAATGCCAAATACATTATACACAACTTAGTAAGGATGTCACTCTGCTTGATTATATCTATGAAAACTACCGGTATAAATACAAGCCTACTATCATTCAAACAACAGTTACGAAAGACTCAGATGAAATGGAGCAGCAAGCTGCCACACCCTAAAAAAATTAAAAATAGGAACCATTAACACTGAACAAAAGGAAGTTTTTATTATCTAGGTTTAGAACAGACTCTACTACTCCATACAGCCAAGCACTACCCAAAAACAATATAGAAACACGCAACATCTGTGGACTAGAGGCCGAAGCAAGATCTCAGTGAGAAGTACAGGCAACCCTGCCTCTTTCAGACTGCTTTCAACTGTGGGGGGGGGGGTAATTAATGTTTGCCTCCAGCCTTAACAGATCACAATTCTAAGTTAGCCTTTACAAGTGAAACTTTCCGGTGGTGTTTAATCAATACACACAGTATCACAAACTGATGGCAAAACTACCCACATGAACCACTTATAATGCGAAACTAATACCACAATGTTAGTGGGCTGCACTATAAATAATGTATCATTCAAAACATTATCACCCCAAATTTCTCTCTGAACCCGTTTTTGGAAAACGTATAGTTTCAGATACCAAAATTCCTATTTTTTCCCCTCATCTCTGTGGACCGCAGAAAACCAAAGAACTGCACAGACTGAAACAAGCTTCTGTATGCTTTCATGAATAAATACACTTCTTGATTTGGGGTGTATATTTCCAGGGGCCCTTTAGAGAAGCACCCCAAAAAGCAGGAGAGGCTGCCACTCAGAAGCAAAGTATTGCCTTCTCCCCACTCTCCCATGAAGGATGGAGGTGGTATTGGATCCCTGAACATTCAATACATTTTCTCAGATGAGCAAAATAATTTAAGCTTCCATATCTTTAATGTGAAATTTAAAAACCAGAAGTTCTTTGGCAAACCAAGGGCTGGTTTTGAAAGGGCTTCTGTTATTTCACTGTGAGTGATGTTGCAACATCTGTCTGTGCTGTTCCCAGGATCCCTGATCGTTTGGGTTGCAAAGCCTTTGACCACTGTGTTCATGGGCCCTCCAGACAATGCAGAAGAACATTTTCTTTTTAATCTTTTGAGTCCTGCTTCTTGAAATTCTGTGAACTTCAACGGAGGAATATTGGAAAAACCCTGCTGTGTCAAAGACGGAACAAACCACAGTGCATTTATTTTTTATTAAAATAAATTTATTATTTTATTAAAATGCTAGAAAACTTCCAGAGAACGGAACATATTTCCAAAAACAAGAGAACACTGAGCTTTATTTTAGCAGCTCCCATGCCAGGTCATTTTGTACCTTGCAAAGTTTAAGTCAACAGTATTCGATCCTCACAGACCTGGGATCCACTCAGGTCAGCAGCATGGGACCCACTGAGCTGCAAGGAGGTGACAGGAAGAGGAGCCTGAAGAACAATATCCTGGTGGGAAACTCCAAATTCACATGGAGCACTGGTGAACCAATGGGGCAGGAGCAGCTGGGCCAGATTATGCTTGGGGGGAGAAGAGAGATGGGGGTCTCTGAACCTGCCTAGACTGAAAATGAACCCTCTCTACACCCTCTCCTCTTTCACCTCATCATCCTGTGTATTAACATCTTAAGCAACAGTAAAGGTAGGCAAAAGACATTTTGCCCTTTCTATTTGTGCATGAATGCTGCTGACAGCAGACAGATCCAAAAGCAGGGGGTGCGGGGGGGGGGAGAAACCTCTGGGTATTGAGAGTTACAATTATTGCTGAAAGACTTACACCTCAGTCTTGGAAATCAGCTATTTCACCTAGTATAGAAAAGTGGCTGGAAGATCTTTTGGACCTT
This sequence comes from Gekko gecko, assembly GCA_029375565.1. NCBI lineage: Eukaryota > Metazoa > Chordata > Lepidosauria > Squamata > Gekkonidae > Gekko > Gekko gecko. Next base: position 300,005,520 of record JAPDNY010000001.1, on the reverse strand, counting down.
GCTGCAAAAGAAAAAGCAACATCTGCCCATCAAGCCACAGGAGACAAATTCCAGAGTATACGGAGACCTTTCTGAAAACTTTCACATTATTAAAGCAGCAGAAAACTACCACTATTACGACATTTCTCTTTTCTATAGGTTTTCTTAATCTAATGTTTTAAGAAATTTAAGAAATAAAAGCCTTGATTTTTGAAAAAGCAGGAGAAAAGGACAGCTCATTAGGAGTTTGCAACTCCCTTGAGGATTCCAACCCAGGAGTTGGACCGCTGCTTGAAGTGACTCTGGATTTGCTGACATTAACTTGGGAGAGGGACAGAACATTCCAATATTTCCTTTCCTGAATGTCACAAGGCTGTTTTGCTTCAGTACTAAAAGCACTCAGACAAATAACAACCATTTATGCCACAACAGTGATACTGAAAGAGATACCGCTGCCATAATTTTAGGAGCGTAAATTTCAAGAACGGGGGAGGAGGTCTTTTGAAGAAGAAAAAAAGTACCCTACTATTCTCTAAATGTTTGCAGTATGCAAGGAAGGATGTCACGGCCTTTTCAAATCCAGCTTTCCTGCTGTTAAAGTGATGTAAGTGCTGAATAATGTTAATTACAGGCCTGCTATTGTAAGGCTAGGAGTGATGTGAAAATACCTTACCCTGCAAGTTTCACTCACAAACTTGAAAGTCCCTACACACAGCAAAACCCTTCCCAGCAGTCATGAGGAAAAGGTCTCCTGAGAGTTACAATTACCGCCTCATTAAAGCAACACACACACCCTGCCAAAGCAGAAGTAACAATTTTAGCCATCTAAATTCCATTTAGTCCTCTAACAAATACTAATGTCTGAACAACTCTCCAATGCACGGAAGAATGCAGCAACTCCAGGCCTGTAGTATTTACTGAGCAGTATTTTCTTACATAGAAAAGGGGGCTAATATATGAGGTTTCCAATCCAAGCTACAATCCAAGTTTAAGCTGTCTGCATATCATACGCCACCCCCTCCCATCAGTAAAATTAGTCTGCAGTCTCCATTTTTCTCAACTACAAGATCCTTTTAAAATACACAACTACAAAGACTAGAACACACTGAAAAGCTTTAATAAACTATTTTCAAGAAGGAAATCACTTGCATTGCACCCTTCCTTCAAGAAGCTCAAAGCAGCCTGCCTGAGGCTCACTTTGTTTTGTCCAGAGGCTGAAAAGGAATCTCCATCCCCAAATTTCAATCCACATTTACCAGCCTACACCATAGCAAGTACACTGTAATGGCTCAGTCCGGTACTAATACAAGAGGAAAGCCAGCGTGGTGCAGAGGTCAGAGTGCTGGACTTTTCTGGGAGACCCGGGTTTGAATCCTTATTTTGCCATGGAAGCTTGCTGGGTGACCTTGGGGACGTCACACACTCCCTGCCTAACCCACCTCACCGGGTTGTTGTGAGGATAAAACAGAGGAGAAACGTTGCAAACCCACTTTGGGTCTCCATTTGGTAGAACAGAGGTATAAATAAAACAAATACAGGCTGCAGCATTAAAACTCATCTTATTCCTTAATGGATTTGTTCAGATTTTTAAATCAGCTACTTTATAGTTAACTTTAGCATCCTAACTTTTTACATTCCCTGCTTCCTGAATTTATACTGGAACACAAGAGCCCAGACAACACAAAAGCCATTTTATACATAAAAGCATCCAGCTGTGGGAAGGCTCTCTGCCTTGACAACATTATCTTGCAAGTACAAATCACAGCAGGTCAGTTTTGCTTAGCATCAGAAGCTTCCTTACCACTTCCTCTGCAGTATAGTTATCCAGACTGTCAGCCAGGACATTCTGAACACACGAAGCTGCCTCATAGTCAGTGAGACCTCTTGGTCCATCAAGGTCAGTATTGTCCACTCAGAATGGCAGCAGTTGTCCAGGATCTCAGGCAGAGATCTTTCACACCACCTGCTGCCTGGTCCCTTAAACTTGATGTGCCGGGGATTGAATCTGGGACCTTCTGCACACAAAGCAGATGCTCGACCACTGAGCCACAGCCACTTCCCTAAAATTTAAAGTTGGAGATGCCCCCCCCCACCAGAAAACAAAATGTGAGTGTAGCCATTCAAAAAATGAACCAACTTGGGTTATTTTATTTCTGCCATGTGCTATAAAAGGCATGGTTCTTTGTACGTTAAGATAGATTGAATGTCCTGCCTCAGTTGTCACTATAGAACAACAATACCTGATCAAAAGAATGTCATATTTTCCCACTGGCGGTAACTTTCTGGATTTAAACTTCTCCACGCAGGGAGTTAAAACAATACAAAACTGTAGCATCGTCTACACAACCCTGTCCTTTTTCATGCTACCAACTAAAATGAACACAACACAGTTAAGAACTGAAACAGAGGCTGACCTAGTTTTGTCATGCAATGGCAAATATAGGTCAGTAGAACACCAAACAACCCGATGTTCTACCTTAACACTCACCACCACCTCTCACATATTCTGAAACCGAGGATAAGAGAAACTCCCTTCTCTGGATTAAGAGCTTTAACTTTCAAGGCACAGCAGTTTGCTATTTTAAAGTTTACTGTTTAAGGCACTTGCTGAGCACTAAAGTGCAAAAATATGTTGAACACACACAAGCGCCTGCATGGTTCCTATTTAGAGGACCTACAGTTTGAACTTGCAAGAGGGTAGAAGGGAAAATGGATACATATTGATTAGAATAGGCAGGGTGTGTGGGCTTACTGGAAGAAAAGAAGAATGAAACCGTGGTGGCCTAAGAAAAGGCCTTATGGGAACAAAATTCTAAGAAAGCACATATACACTTTAAAATGCTTCCATTCTCACACAGCGTATTTATTCACTACTTTTCTTCAAAAATGGCTTATGGCAGCAAAAAAACACACACACACACCTAACACAACAGAAGTCATACAATGTCATTAAAACAAAATGGGACCAACTGTATATAGAGACTTTTCCTCTGCTTCGTGAATGTGCATAACCATTACTCACATGTTCGGCGTTCCTGCTTTTATATGTCACCCTCGCCCCTCCCAGCCAGTGCAGGGTAGGAGACACTCCCGAAATGCCTAGCCAAAACTGCCACGTGACTGCACCCTGATGAAACCCCAGGGGAATCTTTCTACCGTGCCCCAACAACACTTCCTGCACTGCTCCCATTGCTGCTCTCTAGTGAAACCGACAAGATGAGAGGGCAGAACTGGTGCTGGTTTCTCTGCCAAATACTACTGAGCGCATCACTGCTGATGCACACTGGTGCCCTTCTGAAAGCAAAAGCTCTCCCCCTCCCTGGATTAGCAGCAAGGGCAGGGAAAGGAGGTGGATAGTGCAGTTCTGGCATCAACGAAACTGACAATATGACCTTTATTAGTTTCACCAGAGAAAGCAGAGGAAACTGGCAATGGTGAAACTGACAAGGCTTTCCAACTACACTAACCCCTATGGCACAGAGAGGTTAAGAATATGAAAAGGCATTTGCAAACATGTAGGTGTGGGGGGGGGATGGTGGATGGAAGGACTCAAGCTGTGCTGAAGGTTAAAATGCAACTGTAAATCCTTCTCTCTCTGCATGCCATCAATCCATTTAAAACCCCAATACAAGCACTATATATAAACTGCATTTCTGTCTAGTGCACATGCAGGAGAGGGGCTGAAAAGCACTTTAAGCAGTACATGTGGAATCTAAGAAGAATTTAAACCCAGTGAGAATACTGGCTTAATGGAGAGAAAGCTGAGGTCGAATACAAGCACCGAGAGCCAAAAACAGATAAGTTCTACATGAAGTTAGCAATGTGAAAAATGGACCAAGATTTTGGAGGCAAATGAGTATATATAATCCATAGCACAAAGAACTTAAAACATGGCAAATAGTTGCTTGCCAATGATAGATAGCATTCAAATTGTATCACATGAACAACCCCACCATGACCCTAGTACACAAGACTGCCTAAAGAATTTTTGACTGAACTAGAGACAAAACTATAGAAAGTTATAGGTTAAACCTCAACTTAAGGGATACCAAACAAAAGTTTGGCACTTTCTTGCTGTACCACAGCTACCAGCCTCCAAGTAAAATCTATACTCTGGCCCTGCAAATGTACTACCTTCCTGCTGCAAACAGCAAACACCCTTGAGTTATGCAACACAGCAACAAACTGGCCCTCTTATTAGACACTTAAATTGGTCACCACAGAACTATCCAACACGTGACAAGTCGAGATCACTGATCCCTCAAGCCTAGGCCTGGCAATGGCTTTTCCCAAACCCAGCAGAATTCCCAGTGAGAATTCTCTCACCTCTGCTCCCTAAACTTCTTACACTGAGGATACGAGGGATAAAACTATAGTCACATTCTGGTTCCCAGCATGGGGCAATGTGGCATTGTGGGGGGTGGTTGAGAGCTGCACTTAAGTGGCCACAGGTGGCAGTGGCACAACATATCAATCTGGCTCACCCTTTGCCATCCCCTATTTAAACCCAGACTCGACTGTGCGACTGAACAAGAACATTAAACCCAGACAGCAGCAAAAGCAGCACAGAAGCAGCCATATTCATGCAGTGCCACAGAGGACAGTAATATAGCAATTACCTGCCCTGGCTGGCTCAATCTTGCCAAGAGAAAATAAGAACTCCTTTGGCCAAAATATCGAACACTTCCCTGGTCATCTTCTACAGTAGTTTAAGTAGTAGAAAAAGCTGAAAAAGCTCTGTGGGGGTGGGGGGGGAGATCTTCTTTGGTGAAGGAGAATCTAGCAAATTACAGGCCGGTGGTCTCAAGTCTCCTTTCTGTGGGCAAGGTGACCCGGCAAATGGTGGCAGAGCCACTCCAGGTGTACCTGAATGATGCTTCTTCCCCCTTGGCCTCTTTTCTTTGTCCCACCTGATTACAGGACAGAGACAGCTTTAGCTACACTGATGAGTGATTTATGGCCTCACACTGACAGGGGAAATCAATCCCTTTTCATTTTGACCACTTTGATACAATCATGCCACATTCCGTTGAACCACCTAGAGTGTAAGGAACAGCTTCTGTTGGTTTCAGTCTTTTCTACTGAAAAAGAGGGCTGAGCGTTTCCATTGGAAAGGGTAGTTTGGCACTGAAGGAACTGAAAAAGTCAACGAGGAGAACACTTTCTTCCCCACTGTCTCCGTCATTTCATAGTCTTGTAAAATGGCCCTACAGTGTGTAACTTGGCTTGGGCCTTCCACCAATGACAGACCAGCTATCTTTCAAACTGCTCCTATTTGATCTTAAGTAATTTAGGGAGGCGTGAACTTGCTTTTGACACTTTGTTTGAGAGACCTGGCTGTAGAGCACTGGTTTTAATTTGTTGCCTATTAGGTAATTAATATGTAAGAAGACTCATACATTATTTCATTGCATATTTATGGAACAAGAGGCTCATTCCATCTGCTCTAGATGAGATACCATAAGCTATAATTTTTCAAAAAAAATTGGAAGATGAGACGCAAACTAGGAATCCAGAAGAAAAGCAAATTAGACCCTAAAATAGGATAGTGGGAGGCAAAACTTAAGGTGGGGATGGAGACATGAAGGCCTGGAAAGCAACCAGTTTTCTACATAGTAAAAAGGAAGGGAGAAAGATAAAGAGACTCCGCCTACAAGACTACATGAGAGAGGAGTCACAGGTTTCTGGTGGCTCTCTCATGGTTCCCCCACCCTGACCAAGGAAAACAGCTCCTTATCACTGTCTGGGTGACAACACATTACCACTGGCCAGCATTTAACCTGACCCAGTTCCAAGCCAGTTTGATCCCAATGTCCACTGAGTTCCACCCTATAGAATATGATTGGTTTTTCCTGTAGATTTTTTCTGGCTCAAGTGGTATCTCTCATCTTTTTTTATTGTTGACTGGCCCAGGAGAATACAGAGCACATATTCACAGTCTACATTGTTTCATTTTTTTTCAAATGTATGTTTGCTAAACCATTGCATAGCCTTCTCTCTCCCTCTCAATCAAATGACATCTCTCTTGCCTTTCCATCGGCAATTTGCCCAAAGAATTACTGTTATTCCCAGGTTACCATGCATTTTGTAATACAAATGTCACATCAGCTCACAGACATGAGTGACGATGAAAGCTAAAGGCTTACTTTCAAAACAAATGGAATGAGAAAGAGGGAATTTGTTTCTACGAACACAATCTCACTTTGCTAATCAACTCAAACATCTGTGAACTAGAAGGTGGTAAGTAAAACAGGCTTAGCAACAGACTCCAGCTCATTGTCATAGCCACATATATTTTAAAGACAGACTGGAGTATTTACAGATACTGATCAAGGGTAGATTCTACTGATGGAAAGATTTATATGGAACTAGACTGGTATACAACATAGCATGAGGAATAAAAATATCAACCTGAAGGTGTTTCCATGACATCGTCAAACGGGGGCTAATTTCCCCAGGGTGGTCAAGGAAGCCATACACAAGTCAAACTCAGGGCCTCAATGATTTGTTTGTGGGTGTGAGTAAAAACAGTTACTTAGTAGTGGAAGAAATAATTCTGCTAGTCAACTCTGAAACTGATCAGCTCAGAATATCATCTACACTTGTTCAATTCAGACACCACACCAAGCTATAGGAAGATAAAACTATGGCTCAGCATGATGTCTGAATTGACAAACCATGATTGGTGAATCGTTTGCAAACCTGGCTTGCAGGAACTATGGTTTGCTGGGATGTACAAACTGGTAAACCAGTTATATGTTGTCACCACATGTCCGGAGGCATTTATACCACAGAACTATGAACCATGAGCAAATGGAAAATGAAAGCAGTCAAGCAGTTCTAAATCATATTTTCAATGTCTGAAGGCTCAACCATGGGGCTCCTACATTACAGTAATTGCAAACTATAGTTTGGTCAGTTTGATGCTTGAACTGAGTCACTACTATTAAAAAGAAGAAGAAAGACTTACATCCAGAGACTGAAAATCACTTCTAAAATCTGGGTCCAAGAAGTCTGAATCCACGGGCAGGCCAAATATACACAAAGCAAATCTGCTCACGGGAAACCTTATTTAACAAACTGTCTTTCAAATCAGATGGTGTCAAGTCTGGGAGAATCTTATTCTGATCCAAGTCTACATTCAAAGTTCTATCCCTTTGAAATCAAAATTCAGACCAGGTCTTCTTTTGTCAAAAGCCCTGCGTTGAAGTCTGCTATACTTCAAACTTCATTACATCAGCCGTGTTTCCTAAGCGAGTTCAACAGGACATGACCAATTTGAAAGTGCTGAAAAAATGTCCAATACCATTGATTATCTGAATTGTATACCGTATTTCTTGTGAAGTGATAGTTAATCTCTTGCATATTCTGAAAGCTACTGCTGAGGATATGGCTAATGTGTAGCTCCTAGGTAATGCATTACTCTACAAAATGATGAATATTGTGATGGAATCTGACCTCTTTTTTCACTATATCGTAATTTTGTACAACTCTAATTTTCTAATGTTTTATGGGCTGGATCCAGACTAGACATTTCTGCAAGCACAATAATTTCTGCTCACATTTCTCCCCCACCAGTCTGAACTGCCCCCAAAATCCTGTTCTTGGAGAACTGTGTACTTCCTGGACATTTTCATGGGATTTGGGGAGTGGGAGAGGAGGGAAAATCATGCTCTGTAAGCAAAAATCCTTGTGCCCATTAAATGTTAATCTGGTTCTATCCCTTTGTTTGCTGAAGTGAAACAAAACAAAACAAAACAAAAACCCTTCCATGCATACAGCAAACAATACCATTGGTATATGTTTAACATTAGCTGAAAGGATTGAGACCAAGAATACAACACACATTTCTGATTCTTAAGTTACTGAGATACACATTTCCCCATTTACATACTTTTCAGCACAGCTATAAATTGTTAGCACAAGGAACTATTTAGATTTTAAGGGGGAGAAAGGGTAATGATATGTATAAAATACATGGCACATACAGTGAAAGTCTGACAAAAAGTCCAAGCTGAAATTCTGGAAGTTCTTCACGGAAAGGCAATTTCTGAGTTGGAGAGCAACACATTCACTCTTACTATGTAACACAAATTACACACTTGCGCTCAATCATAATTGTTATAAAAATATCCACCTTCCAATCTTTGATTCCGGGGTATGATTTTCTAAATGGAAGATGGCCATTTCTCTAACAATTACAACATGATCATGTGTTGTTTACACTGAGCTCTTGTTTTGTAATACTACAATAAAGGAGCATAACAAAAAACAAGGAGTACTACGGCAGTATCATTTTATTATAGCTATGCCCGGTTGCTCTAAAATTGCCATAAAGCTTATTTCAGTAGAGTAAGGTGAATCTGAAGCAGAAACTTTGTGAAAGGAAATACAGTGTATTGCTAAATGACATCAAAAATAATTAGAACAATCGCCAAATTATTAGTGCTAAACGTCATAATGAAGAAATTTCCTTTCTGCCAACATACAGGAATGTCATGTAACATGCTCTCTTTCAGGCCACAAGACATCAGTGCCAGGCAAGACTATACAAGACTGGAGATGTCTACTAAGTCACAAGGGAGGGAACCTGTATGCGTTTCTCTTTTTAAAAAAATAGAAGTCAGTCCAAATAGTATGTCAAACACCATGGGGACCAAATAAAATACAGAGCCAGAAGAAACATTATGATCATTAACACTTTACTTTGTTATTCTTTTAACAACATGTTATGTTGGCAACTGACTTCTTCCTATTGTGTAACAAAGGAAAAGTATAGGTGCTTGGTAACCCGCCTTTACTTCTAAAAAGCCTCATACAGCAGGACCCTTGGCCAAATCTAGCATGTCCTACTCATTTTGCTGCCAACAATCAATTACAGCTTTATATTATGGGGCACATTCCACAATTCTCTACAAATACCGAAGGTTCTTTTAGGGGACTGGTGGAAGCAATTAGTAGAGGGATTTAGAGGGCAATGAAGAATGAGAAGCCCTACCCATTTGTGGGGGGGAGGGAAGAGTGAAACCATGAGTCCCAAAGCAGAAAAAAACTTTACCCACAGTTCTTCGGCTACAGCCCCACAGATTGAACCAGCAGTGGTCTCATGCAGCTCACACTTCCTCAACAGACAGCACATGGAGCAATTTACAGATTACATAGCATGCGGTCTAAGTAATTTCGCTACCTGTAATGCTTCCCCATGCAATGGCCAGACCCATTCATTGCATGCTGTGGTGTGCGTAAAAGTGAACAGAATTAAACAAAAGTAATGAAAATATACCTGGCCTGGCCACAGAAGACATTTTCAAATGGCCCAGTGCCCACAAAAAGTTATCAACCACTAAGCATAGCTATTCAGAATATATTGAGAACTGCCCTTTGTTCCATTCATAACATGAATTATATATTGGTAAATTTATGCATAAGAACCTTGGGGTGCACAAATTAACATCGCTACATAGTGTTTACACACTTAAGGATTTACATGGAGCACTTTGGAATATGGAGAAAGAATAATGCCAGTCTATAGTTCTTTTCCAAGCAATAGAATAGATTCTAAAGTCTTCGTACCAAGAATACAGAGCTCACTATGTTTAGTTCTGCTAGTTTGCCAAATCTGGCCCCCTAGAAGTTAAAAAAGAATTGCCACCACACACTGCCTACACAAAACTTAATTTACAATTGTCAGAAAACTCAGAGCTCAAAATCTTGTTACTTTACACCATGTTCTCACCATTCTCAATTAAAGTTATTTCGTGTTAAAAGAAACTCAAGTCAATAGGGTTCAATGCTACCTCGTTGTAATAATTTAGCACAGGCAAGAACAACTTTCCTTTCCCCTCTAAGCATTATGTTCTTGGGCCCATGAAGGAAAGGGGTGGGAGATGCTAAGAATTCACATTGTTAACAATGGGGGGGGGGGGAGAAATCAAAGTGATTTAGAAACTTATTAAAAAATCAAAACGAAAACAGGCAACATGCAACTGGTACATGCGCAAAAACTTCAGAAAACAGGTAAAGCAGAACGCTTACCACTTCCTAAAAGGAATGTGTCATATAAAGCCCTCTTAAGGAGGACTCCTACAAAAACTAGAGAGGGTCAATACAGAGAAAACATTCAGGAGACTTTTACAGTTTAAATTGAACCCAGAGAGATTTTTTTAAAACAATGACCACAGAATACGTATAACACATTTACAACAAGAAAGAAGAAAGGCACCTGGAGACATCTGACACTGGGCATGCTCTGCAGGCATCTCAGTGCGCACATGCTCTCTACCAGGTTGGAGCAGCCTAGCCACAAAGACCTTGGCACAGAACACTGCAGGATGACAAAAAGGAAGGAAGAGAAGAAGCAGTTAGAGGCCACAAGTTACTGAACGTAGGTAACTTATTAGTATGTTAAAAGTGGATATGTACTTAGCAACTGGTGGAAAGCAACCAACAACATCTAACCCCACTCTTCACTGCTCAGCAAGATCATCAATCAAGGGCACAATCCTCAAAGTGCTGCTACTGCGTACATGTTTTACCTTTTAAAACTTCATGCTGGGGCTGCCTTTAAAAAAAAGCAAAATGTAGTAGCAGTTCTTGGTGGATTGCTCTCCAGCTTACCTAATGACTTTCATTGGTCTAACCATCTTGGTATTTATGAGCTCAGCAAGGAAAGGAGCCCTTGAGACTGCAGCCCATAATGAAGGCTAATTGGGGCTTGATGTATAAAAACGTCTTCGCCGCCACTACAGTGCCCCACAAAAGTTATGTCTGGTTTCAATATGTAGGGTATGGACTCGAACCTTATATTTCTTACTGCCATTGTAAAATTACACATAACACAGCAGCAAATTGTTTTTATGGCACCTCAGCACAAAGCCAATTAGCTCCTCTGCAGCTGATTCTAGTGATGCATTCCAAGTTTTATATTCTTCCCCAGAAACGAAACCAGGCTGAATATGGCAAGTATTTATGAATAGCCTGTTACATAAAGCTTCTTGCTGTTATGGGCAAAAGGCACACCCTTTAAGCAACCATGCTGGGAGTCGGACACACACGCTTAATTTTGAGGAAATGCTATTAATAGGGGTTAGTCTACAACAGGCATTGAGAACTGAGAGACCCAGAGGGGTTAAAATTTGTAAGGCACAAACTGTAAATGAGAAACAGAGTTTAATGAAATCAAGAGGATATATTTTATCAGCCCTATAAAGTTTACCAGGCTGCATCCCTGTTAATGGGTAGGTTCATGAAAAACACAAGGCATTTGTCAAGTGTTCTACCAACTCTCACCATGCTAAAACAGATGAGTTCAGGATATATTAATTATCCCCCATAAATCAGGCACCAAGGTTTCAAAACGGATCCCTGGATTACAAATTCATCTGACCAACTTAGAAACTCATTTCAAAGTTTATTCAGCAATTTGTTAACAAGCAAGAGATAAACCTCAACTGCAGTTCTGCCCAAACCTCACATTTAGTATTAGCGGCTTACACCTCACTTTAACTGTACCACTGAAACAGAAAAATACATTAAGTTAAAAGGGCCACAATTCAGAATGTTACTAGAAGTGTACCCCAGAACAACTGCACACGCCCAGTGGGACTTTAATCCCCCCCCCCCGGTGGCAAATGCCACCCTTTCAGAGAAGCTGCTTTTGGAACTCCCCTAGTTTCAAAAACAGTTTGCTGCGCTGGAAGGGAGTGAAAGAGGTTACAGTGAGAAACACAGGTCTCATTTCTCTGCAGCACACATCTGACGGCTGAACACAAACTCCTTCTGACAGCTCCTTTTTCAGCAACAACACCCCCCCCCAACAACTGCTATACCAAATTTTAGAACATTTCAAGTTTAAAAGGCAGGCTGAAGATGCAACAAAGTGTTACTGAGGGAAATTTTACAGGACGATTGAATGTTGGGGCTGCTACTTCTGCCCTAAAGCAAAAGTGGAGATCTGGTGCAGGCGGTGAACCCAAGCCTCTGAATCACTTCTTTTTGAAGTGCCCAGGATAATGCTGGAGGGATAAAAAGACAGCTATCGTGTTACTCAGAACGCATGCGTGTGCACATATGTACGCATACTGAGCTGGAAGGTTCTCAGATAGTCATGTGGGCTTCTAAAATGCTGACTCATAGAAATAATTTCCCAGAGACATTTATCAAGCTCACTGAAATGCTTTTGTTCAAAAATTCAATAGCTGGCTGCTTACAGACCAAAGCTGGCTGCTTACAGCACCCGCTTTGCATGTGGAAGGTCCCTGGTTCAATCCAAGGCATCTCCAACTAAAGAATCTGAGCCAGAAGGTAACAGACAAGGGCTTGTGCCTGGCACTGTGAAGAGCCACCCCTGCCAGCATAGACAACACTGGGCTAAAGGGACCGAGAGTCCAAACCACTATGAGCCAGAGTGCTATACAGCCCTAGACTAGTATCTGTGAGACCCAAGTTTGAGTTCACACTCAGTTATGGAAACTTGCTGAGTGGTCTTAGGCCAGTCACACCTCTCAGCCCAACCCACAGCACAGGGTTGTTGTGAGGATAACATACAGAAAAGGAGAATGATCTAAAAGCCACTTTGAATCCCCATAAACTATTGCTATATACATATTTACACTTCCACTTTCCATAAAAGCTTCTAAAATGTCCATAGTATTTTCATACTTAAGGCATCCCTCCCCGAAACTATAATTTTCTCCACTACCAAATATTTACATGGTTAAAAAAGCAAATTCCTGAATTAAATATTCAGCCATATCACTTAACTTAATCATATTGTCATATCGATAGTGGCTGTTTATCAGGGACCTAAACAGCAGGAGGAAGAGGAGGAGGAGGAGGAGGAGGAGGAGACTGGATTTATACCCCACCCTTCACTTAGAGTCTCAGAGCGGCTTACAAACTTCATTCCTTTCCCCTCCGCACAACAGACACTCTGTGAGGTAAGAGAGAAGTCACCTTGGGATCAAAGCCCAGTTCTGAGTTTGCTCTCAAAAATATACTTCCTAAGAAATCCTGTAGCCTAAACATAATCCCCCTAGAGGAGCTCTAGCTTAGTGAGCATTCTTTTGATTTCTTATTTTAAATATGTTTCAAATAATTGATTTTTAAAGAGTTCAAAAGGTTCTCTAGATTGGGGGGGGAACAGGACCATTTTGTTAACCAGATTTTAACCCCCCCCTAATCCAGTTTACAGTGAGCCCCTGGCAAATGGTGAATGCACAATGTCCCAAGGCAATAAAAGCCAAACCAAGGGAAGGGAACACATACATATTCTGCCGTCACGGGTCATCTGACCTGGGAGAAAATTCCTTCCCCAACCAAAAGATGCCAGGCAGCTAGTCCCTGAGTATAAACAGACTGTTCCCACTCACTCTTCGGCAAACAAAGTATTTACTTATTCAAACTGCTCTTGCGACATAGTGCCCTAGATTGTGCACTATATGGCGCTTCACAGTGTCATCATAAGCATCTTCAAAGACCTTCATTACAATGGCTTCATTCCTTTTGGAAAGGAAAAATAGATCTAATCACCATTTGGTGAATCAGAGGTGAACAGCATGAATCAGGAGACTAAAGAAGACTAGCACAAATCAGTAGTTAGAGAAACACACTGAGCTCTGAGACATCAGGTATTATTTCCCCATGAGACTTTTAAGAAATGTGTGAGCCTTCTGGATAGCAACATAAAAGGTCTGGTTATTTGACCCAAGGAATCCACAGTGTAATTCCAAAAGAATTAACGCCAGTTGAAAACCATTTATTTCAACAGGTTTAGACTGAAGTAACTCTGCCCAGGACTGCCCTATAAGTAACCACTGTATCCAAATCAACCAAAGAGTTTAAATTTTCTAACACATTAAACAAAGGATGATTTTATGCCACCCGGTACTTTAATTAGAGGGCTGTTCCCTAAATAATCTCATTCCCTACTCCCTTCTGGGTCTTTATAGATTGCAAATCTTCCCAGACCTGGCTTTGTTTTGAGTGAGGTGGCCAGGAAATGCAGGCAAGCACACAAAGCAATCTCAGAACAAGCTTTACAGACCACTTTAAAATTTAGACTCAGCCCGCTCTTTAAACAGCTAAACTGCCAGATGAAGCTGCCAGAAAACAAGACAGGCCTTTGGTCCCTCTAATCCAGTAGCATCTACTCTGACCGGCAGTGGCTCTTCAAGGTCACAAATTCAGGATGCAGCTCTGCTAGTAGAAACTCACAGGGACTGAACACCCAGAACCTTCCAGAAGCAGAACATGTGTTGTACCACAGACCTAAGGACACCTCACAAAATGAGAGACTGAGACCAAGAAGTTACAAAGCCAGCAAATCGTGCTGCCTCTAAGTACGACCAAGTCAGCCTTTTAAAACTAAATACAGGCCCCGCTTGGGCAGTCTCTCTTAGGTATTCTGGACAAGAGAAAGGCCACATTCAACTGACAGATCTCCTAGCTCTGTCACTTCCTTCATCCTAGAATGAGAGGAGCAGGGAGCAGAACGGATGGGCCCAGGGACCAGCCAATCCCTCCCCTCCACCCCCGGGAAAGAGAGGGAAGGATCATCACTGAACATGAACTTAGACACTGCTTTTAGGGATTTCTGTTACTCAGCTTTGTTTGCTGTATTTATAGGCCACTTTTTAATTTAACAAGGTAACAAGAATGAGGAAAGAAAAACTTGTTCAAAGAGCAGCGTTCCACTCACAGTCCTTTGCATCCAACCCAATGGCTTCTTTAAAGCTGTAAAGGAATAAATTTCACTGAACCCTTAAAAGAACTGGTCTCTCAAATAATGCCCTGACCTGGCTAGCCTGATCCCGTCAGATCTCAGAAGCTAAGCAGTGTTGGCCTTGGCTAGTATTTGGAAGGGTGACCTCCAAGGAATACCAGCGTTGTGATGCAGAGGCAGGCAATGGCAAACCACCTCTGAAATGTCTCTTGACTTAAAAACAAGTCGAGCTCACCACCTAGTGGTGCATAACTCTAGAGAGTTAGAACTTCTGGCTGCCAGACAATCTTAGGCTCTCCTGGCTATTCTACATACAATGCCATCCAATAATTAATTAATTCTCAAATAATGGATGACATTTTAAAGGTTGATGAAACACAGAGATGGCAGTTAACACCTTTGGTACAAGTCATGTTAAAAATATACTGTGAATTGTGATCCATAGTACTGTTATTTATACAGCACTGGTGAACATGGTGCTTTACAAAGCCACATAAGTTAAAAGGTCACCGTTCCACGCCCAGAGTAAATTGCAAACTATGTTTTGACACTGGGAAGGAGGAGAAGTAAATATTAGCGATCATAAACGTCCCCTAAGTTTCTGTGGGTGGGATAAAGACTAAGCCAAAGGACCCATAGAAACGGGGGGGGATATGGTGGCACCCCTTAGGACAGGGGTCCTCAAACTACGGCCCGCGGGCCACATGCGGCCCGCCGAGGACATTTATGCGGCCCGCCGAGTGTTTATGCCCGCCCCCGCCTGGAACCGCCTCCTCCTCGAGGAGTGCAGCAGCAGTGCCCCCATGGCCTCTTTCTTCCTCCAGCAGCCCTGGGCGGCAAGAGCGCCCAGGAGCTGAGGAGGAGGAAGGGGCGAGCAGGCTGGTCGTGGGGGAGGGGGCGAACGCGGTGGCGGGGCGAGCAGGCTGGTCGTGGGGGGGGAGCGAACGCGGCGGCGGGGCGAACAGGCTGGTCATGGGGGGGAGGGGCGAACGCGGCGGCCCTCCAACGGTCTGAGGGACAGTGAACTGGCCCCCTGTTTAAAAAGTTTGAGGACCCCTGCCTTAGGAGTTCTGCAAGGGAAGATCCAGCCATGGGACTGGGGACACAGTAATGGAGAATGAGCAAGTCTAAAAGCAGGAAAACTTGACAACGGTGTGTGCACCTGAGTGAGAAAGTCTCTCTAGAACACTTACTAGTATAGTATTTTGACTAGTAATGGAAAGACTACCACCCACCTAGGCCTCAAGCAGCCCCCGGAAGAAATCACCTTGAGCACAAGACAAAAAAAATTGGTTGGGCTGCTGTCATTACAGTCTTTTAAATTTGTTCTGTAAGTGCAGAAAGGAAAATGGCTTCCCTTGGAACATTTCTGGCGTAGCGGTTTACACAGTAATCCAATGCAGCTAATTTTCCAGTATATTTGTCAAGGTGCTTTAGATAAACGTTAAGTGTCACAGTAGGAAAATGGTTTCTGAAGATTTAAATTTCAGAGGGTGCTTGAGGATTATGCCAGAGTAGAGGCCCCCAACTTTTTTGATCCTGCAGGCACCTTTGGAATTCTGACACAGGATGGGAGTGCAGATACAAAATGGCTGCTGCAGGAGGTGGAGCCAACAACAAAATGGTTTCCAAAAGAACCAGAGCTAATCACAGAATTTCAGGAAGTGAGGTCACATGTAATTTCAATAGCAAATCTTCAAAATTTTAGGTACAGGCTCTGTTTAAAAGAATGCCTTTTAAAATACATATATTATTTTCTTGCACACACACACAGCTTACCCTCAGACAATGAAGATCCTTGAGCTGTGGCGGCAGCTGCTGCTAAAGCAACTTTTAAACATCTGCACAGCCAATTAGAAGCCCTGCAGGTAAAGAGCCCCACTTTACTCCACTTGGCAGATATCAGGAAAGGAGATGGCGGACACCGTGGCATTTACTGGTGCCACACTGGGGACCCCATACCAGAGAATAACTGATTGCATAATATTAAAGTCCCACCAGATAAACCAAGCAATCACTATCTAAAAATGACACCAACAATAACTTATTTAAACATTACTAAGGCATGGTATTAATTTTAAAGGTCGAGACTAGATCTAAATAATATCCAAGAACTCATCAGTTTGAATAGCTGCACCAAGGGCCTCAACCCTGGGCACAGTTTGGCCAACCCCTTAGCAGTGACCCCAGTGACATTTCCCCGAGATGAACCCCTGAAGGCAGCAGGGACATCGGCCAGGGTCCACTTAAGCTCACACAAACGGCTTGTGCTAGTCCAGTGAAATTTCTGGCTCCCCCCCACACACCATTAGTGCAGCTGACACTTCCCCCGTGCCACATCACACAGTGCTTTTGAACTCAACCACTACTACCACCACAACCTCTTGTGTTTCAGGAAAAACTGCCATACAGAATTATGGACTGCTCGTGGAGATGAATAGTGTTGGGATGCTATATCTTTCCAGTTTTCTCTTGTTCTCCACACCAGAGGACCATCTCTGCAACAGATTAAGAGAAATAAGCAGAAAGAAGGTACCGCTCCCTTGGAACTATGGGAGGCTTCACGGGTCTTTGGACTGTGGACAGTGTTCCCTGCAGCAAGCATAACTAAAACGAAGTTAAAGAAATGCATCTGTAGGCATGTAACTCAGGCAAATATGTTGCCCTTTCTGCATGCTGCTCATAGAACATGGGATCAAATAGGTGCTCATCCCTAAAACAGGGCTGGGCACAGACAACCCCTGATATTTCATCTCGGCCCTGGTAGTCTAACAAATTTTTACCTCTTTCTTAAGTGCCACTCTATTTTGTTTTATTCAATTTATGTCCCGCTCTACCCCGCAAGCGGGCTCAGGGTAGCTTACAACATTGATAAGACAATACATAATAATGGCCTCAACTATTCCAGTTAAAAAAATTTTGATGGCAGCATAACAATTACTAACTATTGCACCTGCTTTAATAATGTCAAGGAGGGCACATTCTCTGAAGAGGCCCAAGTCAGCCAACACTGATGCCAAGGTGGTATAGGGAGTACCCTAAGACAGGTAAGGTGAATTGAGCAGACTGATCAAGCTGAGCAGGGAAAGCTAGTGTCACTTTGGACATCTGCTGCCTCAGCCAAAGGCCCAGAGAAACAGCTTGGTTTTGCAGGCCCTGTGGAACTGTAATAAATCCCACAGGACCCTAATCTCAATTGGAAGCATGTTCCACCAGGCAGTGGCCAGGGCTAAAAAGGCCCTGGTTGAGGCAAGGCAAACATCCTTTGGGCCAGGAACTGCTAAATGGTGCCGCTCAGAAGAGCATACCTTTAAAAGTAGTAGACATTTGAGTGTAGTACTACAGTGCATATGTGCCTCACGACCACAAAGGCTTTACTACTGAATGGTGCCAGCTTAATTGGGGAGCCTAATCAAATAAATGGGAGATTATTTCCGCCACGCACTGAGAATACCACTGCCAACATTTTTCTAAATTTACAAAACCATTTAAAATCAACAGGAAAAAAGTGAAGCAATCTACGAACAGCACATTTAACACCGGCAATGCTTTATTTTATGTGGCTACACACATTTCTGGATCAAAGATAAGCCAAGAGGGGTTTGCTGGGGTCTAGAGGGTAGCAAGAGACAATGCACTGGAAGCCAAGCATTGCCTGCAGTACCGAAACAGCTGGCCATATATGATAAGCATGTTCTCTTTTGTGCAACACAGCAAAGGGAGCTTTCTTTTTTGTTATGTTTTCATCTACTGAAATGCCACAGGAGAGCCACGGCACTTAGGCACATTGTTTTTCAACCATGAAGGATAGTTTTGTTCTTCAAAGCACGGCTGGCATTTTATGAATGAGAACATTTAGCATTCGAGGAGAGGAAGACTGCAGTAAATAAAAGCACAGCACAGAACAATCTTAAGTTTCTTTCATTTGTCTCTAAGCCCATCTACACTCAGTGCACAGAGTAGGATAGGATTCACTTCCAGGGTATTTCACTGTTTAGTTATTAGTCATTTTCAATTTTAGACACTATAAAGTTGGATCCCACCAGCTCTCCACCAGAAGAAATAGATCAGTTGTCTTCCTCTTCCCACAGGAGTGTCCTGAGACTTCTGAAAACTAGATGCTGGGGCTGTAGAAATCTCAAAGACACTGAGAATTGAGGGGTGGGGTGGGGCCCTGCAATAAAGTGGGGAATGGTGCATATTCACCCCTCACTTCTCTCTCAGCAGAATGTCAGCATATACATCCCAGAGTATATATTTCTTAGTCTTCTCTTGTACCTATGAATTCATTGATCTGCTCATAGTAAGAAAAAAACAGCACGTTTAAATCTTGTTTATTTGCGTTCCATGCCTATCCTTTGTATGGGCAAATAGCAAATCTATATTCTATTGCAGTCTTGTGCAATTTGATTGATTTACCTTTTGACCTATAGCTTGCTATCGAAAACTAACAAATTCCATGCATCTCAAACCATAACAGAATTGCAAATCACAAACAAGGAACACTAAACACACACCCCCGTCTGTTTTCCAGAGTTCCAAATTAGGTCACAATATAGAACAAGATTCTGCACAGCTTAGAATGGAATACTGGTTCCTTCTACTTGAGAATGGAGGAGGGCAGACACATCCTACTACAATTAGAGGACTCTCGTCCCATCGTCCCTTAAACAGATATTTGAGCACCCAATGTTCTGTCTCCCAACCCCGCCACCCCATTCTACACTCCAAGCTCAACTGCACTACTTTGCCTTACTAGGAGTCTCTGCTGTTAGACTTGTTATCACATTTTGTAATCCATTTACTGATCGACTGAAAATGTTTCCATACTTGTAATCTGCCTTGGGTCCCAGTGAGAAAGACAGACTATCAATGAAAATAATAATCAAAATAATCCCTGCAGACAGAAAACAGGTTGTTCTTCCTATCTCTGATGAGGGATTCCCCCCTTTCCCAGGTTGGAAGACTTCTGCAGTTGTCCAATGACCCTGCTCATGTACCAACAGAATAAACTGGCTCCATTTGATAAATAGGAGAGGAAAAACTGACAGCTTTAAATGTAACTTAGCAATGACAGTAAAGACTTTAGGAACAAAGAACACTGTTCTTTGAATGTCTGTCTCATTCTCAGAGAGAAGGAATGTTAATGGTAAATCCAATGTTGCCTCATCCCTTGGGACAAGGACATCCTGCTACAACTGCGACGTTACCAACCTACGTGACCAATCACAGAGGAAATGTCAGCTGCCAACTACCTGGGAAAAGTCAATGAAACTGTAAGGCCTCCACCCTAATGCTGCATCAGCTATGGTAATAGAGTCCATTTAGTAATCACTAGTATGGAAACTGAGGCCCAGGTCACTGCCTTACAAATGCCCTCCACTGATGGACTAGTGTTAAAAGCTACTGTGGAAGTGGCTTTTCTAGCTGAATTAGCAGTGTTTCTTCCAGAGGCTTGAGACCTTGCAAAACGCATGCACCACTTTCTGAGAATTGCTTTGGAAACCTTTTTGCCCCTAGCCACTTGATGACAGGATATGAAGACAGCATCCAACTTTCTGTACTTAGTCCACCCTGCAGAGATCTAGGGAGTACCAATACCTTTCTCTAGGATGAAATGGTTTGGGGCAAATCTCCAAAGATCTGTCAAGTAGAGAGTTTACCAATGACCTTAGGAAAAACACATAACTCTTGTCCGAAGGATAGACTGCTCACTTAGACACTCTTCCAGCAAAGATGACAACCACCAACAGGAGAAAGTTGAGACACACCTCTCACAAAAGCTCAAAAGGAGGCTCACACAATGCCTGGAGAGCGTGTGATTTCCAATGGGAATCTGTAATCCATGCGGAATAGACAAGTATGTGATAAACAGTAAAATAGATGCCAACACTGCTACTTCTCTAAAGGTAAAGCAGTATTTGAGCAAGACAGGGCATCAAGGCAAAGATGCTTTCTAAGCACAGTCAGCATAAAGGCGTGTTACGGAAGGGCCTAGAATAGGCAAGCCAGCAGCATGGTCTACCTTTTTCAGAGAAACCTGCCACTACTAGTTCTTGCCATTCAGTCTCCAGGCTAATGAAAATCAGCCAAGGTCTCAATGAGATTAGTCCTTGAAATAGCTCATTGTGGACCAGAAGAAGCTCCCATGGAGGTTGTAGCAATAGCTCCAGTAGACTGGAAAACCATGCCTACTGGGCATCGTTCAGTAGCGTGTATCAATTCCATATTCTTCTATTTCAATTTATCATTTTTGGTAAAAGGAGGATTGAAGGGAAGGCACACAGGAATCTTGTCAGGTACTAGAGCTTTCATGCCTTCTGTCCGAGGGCAGAGAGAATGAGGGAAGAATCTGCTACCTTGGCTTTCTCTTAAGATGCAAAGAAGTCTACCTGAGGCTGGCCAAAATATCGTAATAGTACAATTCTGTTCAATATGCTGAGTGACTGTTATCCCAATACAGATAACTCCTGCTGCATCAGTCTACCTGAATGTTCAAAGAGCCATTATGTGTTCCACCTTCAGAGAGGAGAGATATTTCTCTGACCAATTCATAAGAACTGCTGCATCCTTCTGCAGTCTCTTGGACCTAGTGCTCCTCCCCCCCTCCGCCAGTTCACATCAGTTTTTGCTGACAGACATGGAGATGATGAGTCTTGTTCTGCAAGTGCTATAGGCCACAAGAATAGCCTTTGATACTCTGGATGACTTCCATCTGAGTCCACCTCCCCTGGATGTGGCCTAATGGGCTACCAATCTGCAGAGGCTAGCATCTGTTGTGAACCACAGGGGGGTCATCACATGCACAGGTTTAGCTTTGAACAGGTGATACCTTGACAGTTCACTATTTAATATCCTGTTGCATGTGTTGATCCATCTTCAGTCCTATCTCAAGCACAGTAAGCTTCTGATGAGTGAGGTGGGACAGAAAAATGCCCGATGCTGTATCTTTCTGTGGAATATTTTCCACCCCACAATGGTGTATGTAGTCTATCTATAGCTGTCAGGGCTAAATGTGGAATATGAAGCATGGACCAAACCCCAGTGCCTGTGCGCGATCAAAGCTTGTACATAGTTTTTTGGCAACTTTTCTTAACATTATTCAAATCTGAAAAGGATTTTTTCCCCAAATCAGCCATATCACTGCAAGGGCAACAGTTTCCATTTAGCATGAGAGATGGTGCCCAGGGCACTATGGGATGATTGTAATTATGCAGCCCTACACTTGAGCCAGAAACATATCTGCTGTCCTGGATGAACAGATGAGTTTCACTGCTTCAATTAGCTCCTGGGCTCTGTTCAGATAGAGAAAAGGCTTCCTTCAGATAGAATCTGTGATGGTTCCCAGATGGTGAACAACCTGAGACGCAGTAAGATGGCTCTTTGTGCCGTTTATGAGAAAGCCATGCTTGGAGAAGCACTGCATGATGTCATCCAGATCCTTGAGGGCCTTTTGCTTGTTGGAAGTCCTGATTAAGAAGCCATCAAGAAGGCAGATGGCTGCCCTCAATCCTTAGCCATGACATTACAGAGCCTATCAGTTTAGTAAAGGCCTGTGGTTTCTTTTGATCAGAATACAGTCAAAGGTATTCTCACATAGCTTGCCTCTAAGGAAAGGACAGGATGCTGAAATAAGATAGTTCTTTAGCCACAGGTGTCTGCGTAACAACACAGCTGAGGCCAAAGCAGACAGCTTCAGGCATCTGATGTGAAAGCCGCGGCTCTTTCTAATAACTGAAGGTAGTCTGCCAAGCTCTTGCCCAGGCTGGGATATTTCTCCAAAGGTTTCCTAAGCCATGAAACAAATCCTGCAGCCATCAAAGAAGTGACCGCAGAGGCTTTCACAGACAGAGCGACAGCTTCATTTGGATTTTCAGAAGACTGTGTCAATAGCATCTTCGTGTTCTTTGGGAGGGCCACTCCAGGCTCACAGCCAGGACATCAACCATTGGAAATGTGTGGAAATTAGAATCTGCTTAGCATATCCCTCATGAAAGCACAGTGAGGTGGGAGCAACTCGTGCTTCCTTTATTTCTTCAGTAACGATAGCTGGGAAAGGAAACACAGAGCTCAGTTCTTTATTCCCAGAAACAACTTCAGGAGCTTCTTCCTCGTTCTCTTGGGATTTCCATGAATGCTATCCTTTAGGGGTAGAAAGCTGCAGGATTTATACAGCTTTACCTCACAAGGGAGGCCCTCCTCCTGCAGAAACAGGAGTCTGGTCTGTTGTCCCTGCTGAGAGAAAGACCATCCTCTGAAATCTCTTCTTCCTATCAGAATCAAGTCTCGGAATTGGATAATGGAATCCCCCCTCCCTCCCACAGTGTATAAATTCAGAGACATTCAGCATCTACTTGGAGGCATAAAGGAGGCTTTACAGGAAGTGGTGATAGGCCTAGACAAAAGTCATGGCTAACACCCTTGGTCCTCAGGCAGCTGAGAGTCTTTCTGAATTGCCTGCTGTTTCAATGGGGAATGTCCCGGAGAGGCACTGTTCTGGCTGGCTCACTTTGCCTCTTTGTAGAGGCTTACTGGGCCCTCTTGCTGTTTTTAATTCATTTTCTGGGAAACAAAATGTTCTAGCCAGGCTTGGAAACCCAAGGTGGGGGGGGGGAAGATTTAAAAAACTCTCTTTTTACCCAACAAAGAGTAATAAATGGGAGCCACTGTTGCCCACTTTGGGCATGGCTCCTTTAGCCTGCTCAGAAAGTATGCTAGAGCATGCTGGAGATATGGCGCCAAAATCAATCTCGGGTTCCTCCTTGGCTGTGTGTATAGTTGAGCAGTGCCCTCCTGCTTTGTGGCTGACAAACGATGGCTTCCAGCTCCCCTTCTAAAGATGCTGCATCGTCTGAGTCTTCTTCCACTGATCTTGCACTGGATATTGCCAGAGATGATACCGGTGGTGGTGGGGGACGGGACATACGCAAGGGGCAAAGCAGAACAAGGAAAAGAAGCTAACAAAAAAGCAAACAAGACAAAGGATGAACAGAGACCAGGCACGCGTGCAAAGGTGGAGAGGGATTCTCTTGGCACTGGAAACTGCAAGGGCCACCTATGAGAAGACAGGATCAGCGTGTCCTCCTCTCTTCAAGTGAAAATGTGCCACTGAGTCAAGTCAGTTTTCAGCCCACTGATAATGACCGCTCTGTGCAATAGCCAAAAATAATGTTAAAATCCCACAAAACAATAGGCGAGCCTAGGATTGTTTGCAGTCTCCCAGAGAAAAGAAGCTGCCCAATTTCACAAAGTAACTATGCAAATGCTAGAAGACTTCTCAGGGGCCACTGGATTATACCCAGGCTTCGTATCTGATTCGCTCTCCATCATTCCCTGTAGTCCTGTTTTCTTTTTTGTTATGGTGAAAAAAAATCATTTAAAAAAAAATTAAAACTAGCTCTGAAAAGCTTCCACGGAAGCGTGTCTGCATAATGCAAACGCAGTTTACACGGAGGCTTTCGGAAGTGTTTTTAATGAGCAGAAAGAATTGCTCCCATGAGCCTCAGGGTGGCATATATTTTCATTATGTACATGTATTTCACACTACAGCTTCTGGGACCAATATTTCTTGGCTCCCCATACCTATAAAGAGCAAGAAAACGGAGGGGCTTATAAGGGGAAGGGAGAGATCATAATAGATGCAAAGCCTTGGTATAAGGTAAGAGGTGCAGAGTTCAGAAATTGCTTTACCTAATTCCGGCATCCCACGGCTGCTGCCCTTATTTTCTAAAAGACTCTGGAGTACTATGGGCTTCATGTACCCTTAGGAATATCAGCACTTTGGGCTCTTTCCATAGCTATAATTCTATTAATCTACCACAGATATTCTGCCCTATAAGAAAAACAGAACTAACAGCATATCCTACACATGGGCCAAAGCCTCACTTTAGGCTAGAACTAAACTGTAGTTTGTTTTGTCCTATCAAGTGCGCATTACAACCTAGGCAAATTTGTGTTTTGAGCTAGACGTTTATCAGCATCACTACTCCTGAGCAGTCTAATGCATTAACTTCTCTTACTACCAATCGCCAGCCAAATAAAGCTCACGAGCAACTTCATTTTAGCCTAAATCTTTTGACACAGTTTCCTTATGCTATCCATTTGGAGTGCAATCCACTACAGCTGGCATACACAGAGGATGGCACCAAGGTTTACCACAGCCCTGTATGTCCACCCCCCCCCCAAGCTTCTGTGCAGGTGTAGGCAGTCTAAGCTGCCCATTCAGGCCTCTCTTTCCATGCTTAGCACAGACAGACACCGGACTGCCCCACAGAGACTCCCATTCCCCCCTGCCCCACTGCACACAAACATGCACAGGCTGGGGGGAGGGAGAAAAGAGGATGAAGGTAAAGAGAAATTCTCTACATGCAGGTGCTGAAAGCAGATTGCATAGACTTTATAAGCAAACACAATTGCAAATACTAGGTATTCAAATCAGCTATGTGAGCATCTTCACTCAGAGATAAGGCATGATACATCCATGTGCTTATTCTTTGTGAGGCCTGAACAGAAACGAAGCGCAGTGGAAATGTGCAACATAAAAAAAAACCCTGCATTTCACAAACTGTCGCAATTAACCAGACAGATGAGGATTATTTCTCATTTAATGGGGTTTGGTTTAAAGGCACCTGAAATCTAATAACCATTTATTTATTAAATCTATCATCCTTTATAGCTTTCCTAATTGCATTAATATCCAAACCCAGTTGTCAGTAGAGTATATATATATTCCACACCGACCACCACTTTAGTGCCACTTCACCAAAACCGGCCTAATATCTTTACTGCGTGCTACAAGGAGCCTGTGTGTATTATTTCCAAGCTATTTAGAACAAAATACACCTACAAAGTAAATAAGATACAGCAGTCAAAATCTTCGCAAAGATATTATTTGCTTTAGCTACTTTGGAACTCAAGAGAAACCTCTCAGGAATTAGTTAGCACTCTATGAAGCAAAGAGGTTATTGTAAAAGGTTCTATTTCTTCAACATACTATTTTAAGAAGCATGTATCAGGACTTGTCTTTGGACTGTTAAACTGAAATTTAAGCAGCAACAATCTAGTGAGCCCAAAATGTAACTAATGTTCAATATCACTAAGTTTAAAATTCTACTTTTGGAATATTCAATCACAGCCTGATTTAGAGGGTCTGGCATTTATTTTACATGAACATAGTAAGAAAAACTTTCACATTACTAGTAAAGGGTACATAATACTCCAATTCCATTGTTTTCTAATTTATTGCTAATCATGACAAAAAAAATAAGGGCTTGCATCCTACCATCTGTTTCCAATGATGGAAATAAACTACCATAGTCATAAGGTGAGGAGATTTCCAGTGAAATCACCACCCCCAGCAAACCCCCCCCCAACTTAGCCCCTGCTGACCCCTAGGAACAGAAGTTTGGGCAGCAGCAGGAAGCAGAGGAGTCTGCTCCACTCTGACAGAAGATCTTGCAGGTTACAAGCCAAGAAGCTGAACAGCAATACATTTCTACTCCATTATTTGTTAATAATCAAGACTCATGAGATGCAATGTGAATCCAAGAGAATGAAGAAAGGATCAGATGCAGGGCTTCTAGTAACAGAATAATTTTACTGTCTGTACTCAGCAGACCCTGAGCCTCCAAAAAATCTACTGTAAGAGGTGGGCAAGGGGCTATTGGAACAATATACTAAGAAATGCACACGGGGGGACACCCAAATCACTGTCCCTTACTCTTCCCCAAGCTTTTGCTCTGTTCAAAGAGGCATAATTGCCGCTGACTCCCCCCCCCTCTTGTTGTAGATCTAGTCCTGCACAGGGTATTGTTCCACATGGTAAAAATAGCTTCTGCTAACACAGCAGATTCATAGAAGCTTGGATGAATCCACTACCCATATGCACATAAGGTATTATATACTTCTCTCCCTATGAAGAAGATTGGAAACTAAAATATCATTACTTATTTAAAATGTTTATTAGCCACCTTTCTTCCTTGTGGAGCTCCAGGCGACTTACAATATTAATGAAATATATTACATTAAAAAAAAACACCCAAAATTTAAAATCACTACTTTAATCCAATGCAGTCCTAAATAAAACCGTCTTCAGCTGCCTCGTAAATATCGAAAGTGCTGCAAAAATATGCACCGCAATCAATAAAACAGATCAATTAAATCTTAATACTGCTCAAAACCCTTAACAGTCAGTGCAATAGTATTTCAAAGGCAGTACCCATCTATAAATGGTAAGGCAGTCCCTTGGAAAAGGATAATCTAATAATGTATTGCAAAATACTTATGCTGTCAGACAACAGGAAGAGATGCATGTTCTGTTGGCAACAATGCTGCTGGCGTCCCGGAAGAGCCCAGACTGCAAGGTGCCCTTTTCACCCAAGCTCAATTCCCTGAAGCACTGAAAGGCCAGGCCACAATAAGAACTCAGACATCCTGACCTACGAATTAACAGTAACCTCAGGTCCCTTTGTTTACAGATTTTAAACATACATATTTCTCTGAAATAACTGAATGGATTGTTTTATTTGGATCAGACATCTTTTCACACTGTTCGCCCAGGCTTTGATAATTAATGGGCTGATTTTAAAGAAAACATGCTATTTTAGTTTGGAAACTGTTATTTTAAGCTGGCAATGGTCTGTTTTTATGATCTATGTTTTTATGTTGGACTGGGTTTTTAATGCTGGATTTTAATAAATACATTTTAATGTTTTATTTTTATCACTTTTATTTTGTAAGCCACCTTGGGCAGGGTCCTGGAGAGCTGACATGCAACATTCTAACTAAATAAATAAAAATGATGCTAAGTAAAGCTATTTGTTTCACATGTACGCAAGGGGATAAACAGGTCTGCTTTTTAATAAAAAAGGCTGTGCTTTCTCACAGCCTCTTCCCCACATACTTTCCTCCCATATGAGCTCATTTCCAGTCTTGAAGTTCAGCTGCTACCCACAGACAGGTGAAGTTTTTAACACCACTTTCCTATGTACTTTTGCTGCTGTAGATATCAGAGCCACTCCCTGTTTCATGCAGAGCATGAACAGACCCAGT
The DNA here is from genome assembly GCA_029375565.1 of Gekko gecko. Taxonomy (NCBI): domain Eukaryota; kingdom Metazoa; phylum Chordata; class Lepidosauria; order Squamata; family Gekkonidae; genus Gekko; species Gekko gecko. The sequence continues at coordinate 299,977,769 of JAPDNY010000001.1, read as the reverse complement.
TACAGCAAAAGGCAAGTTAGCCACCACAATAAACCAACTCCAGCCCTCTAAGAAATAAAAATGATCTGCACATGCTGAACACATTTGATTCCTCCTTTTAATTCACAAATATTCGGTCTATGTGACTATCAACTATGCGTTAGTATCAGTATTCTTTGATCTGTTGGTAACTGTGGAGATGCTGAAGTTGTTTGGATTTGGTTGGAGGTTGTTTCATTGTTTGAATCCAGCTTGCAACATAGGATGTTGATATATTGTATTCTTTATCTCTCAGTAATAAAGCATGATGGTGAGCCATTAGCCTCTGAAGATTTTTGAAACAGAAGATTTATGCCGGCATTTCTGTCAGGCTGTATACAACTACATTTTATTGCTAGTTTTGTAAGCTAGCAAGAACTGCTTAAAGGAACCACATGCATTGTCTGGAATCCAACAGGAGGCTTTACACAATTATATTACACTGCAAGTTTTAGAAGTTGGTAAGAACTGCTTAAAGGAGCCACAATAATTATTTGGAATCCCAACAGATTTAGCATGATTACACTCTACTGCAAGCTGTGAAATTTGGCAAAGACTACTTAAAGGAGTCGCATGCATCAGTTGGAATTCAACACGCATGTCTTATTTACAGCAACTCTAGAGACTATAGTCCGGGAATTGTGCTTTTCATAAAATATAAATAATTTGGCAAGAACTTTGTATATGATTCAGACGCTTTGTATGGGATATTTATTATGTTGTATTTATGAAGTATTGATTTATGCACTATGTTGTGGTTATAGGTTATTTACATACTTTGTAGAAAAAACTTGGCGAAAGATAAAAGACAGCAGACCCTCCGACAAAACACGTTTAAAAGAATATTAGAAGATGTGCATTAGTAGGTTTCTCCCCTTCAGCGAAGATGGGTATGCTTCCTGCAAAGTCCAGCCCTCCTTCTAGGCAAGGCCATTCTAAAGGGATGAATTTGATGATGTACCACTCTCACGGCATTGCTATACATTCAAACTGTTTGCTCTGGTATCCTACGACTTCTGCCGTTATAACACCAATTTACATTTTTTAAAAACCTAAGAGTTACTGTGCCATCCTGGCCAGCTCAATGTGTTGGGTTCCCAGAAAGGCAAAGAAATTACAAATTGAAAATTAAGTTCAATACTTTTTTTCTTTCTTTCTTTCTTTCTTGCCATCAAATCACAGATGACTTGTGGCAGCCCTGTATGGTTTTCAAGGCAAGAGATGTTCAGAGGTGGCTTCCTATTGCCTGCCTCTGTGTCATGACCCTGGACTTCCTTGGTGGTCTCCCACCCAAATACTGACCAGGGCCGACCCTGCTTAGCTTCCGAGATCAGGCTACCCTGGCCTATCCAGGTCAGGGCACAAGCTCAAGACTAGCAGTCAATATCTAAAGTGTTGTTCAGGCCCAAGAATTCCGCATAACTCAAGGTCAAAAGGACAGTAGCAGGAGCTGCTGAAAATACTGGTCATTCAAGACAGGGGCTTCTTTGTAACGAAGTGATCCAGATGGACTGACGCTATGCGCGACTGAAAACACTGGTAACAGCTTTGGCCTGAACAACATTAACGGGGTTTCAAAAGGTAAGGAAATGTGATTAGTAAGTGACAAGTTGTAGGGTACAATGGGGTCCCCCCAGCACGGTGCCCATGGGAGCCATGGCCCCCACCAAGTGTTTAAGTTGGTGGGGCCAGTAGGACTTTCACCCAGCAGGGTTCTGATTGGCTGCACAGATCTTTAAAAATTACTTAGGCAGCATCTGCCACCACAGCACAAGAATCTTCACTGTGTGGCTGAAGGTAAGCTGTGTATGCAAGAAATTATTTTTAAACAATATATTCCATTTAAAAGGCATCCTTGCTAATCAGAGCTTCTACTGGAAATGCTGAAGAGTTACTATTAAAGCTTTGCATAACCTGACACCCTGACATTTTGTGGTTGGCTCCATCTCCAGGGGTAGCCATTTTGTGGTTGAACCCACCCCCACTCTATGACAGAATTCCAAAGGTGCCCACGGGCTTACGTAGACTGTGGAACCCTTTGATAGAGAACGGGGAGTTGACTGAAACAGCAATTTCAATAGATCCAGCTCTAAGCACCAAAACTGGAATGGAAGAGCTTCAGAAAAGCCTATTAGTATGTAATCAATACCAGGGAAAACTACATCTCTGATGACTGCAATGCTCTCAATGGATAGAGGGAACTACTACTATAGAGGAAAATCCCCAAACAACTTTTCAACAAAGGTTTGAAGTCAGCTTTTATCATTTTCTTTCAGATTTTTGTCTTTCTCAGAGCAGCCCCAAGTGGCCTCGCCATACTCCAAACACATAACGTGATTATTCTAGCTTGTGTTTGCGCACATGAACACACTACAAAGGCATTTTAAAAATCCCCCAGGTGTCAGAGCACACAGGGCAGTTTTCCAAACACCAGCATCAAACCTGTAGAAGTGTTTGGGAGAACAATTTCTCCCTTTGGCAAAAAGAATGACTTGTACTTCAAACGCACTGATGTTCCCCAGTCTCAAATAAAGGCTACTGTAAAATGCGTAGACTGTAGATAACAAGAGCAGGGAAACTACTGTAAACTGGAAGGACTTCTCAATGACGTCCATTAAAGCTAAAAAGCAAGTCACATTTACTCTGAAGCTGTTCCTTGCGACAAAACAAAAAAAATCTGACTACAAGGCAGGAGGCTTTGTAGCATGAGTTTGATTTACTGAAGAGCAAATTAATAACCATATCTAAATTCAGAGTTGTGCAGATCTGACTGCATGCATCTTGCATGAGGTAGGACCACAATTCAACACACACACACACACACACACAACATTCACAGCAGGGCTAAAAAATGTTTCAAGGCAGCTGCGTGCGAAGAAAGGCTAGTAAAAATTTTGCAGGCTAGCAAATCTGTGGTCTAACTTGCAAGGCTACATTAAATGAAAAGTGTGTTAGCTAACATATTTAGTGACTCCTATTAAACAGACTAATATTTTCTGTCTTTCTTCAGTCCTCACTAGAGAATGAATTCTGTAGCATTCAATTCTGATTTTTTTTAAAAAAAAAAGCTTACAGAGAACTTTGTCTTTAACAGAAGTACAAATGGTTAAACCTCTTCCCCAACATTGTCAGAACTGCTCTTTAAACCTGATTTAGCCACTGTTTCAAACATGTTCTTACGCTCCTTGGTTGCGTGTCTCCAGGAATGCCACATGAGTAAGCCATGTGCTCCCTCCTCCCCTCCTGGGCTGCAATTCAGTTAGTTAGTTCTGCTTGAGAACACTCCCAAGTTTGAAGTCACATCCAAACCAGTATATTATGGTTTATGAGCTCCCTCCAAGACAAGAGAGCAAGCAGATTTGTAACCCTGGCTTGGGAAGGGCAATCCGACAATTCACAGTTTTCTAGTTTAGATAAAATGGCTAACTAGGGTTTGCAAAAACCAACAAACTGAATCACAGCATAGGAAGGGATGAGGGAGGGGGAGTGCACAAGGCTCGTTTCCACAGTGCTAAGCCATAGTCTGGCATTTCAACCAAGCTCAAGTGTTGCACTGCTGTATGTTAAAACCAAACTGCTTTACATGGTCAAAAGTTGCTCCTAAAAAACAAGAACTGCCCATTTGTTTATGAGTTATTCCAAACTGTGCCTTCAATGGTACCAATTTAAAACTGTGGTAAAACATGGCCCACACACATCAAAGCCACAGAGCTATCTATTTTTTCTTTCTTGATGCAGCTATGGTCCCTGGAACTCACAACTTATTTTACATTCCATCAGGATGTAAGATTTTTAAATTGTTTAAGCATGTGGAAAGTACTACCAGTGAATGAGATATACCGAACAGTCCTTTGTTTGACCCCAGATCATCTTTGTGAATTTTTAACCTTTAATGTTTTTGGGAACACTATGCAGCAAAACATTTTAGTGAACTGAACTATGCATTAGTAACACTACTTAGTACAGGGAATTTCTTACCTGAAACTCTGTTTCTGTGCTTCAGATCCACCAATCCAGAATGAATAGGGATTCGAATGGGGTTTCCTTTTCAGACTTGTCTGTCAAAAGAGAGCAGCCAATCATCTTCAGCTTGCTGTATCTACTTCTTTCCTGAACGAAATTCCAATATGCACTCCTAATATTGTTAGAAAGACAAGGAAACCTATACAGCTAGCAGGATCCCAGTAGCCATTAAATCAGATGAGTCACCGGATTGGTGGATCTAAGACAAGAAACTAAATTAAAGACAAGAAATTGCAGTTTCCCATATGTTGGTCAACCAATCCAGAGCAAATGATTTTACAGTCACCATAAACATGAGCTTAAAGACAGGTAAGGAATAGCCAAGATATCTCAAATGTCCATTCAGGTCTAAGGAAGGCATTGTCTTCAACTCCAAGAAAACATTTCTGCTTGCAATAATGTATCAGTGTAGCTGATTAGTCAGGCCTGCACAATATGACCAGTATCCTAAGAGATAATTATGTCAACAACTTTTGGTATGCCCAGTAGGATTTTTCCCCCTTCTGGATGCCACACATAACAAACTACTTCTGAACTTGTAGTGCTCATGAAACACGTATCAAACTACTTCTAAACTTATTATGCTCATGAAACACAAACCCAAAGGCCCTTTCTGTGAAACTAGCTGTCCCATGCCTTCGATGGAAGCCTACGAACAATTCCATTCTCCATTCTAGTTGCAGTATCAGGGACATTTCTGATGGGCCAGTAGTAACCAGGAAAGTCTAGACCTAGGAAAGTGAAAGCCCCACAACCAGTTTTCCCTCTAAGCTGAATTAGTGTGAGCTCGCTCACAGGTTTTTAGCCTCCAGCTTACACATTTTTGTCTTAGCTCAGGAAGGGTGGCTCCGGAGCAAACTAATTTGTGCAGTAGCCAAATCGTTCGCTCACAACTTTAATGCCAGTAGCTCACAAAGTAGAATTTTTGCTCACGAGACTCCACAGCTTAGAGGGAACATTGCCCACAACCATTATCTTCTAAAACATATAACCATAATGACAAGGTAAGCATCTTTCTTAGTCACAGTAACTGACAGCACCTTCAGCGGAGAAGATAACGTTCCATCATGATTCATGCTGCCAGATGCTAATGCTCCTAGGCTTGAAGCAAGCCAGTTTCACTTCAGAAAAGGAAATAAGTATATCCTGATTTATCCACTTACATACAAGTTTATTTAAAATGCTTATAAACTTGGCTTCCTCCCAACAACAAGGATCGCCTCCTATGTCCTTGTATCTTGACAAAACTTCTGATACCTTTTCCCCCCAAACTGACAGTATAAACTTGACACTGAGACAGGGGGAAAGAGCAGGGACAATGAAGCTAAATTCTGATATAGCCACATGAACAGTCCAAAGGCTCTCACTATTAGTGTACTAGGACTGTACGAGGACAGTGGCTCTCAACCAGTGGTATGCAGGGTTTTGATAACAATTTCTAAGAATTTGCCGTCCCCTCAATCCCATGCCCATCTGCAAGTATGACATGGCATATCCTACCTATGCTACTTGCCACTAACTACCTATATCTGTGACCTTTTGACATGTTATCAGCAATGCGGCAGTAGCACATGCTAGAAGTAATTAAAAAATGCCTGTGAACATACAAATGCATTTCGGGGAGGGGGGGCTTTTTGTTGGAGGGACCCAGATGTTTTCTTACAGTGATTGGTGGGACAGAAGATATGAAAGGATGAGAGCCACAGTATTAGGAACTCCTTGAAGGCTGCATCACTTCTTGCTTTCTGGATCTACCAAGACTATATCATTCTGAGGTTCATTGAGTGTGCACTCCTATGCTGCCTGATGGGTCTGTATCACAAAGCAGACCTTCAGCTGATATAAAGCTTACTGGACCAACATCATGCAGTAAATCACAAGAAAGAAATTAAGACATAACTAGCATGTAAGACACTGGATCACTAGAGAGAGTGTTTAAATAAATGGTACCTATACAATAAAGCAGGTGTCAGTAATCTCTTATCATTAAAAAAAGACAAATTATATTAAAATTCAGAGCAAGGGATAACAGCCAGTAGAAGAAATAATTCATAAACTTTCTGCAGTCCAAACACCAGTTTTTTGGAGTCTTTTACTAGAAGGTGGCACACACAAGGGCTCAGAATAAGAAATGAATACAAACAAGAGCACTCTGCACAATAGTTTTAGGGCACTGGCATAAATCTGTGCATGAGTCACACTTGGATTACTGGCAACTATCCCTCTCTATCATTTCCCCTTTCGTAAGACGTCTCAAAGAAGCCATTTAGCCCCAGGACAATTCTTTGCCCACCTTTCCCTTCACATGGTGGTTATTCTAGCATCCAATATACCTTAAAGTAAAGCTTTTTTTTTCCTGTTTCAAAGAAAACCACATTCGGTCCTATATTAAGCCATATCTGGCTCTAGAGCCACAGATTGAGGACCCCTGTTATAAATGATAATTATAGTTAGACATTATGTGTGCTTTTCTTTTTACTGGTTCTTCCTCGGTAGGCCAAAGAGGCACACAGACCCATTCAGAAGGAAAAAAAGAAAACAAGCATGAAGTACATAAAAGCAACTGCTCCCCATTTATTTGTGGGGGTGAAGGATGAGTGTTGGCACTTTTCAATTATTTCATAAAGAAACACAGTCGTCCCGCTTGTGCGCAGATAACAAAACAACATTTATCCTGTGCAGAGTAATCCAAATTAACTTACGCAATTGAAGTCTCTACATTTTGCAATGTTATTTTCAGTCAATTCTGTGTTCTAGATTGATGCCTCGCGACACCGCAAGTAGCAGTGATAAGAGAATAAAGGAAAAGGTTATGAACCCAGTCCTCCTGCGGGCTGTCTTCAGACTTCATCAGCAAATTTGAAAAGCTTTCCTCCAAAAGAGACATAAAGTGACAATAGCTTAACTTCTACTTATTTAGATTTCTGGTCCATCCTATTGCTTTGAGTGACATCAGGTAACAATAGCCCAAGATTACTAGAGGCCTGCTGCAAGAGATCAGGTTGTCCAATACAAAACAATGTGCAGTCTCCTATTTAAGCTCATGGCCATGTGAAGGTCTCACTCGTGCAGCCTTCTCCTGTTCCCATCTTATCTCTCTGGGCTACGCTCTCCCCCAAGCCTCATTTCCTAAACCCTCCCTCCTGGGACCCTTCCACTAAAATCTAAGCAGCATAACCAACTACAGCCAAAACGTCACCATTACAAAATTCCTTACTGTATTTACATATAAATCACTGAAAGGCAAGGGATTTAAAAATGAAAGTACAAAATGCTTATTATTAGACACTACTAACTTAAAGTATATGTAACCGGACAGAAGCAGCAATTTGTCTTTCAGTTGTATTCAGTGATTATAGAAACTCGCAATAAATTGAGCCAACTTTAAACCTCTCATTCCTCAGCATAAATTCCTGCTAGAATTAAAACAGCAGAAGGTATATCTGAAATGACCCAAGGTACAATTCACATTCCAATCCTAAATACAAATTTCACTGATGTCACTGAAACATGCTTTCAGGTAACCATAAGTTCAGATTGCTGGCCTAGGTAATGTCTGATAGCTTGAAGCCACCTACAAATTCTATGGGATATGGATCTAGCCAGTTTATTCACCCAATCTCACTCAATTCCTCTCCACAATATAAGCCCCACCCTGCATGGCCTTTGTACATGTGGTCCCCACGACATTCGGTATTGTCTTTTTGGGTGCTGTCTCCCTTCTTTCTCACCCAGCAGAAATACTGGATGGATCCCAACCTATAAACTACAGCAGCCATTTGTACCAAGGAAATGTCAAGCATAGCCAAGAGACTAATGACACAACATGGTTCGAAAGGTACAACCTGGGCCAATCTTGCTTAACGGATACAAGTGAAACCAGTATTATGGCCTGCTCATTCTGAGGGAAAAGGGAGGTATATAAGCATGGGAGTAAAATGTCTCTGAATACCAGAGGCTGGGGACAACAAGGAAGGATTGTTGTCTTTGTGCTCTGTTCGAGGGCTTCTCCAAAGATCTGGCTAGCCACTGCTGCATAGTAAACAATGGATTGCACAGTGGCCAATTTGGCCAAGGTTCTTCTTAGGTTTGAGATGTAACATACACAATCCAGGGTGCTGTTCACCAAATACGGCCAAGCTCTTCCATTCACCAAACCTGGAAGTATAAAATTTCAAACCAGATGTAGTCAGTTACACCTCAAAAGCTTACTGCACAAAGAGCTGCTTTGACCAGTGAGCAAACCATAAAAATGGCAAAACTGACTTGCTTCAGTACAGTAATCACCAATGAATAACCATGCCCTCTAAATAACCCTCCAGAATATTCCAAATTTTCATGCCAAACAGCTCTGTAGATTCCAACAACCTTATCTTCTTTCTTAAAAATCCCTAAGGTTCCTTCTCAGCTTATTCTTCGTACTAATAGACATGACCCATAACTGAAGTTATTCTGAAATTATTAAACTGGATTCTTAAGTTATGCATAAAATAATTTGTCATACTACATACCACTAAATATCCACCATGAACATAATTACCTTTTATCATAATACAAAACTTGAATTCAGACTTCATGCTAGGATACCATGGCTCAAAACAAATTCAAATTTTACCTTTAGTATCATCCAAAAACCCTCCAAACTCCACTCCACAATTGATACTTTACAATACTGAAAATAAGCGCTCTGTTAACACTTGTTTCTGGAATTCCAAGTAACACAGAATGTCATAACATCACATGTGAAATATAGGTAGTAGTGAGGGAAAAAAGTCTTCTCTCTGATGCACATTATAATTAATATCAATTATCCTGATAGCTGGCTACCTACCTTTAAATCCCAACATGAGATCAGACGTTACAACCAATCATTAAGAATCTGAGACAGAATATAGTAGCCAGCTTTTTTTTTTATCAAAAACACAGCACTAGTCACCAGACTGAGAAACCCACAAAATGGCAGACTTGCTGCAAAGGGCCTGTGAAAAGCCAAAATAATCAACTATCAGCCAGTTACCAGCTACCTCTGTTTCCTGGTTCGCCTGGCAGCTGCTATCCCCTGACATACAAGATACAGAAACAAGGTATTCTACAGAGAATTTGGCTTTTGAATTGTTCTGTTTACTTCTTGACTTGAGTTGTTTCACTATAGGTGGGAAAATGTTTTAATAGACTTCAGGTGTAAGACAACAACCCATATGATGTAATGACATTTCAATTATGCTACTTCATTTGTTTACAATAAGACCTTTCCATATTTCTGCACATTTTGCTTCTGCTGTGCAACAGTTCTTGGTTTAAGGACACATGTGATGAGTTTAATGGGACCCACAGTCAAGAAAATAAGAACTTCACAAAATACTACTTACAAATGCATCCAAACCCCTTCTGCTCTATTGCCATATTTCATGCAAGTAATATGATGGATGTTCAGGGCAATGGACAGTGTATTAAGCAGCCCTTTCACTTAACTGTGCTAAAATTTTGTCCCGCAACAATTAGGATTACTGACTTCAAAGGTCTGCACTACTGGCTCTACTTACTCCTTAAGTATAAATTTACACAAATGATGAGATTTCTGGAAATGTTTCTGCTGGGATTAGACAGTGCTGGGATTAGACAAACTACAATCTGACAGAGTAAGACAGTGAAAACTTAAGAAAACATACAAGTTGTTATAAACGACGAGAAACGGGTTACGCAATGGTGACAAGTGGCACTTCAGGTTTTGCCGAATGACTACAAAGCTGGATTAAACCACAGATTTCCGTGTAACCCAAAATTTGAAATCTAGATATTTACCAAAATTAGAGGAGACGCCACCATCCTGTCTCAAATGTACTGATCAAACACTGAAAACGTCTTTTTTCAATAAAGGCTTAACATGTGAAAACACGATTCCGCACATGGATAAAATAAGCGGCTGGTTTAAGTTTAGTCCACATCACAGGCGCTGGCTGCAGTCCTGAGTTAATCACACACTAATTTTGGGGGCAGAAGAGCGGGCAAAGCCAAGAACACTCCACAGCCCTGGGACAAAAAAGAAGCTGTGCTCGTCTGACCAAACTTTGGGAAACTCCTCAGACTAGCAACTTATGCTTTATACAGAGGCAGTATTTTCTGATTTGCTTCTTCCCTCTTGTCCCTGTTCCTGGATCTTTAAATATAGGAGCATAAGAAGCTGCCTTATGCTGATGCAGGCCGTTGGGCCACCTAGATGGGTGCTGGCAGCAGCTCTCCAGGGTCACAGGCAGAGAAAGGTCTTTCCAAACACTTTTCCTTTAAGCGGACATGCCAAAGACCTAACTTGGATCCTCCTTCATGCAAAGCACCCGCCCTACCACTAAGCCATGGGCTATTGTTTATGAAAAAGGTTACCCAGAACCTCAACGGATGATTTCTTAGCAGAAGGTACTGAAAGTCATGGATCTTTCTCACCCACCCCCAGTCATTTCCAACCCCAGGAGAGTCTATTAAGAGGACCTGCACGGAGTAATAGCTACATCACGGGTCCACAGGCTGCAGTGAGGAGGAGGGAAGGGGCTGAAACAGTTTTCCTTGCCGCTTCCACTGGCAGAGATCGCTTTTCCACCAGCAGAGTTCCAACGGAAATCAGCTTTCCTACCGTTAAAAACGGCTTCTGAAGGGAGGAGAAAGCGGGGAGAACCGTTCATCCTCCACAAAGATCCTGGCATCAGTAGATAACTGGATCAAACCTACTCTGAAGTAGTGCTAATTCATTTCACACTAGGGATTCGGGAAGTTATTATTTTCCCTGTAAGCCAAACAGCAAAAAAGAAACATTGGCAGTGGCACTTACCATGAGGGTTCCTTCTACTCTGCAGAAGGGAGGAAATCTTAGGGCAGGTAATTCCCACCAATTAGTTAAGGAGGCAGGTCTTTTCCATCCTGTCTCCAGTGGCGGGGTGGTCACCCTACTCCTCAGTTCAGGCGCTCCCCAAGCTGTATAATCACTTCTCCTAGAACTCAGAGAGAAAAACTATAAAAAAGGAAAACATGCCAAGTAGACACTGCACAGCTCTGAACCAAAGATACAGTAAACTAGAAAAAGGAAGACCATTAGCAATGTATCTAAAGAGAAATTGGTATTTGGTCAGCCCAAACTGTCTCCCCCACCCTTACTTAGGTTGAAATAAGATGCCTTCCCTTCCTCAGAGTAGAAGGAACCCTCACAGTAAACGCCAGGGTTCCTTTCTCACTTTAAGGGGGGGAGGGTATCTTAGCGCGGGATGTCCATAAGCAGTTACTCCCATGTAGGGTGGGAATGGCTGGCCTGTTTTGTTTGAACAACTAAAGTAGCAGTCATCTGTCAAGGCTGAAATTAGCTGATACAATATATCAAAGTATCACCACATGGAAGACCCTCAGGTGGCAATTCTATCAATAACCTCAATTGAGGTACTGGCGACAAGGAACTTCAGTGGCGACTGCCCTACCACTGTGGTCCTTGCAGTGCTGGGGTTGACTTGGACGGACAAGGATGACACTTTGTCTGAGCTGTCTGCTCAGTGCTGGACTAGAGACCATCTATCCATCTGGGTAGATGGAAGGAACCGGGGAGAAATCAAATTACCTAAAGAAACTTTCTCTCAAGGAGAAAACAGAGTCGCACCTGAAAGCAACATACACCTCTCCTTCAGATGGTGTGGAGGTTAATACAAGGAGGGTAGTAGTAAAAATCCACGGGTCAAGAAATCGGAATTTCCTTTGTAGTAGTGATGTAGGGTCTGTTCCAAGAGCATCTTGTCACAAGGGGAAAATGTCAGTGATAACAAGGCTTCCAAATCTGAACCCCCCCCCCTGCAGAATTCACAGTTGAGAGGGGGAAACTTTAAAAAAAACTATTGTTTTCAGAGGGATCCCATTATAAATGTGAAGTGTAAGGTCGCTGGAGCCAACAGTACTGTATGCAGTCACCAAGAAGTACACCAAGTATCAGAGGATTGATCCATACTACTCCTTGATGAGGAAAAAACAATTGATGTCTAGACCCAGAAATCTTATTTACCAGGTAGAGGGATGGGTGACTGTTCACAGCCTGTCTTAATCAGTGCATATAATATGCATATGGGCAGAAGGAACTTCCTGCCTCTGAAGTCAGAGGTTCTTTTTTGGAGTAACTGGGACTTGGCACTTCCTTGCTGATTAAGAGAAACCATTCTGATTATACTGCATGTCCTGATGAGCCTATCACAAACGTTCAGATGGAGATAATGAGCAGAGGCCTGGCTTCCTGAGGAATTCTACTGATATTCTACTGTCCATGTCAAGGATCCAGAGATCCCTGGACATGAGGAGACCTTGAGCATACAGCTCTCCACACAGCTCTGAACATACAGCTCTCCAAGGAGCTGGGGACTTCCTGTTAATAAGATCCCTTGAGAGTGCGGTCCTATAACCAGTTTGGAGGCAAGCAGGGAAACAATAGAACCTGTCAAGTAACTTCCCTGGTCTCAGGGATCTGCATGAATCAAGCCAAGGAGACGGAAGCAGTAGGATGGTATGGGCCAAGAAGATGTGAGAGGAAGTACGAGGCTCTCCCTCACCGTGGAGGTAGGCTTCTTAAGTTCATGGTGGGGAGAAAGTACCTGGAAGAAGTCAACTGAGCCCCTAGAATAATCATTCACCTATCTATCTAGAAGATTTAAATGGTACTTCTCCAGGAGGTCTGTGGGATGCACTTTATAAAGGGGACTGCTGAGAGGGGTTCTGAGATTCTTCTATTGTAGGTGAGAAGGACAGCTTTCGATTGTAGATGATAGTGGTTAAGTTTCTGGTGCTTAGAATCTGGAGGCAAACAAAACACATGGTCACCCCTACAGAATGGGTGAACCTCCTCAATGGGTCAGAAGAAGGCTATCATGTTTGAGAACGTTCTGGTAAAGGCCAGTGGACTTGGACAGGATAACTGATAACAGCATTTGCCTGAGAAGGTGCTAGAGGGGAATCGATGGTTAGAATATCTCAAAAGATGGTGGCGGGGAGCTATCTAGTGAGTTACATGGCCTCTGAGGCAGAAGTAGGGATACTGATCTAAGGTTGACAGAATCTTGTGGACTCTCACTGTTCAAGGTCCTGAAGGCTCCTGGAAAGAAGGGTTACAGTAAGTGCGACCTTCAGAGGAACCTATAAGTGATCCATAGCACTGTTAGGCAAAGGGCATCCTGTGCTACCTCCACTTATATAAATGGAGAGTTATTTTGGAGAGATAGGCATGAACAGTACACTATGGCTGCAAGTGCTTTGGCAGGGCTCCTCAGCCCAGCTGCACAGGGAAAGAGTCCCCCCATCCTCTGTGAGAAGGAGACCATCCACACAGCTTCCTTGACATCCAGCTGCCCAGGGGAAGAGTCCCTGACTCCCTATTTGGAGAGCAACAGGTGTCCCCATCCTCTGTGAGAAGGAGACCATCCACACAGCTTCCTTGACATCCAGCTACCAGGGAAAAGTCCCTGCCAATGTTCCCTCTAAGCTGCGGAGCCTTGTGAGCAAAAATTCTACTTTGTGAGCTACTGGCATTAAAGTTGTGAGTGAGCAATTTGGCTACTGCATAAATGAGTTTGGCTCTGGAGTCATCCTTCCTGAGCTCAGACAAAAACCTGTGAGCTGGAGGCTAAAAAACGGTGAGTTAGCTCACACCAACTCAGCTTAGAGGGAACACTGGTCCCTGCCTCCCTATTTGGAGAGCAATAGGGTGTCCCAGCTGCATGACGGAAGAATCCCTGCCTCCCTACTTGGGGAGAAAGAAGGTGTCCTTGGCTTGCAAATGAAACCACCCATGGCTTCCTCATCATCTACTGTCCTTCTGCTGGGATGCCTCTCCTCGGAAGGGAGGGGGAGCATGACGGAACGTAGAACTGGAGAAAAATGATGTGTGGGGGGGGGAGGAAGAAGCCGTGGGTGCCCAGTAGGCTCCTATGAAAAACCTGTGATCCTTGGCAAAGAAAATGAACTGAGGAGTGGGGTGACCCCCCCCCACCACCACCACTGGGGACTGGAAGTTGGAAACTAAGATCTGCCTCCTTCACTGATTGGTGGAAATCTCCCACACAAAGATACCCTCCCACTTAGAGTGAGAATGCTGCCTTTGCTCCCAACAACCTCCATGTGAAAGACGCTTCCATTATGCAAGTAAATTTCATAACAGAGACCACAGGGAGCAAGCTGGGTTTATGATTTAAGGTAAGGGAAACACAGATGGGGGACAGCAAAGAATAAAGCCTTACATAACCCAGTAGCTGTGAGCACTATAAACTAGACATATTTATATTCTTAACCACGAAGTTTCAAAATTCAGCCTCACAACAGTATTTAGCCCATTTACTTAATTCTCTATCCAGTGTCAGTCACTCTATTTCCCAAAACCTTCACTACCGTCTACCCAAACTAACAAGGGCCACCCGCATGTGAAAGCAGGCTACCACGAAGAGACTGACATCTCGGGCAGATGCCATTCATGCAGGTGGGGGAGGGGGGTGGGGCGCATATGGTATAAAAATCAATCCAATACCCTGGGCCTTTTATGCATGTAACTGACACATTGGATCATTACTGTCCGAGACCATCACTTCTTCAGCTGTGTGCAGACCCAGACTGATCTGTGGGCTTTGCAAGCATGTATATTATAGATACGTATCCAGTCAGTCCAAAAGTGGCACCCATTAAATTACTCAAACATTGAGACATTCAAGGTCACAGCTTTCGTGTCAGGTTAATTTTGTTTTTTAACTTTTTGCACAATGTGTTGTCATCTACAAAGCTATTCAAGTCGTCATATTTCTTTGTTCTGAGGAGGGAACTGTATGAGATACACTGTCACAGTGTATAGAACACTTATGCTTAACTACTATACTAAACAAAGAAGGAAGTCTGGATGCTATGACAACACCACTGAAGGTCTCATCGCTGTGGATATGATCTAGGCGCCATTACGTTCAATGGCCTCATTTATTCTAATCCATATGGACTGCAGCAGAGAAAACCAAGCGCTATAAGTTAACAAAAACAAATTGTTGTCAGAGTGGTCTTTAAAAGCCTATACACCACGGACTAACAAAGGTTTACACCACCCTTAAGATTCCACATTTGCAGTTCCAAGTTTTAAAAACAGATATATATATCCTGAGACTAAAGCAACGCTGATCACACACAGTCTTGGAATACATTTTAAACTCTACGCAGTAGGTTGATGCTGCCAGTTTGCACGCTAGGACATGATTTTGATACAGATAATACGTGGACAAGAGACACTACAGGGATGAGTCGGAGTAAGTGATGGCTTTTAGGGCACTTCCCAGGGGCACTCAGAAGGCACTTTCCACTACATCCTCAAATGATCCCTTCTGTAAAACTTGTTGTTGTGCAAGTGACAATACCTTCTAGAAGAAACCGTTAAGAGCACACATTCACTGATCTCTGGAGAAAGATACAGTAAAGGAAGCACACTGAACATCTATTGCTACACCAAACACCAAACTGGTTCAGAACTTATGCTTGGCCTTCTTTCATGTGCAAGCCCCTGAGCTTCTTGGAGGAAGGGTGGGGGGAAAAAAGGAGGAGGGAGAAAGAGAAACAAAGCCGGCACGTGCCTGATTAGCAATGGTCAAAAAATGATGGTGGAAGCTGGCTGCTCAGTTTATCATATGAGCAGAAAAAAGTCTGAGTCCAGTGCATCTTTAAGACCGACAAAATTTTATTCAAGGTATATACGCTTATGCGCATGCACACTACTTCAGATACAGTGAAACGGAAATTACCAGTCCATACGTATAAGTAGAGGGTGAACAGTAAATTAGCATACAGCATAACAAAGATGTTTAACAGATTCAAGGGCCAAACAGGAATAACAAGTTTATATGGTTATCCCCATTCTGGGGGGGAACTTGGTGAAGGAAATAAATATGGCAATACTGGAGATTGATGGGCAGATGTAGTTTTCATTAAGGAATGCTAAGAGTAATTAACTGGGATGGACGGGACAAAGACACTGTATGCTAATGTACTGCACACAAAAGCTTATACCCTGAATAAAACTTAAAGGTACTACTGGACTCAAATTTTGTTCTGCTTCTTCAGACCAACACAGTTACCACCTGAATCTTTATCATACAAGGTTATGCTTGTTTGATAGCAAAAATTTCCACAGAGTGCTGTGAAACGTAGCATTTTCAAAACATACTAATACACTCTGAAAATTGTAGAGTGCAGTACTCAGTGTCTGTACAGATTATGCTGACACAATGCCATATTCCAAAGTCTTCCACATATTCCAGTTCGTATTAATTTACTACCTAAATCAATAACTCCATCTAACAAACCACATTCATTGGATTCACTGTCAGCACTAGGGCCAGAATGCCTTGAGATCCACCATTACATTTATATTACGAAGAGAGCTTTTGCAACCTAAGAGAATCAGTTTAAGGACACAGTTAATGGTAATACTTAAATTGTTTTGCATGAGCGCTGTAGCACAAAACACCCAAACAAGTACTTCAAGCAATCTCACCAATGTGAAGGAAGCAATTAAAAAAAAACACCCAAATGTAGCTATTCTTACAGAAACTGGTCTACCTGGCTTAATTGACTCAAACCACTAAGTGAGGGGTTCCCAACCTTTCTGAGACTGCAGGCACCCTTGGAATTCTGACACAGTGTGGTGGGCGCAGTCATAAAATGCCTGCCACGGGAGGTGGAGTCAGCCATCAGGTGGCTACCACAGCTTACCTCCCATCACATTTGTGCTTTGGTGGCAGCTGCTGCTGCAGCATCCATTTTAAAAATCTGTACAGCCAACCAAATCTCCAGTGGCCAATAAGAAGCCCCATCTGGCCACACCCCTTCTAAGAACACTTGACAGGCACCAGGAAAGGCATCAGTGGGCGCCATGGCACCCATAGGGACCCTTGCTCTAAGCAGTATTAAGGTGCACTAGCAAGGGCTTGTTACTCCACCGGAACGCCAATCCATTCATTTTCAATACACAATGAAGATGCACCAACAAGAGCCTGTCACACTTACCTGATAGCCAATCCATTTATTTTCAATACACAATGCTAGCTGTACAATCATTTGCATTCTCAAAGTGCTGTATGCAGTATTTCGGAAGACCATTCAGAGTTACCAGAGTCTCCCAGACATTTCCTCCTCCCCATACCAATGTTATGACTTGCTCACTGGGTATTCCCCCTTCTCGCAACATTTACGACATACCTGGGCTTTTGCCAGGATAGAACCACACAGGACCGGGGCAAAGCATACAACTCAGTTCATACTGCCATCTGGCGAGTGGGGAAACCTTCTATCTTGCCAGAGAGCAGACTGGTAGGAAGACATACCACTGGAGATCACGAGATAACCGGCTTTCCCCTTTGTTGAGCTTGCACACAAAGCTCCTGAGAGGAAACAAGATGCCCAAACGCAACCAGTGCCCACATGATTCAGCAAACTAAAAGGGAAGAGCAGTTCACAGACCAACTCTCCTTCTGCATCTACGCTATGACTGTAGCAGTGGCTCTCACTGACTGAAGACTGCCACTCACACAAATGCACATGCCCGGAGAACAGCCTCCTAGAAGGAAAAGAGACTAACACTATTCCTTCTAGCCGTTCCTCTCTCTGCTTAACTACAGCAGCTGACCAGCTGTGCTTCTCCAGGGCCTCAGGCAAGGGACTTCCCAAGTCCTACTACCAAAGATCCTTTAACTGAAGACGACAGAGAATTTATGCATGCCAAACCTGTGCTCTAACCACAACACTCAGATCCTATATTGCAGTGCTTCCCAACCTTTTCAAGGATGAGGATACCTTTTCTCCTAACGTCAAAAAATTTCACAGACCCCTCCCCAATACTAGTTGTACTATAAGTATCCGACGACACAGAAAATATGTAATGATAAAAAGATCAAAATAGCAATACTCAGTGCATATATGGACTTGCATACTCCTTGCAATAAATCCACACACACCCCGCACCAGGTGGGGAAACACTGATATACTGGTAAGGAAATTACCAGTGTTGTGAAGCCTGAAGTACGGAATCACCAACAAACCTCACGGAGAGCACTGAAAATGGGCAGGAAAAATGCAAGGTTTCTTAATGATCAGGTATTGTACTGAATTTCTGATTCTCATAAAGTGTTACCACGCTGAGCCAAAATAAGGAGAATTCTTCATTTCCCCTAAGAATAGCACTTTGCTCAAGTGTCATTTTCCCAGCTAATTCTGGCATTAAAATTAAGCAATGTACTTACTCTAACACAGGCTACATAAAACACTGTACACATAACACGGTACATATAATTCTTCCCCATCATCAAGCCATCATATGTAGAATTATTGCCCATCGTCAAAATCACCCAACGCTGTCTTCGACCGAGTCAGACCCTCAAGTCTATCAAGGTCAGTCTTTGTCTGGTCTGACTGGCAGTGACTTTCTAGGGTCTCAGGCGGAGATCTTTCACATCACCTCCTACCCAGTCCTCCTTAACGGGAAATACCAGGGACTGAGCCTGAGACCTTCTGCAGGTAAAGCAGATGCTCTGCCACTGAGCCACAGACACACCTCTACAAGTCAAGGGTCTTAGACTGCAGTAACTCTGCACAAGAATACGCTAAGACATTTCACCTCTTTTTAAAAAAAATCTACTTAGTGTTAATTTACTACTATCCCTAAATTAATTTACTTCTTATCTGCTGTAGCAAGTCATTGTCTTCATTTGACGTGTGGCCATTTTGTCTACTGTGTAATTTCGGAACAATGTCGAATTCAGCAGTGTTGCGCTTGAAATTCACTGAACTATATCAAGTATGAAAAAACAAAAACCTGAATTGTAACAAAAACCTGAATTGTAACAAGCATTGAAACAAAAAAGCATTCATGTAAACAAAGCCACACCGGTTTAACATTCTCCATTAATTCTGCACAACTCCAAAGTACAAAAAAAGAGATGAGGCTTAAGGAATTAGTATCAATACACACAAAGAAAACAAAATTGTGAAGTAGCCCTAATCAAAATATTTACTCTTTAGAGTCTCGAGAGAATATACATGCCACTTGAATGTATGACAACAACTTTGGAAAATGTGACTAAAAAAGGACTTTTCCAGGTCAAAACTGTAATACAAGCATGAAGAGAGGCCTTCTTCCACCAAAACAAATGGGAGGTTCCCCCTCGCAAACAATCCCCTGCAATGAGCCACTGCACCTAGGCACTTCCTTTAATTATAATCCATCTTTTAGAACAAAACACCCTTGATGCTGAAGCTCAACATGACCTTCCCAAGGAAAGAACTTTTAGGCAGGAGAGATTTGTTGTGCTAAAGATTAACATTTAAAATAATGTGTGGGCACACTTCAATGGTCACCAGAATATTAAATATTAGATTAATATTGCCTTTTACTCCATAGTACAGACTCATAAAACACATCTCATTTAAAAATCAACCATATATCAGTAACATACACACATACAAAGTGTTACAAGACCTCACAAAAACATTTACCCCAAAGCTGATTTAATTGCTGCTCACTAGTCTTAGCTTTATGAACACAAGGAAGTTTTAGGGTTTGTTTGTTTTTTTAAAAAAAATAATCCTAGTTTTCTATCCTTCCATAATTACAGGGCCTGGTTCAGAAGTGGTCCTCATCAGAAGCTACCATACCCCAAAAGAACAAGGCACTCAGCTGATTCTAACAAATTGAATAACCAATTAAATTTCACCAGCCTAGTGTTTCGGTGATGATTATCAGTGCAATTTCATTTTAACAGTGGTTAAGTATTCAAAAATCCAGTAGAAGTTCTAATGAGGGAAGAAGCCAGTTACTCTTGAAAGTGACCAATTTTTTTTATTACAAAACCTTAAAAATTGCCATTTTACAAGAAAGGAAATGGCATTTGGCCAAGCATGCACAGCAAAGTGGCCCATTAACCAGGTGTCCCTTTAAACCCAACAGCCTCAGCTTGCTGTCCACTCCAAAGAAGAATGGGCAAAGGGAGAATTTCAACCAGCTAGTTAAAACTCAAAACTGCTGAATCACCTTGATTGATTGATCAAAGCTTGCAGTTGCTAAGAGACCATCACTAACCCCCCCCCCATAATCCCTTGGTGAGGGGGAGGCAGAAAAAGGAGCTCGGATTTTAATTCCAAAGGAGCAGGTGTGTGTCTCTGTTGTCAAAACAATGAAGAGGAGTACGGTGGTCTCTTTAAAGAGAGAGGGAGAGATTTTATTCCAGCATACACTTCTGTGGACACCAGAGCATCGAAAGAAATGGGCTAATTCACAGAAGCTGAACACTATAGACTAAAATTCTGGCACTTTCGGGGGGGGACACACCCAAGGACATTATACTCCATCTTTCGTGGACATCAGAACATCCGGAGAAATAACGCCCCCGTCTGCAAAAGCTTAAACCAGGACACCGAACCTGCATCCCAAGATGGCTCAGAGCATCCTTAAAGCAAGTTCTGAAACCGCCGGCAAATGTCACCTTCGCTCCCCCGGGAGGGGAGGGAGAGGAAGAGCGAAAAAAAGATGGAAGGTTTGTGTGTGGGGAGGGGGAGACAACAGAGAGAGGGAGGGAGGAAAGCAGGTCTTCTTGCACCTGCGCTGCCTACAACAACACCTGCCGGGCTTTGTCCTGGCTGTTCGGGATGCGGCCAGGCAAGGGGGGGGGCGAGAGAGAGAAAGGAGGCCGATAAGGAGGAGAGCCAGACTCCCCCCCCCCCAAAAAAAAGGCCTGCATCCGCACACACAGCGGACATTAGGGAAGAGGGGGCGCGCTCTGAAGGGGGCTCCCCCGGCAGGAGAAGGCCTCGCCTCGAGGACATTTCTCTACCAAGGCAGAGAAGGTAAAGGGGGGGGGGGGTTGGTTGGTTGCCTGGAAGTCCAAGAACCGCCCCCTCGTCCCTCACTGCGGGGGAGAAAGGAGCGCGGGCGAAGCGGGAGGCCTACGCGCCGGCGCCTCCCTCTCCTCCTCCCCCCGCTCTCTTCGGGCCCGGGAGCTGAGGCGCCCCCGGCGTCGCTTGGGCTCCTCCGAGCCTCCCCCACTCACCATGAGCTCGATGGTCTTGTCCTCGATCACCGGCTCCGGCTCCATCGCGGCTGGGGCGGCGGCGGCGGCGGCGGCTCCTCCTTCTCGGCGGGGGAGGAGAACCCCCGTCTTGACCCGCTTTTTTTTTCTCCTCTCTTCTTCCTCCCCCTTACCGGCCCTGTGAGGAGGAGGAGGAGGAGGAAGAGGCGGCCGCCGCCGGCTCAGACAGACCGACCGACTCACCTCCGCCTCCTTCTCGGCCGCGCGCCCGGAAGAGGAAGTGAGGCGGCGGGTCTGGTGGCGGCAGCAGCAGCAGCACCAGCACCAACGGCGGCGCCGCCTCCCCTCAGCCGCAGGGGGAACGGCAAGCCACCACGGAGGGGGAGGGAGGGACTACCACTCCCGGCAGGCTGTGCGAACTGCGGCGAGGAACGGCTACCGCGAAAAAAAGAGGGTTTCGCTTACCCTACATCCTTTGCGGCGGGGCGCCTTTAAAGAAAAAAAAAGGCGTGTTTCCCAGCATGCAAAGCGATGCTTTCCCTTTTAGGAACCGGGGGAGCCGCGTTAGTCTATTGCGGGGATATTAATCACTAGGCGGGTGGCTCGGGTTGTCAGCGCTGGACTGAGAAAGATCAGGCGATTTGCGGGGTGGAGCCTGAGGAGGGTGCGGTTTGGGGAGGGGTGGCACTACAGGGGCGTATAATGCCGTAGGACACTCTCCAAAACTGCATTTTCTCCAGGGGAACTGATCTCTGTCGCCTGGAGATCAACTATAAAAGCTGGGGATCTCCAGCCACCACCTGGAGGCTGGCAACCCTACGAGTGGTCTCCAGAAAGTTTTTTTTTAAATTAGGTGATCATAAAGCTGTCCTACATCAGAGCTCAGTCACTGCCCCGCCCATCCCCCCCGTCTGCAAAAACGTTGAAGAAATTAGAGTCCAGTAGTACTTTCTTGATTGTTCCCTGGAAGGCCAGATACTGAAGCTGAAGCTCAAATACTTTGGCCACCAAATGAGAAGGGAGCAGTCACTGGAGAAGACCCTGATGCTGAGAAAGACTGAAGGTCAAGGAAGAAGGGGACGGCAAAGGATGAGATGGTTAGTGTTATTGATGCAATGAACATGAAGTTGAGCACACTCCGGGGACAGCGCAGGACAGGAGGGCCTGGTGTGATGTGGTCCATGGGGTCGCAAAGAGACAGACTCGACTGTGCGAATGAACAACAACAAAGCACTTTAAAGACTGAAAAAAGTAAAAGCTGGATCTACACAGACTGTCTTATTTATTTATTTATTCATTTATTTTTATCCTGCCCTCCCTGCAAGAGGGCACAGGTTGGGTTACAACATACAATATACTGAACAAGGAATAAAACAGTTTTAAAAAAACTTAAAAACAACTATTCCAAATTCCAACTCAATCACAAGATGGCTTTTTCAAAACTTATGGTGTCCAAAGTAAACAGAGGCATGAATAGTCCGGGTTCTCAGAATGGTAGGATTGTTGCCATCAGTCTCAAAGTGCCGCTTAAGCTGGAGGGGCCAGATCAATTGGACGTCCGCTGCAACTCAACCAAAGGCCTGGCAGAATAGTTTTGTTTGTTTGTTTTAACAGAATTCCACCAAATTCAGCATCAAATGACATATCACAAGCCAGGCCCACAGACTGAACCATAAAAAAACCATGAATCCGGCACGTCATGGCACCACAATGGTGCAAAAACATGGATGACCCTTCTAACAGTTCTATTGCAGGACAACACAGCTACCCTCTGAAACTAGCTTCATAAAAGTGAGCCCTTGGTAAGGGGCTAAGGGACATCAAATAGCTTCTTGAAAAGGCACATAACTGTTGGAAGTGTACTGCAGAAAAGGTATTTAAAGGATGAGATTAAACACTTGGGTGATACCTTGAAGACAGACTTCACACCATAATATCCCAGCAGTTGCCTTAAGAGGCTCAGTAACGGAGATATGTAGAAAACAATGTACTCATTCAAATGCTGCAGTAACTTAGTGTTCATCTGCTACAACCACCTCACAAGTCCTTGTTTAAGCAGCAGCGCTTTGTGGAGTGGGGGGAGAGGCGAGCACAAGCCCTCACAAGATAGGCTATTTTCACTCAAGGTGGGTGAGAGCAGTAGAGGACAAATTACAACTATTTGCCCTTCAAGTTGACAGACCACAGGCCCACTCTGCTCCAGTAGTGGAGAACTGCAACAAGAATTTCATCCCATCAAATTACTTATATACACTAGAATTCCCCAAACACCACACTCTGGCCCATTTTCCATATGTACAACAACTCTGCCCATGTCAGTTTGGAATAGTAAAAACAACTGAACATGTCCTCTTACACTGACGATTTTACCAGGACATTTGGAATACATATATTACCCCAACTCTGTCCAAATATCCAGGCAGATCAAGTGATTTTTATACTTGTCTCCTGGAGGGTTGGCAAGCAGCAAAAGCCAGTCAGGGGGGAAACTGTCATTGTCTGGGGGATGAGAGGAAGTGATGGAATGAACAGAATAATCTGTCCCTTTCCTTGTAGTTCCTAAATCAGGGTTTCCAGCTCTGGGCTGGTAAATTCCTGAAGTAAAAAAAAATGGCGGTGAGACAGCACTGTGCACATGGCTTCATTTCGCGGTGGAGTGATCATACATCCAGAAATGCAGAGTGAGTCCATGAAGATCCATAAAGACCAGACTTTTCCCCAGTGCCTAAGAACTCCAGCTCAAGGACAGGTGAATACAAGGTGCCAGCACCTGGGGGACAGGAGGCAGATGTTGCTGTCTGACCCTGCATTTTAAATCTGCAGAGCAACAGCAATTAAGTCGGATCTAACGTCTTGTCTGACTACAGCTAAAGTTTAATTCTGGGTATAAGCTTTTGCACGCACACACACTTCATCTAATATCTGGTATCCAATGAAGAGCGCATGCACATGAAAGCTTACACCCAGAATTAAACTTTGTTGGTCTTAAAGGTGCCACGGGAAACACGCTTCAGACCAACAAGGCTACCCACCCAAAGCAGAAGAAGATAGTCTAGCATTTTAATAATTGTACCGTTGCTATTAATTGTATATGTTTCCTGCGGCAATGCTTATGTGATCTCCCAAAAAAACAATGCTTTGATGGTTTTGTCCAGAGATCAAACAATGAAGTGTGAGAAATTTGGTGAGGTTTTCTGAGTTGGAATGCGTCAGTGTTTTTGATGTACCTGTGCCTGTGATAAAATATGGGCAACTGGATGTTTGATGAACCTGCCATTGCTGGATGGGAGAAGATTGCAAATTGGGGTAAAAAGGGTCGGGAGGAAACTCTGATGATAAGCAATATGTTTTCTTGGGGAAACCTCTGGTCTAAAGTATGCATCTCCTTGGGGAGAGGCACTTAGTCAGCCTGCCCTTGATGTCACTTTCCAAAAACAGAAATATTCTCCCAGATCTGTCTCTGGTTTGTCTCTTGCTGTCATCCATTTTGTTTGACATTTCAGGCCAAGCACTGCAGTGTCTTATAGTTATGGGCAGGGCTTTTTTGTAGAAAAAGTCCAGCAGGAACTCATTAGCATAATAGGCCACACCCAACAGCAGAAACTGATTAGCATATTAGGCCACACCCCCATGTTATAAGACGTGTGGTCATCCAGCCACACCCACCTTTTACTTCTTATTATGTTTATCTTGTTTGTTGTCAAAACCCAGGGTTTTTTTTGTAGCAGGAACTCCTTTGCATGTTAGGCCACACACCCCTAATGTAGCCAATTCTAATGAGTTTCTGATGTTGGGTTTGGCCTATTATGCTAATTAGTTCCTGCTGGGCGTGGCCAACTCGGGAGCCAGCCAGAACTCCGTTCCTGTGCATTCCTGCCCAAAAATAGCCCTGGTTATGGGGGATTTTTTGCAGGGGGGGCGTGATTAATGTGAAGGGTGTTTACCTTTATCTCTATGTGCACGAACTGACCCTTCTGTGGGAGGAGGGGTCTGTCTGCTAACAATTGTACTCAAATGAAAATATACCGGCTTTTGTACATCTGCTCCTATTTCATACATCTTGTTCTCGAGGAATAACTTCCAATAGCTCGGCTAACTTGGAGAACCATGAATTAAAACAGATATTAACAGCAAGCATAAGGTGTAATCAGCATATGCTGGATGGAGAGCTAGAGGATACCACCTAAAACCTTTCTGCTGGCGTATCATGAAAATTGGTCTGTATCAGCAACTCACCATAGTACATTTTTATACTACACCCGCAGGGGCATAAACTACAAGGGGGCAGTGGGCTCAAGCTCCTCCCTCAGGGGACTTCCTGGAGAGGGCAGTGCCCCCCCCCCCGGCTGCCAGGAAGCATCATGAAACTGCTTAGGCTTAAACTGTGCAGTCTCATCCTCTCCATTCGTAAATAGGGTACCAACTCTATTTACTTTCTCTAGGACTTTGGGATATTTACTCGCCACACAGGAGCACTCCTCCACTGCCTTACCTGATTTTTTTCCTTGAGATCTTTAGAAATTCTGCCTAAAGCCCCTACTTTCAACCTATGGATCATCAAGACACACAGTGTACTGGAAGCTAATAAAATAAAATAAACCAGCTGGATGGGAAGTTGGGAGGCCTGGCTGGTAAGTTGGGGGGCCTGGCCCCGAGATGCCCCACGGTAGCTATGTGTCTGTGGCGGACGTGGAGATGTTTCTGTCTTTAACCGTGTGTGTTGGGGGGGCAGGGGGAGGAAAGATCTGTGGCTTAAATGCTGGAAGTTAAGATGGTTTTGGTACCCTGGCACTTGCAGCTTTAGATAAAAAGAAATGGAAGATATGAGAATAGTCACTTTTTTTTGTCTCTGTGCATCTATATGTGAGGGTGGGGGAGGTAAAGCTGGTTCACCAATATAGAAAGTGAGGCAATTCTGCTGTCCTGGACTGTAATTTAACCAAACAGATGCTCCCATAACTGCAGGTGAGGGTATCTGAGAAGTCAGCATTTATGGTGGATTCTGAGGTGGATTTGGAGATTCGTATTGCGAGTGGTATAGCTGTTAGATTGTTGGTCTAAGATTGGGGAGGCCAGAGTTCAAATCCCCACTTATCCCCAAAGCGCACTATGTGACTTTGGGCCAGTTACCACTCAGCCTAACTGGTGAGGAAAAGAGAGAGGAAGACGAAGTATTTTCTTTAATACATGAATGAAACATTCAATCAAATTGTCTCAGTGAAGGAGTGCATGACGCCTTTCCTCTCAGAGTCTTCTTTCTTTGACTGAGACTCAGACTATGAAACGAGTGAATTTTTTAAAAACCACACGATTAATTGTTGATGGCCTATGTTTTTTTTGGAAATATTATTTTATATTCAAATGATTTAATATAGATTACTAAATGTGGGACAGGACCAGGTTCAGTCTTGTGCCCCCCCTTGGGAAATTGAGAAGTCAATGCCTCTGTATACCAGCAAAACACACCATGGTGGCACAATTCTGTTGGTGCAGGGGGCAGAACTGAGTATGCTGCAAGACAGATGTGAAGTCCTGAAGTAGTAAGGGACAGAAAGGGGAGGTTCTGATACCCCCCGCCATTTTTCCAATGGGAAATTTGGGGGAGTGCTGGAAAATAAAACCACCTATGAAATGCATGCTTTTTTGGCTTGAGCAAAATGCTTCTTAAGACACCTCCTCCCACTCTGAATGTATAGAATGAAAAGCTTTACATAAGAGAGTCTGCAGTACTAGATAATGGGGTGTGGACCCAATCGTCCTCTAAGGAGCCTTCCTCCAGCTTACGTGGTTCTTCTTCCAAAGGAAGAGGCACTTAAGTTGGAGGAAGCTTCCTTGAACCGGAGGAAGTCTTCAGCCTGAGCCAAAAGGAAAGGTAGGGCATATATATTTTGATTCATAAATGAATAAGTAAATAAGCATGACAGGATATTTACCACAATACCAATGCATACTGTCGAAGTTTGCAGCATATTTTCAAAAGTATTGTTCAGTTTATATGTAAATAATTTTGGCAAGAGTTAATATGCTGTATAATGTGTTTAATAATAACACCACTTTTTATTACGGCTGGCATTCTGTCACTAACTCTTAATAGTCCTCTTTTTCTGTGGTTTTTTTGTATTTGGGTTTGTATGTTTTATTTAATTTTTGAAATATTATATGTATATATTTGTATTTGAAATGTGGTTTACTATTTGAAATGTTTTTATGTTTGAATTTTTTGAATAATCTATTCATAATCTATTCATAAATATAAATAAAGATCTATTTGTTTGAGAGGAGTAGGAGTAGGAGTTGGTTTTATACCCTTCACTTCCCAAAGGAGTCTTGGGAGTGGCTTACAATCACCTTCCCTTCCTCTCCCTACAACAGACACCCTATGAGTTAGGTGGGCTGAGAGAGTTCTGAGAGAACTGCTCTTGAGAGAAGAAGAAGAGAAGATTGGATTTATACCCCGCCCTTCACTACCCAAAGGAGTCTCAGAGCGGCTTACAAACTCCTTTCCCTTCCCCTCCCCACAACAGACACCCTGTGAGGTAGGTGGGGCTAAGAGAGCTCTAACACAAACTGCTCCTTTTCAAGAACAGCTGTGCCAGAGCTTGTGACTGACCCAAGGTCACATCAGCGGGTGCAAGTGGAGGAGTGGGGAATCAAACCCGGTTCTCCCAGATTAGAGTCCGCACACTTAACCACTACACCAAACTGGCTCTCTGAACAACTCTTGAGAGAACCGTGACTGACCCAGGGTCACCCAGCTAGCTTCGTATGGAGGAGTGCGGACTCAAACCCAGTTCTCCAGATTAGAGTCTGCTGCTCTTAACCACTACACCAAGCTGGCTCTCATCGAGAGCCGGTGTGGCGTGGCATAGTAGAAAGAGTGTCAGACTAGAAGCTTGGGAGACTTCGGTTAGAATCCCCGCTTCTACTGTGTAAGCTTGCTAGCTGAACTGGGGCCTGTCACAAACTCAAAGCCTGGCCTATCTCGCAGCATGGCTGTTGTGAGAAAGTGGTGGAGGAGAGAACAATGTTCTAAGCTGCTTTGAGTCCCAACTGGGGAGAAAGGCGTGGAATATAAGTAAAATAAAAGCATGCATATCTAGATTCAGCAAGATATATCCTGATTCATAATTCAGTGAGACACAGAGTATAAATAAAATTTGCCAGCTCATTACAATGTTATAAGCCATAAAATCTGATTAACTTGCTTATATAGATGCAAAGACAATATATTACTAACATGGTTCTATCGTCATAAAGAATATATCTCATAGCTGCCCCTGTGATTTTAATAAACAAAATAAGCAAAAAAAAGTTTGGGGAATCTGAATTGGGTGGAAAGGCAATCCAGAAATGTTTTAGATAAGGCAGCATGGAAATGTTTTAAAGAAAGAGATAAAGAGCTCAGTCTTTTTTCAGTGTTACAAAGTTTGACTTGATAGCCAAATATGCTGGTAATCCTAGCTATTATGAGTCTACGAAGGGTTTCTTTTCTTTACTACAGAATTTGCATTCTGTGTTCAACTTTGTCCTACCTATCAGATGGTAAAAAGATGGCAAAAATTAATATATATGTGCTAAGGCAGAATGCACTAGTTTGCAACTCACTCAAATATTGGTACAGTGCCAGTTTTTCTTATAAAAAACAGACACTTATTCCTAAATGGTACAGGTTCATCCATAAATAGGACAAGTGTATGCAAAGTTAGAATTAATGTTTCCTGTTAGATCAATGACATTTAAATTTCATAGGAAAGTAAGTGTTGCATGTTTCCATTTTCCCCAAATTTCCTTTTTTTTTCTAAAACAAACAACTCCCCACCACCACCGTGGCTTCAAATTTTTAAGAAAGTTTACATCTCTTTGGAAGAGTGAAGGAATCACAGACTCTCAGATTTTGATCCCACCTCCAGCAAGAGAGTTATGTTATAATAACACAAGAGATGATATGTTAGAATCTAGCTCAATGGGCAGAGAAATGTGCCTGCTGCTGTCAGCCCTGCCTCTCCCGTCGGGCACATTGAACAGGACACTCTAGCATTTGGGCAAAAAACTCTATGGTCACCATAGAGTTTTTGCCCAATGCTAGAGCGTCCACCACACAATGTGCCTG
Source organism: Gekko gecko (assembly GCA_029375565.1). Taxonomy (NCBI): domain Eukaryota; kingdom Metazoa; phylum Chordata; class Lepidosauria; order Squamata; family Gekkonidae; genus Gekko; species Gekko gecko. The sequence goes on along the minus strand of JAPDNY010000001.1, from coordinate 299,948,564 downwards.
GCATGATGACGTCACCTGTAGGGCAAGGCTCTTCAGGGGCAGGGCTCACCCCGCCGGCCAGCTGGCAAACAGCAGATTGGGGCCCCCCAAACCGGGGGAACCCCCGCCCTCATCGGGGGGATAACAACCCTATATTTCACACACGATCAACACGTGCCCAACAAGGTGGCTGAGTGTTGGTTGAATGGACTTGACCACTTCAGATTACAGCACTGAGATCATATGTTTCAAAGTTTGCCTACACTTCTGTTAAAAAGGTCACTCTCCCAGCTGCAGTCTGAAGTGGTACAACCCATTCTGCCTTCTCAGAATCCCTTTGCTTCATTTGGGTGCCTGCGTAAACCTGGAAATCTCCTGGAATTACAACTGATCTCCAGATTACAGAGATCAGTTCCCCTGGAGAAAATGGATGCTTTGAAGCTTGGATTTCTATGGCTTTCTAGCCCACTGAACAACCTCCTTTCCACAAAACCCACCTTCTCCAGAAGTTTCCTGACTAGGAGCTGGCAACCCTAGTAAACCAAGCCTTGGATGATAAAGTGTGTGGCATGGAGTTATACGCCCTGAATTCATATCCTCCAAAGTTAGGACACACAAAGGCAAGTAGGAACTTTGGTAATGGCAGGTCATAAGGGGAACACTTTGCATCAACAGCCAAAGCTACCAACAAACATAGCAAGAGCATAACCCTCACTTTCCAAATACCTGTACAGGTACCCCCATTTCAGGACATAAAACTGCCAACAGGAACCTCCTCTGAACGGGAACAATAAAGACAATGCACCCACAAAGGTCAGCTAAGACGTGTTAATGGTATGAAAGCATATATTTCCATTCTTTATCCCCCCCCCACTACTTTTCTTTATTGTCTTCCTTGTCTCCGACTTTACACTGTAGGCTCCGCAGGGCAAGGATCATTCTCATACTATGTGAAGCACCATACACATCGACAGCACATTATCAATACGTCAAGGCAAAAATTTGTAATATAGAGGTTTATCCTACCACTGCATGCGAGCTGAAGGTGTGTCGTGTAGCAGGCGCAGGCAGGCAAGCCAAACATGTTCAAGTGCTCACACAAAGTCCAGAGTTGAGTCCCAGAAGTCCACCAGCCAAAAGCTCACAAGCCAGATGGTCATTACCAGAAGGGGTGAAGCAGAGAGCATAGTCAGGAAGTCCCAGGGTCATCCACAAGCCAGAAAGTCACAAAGCCGAAGTCAACATCCCAAGCTGGTCCAAGGTCACATGAAGAAAGCAGGGTCAGAAGTTGTGCTCACAGACTCCAGCAGAACAACTTGTTTCTTCCACAGCATGCAGGCTCCCAGCCCTGGGTTTTATAGGCACTTCCTAGAAAGCCCTTGTTAGCAGCCAGCTGCTTGGGAGTACTGCTGCAAACTACTCCAGGCTGTCATCAGTGAGCAGCTGGCAACGGACCAGGAAACGTGCACTCTGCCTCTTGCTTGTAGCTCCCTTCTAAGCTTCTGTCTCTGGCACTCAAAGGGTGGAGGTGAGCCTGGTGGGCTGGTCTGAATCACTTGAGTCCCACCTGCTGCATGAGAGCTGGGTGGTGGCTCTGGATCAGCTGTCAGTGGCGGGTCAGCCTGCAGCTCATTGACCTGTTTGCTCAGAGCCAGCCATGTGTAGCTCCCCTTCTCCAGAGGAGTCCTCCTCCCTTGAGGACTTCATGCTGAGCTCAGGCTGACCCATGACAAAGTGGTAACTTCCATGGACACCAGGGGTGTTTTGCCAACCCCAAGAAGTGTTGGGTCAACAGAACATCAGCAAGAACATGCTGGTCTTCAGTAGGATACAACTCAATGGCTTGGATCCAAAGCAATGTAAGTAGAGTTCAGTGAGAGGAACAGAACTTGACTGCCTTTGCTCCCCTATTGTAACTTCCCCAATAAAACCATTACCCTAAAGTTGCCCCCCCCACATGCCTGATAATTGAATGTAAAAAAAATGCTGGGAATTCTAGACATGGCACTACCAAAATCTCATCTGGTTCAACCCTCTGTCTGTCTTTTGGGATTTAGTGCGGGGTAGTGGACCTTCTCCCTGTAGGAGTGCCTTGCCTCCACCTGCATATCGATAAATGGAACAAATATCACAAAGATGCTCCGCAGCGCTCACTTTTCCAAAAGGAACCAGTGCAGATAGTGCTGCAAAGATAATGGTGCAAATCACATTCCAAAAGGAACCAGCAGATAACTCCTAGCCACTGAAAGGCATCAGATGCATGTAACTCTACCATGATTTTACCAAGTAAACAAATTAAACACCAATTCAAATAAAGCACTCAAGAGTTTCAAGAAGCTGCCTACATGGTGGTGGAAAGTGCCATCAAGTCACAGTTGAGTTATGGTGGCCCTGCAGGGTTTTCAAGGTGAGACGAGCAGAGGTAATTTGCCATTTGCCTGCCTCTTCATAGTGACCCTGGACTTCTTTAGTGGTCTCTCAATCAAGCGCTATCCAGGGCTGACCTACCTCAGTAGATGGAATACCTCTAGAAGAAGAAAGGGTGGGGAATCTGTAGAATGTGCACTCACCAGGAAAGGCTGAAACATAGCTTGACAGCAGTTTGTTGTCAGGTGAAGACCCATCCCACCTTAATAGCTGCAAAGCACTTCCTTAGTAGACAGCTGGTTTCCCAGACTCCCGTCAGCTTCCATAGCCGTCTGCTCTTGCTCTCAGGATGCTAATTCCGGTCCTTTATCTGTCCCAACACTGTGAGGTAGGCTGACAGATTCAGCTTGCTCTTCTGTGTATCCTGGCAGAGATAGAAGCTGTTAGATGTGCTGAAAAGTTAACGTGTGAACAGTTGTATGTATGTGAACACCACACATGCGAGTTGTGGTTAGTCCACTTGGATCCTAGAGGGAGCCGTAGTGCATTTAGTTTGTCCAGACCTTATCGAATGCTGCTCTTGTCTTTCCCCCCTGCTTCTTGTTGGGCTTCCTCTCTGCCTGCAGGTTCTCATGTCTTGAAGATATCTTTGCTGTTGGAAGGCCTACAGTTAGTTAATGTTTTTGGCCAGGGCTATTTTTGGGCAGGAACACACAGGAACCGAGTTCCCGGTGGCTCCTGAGTTGGCCACACCCAGCAAGAACTCATTAGCATAATAGGCCACACCCAACAGCAGGAACTCGTTAGGATTGGCTACATTAGGGCTGTGTGGCCTAACATGCAAAGGAGTTCCTGCTACAAAAAAAGCCCTGGGTTTTGACAACAAATAAGATAAACAGAATGAGAAGCAAAAGGTGAGTGTGGCTGGATGACCACACTTCTGGCAACATGGGGGTGTGGCCTAATATACTAATGAGTTCCTGCTGGGCTTTTTCTACAAAAAAAGCTCTGCTTTTGGCAAACCCTGCTGTTGCAGTAAATATTATTGAAACAACTGTAACATAAACTAGTGCCACACTTTCAGGTGCTAAACTAGACTGAGGGGAGGTGGGACTTACATAAATGGTGTCATTTTCGGCTGCATAATAGGAGTGACGTCAACATAAGGTTGCCATCTCCATGTTGGGAAATTTCTGGAGATTTGGGGTTTGAGCCTGGGAAAGGTGGGGTTTGGGGAGAAGAGGGACCTCAGCAAATAGGGTTGCCAGCCCCCAGGTGGGAGCAAGGGATCCCACAGTTTGGTGGGCTCCTGTATAAGTGCGCATACATAGACCATGAGGGAGCCATACCTACCTTCTCTCCAAGCACACTTAGAACAGCAGTAGGAAAATGAGAGGAGGCCCCTCAGCTGTGAAGAGTTTTCCTACACGGCTCTGGCCTTTTGTTTGTTCTGCATTCTGGTATACCTACTACAGTTCTGTTTGTTTAATGGCCCCAGCTCTCTTGGACAGCAGACTATAGAACTGGTCTTTACTTCAATGGAATCATAACTCTGGCGCCTGATCTTCCTGTCATGTGAGTGTGATGTCACATTACTTCCAGTCAGATTCCTGCAGATTACTGCCACCTGGGGTTATGGTTAGATCCTTTGTGGCTCTGGACTTTGGTTTGTTCCACATTATGGCGTATCTACTACTGCTCTGTTTGTTTTCTGGCCGCAGCTCTCTCAAACCAAGGTCCAGGGTCCTAAGCGTCCAGCCAAAACTCCCCCCACCATTTACAATATGGGGATTACACTGCTCTACATTATAAGTCAATTCTAAAAGAAATCAACCCTGACTGTTCCCTGGAAGGCCAGATCCTGAAGTTGAAGCTCAAATACTTTGGCCACCAAATGAGAAGGGAGCATTCACTGGAGAAGACCCTGATGCTGGGAAAGATTGAAGGTCAAAGAAGAAGGGGACAGCAAAGGATGAGATGGTTAGACAGTGTCATCGATGCGACGAACATGAAATTGAGCAAACTTCAGAGGACAGCGGAAGACAGGAGGGCCTGGCGTAATCTGGTCCATGGGGTCGCAAAGGGTCGGACTCGACTGTGCGACTGAACAACAACAACATTATAAGTCTATTGTAAGGATGACAACTTCGTGTATGTGAGAATAATAACATCCTATGAATGCTCTGTTATTAGAAACAGGGTTGCCAGGTCCCTCCTGACAACCAGCAGGGGGAGGGGGGACTTACTGGGACCAGTAGGGAGGCCTGTTCAATATACAGCGACATGTCAACATCACTGCCGACGTGACCTGGAAGTGATGTCATCACATCCAGGATGTCAGGGTGATGCTCTGGTATTTGGGCAAAAACTCGATGGTAAATTTGGCTTCTGTCATTGAGTTTTTGCCCAAATATCAGCATCACCCTCGACGTCCCAGATGTGATGATGCCGCTTCCAGGTCAACTGGGCAATGATGTAGACACGTCGTTGCACGTCGGAAGGGGGTGGGGCCTGTCCGGGGGGGACCCCCACCTCCACCGAGGGGTCTGGCAGCCCTAATTAGAAAACATCCTTAGACAGTATATAAAGACAGCCCCGCTGGTGAGGTGACATACTTGACTAATGTCATTCAGCTGTACACACATGCATAGGGTTACCATATTTTGAAAAGCAAACAAAAGGACATATTTCCTGACTACTTCAAACAAGTGGTCACTATGGCAGATCTATGACAGATCTCATTTTAAATACCCCTACTATTTCAGCTGTGATAATTGTTACTGAGGAATATTCCTAACTTTCCAACCCAAATGTTCATCGTTTTTTGTTGTTGTTGTTGTTGTTCAGTCGCACAGTCGAGTCCGACTCTTCGCGACCCCATGGACCAGATCACGCCAGGCCTTCCTGTCTTCTGCTGTCCTCTGAAGTTTGCTCAGTTTCATGTTCGTTACATCGATGACACTGTCTAACCATCTCATCATTTTAAAAGAACCCCAAAAGAGGATAGGAACATAAGAAAAGAGGACATATCCTCTAAAGAGAGGACATCTGGTAACCCAACACATGCAAGACTCAAAACAGCTTTTTTCAAAACAGTTTTGCACCATGCGCAAGACCTGCAGTACAGAACCATGAAAAAGTGCATCAGGGGTTACATAGGGTAGCCAGTCATCTTCAAGTGCATCCTGAAGATCTCCCAGAATTACAAGTGATCCCCAGATCAGATATCCTAGAGAAAATGGCTGATTTGGAGGGCTGGACTCCATGGCTATTTTCTCATCACCATTCTAAACTAGATGTTATTCATTGTTGGCCCCTCATTGCGTAAAGCGATACAGGGAGCAGGGTTTCACACACAGCGATTTCCCTTCCATTAATGAGCCCTCTCTGAAACACTATGTCATTTCAAACAGCGCTGCTTCCTCCCCCACACAGACACCCCTTTTTCCTCTGCTTTCCTCTGAGGGTTTTTTTTTAACCATTCTTATGTGAGCGCTAAACCGCTAAATGAAATTAGGACTTCAGTGTCATAGCGGCACCATAGAGATACCTGGACTCACTCGCAGCCCCGTTTGCTTTGAATACATGAGGAAAGTGTAAGCATCATTACATGCAGTTTTACATGAGAGTAGCCCTGTTGGCTTCAGGACATTTGTGCCAATCACGGGATGCTGTCAAACAGCCTGGGGAGGACAGGGACCTCAGTGGAGTACAATGGCCATACAGTCCACCTTCCAAAGCATTCATTTTCTTTCCAGGGGAACTGATCTCTGTAGTCTGGTTAACATCTACCCCCCACTTTAGCCAAGGTCCATGCCCAGGAAGCCCTGCACATACTTTGGGGGCAGATATTCAGCCCAAGTGTACTCAGAAGCAAGGCTGCCTGGATTTTGAAATTTGTCCAGTTTTACCCAAGTCTCTCTGAATTAGGGATGCCAGCCTCCAGGTGGGACCTGGGGATCTCCCAGAATGACAGCACAGCTTCAGACTATAGAGATCAATTCTCCTGGAAGAAAATGAATGCTTTGGAAGGTGGACTGTATGGCATTGTACCCCCACTGTCCTCCCCAGGCTCCATCCCCAAATCTCCAGGCGTTTCCCTGCCTGGAGCTAGCAACCCTACTCCCCCCACCCCACTTTAGCCAAAAAGGACCTGGGAACCCTTCCAAGCACACTGGGAATGCATCGTTGGGGAGAGCTGTGCCTTGGGATAAAGTGGATTTTCTCCTCTTCTTTGCATTGCTGAGCTGCAATTGAGGGCTTGGGGAGGGGGGACTGCAAACTGGGCTGAGAGTCCAGGCATCTCTATGGTGCCACTATTACACTGACCAGCTATATTTGTTAAGCCTTTCAGCGCTCACAATAGAACCTTAAAAAAAAAGCCGAGGAAGATTGTGCGCAGGATGAAAAGGGAAGAGGAAAGAAAGCGGCATTGCAGGAAGCGCTATGGGGCATTTCACACAGCGCACCACAGCAATTCAGAAGCAGAAGAAAGGGTTTAAAAACGAAAGAAAGCCATTTTTGTCAACAGCAGCTCAGGTACGCTTCCCCAACAGGACACAAGCAGGAGTGAGTGAACAGGTAAATTAATCCCATTAGCGGACGGTTACTAAGACGAATCTGTCTGGAATGACAGAAAAATTCTGTTAGTAACCAGTTGCAAAAATGGAATAGATAGGCTGTCTGAAAAGGGCCTACAGCATTATCCAGGTCCCACCCATCCACCCCCAATCTCCCAGAATTTCTCAAGTCAAACCTTCCAGCCCTAGGCCCAGGCCACCCTTCCAAGAAGTGGATGCAGAAGAGATCTGATTGGTAGATGGTTTCCACATGGTGACAAGCTTCTATGGTTTCCCTGTTGCTAATGCAGCTGCCGGGACAGTACAGCAGCAGTAGGACTTCCATACAACAGGATTCCTTACCGTTTCCCTGCTGCAATCCCCCAGCAGCAGCCATTTCCCCCTGCCTTTGGGCCACTGGGGCTTTTCCCAGTTAATTCTTTTGTGAGTCTTTCGTGCGTGTGTGCCTGTGCCTGGAAGTCCGGTGACCCCTAGTGGGGCATGGCTGTTTTGAAGAGGTGGCTCGATATTGCCTGCCTCTGTCTCCCAGCCCTGGTATTCCTTGGAGGTCGCCCTTCCAAGTACTTGCCAGGGTCGGCCCTGCTTCACTTCTGAGATCTGACGGGATCGGGCTGGCCTGGGCTATCCAGGTCAGGGCCAATTAATTCTTGTTACAATTAGCAGTTGAATACCATGATATCAATATACTGTTAATAACAACATGTAGCTTTATTCTCAGCTTTCACTTTTTAAAAAATTCTCTAGCGTCTTCCGTTGTGGAGATATGCTTTGCCCCATATAACTCCTCAACAAAAGGGGCTAGGCTTACTTCTGAAAAATAAAAGCTGGGAATTCAGAGAAGTGGTTATACATCTTGATACAATGGTATATCAATATAACAACGTTCAATTGCTTTTTTAAAAAAAATAAGCCCCCCCCCCCACCAGGTGGCAGGAAATGGCTGCCACAGGGAGAGTATTGGGGAAAATGGCTGCCACATGAGGTATCTAAAGAAGTGAGCGGTGACTCACGAAATCTCATCCCCTGCCACAGATTTTGTTAGTCTTTATGGTGCTGCTGGCCTCTTGCTGTTTTATTTATTTATTTATTATTTAATATGGGATTTATACCCTGCCCTCCCCGCAAAGCAGGCTCAGGGCGGCTCACAAGCAATGTAAGTACATACATAAAACATATTTAAAATACACCCGTTAAAACATATTATAAATACAAGTATAAAACCATTACAATACAAATTACAGTACAAAGATGCTAGCAGTGGTCAACCAATAGGCCAATGTTTCATCATCTCTGAAGAGCTGGTATTCCTTACTTGCCAACTCCAGTGGCCCCAGCTTGGTAGTAAATACTAGGTGTTCCTGCTCAGGCAGCTGCTCCATTGTAGCGTTACGAGCTGGGCACTCCAACGGCGGCGGACCCTAATTGAATGCCTGGCGGAAGAGCTCCGTCTTGCAGGCCCTGCGGAACTGAGAGAGGTCCCTGATCTCCTCCGGGAGCTCATTCCACCAGGTAGGGGCCGCCACCGAAAATGCCCCAGCTCTGGTGGCAGCCAGCTTGGCCTCCCATGGGCCAGGGAGGGTCAAACGATTTTGCGACCCAGACCGTAGTGCTCTCTGGGGTATGTACGGGGAAAGGCGGTCCCGTAGATATGATGGACCCCGGCCATATAGGGCTTTAAAGGTGAGAACCAGCACTTTGAAGCGGACTCGGTATGCTATTGGCAGCCAGTGCAGTGACCTTAGCGCAGGCCGGATGTGCTCCCTTCTAGGGAGGCCCAGCAGCAGCCTGGCTGCGGCGTTCTGCACCAGCTGCAGCTTCCGGATCTGCGACAGAGGCAGCCCCATGTAGAGAGCATTGCAGTAGTCTAGTTTCGAGGTGACCATTGCATGGATCACTGTGGCCAGGTCAGCCCGGTTGAGGAAGGGGACCAACTGCCTAATCAGCCTAAGGTGATAGAAGGCTGACTTGGCTGTGGCCACTACCTGGGCCTCCAGTTTTCTGCTGCTACAGACAGACTAATCTACATGAATACTCGTTTACCATTAAATTTTGAGGGAATAATTTCATGCATGGTTTCTTATTCAGAAAACCGTATGAGGCTCAGAAATCTAACACGTCAACACACTCTCCAACAAACATTGTTAAACTTCACCCATTCTGGACCCGCCTTACCCTAGAAACACCTCTGTGCCCTGGCCCTTCGCTCGGAAAGCACTCTGTGCACCAGTGAGCAAGAGAATCCCCTTCTGTCACAAACCCACCACTATGACATCATGGTCCTTAGATTGTTAAGTGCTTGGGGAAAAAGTAGAAGGCGTCAGGTCAGGCCTGTAGCTACAGTAGGACATCTTGGGGTCCGGCCCCCCAACTTACTGTCAAGGCCCCCGAACTTCCCATCCAGCCCAGGCCCCCCAACGTCCTATTTTTTATTTTATTTGTGGTGCTCCCTTGGAAGGTGTCTGTGTGGGGTGCCCCCTGACTTATTTAAAGGCCCTCTGAATGTAAAGATCCTGGCTATGGGCCTGTGTCAGGTGCAACTTCCTTATCTCTCATTTAGTGGGAAGGCTACCCAAGGGCTTAGGTGGAGATGAGGCTGCCAGGTGGCCAGAAAAATAGTCGTCTTGAAATGTCACCAGAATAATCATCTTCCTTACAGGAAGCAGCAAATTTATTTAACTTTCCATCTATATTATCACCCTCAAATTTTATTTTATTTTTAGGAAATAAGCAGCCCAGGATTGTGGGTGGGGAGATACACCTTTTTATTCTACTGCGTGTGTATGCTGCAAATTAAGCAAAAATGTGCAGATAATTTTTTTTAACCCACACCCTTCCTTCAAGCAGCTCAGTATGGTATTCATCTCCTGTTCATCTTATTGTCACAACAACCCTGAGAGGTAAGGTTAGGCTGAGAGAGGAGTTTTTTTTGGAAGATTTTTTAATTTCATAGGCATAAACAAAACAGATAGACAGACAACATATATAGGGGGTTACAACCGTGTGATTTTCCTTTTTCAGTTTCTTTGACCTCATAATGATTAAAAATCTTGTATTTTTCATCTTATATGTTCATTATATACCTTATAAACCTTTTATTAATAGTTTTATTAGTATGAATAAGTCTGTTTCTTTAGGTTAGAAATCCAGAAGTTTATATTTTATTTTCTTCTAACCATTGATAGAATCTTGACCATGTGTTCTGAAATTCTTCTTTGCTCTTTCCTCTTAATATCGTAGCCAGTTCTCAGCAGTTTCCAGTATTTTAGCAATAACTTCTTCTTTTGTAGGGACTTCATTCCTACAAAGAGTTTGACTGACCCAAGAGAGAGAGGTTGTTTTTTTTAGGGGTGTGTGTGTGTATTTTTTTGTTTATACGTGCATGAGTGTGCATGCAAGTGTGTGTGCGCCTGGAAGTCATAGTGACCTCTGGTCACTGACCTCTACTGGGGGCCTGGAGGATATTCAGAGAGGTGGCTGATAAAGCCTGCCCCCGCCTCCCGACTGCTGGTATTCCTCAGAGGTCTCCCATCCAAGTACTTGCCAGAGTCAACCCTGCTTAGTTTCCGAGGTCTGATGAGATCGGGCTTGCCTGGGCTATCCAGATCAGGGCCCCAAGCGAGAGAGTTTGAATAGCCAAGTTCACCCAGGATAGAGTGGGGATTCAAACCTGGGTCTCCCAGATTTTAGTGGGACCCGGTAGCAGAAACAAGATGGAGCTGGAAACAAACAAAATGGACACTGGTCAGAGACAAGCCTGGGAAACTATTTTTTGGGATGGTGACTCAGAGAACTGACTTGCTAATAGCTCTTCTCCCCACCTTAAAAAAGATACTTAATCTCAACAATAGGTTTATCAGTAAGGGCAAGTCTCCATCTTGGAGTGATCTCAGCACACCTGGCCATGCTTCCCCTTCTCCCAGTCACCGTAATAGGCTATTCATATAACCTGAGAGCCTCTCCCATCATGTACTCAAGGGTCATCAGAACACATTAACACTTTCGGTATACACCGGACAATTAACACTTTCAGTGTATTTTCCTTCATATCAGATATTTATCTCCCTCCTGGGGTGTTTATACATCATCTACTAGCTGCAATTGGTTGCTACTATTTTAGTATATTATAGGATTGTTAAAATTTAATCTGTATGGAATGTTTTTATGAATGTTGTTACCCACTCTGAGCCCTGTTATACAGAGGAGGGAGGGCTATAAATTGAATGAATGAATGAATGAATAAATAAAACTCATCAAGCACCATTAGCAACACTTTATGCAACTGTCATGAGTTTCCCTGGGTCTTTGTCCACCCTGGGAAATCTAATCAAGCTATTGTTGTAGGGACACACACGTTAGACCGCCTCCGGGCTAATTTTTCCTATAACTGGACACACATTGCCCAGTATAGTGGGTGGATGTTCTCAGCGCTAAACATCTCACCCAGCCACTTGAGTGTGGGCTGCCTCCTTCTCTCCAGAGAAAAGCTGCCATTCTCTCTCGTTGCTTTCCACGGACTTTGCTTCTCCAGGACTTGGTAAATATCACCTGCCCTGAATTTCTTTCCCCACTTCTCTTTTATTTTCCTCTTGGTTAGGTGTGCCCCCCTCCCCCCCGTGTGCTTTGTATGCATGTTTTACTCTGTTTCTTTTTATAATAAAACACCTTTCCTGTAGTACTGCTGTGTTATTTTGAATCAGACCCTTGGTTCATCTATGTCAGTATTGTCTACTCAGACAGGCAATAACTTTCCAAGGTCTCAGGGAAAGGTCTGTTTACATCACTTGCTACCTGAGCCTTTTAACTTGAGATGCCGGGGATTGAACCTGGAACCTCCTGCATGCCAAGCAGCGGCTCTTCCACTGAGCCACAAGCCTTCCCACCCCTCTGAGACACTAAATGACCATTTGGCCAGTGAACTGCTTCTGTGCTTAAAATCCCGCCAGCTTCCCAATGTACCTGATTTAACGGTTCTGTGGTATTCAACGGCTGGCACATTCTTACACCAGCCTCCCAAGAGACAAGCATTCACGGAGCACAGCCTCTCTTTAAAATAAATAAAAAAACAACAAACTAAAAGAGGAGCAACAGAGCTTCTTGAGTTAAACCTGGTTAGGGAGAAGCCAGAACTGCATTAAGTCGGCGGAGTTTCAGCCTCCCCGGGAAAGCGCTTCCAAGAAAGGCTCGCGAGTACAAACAACCCCAAAGCCATTTGGGAACGTCTCTTCCAAGAGGCTGCCCATTAGTGCTAAGTGGACTGGGCTTTCAAACAGCCTCTGAAGCATGAGGGTTTTTTTGCGCACCTGCCTAAGTCATCAAGGGCTCCTCCGCTCTGCACTCATTTTCTTCCTGCTCACGGCACACCCCCTTTCCAAAGCACAACTCATTATCTGAGAGTCAGGAAGGCTTGTGACCCTGGTCAGTCAGTTACTCGCTCTGTGCATCTGTGAAGTTAAACTGTCTGATTCCCTTTTGGCTGAATCCACTGCCTCTGTGATTAACTACTATTCAAGCTTAACAGTGGGATCTCGTGTTTCTTGTCACCTTTCTCCTTCTTAAGAACATAAGAGAACATAAGAGAAGCCAATGTTGAATCAGGCCAATGGCCCATCTAGTCCAACACTCTGTCACACAGTGGCCAAAAATACCAGGTGCCATCAGGAGGTCCAGCAGTGGGGCCAGGACACTAGAAGCCCTCCCACTGCTGCTCCTTCCAGCACCAAGAATAGAATGCATCACCTGCTCCAGACTGAGAGTTCCTATCTATACCTCTTGAAACTGCCCAAGCTTGTAGCTGCCACCAGCTCCTGTGGCAGTGAATTTCATGTGTTAATCACTCTTTGGGTGAAGAAGTACTTCCTTTTAACTGTTCTAACACGACTGCTCAGCAATTTCATGGAGTGCCCACGAGCTCTTGTATTTTGAGAAAGGGAGAAAAGTACTTCTTTCTCAACCTGCTCTATCCCATGCATAAACTTATAAACCTCGATCATGTCACCCCAGCCATCGTTTTTCTTTTTTGCTAGTTTTTTGTGTGTGTTAAAATAGTAATCATCCCTGGAAAGAATCATTGTTGCCCATCACTGGTGCTGGCTGTCATTAACAGGGGGGGATGGACAGTGACTTTCAGACTGCCACAGAGTTTTCAGGGCAAGAGACATTCAGAGGTGGTTTGCCATTGCCTCCTATCTGCATAGTGACCCTGGATTTCCTTGGTGGTCTCCCTTCCAAGTACTAACCAGGGCTGACCCTGCTTCGCTAGCCTGGGCTGCCCAGTTCAGGGAAGCCATGTTAGCATACAAGAAAAATTCCAAACATCACAGAAATGTAATAAGGACCGACTGAAATATGAATACAGTTTTGTTTCAATGGTGGTGGAAAGTGTCACCAAGTTAGCAGCTGGCTTACGCTGAGCCCATAGGGTTGGGCCATTCTTAAAGGTGGGGAGGCCCTGCCTGCAACCGCCCCAACCGTTGCTATGAGCCTGGCAGTACTGCTGCTTTCAGATGACTCACAGGATATTGGTAGCATCGAAGGTCAGAGCAGTTTTTGCAGTTGGAAGGCTCTAGGTTGAAAATGTATTTATCAAAGACAGTGCACAAATAAAATAAATCCCAGCTGCTAGTTTATAAAAAGTGTAGCAAATAAGACAAAAGGGGCAGGTTTTTTTTTTTTTTTTTAAGTTGTCATTAATGTAGATTGAAATTGTTGCCAGTCTCTCCTTGTATGGGCAACTCAAGTTATCTATGCAGGAGACTCCGCCTTTAGAACTGTTTTTTATTGGCTAGTGATTTGATTTATCCCCCAATCCTAACCTAGCTCCATTTCTGAGCACATCCCTCCTTCAAGTACCCTGATTCTGGGTACTCCCTGCTCCAGTGGCCTACCTGTTGAGCTAATTTCCATACAAGCTTCACAGCATCTGACATCCTAATAGCATCATTACTGAGTGATGTTATGATTACGCGCTGCTTAAAACCTGGAATTATTAAGCTGTTACGCTTATTTTATTGGTTGCATGTATTGTGAAGATCTTACTGTTTTACTGTATTAATTGCTATAGCTCTTGAGTGAATACAGTAAATGAACACTCTTTCCTACCAAATGCATACAACATCTTACCCCCACAACCCTGAGAGAGAACACAACTAGGAGAAAATCTTTCTAAATGGCCTAAGTACATATAGGTCCGCAGATCTCTTTGCTGTCGTTTTGCCATCAAATTGCAACAGACTTACGGTGACCCCATATGGTTTTCAAGATGACAGACTCACAGAGGTGGTTTGCGATTGCCTGCCTTTGCGTAGCGACCCTGGCATTCCTTGGTGGTCTCCCATCCAAATACTAACCAGGGCTGACTCTGCATAGCTTCCAAGATTGGACTATCCTGGGTTATCCTAGCTCTTAGTAATTGGGTCTCAGGAGCAGGTGGTATGGCGCCCATTACTGGTCGGGGACCCAGCTCCATGGATGTTTCGGGTGCAGAGTTGGGCAGCCAGGAAGGAAAAGAGAAAGGTAAACCATGTAGGACAAACTGTGCTTCTGGTCTTTCCAGTCCAATCTCTTCTCTCTGACTTTTTTGTGTGCTCTTGGGCTAATGCTGCCAGCAGCTCCCGTCCAAACTGCTATCAGCTGAAGCGTCTGAAAAAGAAATGTGTCAACATGACCTAGAAACACAACAGTGAGGGATAAAAGAATTAGTGAAAAGCACTGCAGTAAAGCCTGCAGGCCCCAGGCTTGGGAATAATTGCAGAGAGAGAGAGAGAGCCCTCTTTGCATGTTTGCACTGCTATAAAGTCTTGGACTCGTTAGCAGCCCAACCAATTTATTGCAGCATAAGATTTCATGGGCCAGAGCCCAATTTATCAATTTCTGCATAGAACTGCAATTCCTCTAGAAACACTAAGGAAACCACATACTACTTCAGTTGCCCCCCGAGGTTAAATCCAGTCTTCAGTGCACAGCTGTGGAACCAGGCCATTCAGCAGACTAGCTAGGAATGCGCTCTCTCTCGCTGGGGTGAATGTACATACTTCCTGAAAAAGCAGCTGCCCCTTTTCAGTGTAGCTAAGATTCTGGATGTTGAAAGAACTGTTAAAGCACGTACAACAGCGATTTCTTATCACTGAAAGGTATGTGGACCACATAATAAACTCTTGAAAGTAGGGTAGTCTCCAGTGGTGCAAGGCTCAGTAGAAAGCACTGTTTTTTTGCCACCAAGGGGTAACCGACTTACGGTGACCCCGTAGGGCTTTCAAAGCAAGCGAAGTTTAGAGATGGTTTCCCACTGCCTGCCTCCACATCACAACCCTGGTATTCCTTAGAGGTCTCTGATCTAAATACTAGCCCGGGCTGACCCTGCTTAGCTTCCAAGATCTGAAAAGATTGGGCTAGCCCGAGCTAGTCAGAGGTCAGGGCAAAATTTGTCGGCTCCAGTCCAGTGTTCCCACTAAGCTGAGTTAGTGTGAACTAGCTCACAGTTTTCAGCCTGCGGCTCACACATTTTTGTCTTAGCTCAGGGAGGATGGTTCCGGAGCAGACTAATTCGTGCAGCAGACGAATCGCTCGCTCACCACTTTAATGCCAGTAGCTCACCAAGTAGGATTTTTGCTCACGGGACTCCACAGCTTAGAGGGAGCATTGCTCCAGTCCGCAGACTACATCCTCCACAACTGGTGGTGGTGGAAAGTGCCATCAAGTTGCACATGACTTATGGTGACCCCATCGCGGTTTCCAAGGCAAGAGACATTCAGAGGTGGTTTGCCACTGCCTGCCTCACACTCATGGACTTCCTTGGTAGTCTCCCATCCAAGCACTAACCAAGGCCGACCCCAGACCTGTAGCTAGCGGGGCATTTCGGGCCCTGGCCCCCTGACTTCCTGCCAAGGACCCACGACTTCCATCCAGCTCCCCGGGCCCCCTGGAGGACTCCCCATCACTGCCCCTTCCCCTAACATGGCTTGCTTCCCCGTGTAGGCAAGCAGAGTGCAAACGTCACAAAAATGAGTTGTTAAAATTTTATTTTTTATTTTGTGACATCTGTGCCCGGATTTAAAAGCCCCCTGAATGACAAAATACTGGCTACGGGCCCGGCCAATCCTGCTTAGCTTCTGAGATCTGATGGGACTGAGCTAGCCTGGCCCAACACTGGAGTTTTCAGGTACCACGGACTTAGGCAGAGTGCTGATGCAAAATTTTGGATCGGGCCCTGATCAGAATGCTCAAAGGCTTCAGCGCTCTACTGAGAACACTCTGAAATGATCAAGAAGACAAGGCTGCAACCCTCCTGCAAGTCAAAATAAAATCAGGAATCCAGGCTATATTCTTAAATATGGTTTAATACTCTTCTCCATTTCTGTACATCACAACACCAAGATATCACTGCTGGGAGCTCTCTGAAGAGGCTATGTAGTATGCAAAAGAGGCTAGGATTTCCCACTCTCGTAATGTGTTTTGTGTGAGTGTAATACATATCAGTATATATTGATATACACATCAATATATAATGCAATATATATCACCAAAGATAACACATCGATTAAAGAGATACAAAAATTTGGCATCATTTCCAAACTTAAATAGTAAAAATAAAACTACAAAAAAAAAAAAAAAAATAAGGAGCTGCATACCCTAAATGTGAAACAAGCAGTATATTCAAAAAAATGTAAATTTACATCCAATTTCTTTTTTCTGCTCTTGTCATGTCACAGCAGACCCATTTACCATGGCAAAAATCAAAGTGTAACTGCTTTGAAGAGCACAAGAATGCTTTGTGGTCAGGCGTTCCACAAACCCAATTGCATACCCAAGACCCCACCCCAAAGGGCTTCTGTTAAGAGAGACTCCCGCCCCAGTGCGAACGCATCTTGTGGACAACGGCAAACACCACCCTGCCTGCTGAGATATAAAAAGATACAAATGCTATTGCTCGCACGGACAGAAAGTCATTTTGGACCTCTTTTGAAGAATACACTGCGACAGGAAAGTGTAGGGTTTTGTTGTTTTGTTTTTTTAAGACAAACTCTCCCCCTTCTTCAAGTGAGACAGGATTATCGGAACAATGCACGATGTTCGCAGAGTCGGGGGGAAGCTTCTGACCCGATATGAGAGAGAGAGGGAGAGAGAGAGAGAGAGAGAGAGAGAGAGAGACAGGAGTCAAAGGTGAACAGAGCTAGGCACTAAAACATCAGAGTATCCTTCAGAAAACTAGCCAGTTCCGGGTGGGAATAATAAGGAAGGTGAGCTGCCTGCCTTCCGTCTGCTATTCCACAGTGTTGAAAGCGAACCTTTGGCGCCAAGCTTCTAAAAAAAAAAAAAAAAAAAACTTACCAATTTTTAAAAACAGATGCTTCAAAGCCACCTGTGCCAAGGATTAAGTCAGTCACGATTTGCTAGCTGCTTGCTTGCATTGAAAGCAGGGTGATTTTTTAAAAAACCTGTCGATCCATCTTATGCAGCCCCCGAAGCAAAAGGAAGAAAAAAAAAAAAAAGTATTTAAAGGAAAAAAAAAACACCACCCAAACCCTAACAAAAAGAATAGAACCAAGCATAAGAAGCGTTAGGCTTGCTTGTGGAAACTGTTTATTGACTGACAAGAGGGAAGAGTAAAGGCCGCACAACTCACACCCCCCAATCAAAAGCCTGCTGAGACCCTGGCATTTCAACTGCCGTGAATGAAAACGTACTTCCTGGATTTATAACAAGCGGTGGTGTCGCGATTGTAAGAATTTAAAAAGGAAAAAAAAAATAATGGGTGGACTTCCCAGGCCATCTCAATGTGCAAGTCACACTTGCCAAGCTGGCACGCCACGGTATTCAATTCCTCAGACCCTCCACCACCCCAGAGCGAGAACGGGAAACGGTGTCCCCCCCCCCCCCCCGGATTCTTCTGCTGCAGTCTAAGCCAAGAACCGCCATGGAAATGGGTCGTGTCACTGCAAAATGCAGCAATAAATTGTCTCCAATCAAAATAAGAAACAAACCAGTATAATCTTTCTATTAATTTCCCCCCCCCAAAAATGAAGGTTTACAGCAGTTAATGTAGCATGAAGGTTAAAAAAATCATTTTCATAAAATACAAGAGCAACCAATTTCACTATCAAGTAAAAGTAAAAATTGGGATTTCTTTGTTTTAAATTAGTCCAAAATGGCATTATAGAAACTTAGTAGATTGCTGCTGTACTGACACTATGACAAATCAGTAGGGGCTTCGTTTTTTGTTTTCAACCCGGTGTTTCTGGATAAAGTTCTGGAAATACTCCAATTCTAAGGCAGGGATCTGTTTTGTTTTCCATCGCGAGTTTGCTCCTTGGGTTGGATGCTGGAGGGGTGAGGCACCTTTTGCCAGACCCAGGTCGACTACCTAGTAGTCATCGAGGTCAAAAAATTCGTCGTCTCCTCCTTGGTATTCCATGCCCTGGAAGTCCACTCGGTACCGCAAGATACCTGAAGAAACACGTGCCAAAAGAAAGATATTAGCACTTATTTAAAGAACCGGGGTGGGGGGACACCCCCCCCTTTCTCAATGTTTTCATGCTGGACTTGAGAATTTCCCCTCTTTCATTCATGGAGGAAAAGGCAACAGCCCATGACAATCTGAGATATGCAAACAGTTCCCGAAGAGAAGGATATAACTGGAAGCGGACTGCCGGCTCCACACATTGTTTAAACCCCTGTTTAGAGGACGCCACCTTAAGGAAGTCTCACCTGAACCGCAACAGGGGAGAAGCCCTTTCACATTTTTCGGCCTTTGCATGAAAAAAAAGCCAGCTACCCTTGTATTTTTAGTGTGCCCTTTAAAAAGCTGGTTGGCTGTTGTAAAACTTGTTGCCTAAATGTATGTTTAGTATAACCTGCACTGAGACACCTTTGTGAGAGAGGAAGAATAGAAATTCATTAGAATATATTGCAGCCTCTTCTCCCCACAGTCAAATTTCCCAGCCCTCCATGCTCCAAGGAATGCGTGGCTCCTACTCTGTGACAGAGTGTGCAGCAGCTAGGGCTGCACTGTTGAGTAGAAGCCCCTGCCTTGTCTTGGCTGTAGGGATGTTCTTAACAATGCCAGCCAGTTCTCCGCCCTCGCTCCCCTGCATTTTCTGGAAGACTGCCTACCAGACAAGCTTCACCTCTTTTACCATGCTGTCCAGGGTGTCGACACACTTGATGTCACAACATACACAGTTTTGATTAAAGACCACTTTCTTCAATGGGAACAGGAAGAATACAGAATCTAGGCACTGCCTGCTAACACCACCAACCACAGCCGTTATTTATTTGGAAGGAAGCCTCAGTAATTCCAGGGCAACCTGTTGCCAAGCAACTTCCAGTTAAAAGATAAGCCACTCATATGGAGCTGCCAGGCTGTTCTGGCCACTGCTCTTTTGCAGGAAGATTCTTGGTATTGGCTGCCTCAAACTGTCAGTTTTAACCAGTGTTCCCTCTAAGCTGAGTTAGTGTGAGCCAGCTCACAGTTTTTTAGCCTCCAGCTCACACATTTTTGTCTTCGCTCAGGAAGGATGGCTCCAGAGCAAACTAATTTATGCAGCAGCCAAATCGCTCACTCACAACTTTAATGTCAGTAGCTCACAAAGTAGAATTTTTGCTCACAAGACTCCACATAGAGGGAACACTGCTTCTAACACCTACATATTTCACTCAAATACAAACAAGAGGGGCTTGTATCTCTTGCATCTTTATCTACACAAATAAGCTTGTTGGTTCATGCCACTTTGTCTTAAGGACCTCCTGAAAAGCCTAGTGGCACTTTGAGCTACTTTTCTATTAATGGGAAAAATGCATTCCCTCCCTTTTGTTTTATGAAGTCCTGTTAGTTAAACAAATGTCACAGATATGCTTTAAAATGTAAAAAGATCACAGCCTAGCTTCAATTTGAAATGCGGTGCTGGAGGAGTGTTTTACAGATACCACGGATTGCTAAAAAGACTAATAAGTGGGTGCTACATCAAATAAAGCCTGAACTTTCCCTAGAAGCTAAAATGACTAAACTGAGGCTATCGTACTTTGGTCACATTATGAGAAGAGAAGAATACCTGTAAAAGACAATAATGCTAGGAAAAGTTGAAGGCAGCAGGAAAAGAGGAAGACCCATCATGAGATGTATTGACTCCTGTGAAGAAATGCGATTTTTCCTCGGAGATTTGAAATAAGCAAAACCTCTGCTGTGCATTTTAAAAGTTTCTTCTTCTCTCTGGGCAGTGAACCGGGGGGGGGGGGGGATCAGTACAGTTGTTTTCCAGACATGCCTCAGCCCACCTCCATACAAATGTTAATGGAACTAGCAGGAGAGATAATGTCTGGTCAAGATCTTCCCCTTTACCAAAGCAGGGAACAGAGATTTGGAGGAATACAATACTAGAGATTATTCAGGATCTCCAGAAAAAGCCTCTTTGACCTGGCGGGACCAGGTCAGTGAATAGAAAACACATATGGTAAAAACTCCTTGCAACAGGAAGGAGGTCTCTTTTCCTGAGATGCTGAGTCCAGGAGAGCACGCAGAGTACTCCACAGGGAAGGCAGCCATTGACTATGTGCTCACCTAAAGAGCTGGAGTAAGGTTTAAGGTAATGAAACTCTGTAGAGATCTGTTAACTTTCCTAAAATACAAGAGTCTGTCCTACTTCTATCTGATACTCCATCTTCCACAATCTGCCTCACCTGGCCGACTGCCGGACCGCTTGTCATACTTTAACATCTGACAGAGAGAGAGAGGGACACAGGATTGTGTTTACACCCATTTCTTTTGCCTCCCTTGCTCAATCTGGTGCTGTGCTAAAAGTATGCTTGTAACCATTCTCTTCTTAATATATACCTTGTAACTGTTGATGCTGATAGTGGTTCTCTGTACCACAAATCTCCATTGTCTTGGATGTGCTATTCTAATAGGAGCACCGGAAAAAGGAAGGCAGCTGGCAAGTGGCTATTCCTCCAGGGGCGCACAAGTGACCCTTGCGCAGTGGGAGACACAGAGGCAAGATCTCAGAACTAGAAAGGGAAGTTGGGAGTCCTGACCCTCCCAGTGTGCAATTCCATACAAAGATCAGGAGATGGTGGTAGTGGGCTACCTGAGACTGGGAGAAAAGCCTCTCCAGGTATTGGCAAAACCCAGGAGGGCAGGTTGGAATAGGGCCTGCAGGCCTGATTAGCCATAAAGGAAGCCATGGCCCTCAGTTTGCAAGACCTGAACAAAGTTGTTAATGATATGATGTTCTGGAGGACATTAATTCACAGGGTCACCATAAGTTGGAAGCAACCTGATGGCATTTAACACGTACAGCTTCAACAAGACATTTGTCCAACTTAAGTATTCCACAAATAAGAATGTTTCTCAGTTCAAGTGGTCTACTTTGTAAAAAAGAAAAGTGCAGCCTGTTCCAGACTGAGGTTGTGGCTACACAATTAGTGTCCCACTGGTTGATACCATACCAATAAAGAACGAAAACCCCCAATTAATATATGCCACTTCCTCTGTTTTACCTCCAATTCCACCAAATCCTTTCACAAACTGGGATCCTTCCTGTGACTTGTCTGTCACAATTTCCAATGTGGCTCCAAATTTCTTGTAGTTGTTTGCAAACCACTCAAGGAGGGGCATGCTTTCTATCAGTTCGTGTTCTTGTCCGGTCTACACAAGATGAAAATCGAAAACAAATGCGTAAGCAATGCGGCTTTCTGTAACTCAAACTGCCAGTTGCTATGCCAACTCTTTGCCAAGTACAGAAAGACCTGCTGCCGATAGAAAAAAGTACGGCCGTGTGACTGAGAAGTGGTCACAGTGATCGCCTTTTTCACATACGCACACCTCGGCACTGCTGAACACAAATTACACAAAAAACTGGAAGATCGTGAAGATGAAGGTACAATCTATCCTGGCAAGCCCATTCTGCACTCACTCCATTAGCCTTTTATTGGGATTCTCCTTCATGCCGTTCAAGAACATTAAAGTACTCAAAGAGGAGAAGTCCCAAAAGTCTCACCTATATGAACCCAGGCTCACTTTCCTTTCTCTTTCATGTTTCTCCCCGGCTACACAGATGACACGATTCTAGGGGTCCTTTAATGGTTTGCCAGCTACTCTTCTCGATTAGAGAACAGAGCTTAGAGCTCTCTCCCTCTTTCTCCTGGCAGCTCGCAAACCTGTTGTGTCAAAAGTGACTTGGTTCACACCCACTAGTGTGAGCTATATCAGAATGAGGAACTCTCAAAATAATGGGCACGCCTGGGACCACTGGTCTTCATGGGGGAGATGAGCACAGCGATGAAAGGCGCACCAGAGAAGCTGGTCAGGGCGTCTCTCTGCTGGCCATTTCTCTGCTAAGCAACTCATTCAAAACTGTTTCTAAATTCTTTCACTTGTCTGCCCGGGAGGAATCAGCAACAAGGGCTCCCTTCCCCTTGCTGCCAACGGAAAGGGTCTTATGGCTGCATGTGCTTTTGGAAGCGAGCAGAGAACGGAAGCCGCAGTTGCCAATCCCTCCTGCATCAAGAGGAACAGAACTGAAACTTCCATGTAAGAATCATGTGGCAGATACAGGCATCTATAGACAACCAGGAGAATAAAGGGGGCTGGGCCGCCAGTTAAGCTTTCCACAGCCATTTCCTCATACGTGTATCACAAATACTGTGTAATCACAATGAAGCTGTACAGTAAGTTAGGCAGACAGACATTCATTAAACCCCAAGCAGTTAGCATGCCCCATAGCTAGTGTAGGAGATGTAGTGTTTGAAAAATACCTCTTTATCTGTGAAGTGGGATTTATCTTTTTCTTGTTCCGGTGTCAAATAGAGTATCTTCTCCTCTGGCGGGGTGGAAGAAAGAGATTCAGTAAAACTTTGCAAAGCAGACTAAGCAGCACAAAATCCCTAACGCGCGCAAAAGCCAGATGTGATTAACACAGGGGACCAGAAAACTCTTTCTTTTTTTTGTGTGTGAGGAGGCGTGCACCATAGCTCAAGCAAGCAAGGTTGGGCGGTGTGAGAACATACAAGCCAGCTGTGTCAGCAGCACAGGCCGTGTCATTACGCCTCACCTATTTTGGATTTCAGAGAGTGGAGGCTCTTTTCCACCACTGGCTAGTGTAGAAGATGGCTGGAGAGGTTTTCAGAATGGCTCATTAACATCCATACCCTGCCCTCCCTCCAGGGAGCATAAGGCAGCATCCATGGGGGCTGTCCCAGTTTTTCCTGTGAGGCAGGTTAGGCCAAGAGATGGTCATCACCCAGGGAGATCATGCGCAAGCCTACTTTGCCCCATGCTCCCGAAAGGCAAGCCTCTGCAACAACCTTGTTCATCCTGATCTGCCTTGGGCAGCAGCTGCTCTCCCCTGAGCTGACAACGGAGGGGAGAAGCTGTCACTGCAGGGAATAATCTATTACTGATTTTAGAAAGAGTGGAGTGCTGCTACGCACGACAGGTCTGATTCGGGCAGCAGCTTGTCTTTTCTACCACCTACTCTGAAGAGCTGTGGCTGCAGATGACATCTCGGTGTGAGGCAGAGGCTTGTCTCCCCTACCTGGGAACATGGAGGTTGTCCTGCTACTGTCACTGTAATGGCTGATGGAAGGAAGGAAGGAAGGAAGGAAGGAAGGAAGGAAGGAAGGAAGGAAGGAAGGAAGGAAGGAAGGAAGGAAGGAGACGCAGCTCCATTTCAGCACAGGCGGAAGAATAATTGGTGAAGGTCGCATATTTCAAGACTACTCAGCCATGAGATTTTAAGACGGCAAGTACAGGGCCACAACTGCCTACAGAGTTAGACTAAAGCTCACAGGTCTTAGGAAGCCCTGGACCAGATGCCTTCCAGTGGACCTCCTCCTCTCTGCCCACCCCAGTCAAACACTTCCTCTCTAGCAGGAAGGAGCAGAGAGCACCTTCTGCTAGCTCTGCCAGCCCCGATGGGGCTTAGAAGTTCAATCACGCCACACTCCACTGGCGGGACAGGTGCCGTTCCCAGAAGTCAGAGAGCAACAACGCTCGTGGCTCTCACAAGCCCAACTGGTACAGCACTTGCGCGAGACCAAAAGAGCCATGCTCTGCTGCCCGCCTCCCGAGGAGCTTTTCCCCAAAGGAAATGGGACAGTGCCCCTCATAGTGCTGCCTCCCAGTAGCTGATGGGAGGGGAATGCAACTAATTCACCGTCTTCTGAGCCTTGTTGATGCCCGCTAGGGCTACAGCGAGTGCAAAGGAGTTACTCTGATCTGCCTCCAGCTACTGGGAGAGGAAACGCTTTCTCCATGCTCTTAGAAAGCCTGTCAGCACCAACAGCGCGTAGAGAAGCAAAACAACCACGATCCACCTGCTCCGCAGTCCACACTCCCCGCAGCAAAGGAAGGATTACACCCATTCCTGCTGGGAGAGGATGGGCCAGCCAAGAGTCAGGAGGTGGACCTGGGCAGCTGCCCAGCTAGGCTGACTCCTGGTGTCAGCCCTGGAAGCCTTGTCTTACTTCTAAAGCCAGGGCTGCTCACACACATTTATAAACATTAAATACAAGTACATTCAAATATCACTTGATGGTTGACCACCTGTCTTGAGGGGTTTTCTGAGCATGGATCGCAAGGGCAAAACAGGTATATTTACGTACGTATATTAACCAACTGTGACGTGTGCTTAAGACACTGACCTTCAAAATCCATGTTTCTAAGAGTGTTTAAAGGTGACCCCGTGATTGTGCGCATGATTTCAAATAAGCCACATCAGCAGAAGAGAACACCCAAGATCAAAAGTGTTTCAGAATGTAACCTGCATCACTCTAAGCAGATATGCCATTGCTAAAATCCCATACCTTCCGTGCCTTGGCAATGGAGAACGTATCTCATTATATCCAGATTCTCATAAACTATCAGGATCTCTACTGCTCCCATTTCTAAGGCTTTTAGAGTATCTTCAACACCAAAACAGTACTTCCCCGTGTCCTGGCTGATTTCATCAAAATACCGGCCTAGTGCAAACAGAAAAAAAGAAAAAGAGGGGAATGAACATTCCAGGTGTATTATAAACCATCGTGGTTTTGAACATAGAAGCAATTTAATTTAGCCAACAGGGCTAAGGTATTATGAGAGACATTACTGATTATACCCATATGAAGGGATGAATCCTAACCCGTCCCTACCACTCTACTGAGCAAAGTTTCAAGCCGTCAACAGAAGAGCACTTCAACTGGAGGACGAGTTCAAACTTTGCTCTGCAGAGTACTAAGATCCACCAAAATGACCACCTGATGGCAAGAACACAGCTATCAGATTCACATGTGTCGTTTCTGACTTCTGACACATGAACGCTCTTCACACTTAATAATTGTTATTGTCTCCAGCAGGCCTGCGTCATGGGAACAGAGTTTCCTTTTATTGGTGCAGTAAGATTCCATTTTGAGGACATAAGGTGATCATGAATGAGGTTTTCATCGGTACCTTTCAGGAACCATATCAAAGGCAGCCCAGACAAAAAAGTAGCCCAGCATAAGAAAAACTAAGTTCTTATTTGCTTTGCATTTTTGGAAGGCTCTCATTTCCTAGAACCCAATCTGGAATTAATCACTCCCCAATCTAAGCCCAGTCACTAGACGATGCTGCAGTGTTTCATGTTCAAAACACATGCAATGACTCGCAAGTTTATACAGGCTTGAATGTGCAACAAAAATGGACCCTCCATGGGCTTAGAACTTCTATTACAAAGACGGGAGAGAAATGCCTCGATCCAGCGGATCGAGGACTTTTACAACCTTATCAATATTTGAATGTATGGCATACAGACAGTAATCCCATATGGACATATTTTTAAATATCTGGAAATGTTTTACAGACACTTATCTGCAGACTTGCCACCACTGTTGTATCTTATAGTGTAATAGTGAAATCTGGATATCTTTGGATGCTTAAATCCGGTGACTGGAGCTGTGAACAGGCAAGATGGAGTTGCCTCTGGAGGACTTGATGCCATCAGCCTTGCATGACTCAAGTAGGCCTGGCTGCTTGCTACTGTTCAACAGCAGCTACCCAATGAAAGCCAGTGTGCTGTAGCAGTTAAGAGCTTCAGCTTAAGTGTCTGCAAGTCCCGGGTTCAGATCTCCCTCTTGCTGTGGAAGCTTACTGGGTGATTTTGGACCAGTCACATACTTTCAGCCTAACCTACCTCACAGGGTTATTATGTGGATAAAAAGGAGGAAAAGTGAATGATGTAAGCTGCTTTGGTCCCACGGTGGAGAAAGGTGGGGTATAAATGAAGTAAATAAAGAATAAAGATAGCTGAAGATGGGAGGCTGATAAAAGGTATGTTGGTGAATGGCTGAGAAGGAGAGAATGAGGCAGG
Organism: Gekko gecko; assembly: GCA_029375565.1. NCBI lineage: Eukaryota > Metazoa > Chordata > Lepidosauria > Squamata > Gekkonidae > Gekko > Gekko gecko. The sequence continues at coordinate 299,922,319 of JAPDNY010000001.1, read as the reverse complement.
GAGAGGATATGGGGATTGCCAAGGGGAGGGAAAGAAGTTAGGAAATCCCTAGAAATTTTTTTTTTGGGGGGGAGCCTGGGGAGGGCGGGGTTTGAGGAGAGGAGGGACCTCAGAGGGATATAATGGGATAGATTCCACCCTCCAAAGCATCCATTTCCTCCAAGGGAACTAGGGTTGCCAACCTCCCAGTGGGAACTGGCGATCACTTGGAAGTACAACTGCTCTCCAGATGACAGAGATCAGTTTCCTTGGAGAAAATGGCTGCTTTGGAGGCTGGACTCTATGGCATTGTACCCTACTGAAGTCTCTGTCCTCCCAAGGCTCCATCCCCAAATCCCCAGGGATTTCCCATCCTCGATCTGGCAACCCTAAGGGGAACTGATCTCAGGATTCCAGGAGCTCTCCAGCCCCCATCTGGAGGTTGGCAACCCTAGAAGGAAAGAGGGAAGCAGGAAAAGGGGCAAGACTACAGGGGCTTTCAGGAAGGGGAAAGAGAAAATAGTGGGAGAGGGGGAAGCGAGAAAACATGCGTGAATGGCCAACAGAATATTCACTCCAATTCAATCCAGTACTAAACTGCTCAGGCATCTGATTTCATCAACAAGTTTCACACACAACTACTTTCAAAATGGTCTCTCTATTGGAGCACTGATAGTCATGCCCAGCTCATAAAAGCAAGGCTCCAATCAATGTATTAGGCAACACTGTATGTTTATCTGTAAGGATCTGATCAATAATAAGTACACCACAACCTTGCCAGTACTATTTCCCACTACTCTATAGCTGAAGAAAGATTCCTGTGCCTTAAATAAACTACTCCTACATAATATCTGGGGTCTATTTATGCTGCAAGGAAAGGTCAGATGGGTAATGTATTTATTCATACCTATTAGTTTCTTTTCTTGAATGAATTTCACATTAGACAGAACCTCAGTGGACAATTCAATGGCTTGATTGAACCCATTTTCGCCACCATATGAGATGTCAACTAGCTTTAGTACTTTGGACTGCAATCGCTACAAAAAAAGAGATGCAAGATCCAGTGTTAGAAGCACTACTCTAAAAAATGACGAATGTTTCATCATTGATTAAACCAGAACCTCTAGACTCAAATATGGGCATTTCATAGGTAGATAACCAACCACTTCCCATATCAAATTCAAGGGATGGTGCATTACTAAGATACCTGGGTTCTCACTGAAAAAACGTTAAATGAAATCCCACCTCTTATATATAAGGGCAGATAGTAACTGTTTGCTCTTGGGCTCAGATCCTTCTTGCGCAGCTCTGTCCTACACTGCACAACGCTTCCCTATGGCACAAGGCACTTTCTACTCAGTTAGGAGCCTGGACTTGCATCAGCCAAAGGCATCAGGAGAACATTCTACACCATCAAGAACGGCTGTGCAGGTGGAAGATCCAAGCCATTATTTCTAAATAAACTAAATAGATGGAACCAAATCTAGCTAACGGAAGGGGTGGGATAATTACCACTAAAGATCTCTTTCTGCCGCAGGGCCCCCCCCCGCCCCCAGTTTGCCTCTCATGCTATTCCCTGAGAGTCTCCTGTCCCTCAAGAGCAGCATCTTGGGGAAAACAGTGGGCTGTGGTGTGGGGAGGCCAAGAATATTTGGTTCCGCTGAAAGAAATGCCTTGCATAAGCAGAAAACAGTCTGGATCCACCTCAAAAGTTTTAAGCCTTCAATGCTAGTATAAATACAAGTGTAAGCAGTGTCTGATGAACACCTGGAATCCAGAGGAAATTTCCCCATTGTTGTCAATGTCTGCACATTTAGTTCTCTACCCCACACCCAGAATTATTGTTCTTGTAAAGTCTAACCCCTAACTACCTGCCTAGTGGAGCATGCAAAGGAATCAGGCACACAAACTGTCAACATAACCGAATGCTGCTTGACAGAGGACATTTCTGTTTACCTGATCAAACATGTCTGACTGGCTCAGCTCAGTTTTAAAGTCAGCCGATCCAGCTAGCACGAGGCCAGCCACGTTCACTTTGTCGCCAGAAATGAACAGCTGCACAGCCGTCTCCGCTACTTTCCTTACATAGTTGTGCCGTTTCTCCATCCTCAAGCGAGCGAAACGCAAGGCAGACTGACCTCCTCTTCCTTGGAGAGAGAGAGAGCAGAGGTTACAATGCAGCAAAACTGAAATGTCTCTTTTAACAAAAATGGGGTTTCATCCTCAATTATCACTTTCCCCTTCAGGTGCCTGGAGGAAATGCATATTTGTCAGCCCACGACCAAGTACAGAGAAAAGAGATCCCCCATGTTACTACCCATAGGCAGCCATTTCAAGGCAGATTCACAGTTTACAATTTATCTGCAATTAGTCTGACCACACTGTGTGAATTAGTATCAATATGCTTGTGGTGGAATGTGCCACCTCTGGCCTGCTGGACTTATTTCACTCTGCCTTCCAAGGGGTTCTCAACTCCCTGGAGAGACTTTTTTCGCTCTCCAATAACCTGGAATTTCTTCCTGGTTATTGGAGCCTAAAGTCCGCCAAAACTATGTTCCCTGCTTGGAGAAGGGGGGGGAGAACTTGACCCACCCATTATCTCTCCTGCTAGATCTACCAGCATGAGAATAAGGGTGAGTGTAGGTGCATCTGGAAAACAATTGCACAGACCTTCCCCCCCTGCCCAGAGAGGTGGAAAAAAACAGTTAAAGCCAAGTGGAGGTTTGGCTAAACTCAAACCTTCCAGGAAAAAATGCATTTCTTCACAGTACTTAAGACACAAAGATAAATTTATTCATCATCTTGTGTTAACTCGGCCTCAATGGATCTCTGTTACAACCTAACTTAGAACAGCACTTTACTGGTGCGATGGCAGCATCCTTCATAATTAAACTTTGGTCGCCCAATGCAGAGTTACATGTGGTTCCCTCATATATTTTAGTGGGCCAGCCTAACCATACATAAGCTAGGGATGGATTGTAGCCAAAGATTTTCAGGAATGTTCACTAAAACTACTGTTTTCAGACCAGAACCACACCTTTTACATATGTCACCACGACAAGCTAAAAGGAACAACTGTAACAAGAGGACTGCTGCCCAATATACAATATAAAAGTTAAGCATTCTGAAAATGAAGTCCCCTGAATTGTCTGGCCTCTAATTTTTACTTACCTTGCTGCCACAACGGCCTGTTCAGTGCAAAGCTACAGATTCTAATAGAACGGTTCACTAATGGGTTTGATCCTATGAAGCCTTACTTCTGGTGCAAGAAGTCTTTCATTGGGAGGGGGAGGAGGCAGAGTAGTATTACCCTCTTCCCCCCTCACTGCAGTTCCCCCCATGTGGCACTAAATTTTGAGCACAATGTCCCCCATCATCACCAGAAGCAACATGCAGTTCCTCCTCCTCTCTGCCTTCCAGTGAAAGTTCACAAGATCCATCCCCAATGTTTCTACCGGACGCCAAATTCACTCCATATCTTCTCCACCCACTCGAAAGACACCTTTGATTAAAACTTCTCCTCCCAAGAGACACTCCGATAAGCATCGTCTCATCTTTAAAACACTTGGGGGGGGGGGGGTCCCATCTTATACATTACCGTGCTTCTTTGGAAGATCCACTGTGAATTTGTGCAGCACTTCTCGGGTGTTTCCTTGAAGAGTGCCAAAGAGTGCACCGCTACCATCTATTACAATAAAGCCAAACTTGCTGTCATCTGACAGTAGCGCTGTAAGGGCCTGCAAGTCAGCACAGAAGGGGAAAAAAACAACACAAACAGAGGTGTTGAAATGAAGCCCTGGCACACAGTGCTCACAGGAATTCTGCACACTGAACCGAGCAGGAATCAGCAAGGTGGAGAATTCTGTTTATTGTATTTAATTCATCCACACCCCAGCTCTCTCCCCAATAGGGACCCAGTGGCTTCAATCATTTACTCCTCCTCCATGGTATCCTCACACCAGCCCTGTGAGGTGGGTTAGGCTGAGACTGTAACTGGCGCACGGTCACCCAGAGAGCTTCCATGTCAGAGTGGGGCTTCAAACTTGGGTTTCCCAGATATTAGTCCGACATCCTAACCACTACGCCACACTGGCTCACTTCTGTCGAAGGAACATGTGCATCCATTTTGACTTCAAACCAGGTGAAACTATTATTGTCTCATGTCAGACTCGCTGCAAGGACTCGGTAAGTTAATTTAAAGCCTATTATCGCTGCCCTATTCGAACGGGCGATTTGCTTTCTACACGAGGCATCCCTTTAAGCTTGTCAGCAAGAGTTGCTGCCACACTGGTTTAGATAATGATGCACAAAGTAGATAAGGGGAAAGCAGACTTGATTAAAAGTGAAAGGACAAACTCTGGAGGAGAAAGAAAGCTTTACGCCCAAAGCTTAGTCAAGCTTGAATTTAAAAAGCCAGACGCTACTGTGAAGAAGGAAGGAAGCACCAGAAGTGACCAGAACAGTGAGGGAGGCAAACCATAAAGTAGTGCCCAACGAAGATCTTATAAAGAAATACACAGCAAGTCTAGGCCTTGCACCTTGTGTGATTCTTGCAATTAAGCAGCTGACCTATAATGGGCATGAACTGCCTTTGGGCAAGCAAGGTGAGTAGCAGAAAGATGAGCCATTAAAGCTCAAGAGCTGGCACACAAGCACAACATACTTCTTGCCTGCCCGGAGCTTCAATTAGGGATGTCACACCAGAAACACTGTCAGGAGTCTGTGGCAATCAAAGCAGTTACAGGCTTTTAAGCATCCACTACTTCGCCAACCATGCTAACGTAAGATCAGAATCACCAAGGGGCTGCACGCTGCTTACAAACAAGCCTGTTAAGCCCCCCGTGTGTCAGAAAAACAAGGGAAATACCAGTGAGGAACCATGAGCAAGCACAATGGTGTGGTGCACCATGCAGTGAATATGGTACAGTGGGTGAGTTGCACATGGATCTGTGCCCTATGGGCCCTAGCTACTGCTGCCCTAACCCAAAACCATCAGTGAAACCAGATAGCCTGCAGACATCCAGAAAAAAGGTCTAGTGCATCCAAATTGTTTCCTGATCAAAATGGGAATGCTCATTTCTAGGAGTTGCAAATAATAATAATGTGAAAGTTTTTGGGAAAAGCTGTTAAAAATCGAGATACCTTGATCAGTTGGTGCAGAATTTAAACTCAGAAATGTTACTTTAGTCGGTGGTTGATCAGATTTTCTTTAAAATACAAAGTGCTTTTTTGGGGGCGAAAGAAAGAACCAGGCACCTTGAGAAATTAATATAAGGGACAATCACTGCCTGTGGGCTCACAATCCAACAGAGATGTGAAATATAAAAAAGGGAATGGGTGAAAACAGAAAATTGGGGAAAGCCTGAGCAGAGAAACAAGTCTTTAAATACTTCTTGAAGAGGGCGATGGATGAAATGAAGCAGATGTCACTAGAAGGGCATTCCAATGACAAGGGGCAGCTAAGGAAAATAGAGGCAGGTGGTTGGGAGAGCTCAAAGGATGAGTGATAGGAGCAAGTGGAAAAACAGAATGCAAAGAAAGGGACCCACAGGACACAGCTGTTTCAAATGCACACTCTTTAAGGATAGCCCTCATTTCTTTTATGACAGGGAAATCATAATCTTGCAGGTTCCATATTACACTGCTCACACAGGCAGGGGCGCTAACTCAAGAGTTGGTTTGCCCGAATGCCAGAGCCAATTTGCGCGAAGGATTACATTTCATTACAGATTTCCATGGAAAATTTCTTGTCTTTCAAGATCAAGCTTCAAAGACACGACAATTCAAATCATGTGTCCTGCCTATAATGATGGGCTTGGTATTGGAAGGCAGGCACTGAATTCCAATTTCCAGTGCCGCATTACACCAGGAAAACCCATGGAGCCCCATTTGGGTATTCTTGTTCATGCTCTCAAGACACAAAGAGCTGCAGCAGAGAGAAAGACTCAACAGAAATGATCTAAGAAACCAGTCGGATCAGGAAATCAGTTGAAGGGTACTTCCAGGCACGACAAGTGGTGGGGTTAGCTCCAGTTCTTCGACTGCAGGTTAATGATGTGGGTCAATACCCTTGGCATGCAAGTACCAGTGAATGACAGTATGTGATGGTGTGCGCATGCAATCAACAACTGATTAAACTGTGATGGAAACTGTGAGCAAAACAGTAAGCTATCGATTAAATGAGCAACTTCATTATGTAGTAAAGCCACAATCTGGACAAAAATGAAGAATGCCTCTTACCTCTGTATGGAATTTATTATCGCACAAGTACAAGGATGTATTTATTGGTTTGAAAGGTTCAAAGTCAATGTTCACTTTCTTCTCTTTTCCTTCTTCCGTCACAATTGTTCCACAGTAAACAACCAGACCATTCGGAGGTACTGTAAAGAACACAGGGTGCAACCTTAGATGACGCCGAGGGGATGCGTCAAATTACACAAAGTGTAAGCAGCGGAACCTTTTACCTTTGTTATAAAGTTTTAGTCGTTGCTGTACAGATGTAATGGCCCCAAGGACCGAAAGGCGATTCACTCGAGACTTAATGTTGGATGCTGTACCAAACTCATCAGCTAACATTTTTGCCACTCGTGAAATCTGGTCTTTGGGGGGAATGATCAGTGATATCATGCTGGTGCCATTGCTAAGGGGGAAGAAAAAGATACTAGGTTAGGCATGCAAGTTCACACTCCATAGAGCCCCAATGTCTGGGGCTCCCTTTCATTCTAGGTAGTTGTTTCCCCCCCTTATACATCCCTTTTGATACTTCTCAGGCAAAAGAATGACTAAGGGCCAGCATAGTAACTCTGCATGTGTTAGAATACTGCATTATGTATCCTCCACTATTTGATACTAACTGCTGCATGATATGTAAATAGTAACTGCTTTGCACTGCTGGGAACTGGCCCCAGGTTAAAACAGAATGAGATTTCTTAAAACAGGGTGGAAAGATTCCAAACTGGAGTCATGAGCCCCCTTCCACATGATCCTCTGTGAACACCCTCGTAATACAGGGCAGAAGGAGCAACTGTTGATCATGCACTGAAATGGCAAACATTGAGAATTCTGACACTGGGGGGGGGACGACGACTGAAAGGGATGCAACCCTATCAAAATTAAGCATTTTACTAATTTATGGTAAAATCTTTCTTTATAACTTCACACAAAAATGTACTATTTGAAATTTACAAGAATGCCTTCGTTTTCTACAAGCAAAACCACAAATATATAGCTGCAAAGTGCTGCACCCTACGCTACCTAAGCACACATCTTAAAGGTCAGAGGAAGGCATGGGGAGGGGCCATGGCTCAACAGTAGAGCATATGCTTAGCATGCAGAAGGCCCCAGGTTCAATCCCCAGCATTTCCAGTTAAAAGGATCTGGCAGTAGGTGATATACAAAACAGCAGACAATACTGCCCTTGATGGATCAATGGTCTAAATCCGTATAAGGTGGCCTCATGTATGTTCATGTACATTCAAGCAGCAATCCTCGAGAAAAAAGGGCCCCATATACTCCTCCTAGGAAAATGGGAGCACCCTCTAGGTACAGAAATGCATCTTCAATTTGACTGTTCTGTTCTATGTCTATAGTATACAAAGGAATTATTTTCACTCAAGTTTTTATAGTGCTAAAAATCACACTAAAAAAGACCTTGGGAAACAGGCAAGGTAGGTTTCGCAGAGTTTTACTCCTGAATATATCTAATCACACAGTCCTCATATTGAGGGAGGCAAAAATAATGTTTTACAATAGAGAAAAGGGAAATAAAAGAAATAAAAGAAATCACATAATTGGTACCCGAATTACCTAAACATTCCCATTGCTTACAAATTATGCTGCTATCACTGGCTTTCATTAGTTACACACATTACAACATAATGGTCAGACTCTATAAACACCCAAAGTAGTTCCTCCACTTATTACTAAGTTCTTAATTTTTTGTAGTATCTTGATATTTTCAGCACACTGAACTTACAGGCTACAGACATAACAACATGTATCATCCAACCATGCAGAGTTCCTCCAACAAGACAGCCACTTTACTGGAAGAGAGGGCTGCAGTTTCTGATTTCCCCTCCTCCCAGAGTAGCCCCCCCACTTTGCCCCTTATGTTATTCCTGGTGGCCAGCTGATTCTCAATCTTCAGGGGGCTCAGTAGCTTCAGCAAGAAGTGAAGCAGGAACATTCTGCTCTGTGAAACCCACAGATCACTGGATACACACCCCACTTAATCTCACTGCCACTGAAACTTGTGTAGACCTGATTTTCACTGCAATTCATTCTGGGCCTTTCAACATGCTCTCACTTTGAAATTGGGCGGGTAATCGTATGCATATTAGGATCCAAGGAGATTCACTCAGTAAGGGATACATTACAGAAGAACAGAAATAAGCGAAAGGAAGGGTGTCTGTTTTACTCCAAATATTGATTGTAGATGATCTGCTAGAGCACTGCGGTCAACCATACCAAATGCTGCTGATCGATCGAACAGTATTAATTGTGATGGACTCCCCTTATCCAGGTGTAGCCAGAGATCATCAGCCAAGACCAATAGTGCTGTTTCAGTCCTGAGCCCAGACTGAAATGGCTCAAGGGCAGTTTCACCCAGAAACACCTGCAGTTCCTTGCTCACAACCCGCTCAACCACCTTGCCCAGAAAGGGGAGTCCAAACCCAGGCTGATAAGAAGAGGGTCGTGGGCAATAATCCAAAGATCCCATTCCTCCTTACATGCAGACAGATTCAGGTGGGTTACATGCAGTTAGCCTGTGGTAACAAATGTTCCTAAGTCACTGGTAACTAGGAAGAGCACTGTTAAGACCTTCAATCCCTGAACTAAAACACAGCAGCAGCACTGGGGAATCATATACCGACTCCTTGACACTTCTGAGGCCCAGAGAAGGAGCAGATGCAATTACAACAGCACTGTAGGAACCACTTCAGACCTGGTCATGAGTGACAGAATTCCTGCTACCCTCCAGGCTTTGCACAACAAGAACACCTGGGAGAAGTAGTTGTGAAGTTGCCCAGCTGTTAGCAGAGGGATGTGCTGGCTGAATGGAAAGGAGACAAATGTAAAAATGCACACAGCTTTAGCTATTTGTAAAGGTGATCAATTCCATAACCATCATCCCATTATTCTAGAAGAGTGCTCCCTGTTAAAATTTTTCATGACTAGAGCAACTGGTGACCTGAATACATATCTGAGAGAAGTTCTAGCAGCTATAGAGCAGTTTACACTCTTATAATCTGGAGAGATTAGTAGCTGATTGAGCTGTGCCAGACATACTATGCAAGTATCAATAGGCAAGACATGCTACCTGTGCCTGTTTATTCATCTGAAACATCCCTACTTGTACAACCAAACCAACATAAGCACATACTGCAGACTGTGGAAATGTATTTTGCAGTCCAGTAATACCCACAACATCAAGTGGTAATGAGCCATTAGTACCAATCAATCCCCAAAGGGAGGCCTCAGCATCTTCTGGGGCTGGTAATTTGTCAGTATGTAGTTCTTCAGAAATTCCACATCGACGGTTCACTTGGAATAATCCTGTATGCAATTCACATTGCCATTTAGAGATAATAAAACTTCAAACCACGCTGCTAGTTAGGCATGCTTCAGACAAAAGCCAATTACGTCAGGGTGGATCTCGTACAAAATATTTGCTGACCAAAGAGATTTCCCTTCAGTGGATTTTTATGCCTTCCTCTCCAGGAACAGCATGGGGGGGGGGATTCAATGGTCTGTGGCAAGAAGGGTGAACTGGCAAAAATCACTCCCCACTTTGCACCAGAGGAAATCCTATGTCAGACCCAAGACAATTTTGTTAACTGTTCAGTAACTGCAAAATCACATGGATGCTAGAGGCAGCTTGCTCATTTGCTTAAGTGAAGTTTTTAGAAATACTCATTGTGGCACATGCTGCTGCCACCTGCTGGTTAAGTAGGCAAACAGTATAAGCAGGAGAAAATGCAATCTACAGGACTGCTTTTAGACCTGTACCGTCTTAATCAAGATTCAGATTAACTTTCAGCGTTCTGTAGTCTCACTGCTCTAGAAACTGATCTCTGGATACCATCAAATATTCAGAGGATTCTGAATCTTCAACTGGCTTCGGTAACCGGACACTATGAGCTGAAAACCAGAGCTCAGGGCATGTGGATGTGGCATGCTAAAAAGATGCAATGAAGGTAACACTGGCAAACGGCAGAAACATCTTTGGAAACAACTGCTAACAGATTTTGCCTGGGACCAAAGCAAATCTCTGTGATTTACTGTAATTTCCCCTTTTTTTGCCATCAGGTGGCAGGTGATGCTCCCTCTAAACTGTGGAGTCTTGCAAACAAAAATTCTACTTTGTGAGCTATTGGCATTAAAGTTGTGAGCGAGCAATTTGGCCACGGCATACATTAGTTTGCTCCTTCCCGAGCTAAGACAAAAATGTGTGAACCAGAGACTAAAAAACGGTGAGCTAGCTCACACTAACTCAGCTGAGAGGGAACACTGCCTGAGGTGACTTACGGTGACCCCGTACGGTTTTCAAGGAAAGAGACGTCCAGAGGTGGTTTGCCACTGCCTGCCTCTGTGTAGCAGCCTTGGTGTTCCTTGGTGGGCTCCTATCCAAGTACCAACCAGGGCTGACCCTGCTTAGCTTCCCAGATCTGGTGTTGAGAGATACAAAGCCAGACCTGTGGTAAAAGGATTTGCTTAGATTTATGGACCAGGTTATGAACACATTTCCTTACAACTTTTTAAAAGTTTACAAAGTGCTTTGCACTTTCTGGCATAATGAAACAAAAGGACAAACCATACCAAGCCTACCCTAGAGGGCCACTGCATAGCTCATCGAAATATGTTCACAAAATGCTTCCAAGAAGGTCACTGGTTTTACCACTTCACAAATCAGCCGAGGAGCTTCATGATGGGCATTTAGAACTCTGCCCTGCATTGTTAAGTCCAACCCTCTTCCACTAAAGCACAGAGGCTGTATTGATCATGAAATACAAGAGAGTTTAGGGAGAATTCTTACGCGTAAGGACAGTGCTGTCATTATACCACCTGACCACTCTCAATCTATAACAACTGTGTTATGGATTATTATACTCTCAAAGTGCCAATTCCCTATCAACACGGGAAGCCTGCTTGCACAGCAGATACAGCACGGTTCCCATCCACCTGGGTTACCAGGCCACACTCAGCCATAGCTGTTGCTAAGCTGCAGAAAACAGTCACTCAGGTGTTTTACACTCCACCCAGAATGAAAGGTCAATCGGGCCTTGTCAGAGGACAGTTTAGTTCAGGGATGGCCAGCATCTATATCTGGGGGGTCAACTCTGCTGTCTGGACATCAGTCTAGGGCAGGGGTCCTCAAACTACGGCCCGCGGGCCACATGCGGCCCGCCGAGGACATTTATGCGGCCCGCCGAGTGTTTATGCCCGCCCCCCCCCCCTGCCCGGAGCCGCCGCCTCCTTGAGGAGCGCAGCAGCAGCGTCCCCGCAGCCTCTTTCTTCCTCCAGCAGCCCTGGGCGGCAAGAGCGCCCAGGAGCTGAGGAGGAGGAAGGGGCGAGCAGGCTGGTCGTGGGGGAGGGAGCGAACGCGGCAGTGGGGCGAGCAGGCTGGTGGGGGGGGAGGGGGGCGAGACGTGCGGCGGCGGGGGCGAGCAGGCTGGTGGGGGGGAGGGGCGAACGCGGCGGCCCTCCAACGGTCTGAGGGACAGTGAACTGGCCCCCTGTTTAAAAAGTTTGAGGACCCCTGGTCTAGGGGGAAGACAGCATTTTTTGGTCAAACAGTCAACCCCTTCACAACTGAGCAACCCCACCCCCCAAATAAAATTAGCATCCATCAATAAAGGCTTCAGACGCAGACTGTGCACAATAATGGACAACATTACTTACAAATACATATACTTACATCCTGCATCTCTCTCAAATTCTGTACGTAAAACACAAATGTTAAAACTCATTCCTCATGTAAAATAGTTATTCTTTTGGGAAAAACTTGAAGCATCTTTTATACTGTAAATTAAAATATGGTAACGATGCCAGGAATGAGATATAGCCCACAAGGCAGACACCTGAGGCACAAAACATACCCGTGCTATGTTTTGTCTCTTGCGCTGAGTGTTCTCTTGGACTTGGTCCAATAAATTTACGGGGGGGGGGATCCTAAATAGTTTTCAATTTAAAAAAACAACAACTCTTGCAATGGGAAGAGAATTCAGACTATATGGATTCCACACATTTTGAAAAGACGAATTATTCAAAAGGACTTTATGCACAGGAAATGGGCTGTGCTTCACCTCTGGCCTGTTGACTACATTGAATTATTCTATGTAATTCTCCTGGAGTTCCAGTGAGAAAGGCCGACTATAAATAACATAAATATATAAAAGACTTCAAATGACAGCACAGACAGACAAGGTGCAGTTCTACCATAGCTTTCTGTAAGACAAGGAATGTGTCTGAAGGAAGATAAACACAGGTACCTCAAAACTAAGTGGGACAATGAATTATAGAAGTTTTTTCAAAAAAACCCAGCTCCACCAAGACCCATCAACAGCACCAGTGCAGAAAAGGAATTCCTTGGCATTCTAGCTCCAGCTGACCTTGCTGACCTCATCTAACACACCTAAATTCAGACATGGTTTACTTATTTATCTATTAAAATATTTATACTCTGCCCTTTCCTTGCAGCTCACAATTCCAAACCAAACTCTTATACAATGCAGTAAAACCCTAAGCCCTCCCACAAGAGAATTCCTGCAGCCCAGACCCCATCGAAAACCCCAGCAAACAAAACAACCTTACAGCATCTCTTGAAAACTTCTAAAGACTCTTCAAAGAAGCAGCAAAGGAACTAGAGGGATCTCACCCACTCCTAAGATGCTATTACCAAGTCAATACGGTCATTTCTTGTGGCGCTCTCATTTTATGTTTGATATCATCGATGTGAACAGTGACCGCATTTTGTCAGTGGGATTGTTCATGTCAATATTTACATTACTAAATTACTTCTAAAGCCCGCTGGAGGAGATCCGGACCAGGATTTAAGCGCGACTCTAGCTCTGAGTAAGGCTGTTCTCCTCAAAACTGACTCAGGGCCAAGGCAAGCAACGTGGCACACGCCAGCTTACAAAGTGGCAGGCCAGGGCGGCAGAGTTCAAGGGAAAGCCTTGCTGAGCTACTCTTGAACTGGTGGGTCTGCCTGTCCCTGCACTAAGTCACAGAGACAGTGCTCAAACCAACCATTTTGAGCCCACCTTTCAGTATGTTTCTGTGTAGCTCAAACACATACAACTCTGAAGAAGTCTGAAATATTTCCACAGCCTGGTGCACAGATTTTTCTGGACTAAAACTGGTAGCATGCTTTGCTCTTCCACTCAAGCATAGTTTTTTCCTGAACCAGTATGCAACAACACTGGTCTAATCTTTTTCTTATGAACACCATCTGACTGACTGTGCATATACGTAAGAAACAAAAACTAAAAACTTAATTATCTATTGTTCGGAATGTGTGATGTATCATCCTAGGCAACAAGATAAATTAAATGTTGTACAGATTACAATTTTGAAAAGCAACAGAAGTCCAAATATCCTGCCTGTGAGGCCCCATAAGGATTTAGGTTGGCCTGTGAGTCAACACAGCAAAATGCAAAACATTTTTAGTTAACACTTTAACAAGTCAACAGTACCGAGGGTACTCTGGACACAGGCTTGCACACCCGAATCCATCAACCAAGATATCCCCACCATTCACACTTAGCTACCATATGTACTGAGCAAAGACGAGCTCCTGTATTATGAAATGTGTAACTACAAAGACGAGCTCCTGAACTGTAACTACCACACTGAACACACACAGCAGTTAACAGAAAGGAAGGAATGTATCGAGACACTATACAGAGAACGGGAACAGATAACCATGGAAAGTTGGCGGGAAGGGCCACCAAAGTGCCGTTGATTTATAGTGACTCCATAGGTAGGGTTTTCAGGTAAGAAGACATTCAAGAGGTGATTCGCCACTGCTTGGACTTCCTTGGTGGTCTCCCATGCAAGTACTAACCAGAGCTGACCCTGCTTAGCTTGGAGACCTGAAAAGCTTGGGTGGGCCAGGGCCATCCAGGCCAGGGCCATAAAAAGTTAACACAACACAAAAGGGCATCTGAAGAGGGGTGAGCACAACTCCCCAATGAAGACAGAGACGTGAAGTCACTGTCAAAAGCCCTTGGGAAACACTGATGCTGGAGCACACGTACAAAAACTGTTGTCACAAATGGAATGCTGTGTGGAGACTTGCATTTCCAGTTAAAAACAAGCCCACACAAAGACATACACAGACCCTGTCTCTGAAGCAGCTTACACCAAATGCCCTCGAAAATGTGCCCAAATTTCCCACCACCACACAATCTCTGTGTTGTTTAACAGTAATACCAAAACTCAGAGATTCTATTTGCTAGCTTACTGGTCCAGGAGTGAGCACAGCAAGAACTGCTTATAAGAAAATGTGTTAAGGAACTAGTGAGTGCATTCTCCAAAAAAAAAAAAGGGGGGTGGGGGAAATGGTTGCTATCTTCACACCACATACCAATATACATGATACCAGCACCGATTGGAAGGAATAAATCACTAAGTAATGCAGATTTTTTTTTTTGAAAAAGGAAGACAAAAAGGAGAGAATAACTGTCTGAAAGGGGCGATTTCATGGGGAAGAACAGTGCTCCCAACTGTAACAGAAAATGCTTAGACCTACAGGTCAACAGTACATCTTCCCACCCCTTATAGATATGACTCTTCTCTGAACATCGATTTCACCGTTCCCATTCTCCGCCTAGGGCCAGGGGCTGCGTCCCACTGGTCTCACCAGGGACAATTTCACACCAGCTCTGATTGAAATTGTATAAATCACTCCCAAGAGCCAACTCCTGGCCAAGACTCAGCTGTCATCATATCCACCTGACTCAATCAAGGCTCCAGGCCCGCTTCCTCTCATGGCCCTTTGTCTACCTTCTCCTAGGCAGATCCAGGCCCTAGCCTGGAGGAAACTCGCCACTGCAACTTTGACACCAGAGGCAACCACTGCTAGTGTTCCTTCTCGCCTGCCCTTGGGACCTGGACCTGCCCCTTTCCCTTCTCTCAGCTGCTGCCTTCTCTCAGCTGCTGCCTGGACCTGCCCCTTTCCCTTCTCTCAGCTGCTGCCACTTTCTGGGCTTCCCACAGGCTCCCCACTTTGCCCCTGCATTTACAGTGCTGTGAGATGTGACACTAATGTTTATTTACACCTACACACGCCCACTGTGCTCTTCTCCACTAACTGCTATAAACACACCAAGAGATAGCATGGAGTGGGGGAAAGGACAGCACAGCGGCTACAAGTTACGATCAGGATTCATGTCCAGTCATGGTTCTGGGTCCCTACTGCCCCACCTACTTTCTGAGCATGCCCTTCCAGGCTACTCACTGTCCCTGTTCCCGCTTACGAAGACTGATCTTCTAAACCTGTTCTGCGAGCAGCGGTAATTTCCCTGAGCAAGGAGCCCTCCCCTCATGCAGACTGCCAGCAGAATATACTGTCCTTTTGTCCAGAAGGCCTGCGCTTCATAAGCCTGCAAAACAGTACAGCTGTCCTTCTATGCCTACTGTACCTGAACTCTGAGTTTTTCAAGTCAAGCTAATCACAATTCCCACACATGACATCTCAATAAAATAATGCAATCGTGCATCACAGCAGAGTGTGTAGCAAGCCACCTGCCAGAAATCGGGTTGAAATTTAGAACCAATCATATGACATGGTTAGCGCTTGTGTCAGAAATATTTAAAATGATCATTGTTGGTGCTTCCTCTCTAAACTGGGTAAGATCTACACCAGCATTCTCAAAAAGATCAGTTTATTGAAGAAGGAAATGACATGGTGGGTCAAAAATGACCACTTCCATTAGATCCAAGAAGCAAGGAATTAGGCCTTGTTTTGGCTTTAGGTCCTATAATATTATTATGGATGACTGTAGACTCCAGTTCACTGTAATATTGAAATATCCAGCATATATGTGATATAAGTTTTAATACATACTTGTTTATGTTTCAACTGTGGATGGCCCAGAGCTAAGTGGCAGAGGATTTACTTTATGTATACACACGGTCCAAAGTTCAACCCCTGGCATAGTATGAAAAAAAGCCCAAGATTGTGGAGAACTGCCACCAGTCAGGAGAGAGAATGCTGGATTACATGGACCACATAATATTTTAGTGATTACAGTCTCCAATTTAGTAATCAGTCTCCAAATGGCTATCATTGGGAAGGGAAGCTGTTTGTTGCAGTACATTTCGAATTTGAAAAACAACAAAACAGGTTTTAGGCATACCGATTTAAAGACATATGTGCTGTAGATGAAGAACTGTGCCTTGCTCCCTTTGGGTTTTATTAATGCATTTTAAAAGACTAGATTGATATGTTAGGGTATCTATGCAAATGAACCTATTGGCTACTTCCTAGTCATGAACATCTGTGTTAGGAGCAGATCTGCTTATATTTTGGACAGAGTACTAAAATGTATATTAATCATACGCTGTATAAACTTCACCCCCCACAGCAAAAGTAGTTAACTAGAATGTCTGATCAGAAAAGATTCAAAGCACATTTGATGAGATTTAAGGGGGGGGGTTTGTGAGAGGCTTCTATATTGTAACTGAACATTCTGTGGGGTAGTCATTGGGAAAAAATGAAGTTTGAATCTGCCCAATTTGAACAGTATCACACACATGCATGTTACTGCTTTTACAAGACAACACATTTTTAGAAAATTGAGACTTCTCTGTGACAAGATAAGTAGCAGAAATTTTTCCATTGTGGATTTTTTTTCCTCCACAGCACCTGTTCAGAATGCGAACAGATTGGTAATTTTCCTCACTGTTTAGAAACAGCTGATTTTAAAAAGTTTCGAAGAGGCAAGCTGGAAGTGTCACTGACAACAGAAGAACTCTACAAAATCGTGTGAATCAGTTACTGTGAACAATGATACAAATTATTTAACTGCAAATGCAGGTATAAGAACCAGAGGTTAACTGATTAGAGAAGCATCATGGAAGGGGATGGATGAAGATCTATTATATAGTTTTTTAAAATATGTGTAGTGCAGGAGGGGCACAGGTTGATCTTGTTATTAACAGATTAAAATTCCACATAAGAGCTACAGGACTGGAAGGATCAAACTGGAACAAAGGTCACTTATTCTAACCCCCGGCATGTAATACAGGCATAAGAAACTCCTCTATGGATTACTCTGGACTTCCTTGAGGCAAACAGCATCTAGTTCACTAGTTCTAATCATTCACAAAAGATTTTGTGTTCAAACTCTTAAATATGGCTCAGGGAAGCTGTACAAGATGCACTGTTTATAAGGCTGGGTCTGATTTCGAATGTTAAACTGCAGAAGTTTCAGACATCCCCTTGGAAAAATGCCTCTAGATTTTAAGTCTAGGGGAAGTCTCAAAACACCTCAGGAAAACTGAGCATTTGCAAGAAGGCTGGGGGGAACTTCTACAAGAGAGCTGGAGAAGATCACATGCCCTCCATGCCGGAATGGAATCAATTACTCTTGTGTAGCACAACAATGTTAGGGGGCAAGACCCAGAAGCATTTGCCAGTGCAGCAAAGTTAGTCATTGCCTGGCCATGCCTTATGAAATGCCGTGCCTTAAAAGAATGGGCCCTCAGATTCCTGGTTTCCTATAACCATTACACAGTCATACACACACACATACACGCACAAAGCAAAGAGACCAACTGTTGGCAAACAACCCAGCCCAAGGAACGCTGGCTTCAGACAGGGTGCACCCTCTGCAGCTCCCATTTTAAACTAAAAGGCAAAATCAATGGCAGTATAGCTTTCTAGCCACATTCACGGTAACTTGGCTCCAAAATGGTTAACTTTGGACACAAGAGAAGTTAGGAAGTAGCCTGATTCAAACTGCTGGGCAACCACAAAGCTGTTCCCACCCCACTGTTTCTCGATGGGGAAGTTGCCCTTGTCAGCAAATGGAGCCCTAAAGCTAACAACCAATATATGTAGGTAAGCTGTTGGCACGCAGGTCTGCCTCCTTCACCAGACCCAGGTTTTGAGTGTATTTTGCAAAAATTCCAAGAAATGGTAAACAAAAAAGCTATAAAAGTTGCAATAAAAAATAGGACAAGATTCCACCTAGGCTTAGGGGGCTTGTATATTAACATTCCACTAAGCAAAGTATGAAGCCTTCCTCCAACTTGTGATTTTGTCATTGGAGGAAGAAGGTTGGAACTTCCTCTAGTCTAAGGTAATATACCACCCAGAACATAAACGTCAATACCACAAGGAAAAAGAAGAAATCCGTGCTGCTGAAGGAAGAGGTCAGAAAGTGTATATCCCCTATATGTGTGTATCACCAGAACACTATGCTGCATGAGCAAACCTATACAAAGTAATTTTTCTGCCTCTGTCTGCAGTGCTTTATGACCCTGGGGTTGTATCTCTATAGGTCAGTGTATACCCTGATAACCATGGGGATCAAAGGAGGGGTTGCAGTGAAAATTGTCCTGTCATGTTCAATGAGTAGAAGTACCTACCAGAACCAGAAAGGGAACTTAGAAACCAGGACAAAATAATTAATAGATCATACAAACAAATTTGGATACTTCATTAAATTCTAAAACAAAATTCTTCCCTGGTATCTCAAACTAAAAGACACGCTGCAATACCTGTAGATAAACTGAGCTTAAAACAGGATGTCATCTAAACAGTTAAAAATACTGAAAATGCAATAGCCCATCCATGTAATTTTCCATGGCTTATGCTACACTCTTTACTTTTTCATTGTCCTTTGGGGTCAAAATAGATCCCCCTAAAAAAGCAGGGGAAGATATGGAAAGATTTTTTTTCAACCTGTTTTTTCCCTTCCTAATACATCTTCACTGGCTTCAATTTTGTCAGAACCCACTTATTTGAAAGAAATCCACAATACCCGTGGCATTTGGGCAAGTTACGTGCATAGAGGTATAAATACCAATACAGTATGATAAATTACCTGATGCTTCACACACATGGCAACAACTTAACATTGCCCTGAACTGCCTGGGGTGGAGCAGATGACTTCATAAAGCAGATTAGCAGGAATCTCTACTCACCCAGCAATGTTCTCAGTTCCCTGTAGAGTACAAACCTGTGTTTGTGACTCTCCACAAATTACTCAGCATTAAAAAATTCCACAGGTAAAGAAACAGATAAATGCTTTAACTTTGAATGGGGGGGTTGTGTTTTGTTATTTTTAAGATGGGCATTTAACAGTCTGTTTTCTTAGCTAAGCATCAACCCACATTTATCTTTACCCTCACTTTCCTTACTAACATTAGAATCCACCTTCACATATACACACACGCACAAAAATAAGCATAATGCCCTGGACAAAAGGCTTATAAGGTAGCTTAAACTTGCCAAAGGTTTGGTTGAAACAAAGAGTTCAACCATACTTTTAGAACAAAGGGGAGGGGACAGCTACAAAGTAGGGTTACCATATTTTGAAAAGCAAAGAAATGGACGTATTTCTCAACTGACTACGTCAAATAAGTGGTCACTAAGACAAATCTCATTTTAAATACCCCTACTGTTTAAGCTATGATAACTGCTACTAACTAGGAATATTCCTAACCTTCCGACTACAAAAGACGACATTTTCATCAGTTTTTAAACACAGCAAAAGTGGGCCATAGGAAGTTAGCACTACTTCACCCAACATCAGGGATGGCATTGCTCAAGGCATTCTGGAAACTCTTCTTGCTTTAAATATTCTGCAATCATTCTGAAATCCCAGTTGTTGCAGAATACTTTATGTACTAAAAAACCCAGTCATCTCAGATCATTAGCTTCCTGACCTACTAGTCACTCTTTTGTACTTCAAGCACACACACAAACACTAAATCCCATTTCCAGTGATAACACCAGAAACTTCAACTAAAGCCAAAACGGCTTAAAACAAGCTGTATGAAAACTGTATACCAGTAATAAGCCCTCCCTAGTTGCCTCCTGATGGCTATCAAAGTTTACCATCCAGTAATCCATGGAAACCCCTGAATTTTCATATTAGCAACTAAAGACAGTGGCTGGGATCCAGATAGCTTGAATTATATATGCAGAGTTGCTTGCATGTATGAAGTAGAGGAAAGTTGAGGGGATCTTGCAATTCAAGAGATGCTGCCGAGCAAAGAGGAAAGGGTCCAGGGAGTTTACTACCAAGGTCATTACTTCTGTGCAAAATTCCTGCCACTTCCATTAACAGGGCAAACAGTTCAAGTCCCAGTGCACTGCATACACCTGAAATTTTTAACAATTCAGGTTTCCTAACTCCTCCACCAATGGAAATCCAGATTTATCTTGTGTTCAAGGATCACAAATAAAGTACTGCAGGGCAGGGAGAGTTGCTTATATATCCCCTTTTCTCAATCCCTAGAAGATGGATAAGTCCTGTATATAGAAAACAACCACAACTGATTTTTAAATATAACAAGTTGCTAGTGAATCATATCATTGCCTCATTTATACCACTAGGATTTAACTACAGACTTGAGAGAATTCACAGGAAACCCCTGAAGGGGTATAGAATTACCAGCTCCATTGGCAAACAGGATACCAAGGAAAAGTGCAACTAAGACTACTTAGTGATGTGCAGAGATAGCTTCTAGCAAGCTTCCACAAGAATTAGTCAATTCCAACATTGAACATCTGCTTGACCAAACAATAACTTCAGGTAGCCGACAAGGTGGCTTCCAGCAAGCCTGCACAAGAATTAGTCAATCCCAATGCTGAATGTCTGACTGACCAAACACTAACTTCAGTTAGTTAGCTGACAAGGGAATTTCAACAAAACAGAACACCCAAGTACGGATATCTCATTGGCTTTTTGCAAAATCCAAGAACTAAAGGCAACATTACCCAAAAGTGGTCAATCAACAGCACATAAAGGAGGGTACTTCTCCTTAAGGTGCCACACGACCTGGCAGGTCTTGGTAACCAATCATTTATAATGGCTGCTGACCCTGAAACACCCTCCCCCTCAAGTCAATTTTATGACAGGCTTTGGGGACTCTCAGAGGCAAGGATATCAAAGATTTCCAAGGATATCCAAGACCCAGATGATACTGAGAAGTCTCCTTGAATCTCTCTTCTCAGTTCTTCTGAATATGAAAAGAGAAGGAGAAAACCAAGGCCTGTCTTGCTGTCTCTTGGAAGATCCTTCCTGCTTAGAGGACTTGAGGAAGGATCTCTTACTGTGTGCAGGGAAAGCAGAGGGAGGCGGTCATGACAAAGGTTTGTGGCTGTCTCTAGCTACCAGATAAACAGACGTATGTCCAGCTACTGTTCTCAAAGGATGTAATAGGTCACACCTATCTTTATTAAAAGGTAAATGAAAACAGTCCCAAGTATATAAACACTGTGGGAGGAAAAGTCCCACTTCTTTGGCATAAAAAGGATACATCATTATAATAAAAAAGGCAGTATAGAAAGTCCAGCTATAACCTCAAGGCAGACAACTGTAGCCAAACAAGCTACATTACATGACATAACAAAGATAAGATAACTCAGTCACTGGCATTACAGGGCCAAGGAGAGCTGCCCCACCTGTGCAATCCGCATTGAAGCTACCAACATTTGATGCCAAAAAATGACTTTATGGGAAGGCAATGGAAAATGCCAGCTTCTTGTGGAAAAATACAAAGGGGGAAATGAAGACTACACATCACAGGGATAATACAGCCCTTTCTACAGTTTGAACTCACTCTTGCTACATACACCTAAGATTATCTCTATCTTCACCCAATGACTGTTAGTAACCCACCTCTGAGAATGAACAGAACTGGGCCCAGCTAAAGGTTGTGAGTGGGTGGCCACAGGGGTAGCTCTTGGAGAACAGTCCAGGACCTAGTTCCTAACAAGGGATCCCAAACTGTGCGGGTTATGGCACCTTGAACTGCAAATGATGTGTCTGCATGTGTCACAAGATAGAATGCCCCTCCATATTAGAAACTTTGAGAGAAGGGAGGCAGACAATTCAGAAGAGCCTTCCTCCGTGACAGGGCTCATACACTCCTGGCTCCACGTGGACACACTGTGCCTCGAGTCACACCACAATAGTGCAATCCTATGTGAAGTCATTTTCCTCTGGAGCCCACCGACACCAGCGATCTTAGACTTGGAGTCACTCTAAAGAGGAATGCAGTCAAAACTTCTGTTCTCGAGGCTCCTTCTCACTGGGGAAGGGCAGCAGCAGCGACCAGCGGTGTCTCTGAACTGTCTCCACTCAAGGCTACCAGGGGGCTGTGCTCACCTACCTGAACACTCCAACGTGCTTTAAAAAAAAAAAAAAAAAGTGCCCCCACCACTTTGGGGGCGAGGGACAGAAGTCGGAAATGCCTCGCCTCCGTCCTGTCCTAAGTGGGGAAATTTATATACCTATTCCCCCCTTGCCCCGAAACAGACGGCCGTGCCCTGAGCGGACTCGTGGAACTTGCTCCCAAGGAGAACGAGTCCTTTAAAATAATGAGTTTTGTTTCAAGCAAAAGGAAAGGAGCAGTGAGCGCGCGGGGGGGGGGGGGATTTCAGATCTCGAGCCGCCGCCGCCGCCGCCCGCCCCCCCTCCCGGGCCGGCCCTTCCGCTTACCCGCGCGCCGCCTCGAGGCTCTTGATGAGCTTCTTGATCTTCCAGATCTCCACGTTCCTGTCGGCAGCGCTGGGATCGTCCGCCATCTTCTCCCTCCTCCTCCTCCTCCTCCACCGCCCCTCCTGCGGCTGCAGTAAGCCAGCAAGGCCGCCGCACGGGGGGGAAAGGGAAAAAGCCCGTTAAGAGAGAGGGAAGGAGGAAAAGGCCGCCCCCGGCCTGGGCTTCTCTTCTCAGGCGGGGCTGCCGACCCCCTCAGCCGCCGCCACCATCCCTTCCCCTCCCTTTCGCCAACCGACTGGCACCCCCGTGAGGCAGGCAGGCAGGCCGGCCAGCCAGCCAGGCGAGGGAGGCCGGCCCCGCGCTCTCCCTTCCCTCCTCCTCACCTCAGGCCCGGCCGCCGCCTCCCGGCGCTCTCCGGCTCCCCTTCCCCGGACAGCGGCGCAAGGGCTCCTCGCGACGGCGCCTGTGACGTCGTTAACCGGCTTCTTCCTTCCTTCCCCCTCCGCCTCTCCTGCTCTGCCCCCTCCCTCTCGCGCGCTCCCTCGCCTCTCCTCCGCGCTGCATGTGTTGCAATCACCTCACATGGGGCTTCTGATATCACTTCCGGTAGGGGCGCTCTTTTTTTTTCTTTCTAATTTATGGGGGGGGGGAAGAGGACCAGCCTCGGCGTGCGTGAGGCGACAGGCGTCGCTTTCCGGACACTTCTCTTTCGCTGATTGGTTAGGGGTCGCTCGGTCCCTCGGCCAACTTCCCCCCCCACCTCCCCGAGAAAAGAGCGGAAATGGTGCCCGCACGGCTCGGCGGGAGTTGTAGTTTCTGCCCGGCCAGGGTCACCCAGGGCGGATGTTGCAGGCTCTCGCGTGGTCCTGCCCGCAGCGGCGCGAGTTGCGTAAGGTTGCGTCCGCTTTAAAAAGGGGACGCGCACGCCTTTTTTGGGAATGCCTGCGGGTCCCATGAGTCAAGAGGAGTTTCGTAGGGTGGGGTGACGCCGGAGCAAGCAGGGAGTGCGGTTAACGCTGAGCATTTGGCGATGATGAAATGGGATGTCAAGCTACGCACGCTGCTAGAGTTGGGGTGCGATCCTAACCGCTTAGAAGCAATGCCTCTTGAGCTCAACGAAAGTTAATACCTAGTGAGTATAGTTAGTGTTGTAAACGAGGGACTTCCCAAATTTTCTCTCACGAGAACAGATTATACGTAGTGTGATGCTCAGCCTGCCCAGCTTTTATAATTTGTTGATGTTACTCCGAGAATGTGCAAGCGGGTGACCTGACCCTGGAGATCTCACGGAATTACGCCTGATTTCCAGACCACAGAGATCAGACCCCTTGGAGAAAATGGCCGCTTTAGCTGAGGTCCCTCCTCTCCCCAGGATCCACCCACAGATCTCCAGGAATTTCCCAACCCAGAGGTGGCAACACTACCTCATCCTAACCTAAGGATAAGAACTACTTTGGATCCTCTTTAGGGAGAAAAGCGGTGTATGAACAAATACGTTCTCTTGTTCAGTATTCTGATTGGCAGTTCTACAGAGTCTCTGGCAGATCCACTGCTGGTTTTTACCTTTGTGTATACATCAGCAATTCCTGGATAGTTACCAAAATATTACTAGAGCAGCAATTCTCAACTTATTTAAGTAGGTGCAATACTGTATAGCAGGGACTTAGCATGGTACTTTAAAAATTAAGTCTTGAAGGCATATGGAAGAGGTAGGTGGGATGCTAGAATAAACCAGTGTGTGAATGAACAAATTTAGAGTGCGTGAATGGTTAGTAAATCCATTAGCACCTTAAGAGACCAACAAGATTTCCAGGGTATATATTACCAAGAGTAAAAGCTCTGTGTGTGTGGAGTGGAATGGCAGGCAAAGAAAAATGTGAGACAAAAGGGTTTCTTAGAGATGCTTTACAGAAATAATTCAGGTACACAACTGCAAATATATGCCAGTGTCCTAAAACAATATCTCAGAGTGCTCCTATGAATATTTGCTATGGCACTTCCTGATAAAGGATTAACCACCACCAGCGTTGGGACTGACTGTAAAAACTTTATGGATTATTAACACAGGTCAATTAGCCATATCTTTAAAACTGCGTATTTTCAGTTATGGCAAAGTAGGCTCTCTTGTACTGGCTCTTAGATATCTTATTCTGAATATTGACAGAACACTCCCCCTTCCTCCAAAGTAGAATTTGAATGAAGCATAGTGCAAAGTATTTTTAACAGTCTTTTAATTCAATGATTAACAGTACCATTCAATCAGCAGTGGAGTTATGCCAACTGAATAACATTCTGATAACAGGATTTTCCCATTTCCCCCATCCTACTGTAGCTTGCTGCACTTCCCCAAAATCCAGTTTCTGGAGGTTGGCAGCAGCTGAGTAACTTGATGATCCTTGAATCAAAGCAAAAACATTTGCAATTTTGAAGTGTACTTGATGGCATTGTTTTGTTTTTAAAATTTAAATTTTTGCAGCGGCTCTAATTAACATGCTGGGGCGGGGAGTCACAGAAGCAGGGTTGGGATTGGGAATCTCTGGCCTGGTGTTTGGCATGCGTGCGGGAAACAAGACTTGACTTCCTGCTCAATCTCAAACTCACTGTGTGATCTCAGGCAAACTCCTGTCTCTTTAATTTCTATGCAGGGAAGGGATACTCTTCCTGCCTTGGAAAAAGTATGAGAGTCACTCACTTACATCATTTTGTAATGGGTGGTTTACAGCGGAGAAAGTGGGAGGCAGCAGCCAAAGCTATTTAGAACATTTAAAAATGCATGAAGTACAAACCATTTACCAAGGAGCTTTCAACCCATACTGCAGTGCTATCAAGATAGATCTGGGTGGTCAGCCGTGTTGGTCTGAAGCAGTAGAAATATAGAGTCCAGTGGCACCTTTAAGACCAACAAAGCTTTATTCGACCTCCCCAGGACTCAAAAGGGATATTAGTTTCTTATCTCATTGCACAAGCTAACTCATTCATTCCTCACGTATGTATTCTCAACAAGGACTATACCATCCTCTGTATTTCAGTGTATTTCTTTTTCAAAATAGTGTATCAGAATACTGAATGTAATGCAAGGAATATTGGGATGTTTTGCTGCATCCAATTCAAAAAAGCAAAAAAGCTGTTAAGTGACCTTCACGCCTGAGAGAATGGAGAGTATCACTTTACTTCCCACAATTAGAAAATATACCTCTACGTATTTATCTATTTTGACATATTTATTGCTTTACAACTGTTGACCTCATAACCTTGTTATCCAGTTTTGTCTTTGCACATCTTCATCATGTTACTTGTTATTTTGCTGTTCAGCGTGTTTATAAGTTTGAACCTTACCTACCATTCCATTGTATTTGAAAAAGTGCGCATGCACACACAAGCTCATACCTTGAATAAAACTTTGTTGTCTAAAAGGTGCCCCTGGGCTCTAAGTTTGTCTTGCAGTGCTATCAACATGCAATATTTTTCTTATCCAGCTGGAAATACAGTGAATGTTATATTTATATTTTGGACAATATTTATATTTTTAGGCAATAAAACTGCTTTGAAGGCCCAGATTGTTTCATCTGCAGTCTGTCTGAGCATTTCAGACTTCACAGTTGCATTTGGAGAAAAAAGACACTGCCTCCAAATCCAGATGACCGTTAAAAGGCATGCTTTAAGGAGGCAATTTTATACACAAGTTAAAAGCTTTCAGAGACAATAAGCGGGACTCACTGACATGCAAGTATATAGTCAAGCAGCATTCAAGGACATTCTGCCTGCCCCCCGCAACATACAAGTCAAGGCAAACATTTGGTACCAGCATCTTGGAAGTCATTCCTTTTCAGAAAG
The DNA here is from genome assembly GCA_029375565.1 of Gekko gecko. NCBI lineage: Eukaryota > Metazoa > Chordata > Lepidosauria > Squamata > Gekkonidae > Gekko > Gekko gecko. The sequence goes on along the minus strand of JAPDNY010000001.1, from coordinate 299,895,821 downwards.
GAGAAAGTTCCATCTCTCCACCTACTTCATGTGACAGTCCCATGCAGAAGAGGAAGAGAGAGTCAGACCTGCTCATGCCCTGGGAGTGGATGGTTTGTTTAAGAAAAAGCTAGCCCCTGCATCTGACAACATCTGAATATAAATGTAAATAAAAAAAATCTATAATAAAGGCTAGGGTTCTCATTCATACCACTACCCCAGAATTCTTGTGGTGAGTCTTAAGGCTACTGAAATGTGGGATGAATATGCCTGCATTTACCAAGATGATCAGTATGACAGAAATGGAGAACTTAGCAGAGCATAGTTAAGTGACTGCTTCCTATTACTGTTATTATTATGACTCCTTCCTTTGGAGGGCAACCCGTAGTTCTCTCAGGAGCAGTTCTCCAAAGAGCGCTCTCAGCTCTGCCTACCTCACAGCATGTCTGTTGTGCGGAAGGGAAGGGAAAAGGAGTTTGTAAGCCACTCTGAGACTCCGAGTGAAGGGCGGGGTATAAATCCAATCTCTTCTTCTTCCCTATGAACCGACCTTCTATGGAATCATTATTCAGTTTACTTAATACGCTGGGGTCATCATGGTTTCTGCAGATTACACAGGACCGATTCTACAGGGGAAGCTGCCTGTGTTAGCAACGTTTCAGATGACTTCTGGATCACACCTGGGAAAGGCATCGAGTTTGACGGTCTAAGTTTGGGGACAGGAAGCTCCTCCTAGCTTGCTCTGGAGCTTCCTGCATTAAGTGATACCCTGAACAGGAGGGGGGGAAATGCCAAGCATGCCACTGTAAAGAGATCCTCCAACGCATGACCTCGCCTCGAGGTCCCTAGTTATGTGCCATCGCAGCTCCGGTCAGCTAAACCATGAAGTTGGGGGGGGGGGGAGAAGTACTTAAAAACACAGATCCAATAAGAATGATTTTATTAATTGGGAAGCTGTTTTTCCTGTAAGAAGAGATGAGACATCAACTAGAGCAGGAAGCTTAGAGCTCCAGAGTGGCCTCGTTTACAAACCACGGCTACTTGAAAGCAATCCACTTCCTCGGATGCAAGGGTAACTACGCTAGCTGCAGACCGGAGGTGCTGCATACATCAACCTGCCACTGCTGAATCCAGGCCCTGCTGCTATCCCTTCCCTCCGAAAAAAACCAGAAATCTGTTCCCAAAACAGAGGATCCGCCATTCAGGGTAGAGCTTGGAAAAATCCCGGAATCCCAAAGCCCTACCCTGAATGTACGGCATGATTTCCTCGAGCCTCCCGAAACAAAGAGTTACTGGAATCCTCTGGATGCCCCCAAAAGGTCATTTGGCCCTCAGACGGGCCCGTGGCCTGCATTACTTTTCTCTTTTAAATCAGGTGATGATTTCACTAATAGACACGCCACTAATGTATACATTTAGGAAATTCTCGTAGGATACTGCAAAAACACAGTAAAGACATAAATCTGCCCACAGCTGCTCAGGAAGGTTCTCTGGCTCCCAAGCTTCAAAAGACTTTTGCCCCGTCTTCCTGCTCCAGTCTACGCGCGAGACCAGATTATTGCTTTTCTTCCTTCTGATCCTTCTGATCCCCGGAGCTTCCGGAACTTCCAGAACTTTCCCGCTCTGACGCCATCTGTGGGGGGTGGGGGGAGAAAGCACACACAAGCATAGAGTTTGTTACCTACGGGTAGTTGTTCCATGGAATTCCTTCTTATATGAGAGAGTGTTTAATTGTTGTCCGGAAAAATCTCGGTCCATTTACTGTTTTCATTATGATCAGTGTTCCCTCTAAGCTGAGTTAGTGTGAGTTGGCTCACAGTTTTTTAACCTCCGGCTCACACGTTTTTGTCTGAGCTCAGGAAGGACGGCTCCAGAGCAAACTAATTTCTGCAGCAGCCAAATCGCTCGCTCACCACTTTAATGCCAGCAGCTCACAAAGTAGAATTTTTGCTCACAAGACTCCACAGCTTAGAGGGAACATGGATTATGATCCTCGGACACCTTTACGAAGACGGTTCGAATGGGCCCAACGGCCACCATCATACAGGAGTGTCACGTTTCTACAACGGAGACTTTCAGGACCCTGAACAAGACGAATGGGGGGGGACAGCTTATGTTACTGGCTTGCACAGAAAGCTGAAGAAAGGGAGGCACAAAGGGGCTTGTGATGGGGGGCACCGTGGCACAACAATTAAAGGGCCTGCTGGCAAGCAACCAAGTGTCAGCCACAAGGTTTTGCAGAACAACAGGAGGGGGCACACCCTGACAGGCAAGGGTCCACAGATTAGGTCGTCAAACCATCAGCGTCAACCAGGAAACTAGTTCTGGTGACCAGCGGGCAATGCTTCTGTCCTGGAGGCAGTCATTTTAAGAACTGCCAGCTACACAGGAAAGCCAAGTGACTCGTTCAGAATGGTGGTATTTGGGCGGTGGCCACTGCAAACAGCACAGAGAATACATCCAGTTTTCCCCTTAAACTCCTCACGTGCGGCCAATGGTGCAAAGGGATATACTTTTTCCTCCGTGGAGCAGGAAGTAAGGAAGGGGAGCAGTGGAGGCCGCTAGAAACAAGGTTTAGCTACCAAGCCCACCCAAGGATTGAACCCTCTGCTCATGGAGCTCTGATGTCAAGATATATGGGGGGGGGGGGAGCCTAGCTGTCTGTCTACCTTGAACAGCAACAGTGTAGTGATCTCTATTCCCTATGCACAGGGGGCAATCAGCATGTCAGGTGTAACTGAGAGAAAGCCCTCCACTGTCACCTTGGCATCCAATAACAAGCCACCTCCGAGGCATGTAGAGGCTGAATATGCTGGTAGGGAGAATGAAACCATCACACTTAATAGGTGAATCTACCTATCGTGTCTTGTCTGGTCTGAGTTTGCTCGTTTTATCAAAGCGTCAGCATCACTGACACCCAGTCATTTTCCAAGGGAGATAATCAGGGCAACAGAAAAGTTGCTGCCCCAATCCAACCCAACCTCTGTGGAGAAGGTCAAGAAAACCCAAGAAGCAGCAAAATCTTCAGTGAGTGGCATGATACAGAAATCGGGGGTGGTGGGGTTGGGGGTGGTGGTCATCCCACTCAACTCTACCTGGGAGTCCCGCCCCCAGCTCCCCACAACACAAAACAGGTGTATTTTTTTAAAAAAAGCCATGGAATTGAGCACAGGGAAGCAGAGTGAAACGATGCAAAAATTGCTTAATTTTATATTGATAGCTGTTTAGTTTTATTCTATACTGATGATGGTTTCGTTTTATAAAACATCGATGAAAATCAAGTACCCAGCAATCTGAAACTGGGGAGGACTTGGAGCCTTTCTTTTAAAATCATCGCCTTTCACACTAGCTGTAGCCCTTTTAAAATATGTCCCAGGAAAGATGAGTGGTGTCCTCTGTCTGGCCATCAGGAGCCCGTCAGTGGCTATTAGCCACAGGGTATAGATGGGAACTCTCAGTCTGGGGCAGGTGATGCACTCTATTCTTGGTGCTGGAAGGGGGGCAGCAGTGGGAGGGCTTCTGGTGTCCTGGCCCCACTGCTGGACCTCCTGATGGCACCTGGTATATTTTGGCCACTGTGTGACAGAGTGTTGGACTAGATGGGCCATTGGCCTGATTCAACACTGGCTTCTCTTATGTTCTTATTCCCCAAATGGCTTTGTTTCGTTTGCTTCACTGGACCGGCCGCTCCCTCTTGAAACCGGACACACAGCCATGACTGGGGAGGGGGGAGGTACGACCGTGGCTCCCACCCTTTCTTGCCCAAGCCTGTGGAGGCAGCTGCTTTCCTACCTTCTTGTAGGCCACTTCGAAAAGCTTCAGGGACGCCTGCTGCAGAGTGGATGCCGCCTGCCGGATGTTCTCGCCCGTTTCGCTATCTTTCCGAGCCAGCAGCTCACGCATTTTTGCAATTTCTTCTCGCAGCTTGTTGCACTGTAAAAGCAACGGCAGACGCACCCATCTGTGACCATTTTGGGCTCTCTTGGCCCAAGGCACAGATCGGCCAACATATCCAGTAACGGTTAGCAAGATGTGGCTCAGCTCTGACGGTACAGAGGGACACACCGGGAGCCCAACATGCTCGATGCTGTTTCCCCTACCTGAAGCTTCCATAATAAGGTCCCTCCATGCCTTTCTCTGGCACTGCTTTTGGAGAGAAGGGTGCACAGACCTCACAAGTCAATTCTCCTAGGCAGTTTTTGGGGAGAAATGTGAGTTTCTTATTTTTACTAAAGGTGGTCTGGGGGCTAAGGGGCTACAATTTATTTTTAAAGAGTCCCTTCAGCCCTACAGGATGCTTAACATCTGGGGCGATAAGTCAGAACAAACTGTTGTGAAGGGTGATGTAACTTAGAAAGATTTTACACGTTCTTTTAAAAAAACTGGAAAAAAAAGTCATGCAAACGGGTGCACGGCACACGCTCAGGCAGTGTTGTCAAATCCATATAACCTGAATCCTGAGTTACGATGCAGGGACACGGTACCTTTGCAACAGGGCACTGTAGAATACATACCTCATCAGCAGGGAGCTGATCTTTGAATTCCTCCATCTTAGATTCTGTATCGTGGATGATTCCTTCTGCCATGTTTACAGCTTCAACGCGTTCCTATGTAAGGCAACAGTGTGTGAGAGAGAGAACACGCAGTATCCAGTTTGTGCTCACAGCCCCTCTCATATATCTACACGGATCACAAAATGGCCAAGGACAGAAACAGGGAAGTCCCCGGCTGTCCTTCTTGTCATGTTTTAGGACGCTCCCAGCGCTTGCTTCGGCAGCACATATGCTAAAACAGTTTCTCTAATGTACAAATTTTGTGTGCACAGATATATCCCAACTCTACGAACCCTCGAGTCTGCATTCCCTCCATACAACCCAAACTCACAGAGGTCTGCACACATACATGTGCAGCGCATGGATTCCTGAGAGGCTGGTACACACCCTCTTTACACAGTAGAAATGTGTCTGCCACATACAGGGACATTCATAAGCTATTTATTTGGAATACAAGAAATAAAAAGGGCTTGCCATTTCATTTCCAGTACTAGGAAACATATTAGGAAACACCCTAATTGTATGTTAGGAATAGGAATAAGCATGAATTAGGAAAATGGAGGTTTGTGAAGGTTTATGGGGTCTCACGAACCTTCCCATTTAACAAACCAGTTCGTGGCTCATGATGTGGCGCAGCCTCCAGGTCACCACTTCCGGGCAACCTCATTCCCTTTAAATGTCTTTTGCAAGCCGCACTGCAGTGAGTTCACACTTTCTTAGTTCACATGCATGTGCCACAGTGGTGGTACGGCTTGGAGAAGGCATTTAAAGAGACAGTAGTCTCTTTAAATGCCTTCTCCAAATCCTGCCCCCGGCACCAGTATGTCTGCCAACACGAACCTCCCAATGTCACATTGGAGGGTCATGGGAGGTTTGTGGCGGTGAGATGGCATGAACCTCAGTTAGTGAACCACAAACTGGGCCCCAGTTTATGTTCGTGAGCCAGATTGTGCCCATCCCTAGTTCACTTTAACTATGGCTGTGAAAGCAGCATTCATCTCGCAGATTCATATTCTGGTTTGGCTTGACATCACCTCTGACCAGGTGTTGTTGTACCTGAGGCGCTCATGAGGGTGGCACTGGGGAAGAAGCTAGGGCATCTACATTCACAGGTCACACTACATTTAAGACTAGCCAATGGTACTTGATCCTGGTTTCGTGGACCTTAGCAAGCCATAATCAGTAGAATGGCCTGCATTAAGACAATCACACAAATCACAGTTGGTTTAATTAAACCATGGTTTCCTAAGCCAAGGGGGTGGACATTCAGAAGTCCTTCAAGAGGAAACCACCTTCCTGTTTGCAGCAGATGTGCTCTTTATGCACCATATCATGTAGTATTGGTGAGCTAGACCTTCTGGTAGATGGAAGGAAAGATAGGATAGAAGATCACACCCCTTTGCCTCATTTCTTCAACTCTCAATGATTAAATACCTATTGACAACTCCATGGCCTAAATGATGCCTGTAGCAAGATAGGAATCCTAGCTGTCAAAGGATTAGTTCAGTGCAATAGCCATTTGGTCAGTTTGTCAAACCACTTCTAGAGAAAGTCAGAATTTCAAAGTTAAGTATTTTCCCACAGCATGCCAAGAGGGGGATAAATAAATTTTGCCAGCATGGTGATATTTTGTAGATGCTAGAATTTCAGTGTAAAGGGTCTGCGACATTTGGAATTTTACCCACTACAACCAAACAGCTGAAAAGCAAAAACGTGCGACCTGGGGGTTCTTCTATCGAGATGCCGATACAAAGACAGAGTAATAGATAAAAGCTGTCCTCGTTTCTCTGAAAGCCCTGAAAGCCAGTTGGAGGAAATTTTTCAATTTACAAAGCAGAGGACGCTTGCACAATATTTATGCGGGGCCCTCTCCGTGGACGACTCTAATCTGACACTCTAGATGTCCACTCAAACTCTGAGCACATTAACTGTACTGGGAATGAAGATGTCAGGTAGATGAACTAGCCACTCTCAGTGTAAAGTTACCTTTCTTCGCCTGTCTTCCTCTGCGTACTTCTCAGCGTTTTTCACCATATTTTCAATATCATCTTTGCTAAGGCCACCGGAAGACTGGATAACAACTATGCGAAACGTGAAAACATGAGTTTTAGGGAGAGATCTAGCAGAAGTAGCGGCACAGCTACATTTACCTGTGAAAGGTCCTATAGGTTTTATTGGCACAGATAATCCAATAATTCCGCCCCCCCTTGCTGCTTCTGACATTTTACAATCATCTCGGGGAGCAAGTGTCTATGTCCCTTAACCTCTCAAAGCAGCAGGGACCAGCCCCCCAGCCGTGGAGTGCTCAGTCAGAAATCTTCCACACAACTTTTCAGAATGATGTGTTGATAGTGAACATCACAGCACGCGCACAGTGGCCGGGTTGAGGTCAAAACCAAAAGCACAGGAATGCTTTCCCAGGGACCACCGAGAATTAAAGCTGGAACCGAAAAAGCAAGCTAAATGGCAGCCAAGTTTTAACCAGGTAGATGACACGTGATAGTGTCACTTCTTTTCTAGACTCATATTTCTGCTGTTTTTCTCTGCCCTAGGGAGTCTCAAAGGGGTCTTCTCCCCACAACAGGCACCCTGTGAGGTAGGTGGGGCTGGGAGGATTCTGAGACCTGTGACTGGCCCAAGGTCACCCAGCTGGCTGTATGTGGAGGAATGGGGAATCGAACCTAGTTCTCCAGATCAGAGTCTGCTGTTTTGGACCACTACACCACACTGGCTCTTAGTTACATGTCCCAGAACCCCCATGGTATCCCCAAAGGCCACAAACTGCAGTAGCAGACCTTCTTCCGGTGCTTGCAGCATATCACCTCCCACCCCACCCTCCAACTCAAAGAAAACAACTATCCATGCACTCACTTTGCTGTTCGCGCCCTGTGCCTTTATCTTTTGCAGAAACGTGAACGATCCCATTAGCGTCAATGTCGAAAGTCACCTCGATCTGAGGAACGCCCCGTGGAGCTGGGGGAATCCCAACCTGGAATCACAAGAGTACTTTGCTGATAGTTCACAGGAGGGGACCACTTACTGGAAAGTTTTTGGCACTGTGAAATATTACGGAGGTCAAGGTCCGAGTCAATGCGTAATTCACAGACTCAGCACCACATAGAAGCAGCTTTACATCTTTCCCAACGGTTCTACAAGTGTATGGGACGGACCCCACTTAGTTTCCGTGTTTGGAAGGGATAATTTCTACCAATTCCCTATGGCAGATCCTCAACATTCCCCCCCACCCCAGGTTTTGAACACACAAGAAGCTGCCTTATACAGAACCAGACTACCCGTCCATCAAGGTCAGTACCGTCTACTCACACTGGCAAGCAGTTCTCGGATCTTTCATATTACCTACTACCCAGTCCTTTTAACTGGAAATGCCAAGGACTGAACCTGGGACCTTCTGCATGCCAAGCAGAGGCTCTTCCACTGAGCCACAGTCCCAGTTCCTACGGGTTTTCCAGAAGCATCAATGGGGGTCATATTTGGGGACGCAATGGCGGGAGACATGAGGAGTCAGGGTCCTGCAGACAGAAAACTTTTCTGCAGAATTTTTAGTTGGGTTCCAAGCAAATCATCCCAAGATCCCCCCCCCAAAACATCTGGGCAGATGATGCAAGGGTCACAAAGAGACCCTGACACTGATTTCAGGAGACATTCTTGTAGACCACTGCCATTCTTCGATGCAACGGCTACACATTTACATCTCCAGTACCACGAAATCTGTACAGATTTCAACGTTGCACAGAGATCCTGCAATTTACACCTGAAGAACAACATCTGGGGATTGGGAGGAAGTTAGGAATGGAAGAAAAAATGGAGTGTTGGAGATAGCATAAGAGCAAGGTGGCTGGGAAGGGCAAGGGTAAGGTGGCAAAAGAATGTTGTGTCGAAAGTAGTGTGAGGGAAGGAGAAAGGGGACAATCCCGAGGAACGACCTGCAGCGAGGAGCATCAACAACCAAAGCGTGGGATGACCAGTGACATCCCTGAGAGCAAAGCAACCAAGCAGTAGGACAACCCCTAAGAAGGCCTTTGATACGGTCAGGTGGGGGAGGAGTCACTTAAAACTTTTGCAACAGCCAATCGACATGTTACACTGAAGATGAACAACTGAAATGTCCAAATTGTGCGGAGGCAGCGATATTGTTATTATTCAACCTTGCCTTGTAAAGTTGGTTTATTTTCCATTGCACCTTGATCTATTTTCTTAAGCTCAATCCATGCACCTTATAAATGCAGCAGGGCTGCCTACAATCGTGCAGGCATCAATAAATCAGTTACGCTTGGGTGTCATGAAACACTGTTGTCTTATTATTTATTAGATTTATTGACCACCTTTCCCCGCCTACTGCAGGGCTCAGGGTGGTTCACAACAGATCAGTACATTATTAAAAACAGTTAAAACCATAAAAATTTCAATATTAAGAACATTAAAAACATTTAAGTATTTAAAGACATTTAAAAAACCAGATGCCAGTGCTAGCATTCAGTCACGGGAGGGGAGGGTGCCAGGCAGATGTAAGGGAATCGTCGCTGGCCTCAGCCAAAGGCCTGGCAGAGCATTTGTGCCTTCCATGCCTTGCGAAACTTTAATAGGTCAGACAGGACATGGATGTCATTTGGAAGAGAGTTCCACCATGCTGGGGCCAGGGCAGAAAAGGCCCTGGTCGAAGCCAGCCGGCTATCTTTGGGCCGGGCACCACCAGAAGATTCTTATCTGCTGATCTTAATGCCCTTTCTTGGTCTTGGTGCTACAATCCAATGTGGGGCACAATACAGAAATCTAAAGGAGATTTAGTGGTACGGGAGAGGTGAAAACTGGAAGGGGGTAGGGTCCAAAGCAAGAGTCAGGTGGCAAAGGAGAAAGGCAAGAGCTTGGTAGGTTTCAGCCCCCTCAGTCAAACACACGAACGGAGACAAGACTCTGCAAGGATGGAAGAAAAAGCTTCCTGGGAGTAATTTTAGCCAAGAAACTTTCCTCGGAAGGGATGGTTCTGCAGGACCTCCATCTCTCAAGAGCACTCTACTACAAGAACTCCAATACCTCTTTAAATGATGCTATTATTTAAAGAACAGAACAGATACCTCCCAGAGCACTTTGAAATACCTGCATTCTCTGGTATAGTTAACACTACCAGCAACCCCCCCCCCCAATTGCCCCCTTTCACCTTAAATGATTAGCTTCAAAGGAAATAATATGACAATAAACAGAGTAATGTCTCTGTGTAAAAATGCCTCTCACAGTGAACCGATGACTCCGCTTTTAAGATTATTACCACACACTAACAAACAGGCTCAAGTTGCAGAGAGCCGACATACCAGCGTAAACTGGCCCAGCAGCTTGTTGTCCCCGGCCATCTCTCTCTCGCCCTGGTGGACTTTAATCTCCACTTGAGTCTGCCCGTCAGCAGCTGTAGAAAATACCTGCACAGACGGACACACAATTCACAGGGGAAGAGTTATGCAAAGTGCTACGCAAGTCAACAGGACCACAAACGAGACGGGCAACCAAAATGGGAACAAATAATCTCATGTGTGTGTTTGTGTGTGTGTGTAAAAAGGGCTGTGAAGTCACCCCCAACTTATGGCGATCCCTTCTGGGGTTTGCAAGGCAGGAGACAAACAGAGGTGCTTTGCCATTTGCCTGTCCCTGTGCAGCAACCCTGGATTTCCTTGGTGGGCTCCCATCCAAGGCTACCCAGGACCTTTCCTGCTTAGCTTCCAAGACCTGATGAGATACCGTAATCTATCACTTTCTGCTTTAATCGGCTCTTCAAAAGCACTGCTGGAGCTGCCTTATACGGAGCCAGATTAGTCTACCAAGGCCCGTGGCGTGTACTCTGGCTGGCAGTGGCTCTCCAAGAGCTCTGCCTGAGGTCTTTCCCGTCAGCCTACCACCCTCATCCTTTTAGCAGGAGACTCCGGTAACTGAACCTGGGACCTCCTTGCAAACAAAGCAGACGTTCTACCACAGCCCCTTCCCCCATGCAAGCAAGTTAAGATTTCAGAAAAGTACTTTGCAATACTATGAAGAGAACCCAAGGATCACGTCAAATGTTACATTATGGTCAGGGTGCCCGCAAAACCTCGAGCCGGGGTGATCTCCTGAAGCTTGCTGGGCTAAGTATTATTCCGGTGTTCCCCCCAACTGTCATACAACCCCACCCCCCCAAAAAAAAACAGCCTGGCATTCTCTTGCCCAGCAAAAGAATGAATTTCTCCTGTCCCATCCCCTTGTGACTAGTCTTCCCACACGGCTGGCCAGGTCAGCGCAGGGAAGGAAGTACACCGCCCCCTGTCAGTGAAGCAGTGACTCAGTTCAGAAGCCTGCATATGCACAGATACGAAGTGGGGGAAGAAATCACACAGTCAATAGCCCCCCCCTCCCCCCAGCCCAAGAGACGGCGTGCCAGGAAGAAAAGACAGAAAGGAGTTCCTCTTACCTGGCTCTTCTTGGTGGGAATAGTCGTATTCCGGTTGATGAGCTTGGTGAAGACTCCTCCCAGGGTCTCAATCCCCAGGGAAAGAGGCGTCACGTCCAGCAACAGCACGTCGGTCACATCGCCGGCCAACACGCCTCCTTGGATGGCAGCCCCGATGGCGACGGCCTCGTCCGGGTTCACTGCTTTGCTCGGGGCACGGCCAAACATGTCCTGCACAATCTGCTGCACCTGAAGGGACACGGGGGGGGGCACATGCACTTGCATTAACGTCACACCCGCCATTCGTCCCTCGGTTAGGCAGGTACAGCTGCCAGGGTTCCTCCAGCTGCAGCAACTGGACTCAACCCACATTCTATTCTCCAGCGCCAGTAAGGAGAGTCATATACATGACTGTAATGATATGCAAAACAACCCTTGCACTGATGGGGGAGGGGGAGTATTCATCTCCTGGGTCCAGAGGAAGAAAACCTAGGGAGTTCTGCACGGGTGGGGCAGAAGTACAGCCCTTCAGTCTAAAGACCCTCAGGAATCAGATGAGGGGACAGCCTAGGGACTTCAGCAATGAGGTCAAAGACTCCCGGGTGTCCCCCACAGAACTGAGAGCGTGAAGACAAAAGAAATGCCAGATCCTCTTTCAGATTCAGTTAGGGAAAATAAGCGGCAGAGACTGCAAAAGAATCAAAATGCATCATCACCTTAACAGTAATAGTAACGTGCTTAAGACCAATGCTCCCTCTAAGCTATGGAGTCGCGTGAGCAAACATTCTACTTTGTGAGCTACTGGCATTAAAGTTGTGAGCAAGCCAATTTGGCTACTGGCATAAATTAGTTTGCTCTGGAGCCATCCTTCCTGAGCGAAGACAAAAATGTGCGAGCCGGAGGCTAAAAACGTGTGAACTAGCTCACACTAACTCAGCTTAGAGGGAACACTGCTTAAGACCCACCCCCGTCCCTTCAGCGCCCAATCAACACATTCCACGATATGCGGTTTTTAGAAAAGAATTCAGCAAACAGTCCGAAGTACCTGACTGACCCCGAGACTGGCAATCTTTAAGCAGCGTCTGGACAAGCGCTTTTCAGAGATATTGTAGGCTGATCCTGCACTGAGCAAGGGATTGGACGAGATGGCCTGTACGGCCCCTTCCAACTCTGTGATTCTGTGATTCTAAGATGAAAAGCCATCCCAATGACAGGGAATCTGCAAGTACCTTGGGCATTCTGGTCATGCCGCCGACCAAGATAACTTCCCCGATGTCGCTCTTGCTGACTTCAGCGTCCTGCATGGCTTTCTGGCAAGGGGCGATGGTCCTCTTAATCAGATCAGCCACGATCCCCTCGAACTGAGAGCGGGTCAGCTTCATGTTCAAGTGTTTCGGCCCGGAGGCGTCCATCGTGAGGTAAGGCAAGTTAATGTCTGTCTGAAATACGGAAGAGTTAAACGCAGAAAGAGTTAAACTCAGAAACGACAGAAGAATGGACAGGGCGCGTGTTTCTGCTTAACATCAAAGAGCGTGATGAGAACAAGGCTAGCTTTTTCCTCAGGACTGAAGATCAGGGGAAGAACCACCCCGACCCCAATACGCATGCTGAACAGCTGCATGGCAGATCAGCATGCTGGGTACACAGGGCCAGCTCTCTGTCCAGCCAGCCAATGGGAGCCCCTGAGGTGCTGGCGCTGGTGGTGAGGGAGAAGGCAACAGGCACGGCCTATGCCACAGACCAGAATAGTCATGAACCAGGGCAGCTAGGGGCAGGGGGGCACGACACTGGTAGAGGCACCAGAGTTCGGCCTGTCCCCAGCCCCTCCTCTCTTTTGATTACTGCCTTCGAAATTATTCTGTTTAAGAGTCTGCAGGGCATACGTCTATTAACCAGAACACACTGTGCTCTGTATGTAACATCTACGGGAGCCTCATAACACAAGCCCAGTCACCCAGCATCAGCACCAAGGACATGGTTTTGCTACTTTGCACACAAAGAATGACGACGGAGTTTACAAGCAAGGAAATGAGCGCTCTCAGTCGTCACTTGGGAGAAGAAGGATAAGCCTACATCTTGAGGCTGGCGACCCTCAGTGATCCCTGCTGCAGGACGTCTAGCCGGCTCCTCCAGCATGGCTTATTTGGAGATCCACAGCTGGATTGTTATTTCTTAATCAGAACACCACATGAGGCTGCCACTGTAAATATGAGGCTAATTGCATGAGGATAAGTGGCAAAGTTTAACAAGCAGAGGGAACCTGGTCATTGATAACCATTGCCAAATCAAGAGGATCACTGGTTATACCCTTAAGGTTGCTTTTCTAAAACTGGAGCTGAAAGTGGAACGTAAGAATCAATAAGCACCCCAAACAGACCAGGACCATGTAAGGTGCGATGTAATTCAGAGCCTCACCTGGACTGAAGAAGAAAGTTCACATTTTGCCTTTTCTGACGCTTCTCTCACTCTCTGGAGAGCCATGTTATCTTTGGTCAAGTCAACACCTGTCTGGAAAAAAAAAAAGACCCAACAGACACTTTCAGGGCCGCCTTCCGCACTTGTGGCCTAATCCAATCACGGCTGCCATTGACATTCACCTGCTAATGTCATCTGGCATCTGAAATCACTCCTCTTTCCAGCAATTAGGACAGATGGGACTCCCATTCTAGCTGTATCTGAGCTATGACTCACGAAAACTCATCCCCTGCCACAAATGTTATTAGTCTTGGAGGTGCTCCTGGGCTCTTGCTCTTGTCTACTGCTACAGACAAACACGACTACCTACCCCATCTGACTCCACCTGCACGTTCACACAGAGCTATCAGGTCCAGCTCTTATGCGGATAGTCCCAATCAACTTCCACGTGCCTTGATTTGACTATTTACCAATATTCCGAACGTCAATAACAAAATACAACATTGACAGTTTACTGAACTCCAGTGGCATCCACAAAGGAGAAGCCTGCCTCTTGGAACTGCCTGCATAGAAACAACGTTCTCCAACCTGTGACTTCTCTCCATTCATCTCCTTGTAGCCACAGTGTCAACCTAAAGTTTGCACATTCATGGCAGGAAGAGCACTGGCTGGGGGGCACTGTTTAGATCCCCAAAACGCGCAGTTATGATGGGGAGAAAAATTACACCAAGCATGCAAAAGATGCACAAAAGGAAGCCGCGGCCAGACATGGCTCTCCACCACTGTGCGTCTTGCCCCTTCATACTTCCCATGAAGTGGCCCATTTCAGTGGTGAAAAACGTGAACCAGCCCTGCAATAATTAATTGCGCCAAAGATGCACGATGTCGTGTTTATCTTACTGATGCTGCATTATTTGCTACATGCACTACATTGGAGCTAAGGTAAGCTTCATGAAATGGTTACTGGGAAGTCAGAAGTAAATGAGGAGAAGGAAGGTGCCATTAGTGCCAGAAAACAGTAAACAAGAGTAAAAACTGGCAAAAAGAAAGAATATGCCGCTACTGCCGGAATTAAACACAGGAGTCCTCTCATTCAACCAACACCACAAAAAAAATGCAGGTATGACAAACTGGTGCAGGAGTCTCATCTTTTCCTGGCCACCTTTGAATGCTTTTTGGAAGAAGGCCTCTGAACACAGTGGCGGGCACAAGACACACCGCCCCTCACCTCTCTCTTGAACTCTTTGACAATATGCTGCAACAAGGCCTGGTCGAAATCTTCGCCACCCAAGAAAGTGTCTCCGTTGGTGGATTTGACTTCGAAGACACCCTTCTGAATTTCCAAAATAGAAATGTCAAATGTGCCACCACCCAAGTCGTAGACTGCAATGCTAGAGGGAGATTAGACAACAAACAAAAGATACATCAGCATTTCCCGAACACAGATCACACCGGGAGATGGCACAGAAGCTGCTAGGTTCCCAATAATCAGAGGCTATCGTTTGTCAAGAATCAGGTTATGTTAACTCCCCTGCCATTCTCTAGCTTCTTCACTCCTCTTCACAAATTAATGAAGCTTCAAGGATTTCAGAGCGTGTCTATTATGCTTACTGTTAATGCCCAGCGGGTCTTATTTTGATAAGGAACTGGTTGACACTGGAAGCAACTTCTTATGAAGGCAGATAAAAGAAATGCCCAGTTCACAGGGATGGCCAATTTCTTTTAACAACAGGGCTCCGGTACCTTACAAAGTTGCACGGAAGAGGCCATGCAGCCTCTGCCCTGAATCTCTGCTCAAAGCCAGAATCTCCTTTGCTGCTGCCTTATGCAGACAGTTCATGTGGAATGGTGCTTGAAAGTCTCTCAATTTCCACTGCTTGCCTCCAAGCTAGAGAGAGCAGCCCTGCTGTAAAAGGGTCTCACCGTGCAGCTACATTCAGCTCGGAGAAGCCAGCATATCTACCTGGTCCACTAGGAGGAAGTGAAGAGGAGGACCCAAGTTTCCAGAAAACAGGAAAAAGGTGTTTGTTTTTAATTACATGAAGTTTTTTGTTGACTGCTTACATTTTGTCTTCGGCCTTGTCCAAACCATAGGCCAGCGCTGCAGCGGTGGGCTCATTTATCACTCTCAAAACATTCAGTCCGGCGATCTGCCCTGCGTCTTTCGTAGCCTTGGAGAAAGAAGGCAGAGCATTAATCATCATCTCTAGACAACAGGAAAATGTCTCCCCCTCCCCCCAGCCAATTGCTTTGGGAGTAATTCTTGCAAGCAACACAAATGAAGCAATGTGCGTGAGTCACTCTAGTGCAGAGGTCCCCATTCTGGTGTTTTCAGAAAGTGGGCAGGGCCAAGTGGAGCTTTTGCCCAGCGAGGCTTCTGACTGGCCACTAGAGATCTGACTAGCTGGGCAAATTTAAAAAAGAACACTGCTGTGATGGCAGCTGTCACTGTAGCACATTGTGCGACTGAAGGTAAGCTACAACAACCATGTTGCGGCTGGCTCTGCCTCCTGTGGCAGCCGTTTTTTTAAACTGCTGAGCCGTCATGTTAGAACGGATAAAAGGAAGTACTTTTTCACCCAAAGAGGGATTAACACATGGAATTCGCTGCACCAGGTGGCGGCAGCTACAAGCATGGACAGTTTCAAGAGGGAATTAGATAAACATATGGAGCAGAAGTCCATCAGTGGCTATTAGCCACAGGGTATAGATGGGAACTCTCAGTCTGGGGCAGGTGATGCACTCTATTCTTGGTGCTGGAAGGGGCGTCAACAGTGGGAGGGCTTCTAGTGTCCTGACCCCACTGCTGGACCTCCTGATGGCACCTCGTATTTTGGCCATTGTGTGACAGAGTGTTCGACTGGATGGGCCTGATCCAACATTGGCTTCTCTTATGTTCTTAATGCACAAAAAAGGGACCCTGGCTCTAGTGTAACATTTCTGAGGAAGGTCAGGAGTGTAAATTATTCCAAATGCATTTCTGCTAAAGAATATGTTACACTGGGAAAAAGTCACAAGCCACAGGAAACCCAGGAATCTGCAACCCTACCTGCCTCTGCGAATCATTGAAATACGCGGGGACTGTGATGACAGCATTTTTTGCTGGACGCCCCAGGTAATTTTCTACAGGAAACAAAAAGCAGAATACAACTTATTTTAAACAAACTACTAATGTTGAGTCATCTACGAGGCAGAGATTATAATTTGGACAAGTCTTGCCATTTAAAGTTACGTTAACGAGACTTCAAGCTAAGCAGAGTCTGTCAGACAGGAGGATCTACTGTTGGTCACCTCAAAACAACCTTGGCTGGGAGATTCTCACTGGCCCAAAATCACCAAAGAGCTTCATCCCAAAGCAGCAACACTGGCTAGTACACCTTTCCGGTTTGCCTACTGCTCAAGGTAAGCCCACATCCTGTTTGGCACGTGCTACATCTGTTTCCCCATTTGTGTTCTTCACACTTCTATGTCATTTTATTAACCATGCCGGTAAATGCAATTATAGTATTTTTAAACTTGAAGCTCATGACAAGAGTTTCCCCGAAAGCGTACTAAAAGCAGCAAACTGGAAACCCTTGATGCATCATTTAATTCAGAAGCATTTCCAAGCGACAGCTATTCCACATAATCAGCGGATAACATGAGCGTAATGTGGGGAGGACAGAAAAGAATTGGCAATGTTAGATAAATTAAGCAGCCTGAAAGATTCACAGAAATGTAGCATTCAGCCTGTTACTGCTGTGTAGATTGCACAGGCTTCAATACCCTGAACACCAACCTGACAATTCAAGCAGCACTTATGAACTACAAATCTCAAAAACCAACAGAGAGAGCAGGCCTTACTCCACCACATCATGTGTGCACAGGCCAGTGGTTACAGCCACAATTCCACAATTAAACCTGTCCCCATTATTAAATCCACTAAAGCTTGCCCGCACATTCACAGCCAATAGTAAAGGCTGCAGAGCAGGCTATTTAAAAACCAAGGTGTATCTCAAAACTTTCACCCCATTCTTACAAGTCCAGTTCAAACCCTCTCCTTTACAAACCTGCTGTCTCCTTCATCTTCATCAATACGAAGGCACCGATTTGGCTCGGGGAGTACAGCTTTCCGTGAGCTTCCACCCAGGCGTCGCCGTTTGAAGCGCGGACGATTTTAAAAGGAACGTTCTTGCTGAAGGCGTTAAGTATTTTCCAAAGGTTAGGAGCATGCATTCAGTTACACAGTTATCATTCCAAACACTTCTGCTGCTGTTGTGCTTTAATTAAAACTGGGAGGCGTTTCAACTTTAAAACAGGAGAAATCCTATTACAAAACCACCACGCCTGAAACCTTATCAACTCAGGGTTTGGATAGTAAGCTTTATGGATATCAAACCTTGATTTATGTATTTATTTATTTATTCGATTTATACCCCGCCCTCCCCGCTGAATCAGGCTCAGGGCTGCTTACATAAAAAGTTAAAACATATAAAACAGAGCAATTATAAAAACAATCAGAGGCTGCATTCACACACACTAAATAATCCATTTTCAGTGCACTTTCAGACTGGATTTTGCCAGTTCACACAGTAACACAGTAATAATATTGCATAGCAATGGCGGAAACATAATAGCAGATCAGTCATAGTGAAAGACAGTGGAATTATAAGAAGAGTATGGAAGGCTCCCATAGTACTCTATCAAGCTGCCTTTAAAAAGTTCCCTAATCAGCAAGGCAACAGACAATTTAAACTCTGGGATGACGTACCATAACAAAAGATCCGTGAAAAGATCTCCCACTGCCTTTTTGTTTGCTTGTTTAAGCTGCAAACAGCAACTCTGTCCTCTAACCATGTTGGCCCCTGGAGGGCTGTTGCCAATCAGAACTGACTATACTGCGTTAGAGGGACCAACGTTACGACAGTGTCCTCTGCCCACGTGACTACTTTTGCAAGGAAGTGCATTTAGCCAACTGAACGAGACGGAGTTTAACTAACAGAAAGGGAAGACTTGTATTTGTACTTCAGAGTATCCTGCCATGGATGTGTTGAAAAAATAAGGATAAACAGACATCACTGCAGCCTAACAGGCTGAGCAGTTGGAAGCGATCGGAAAAGAGCTCTAGGAATGAAGCCGTGCTTAGCAGGCTTTTGTTGTGAATGCAGCGCACGGGGCTGTTTTTGCTCTCCCATCCCTAGCTGTGAAGGCAACCTGCAACCTTCCATGGTTTGGAATCTTCCAAAAAATTACTTAGACCATATGGCTACTCCTAAACCAGTCAAAATATTGTCCACCGTCCTTAGCAACACCTGCTGTGCTAATTATGTTTTTACAGTTATGCTCACAAACCAGATCTCGGCAAAATCAGAGAGACCTAGAGCTAACATCGCTCCAGTTGTGCTGATGTGTTTATGCTCCTGTTATACTGTTTTCCAAAACGAAACCGAACAGATAGATTTCCTTACACGTCTTTCTGCACTTCCGGATCATCGTATCGGCGCCCAATCAGCCGCTTGGTAGCGTAGAACGTATTAGGAGGGTTAGTGACAGCCTGCCGCTTAGCTGGCATTCCAACCAATCGCTCGTTGTCATTAGTGAATGCTACAACGGAAGGGGTGGTCCTGGCACCCTCGGCGTTTTCCAGCACCTATACAAGGGAAACAAAAGGAACTGAAAACCAGAGTGCCTTCTTTCTGGAGCAAATTGGAATAAAGAGCAACCTTGATGGATAGCTAATGTTATTGAGATTCTTTTATCGACCGCCAAACTCGCCATAGGTGCTTGTTGGAAAGTTTCCACTGCCCCGACTCTACAGATGTGGCATACATGACCATGGAATCATTATGTTCTAGCTAGGCTTATTTTTAACGTGAATCAGACGACATCGACTAGAGCTCTCTTAGAGTTTAGGAAAATTCGGTCACCGATTCTAACTTATCTTTCTAATCAGAAGGAAATTCTAAAGGGATTATATCACTGTTATGTTTAACATACGTCGATGTATATTCTATAGTTAAATATTTTTAAACTATATTTACTATTTTTACGTCCTTAATCTTAGTAAGAACTGCATGAACCCTTTTATGGCTGATGAGGTATTGATTTTTTCTCTTTTGTATTTTTTTTTGTTAAAATTGAATAAATTTAAAAAAAGGGGGGGAGGGGGAAGAACTGAAATCAGGTGCAGTTAAGAAGGCCGGTTTCCTAAACCGGACCACCAGTGATTTCAACTCACTTTAGCTTGCTTTCCTTCCATGACTGCCACGCAGGAGTTGGTGGTGCCGAGATCGATACCGATGACTGCGCCTTTGATTGCGTCTGAGCTGAAAGGTCAAAATTAAGACTTATCACAAACCAACAAGCCCTTAAAATGAGACAGTCACTGACACAGATAACAATTACGTGCTCGAGAAGTGCATCAAGTCGCTTATGCATCCTGTCTCCAAAACGATTAAGCAATATAAAGAGGGACCAAAGAGGGACAAAGGGACGTGTTTTAGAACAGCAGCAGTATGCTTGCTTTTGGCATTTTTAAAAAAAAAAATTAGACTTGTATCCTGCCCTCCCCGCAAGCAGGCTCAAGGCGGGTTCCATCGATATTAATACAATCCACAGTAACAATTAAAACCAATTAAATATGACTTTCCAGAGAGGGTCTGTGTGGATACATGCAACTTCAAGCCATCTTTTGCACAAAGACTTGCTACAGGTCAAGAAAAGGAAATGGATGGATTGTGCACGTCAAAAAGCTTCAGATATATTTGAAAACTCAGCTGAAAATTGCTAACACAAATCTGTAGGTTGAAGTGAGCTGCTGAATGCCAAGAAGTCGCAGCTAATCAAATCTTCCCAAATGTACTATGGAAGTCTTCAGTCTTCGGTCCTCTTTGGCACCTAGCAGTTATCATGTGGGGCCAATACTCTTGATTTGTAATTCACATTCTTAGGAAATCAAGGGCAGTGCCTTCCTTTGCAAGAAAAATTGAGCTAGCTCACAGTTTTTTAGCCTCCGGCTCACACATTTTTGTCTTAGCTCAGGAAGGATGGCTCCAGAGCAAACCAATTCATGCAGTAGCCAAATCGCTTGCCCACAACTTTAACATCAGTAGCTCACAAAGTAGAATTTTTGCTCACAAGACTCCACAACTTAGAGGGAACATTGCTTCCCACAAAGACTAAATAAAAAAGTTTAGTATTCTAAAGGTGTATTTTCAGTGTAGCTGTAAGGTATTCTCAGCTTCTCAAGTATGGGATTGCTAGCTGGGGCTTCTTAATGGACTAGTTCTTAACTGTTCTGCAGTTAGGTAAAGGTAAAGGTTCCCTTGCTCGAAAACCAGTCGAATCCGACTCAAGGGTTGCGGTGCTCATCTCCGTTTCCAAGCCGAAGAGCCAGCGCTGTCCAAAGTCGTTTCCGTGGTCATGTGGCCGGCATGACTAAACACCAAGACGCACGGAACGCTGTTACCTTCCCACCGAAGTGGTACCTATTTATCTACTTGCCATTTCTTGCTTTCGAACTGCTAGGTTGGCAGGAACTGGAACTAGAGACGGGAGCTCACCCCATCATGTGGCACTCACGGGTCTCGAACTGCTGAACTACTGACCTTCCACAGCCTGCAGTTCAGCGTCTTAACCACTTGAGCCACCGCAGCTCCTGCAGTTATGTATTAGTAAATTTGCATGAATTAAATTGCAGTTTAATTATGCAGTTATGCATGACTGTGCACTTATGCGTTAATAAATCTGCATGAACTAAATTGTGTTTTAATATGTATTTATAGTGGTTTGACACAGCTGTAATTTGATCTTTTATTGTAGTGAAGTGATCTGATTTTTCTAGAAACTTTGATCAATCCCTTTGCACGTTTTTGCACAAGGATATGTATTTGCTGTCTACGGGACTGTAAATACAACAGAAAGACTAAAATGAAACATTTGTTTTAAGTTAGATTTTCATTGAATATCTGTTCCAATTTCAAATTCAAACATAGTACATTATATCTAATCATGACACAGATGCTGACCCAAAAAGAGGTTAGAGATACAAAATACCTCGAGGCCCTTAGGAAAATTGGGAGAAATATAAAATAAACAATAAAAACGGTAAGGTTAGTTCTGAATTCTTCTGAAATGTGTGGGTTTCAGCACCCACAGAGCTTTGAATTGAAAACTGGTTTTTAACACCAAACAGGAAAAAAACCTTAATTTTTTTTTGTTTAAAGCCATCGTGACATCTTTAAGTTGCAACATGAGACACCGGGCATCTTCACAAAGGCCCTCTGAGCAGCAACCTTCTCCAAACTCTTAGGCACCTGCGCCATTTCAACAACAAACATTAGCTATCGCCAACCTGTTCCTTGAGAATACTTACGCATATTTCCTGCTTGTTATACCTCTAAGGATATCTTGACTTAAACCGTTCCAGATAACCTATAAAATAAGAACATCCAATAGATAATACATTTGTAAAGATATTCTCCAATCAAGATAAGCACTATTCTTAAATGATGTCAAGCCTCTAAAAGTGCTCTCCTGCCAACAAAAACGTATCAGAAGACAATACTTGAAAATGCTTTTTTTGTTAAACAAAGATGCCTTTCTTGGCAAGCAACACAACTTATACCCAGAACACATTTACTTGAATGAAATGCCCACAAAAATTGATAGGACTTATTTCCCTCAGTATATGCATAAAATTGCAACCATAGTCTTGGTCCCAACATATCAGCAAACCATGGGTTGCCCCCTAGACGCCTAGATCATGGGTTTACTGGCATTCTTGCCTCCTTCACTCCCTTCCCTTACATGAAGGCAGCTAGTTGAAATTTCTGCTTTTGTAGCAAACTATACCTTGTTACATCTGAGCCAGCAACCTGGTTTACACTTTCCTAGCAAGCCATGATTAATAGCCACTACCCTAGTGTGCTGAGAATGTGCAAAATGCTGTTTACTGGTGCAGATACAAGGGCAAAATTATAACTTGATCTGAACCTGGAAAAATCTAGATATCTGGCTATGTATGAGGCAAGGAGAGAGACACAAGCCCTAGGACCACCCAGGCTCATTTGTGTAAGAGCTAACCATAGTTTGCCCTTACATTTGAACTTAGCCAAGTAAAGACCGCTGAGTGATTCTACATTCAAGTGCTCGTTTCTCGCTCCAGGGATACCCACTCGGTGGCTCAGGACCAGACGTGACTCTTTGACTTGTGACTCTTCTGAGCAGCACCGTCCAATGTGACACCTGATCCATATTTTGGTTCCCACTTTGGAATAACTGTTGCCAGAGGAACAGTAAGCTGTGAGCCTCCCTGAAGGGCAGGCATCATGCCAAGGATGGGAGTAAATAGAGTTCTTTTGGTTGATGGTAACTGTGAATGGTGCTCTCCATGAGCTGTGGAGTGAGTATCACAGGTTCGGGCAATAGGTTAGATCCAGCCAGCTTTTCTACAGATAAAAAGGGAGGGGAATTTCCTTCGACCACTGAAAAAGTTTATGCTAGGGATCATGGGACCTGTCAGGACAAAAGACTTATGTAACCGCTGTTGTACTAAAGGAGAGAATTAAGTGAGTGAACTAAAAAATAACAAAGTCTGTAAATCTGACTTTGAGAACAGTGTGTTACTCCGAAACACACACATATGGAAACACCCCTTTTTGCACTGAAGTCTTTTCCTACTACACTAGAGGCCAGTTTGGTCATACAAAGTGTTCAGTTCCACACACTCGGATTCATTAGACTGGCTGTGCCTTACCTATGCTGTAAAAAACTCAGGACTCAAAGCATCCCACAAAAACCAGTATATGTATTTGGATAAAAAGTGTAAATTGTAACTTTAATGCAAAAACTCTTCTGCATAGAAAACGTATCAGGATTCCCCCTCCCCACACACATACCAAAGGTGACAAGGAACTGAAAAGTGACCTTTAGAACTTGCAAACAGACACAGAACCTCTCACTAAATGCTTCATTGCACTGGCCTTTGCCATCACTAGAGATGACTAAAGTGTAAGACTAGGATCTAGGGACCGAGGTTCAAAACTCTGCTCTACCATAGAAGCTTGTGTTGGGTGACTTTGGGCCAGTCACTCTCTCTCTCTCAGCTGAACATAACTCATAGGGTTATTATGAGGATAAAACACAGAAGAATGATGCCAGGCACTTTGTGTTTCCACTTGGGAGAAAGAGGGTTGTTTTTTTTTTGGAGAGGGAGCATATAACACATCACAGTATAACCACCAAGGAATGGAATCAATGTTTTCTTTGCAATGGGGTATTTGATTTAAATCACAATTTAAATCACTAGTCAGTAAGATTAGACTTAAATCATGGTTTTCTATATAAAGACTCATTCTTGCTGGTAGATCTCTTAAGTGTTTGCACTTTGCCTGCGTGCCCTGATTGGGGCCTTCCCAGAAGCACTATTGGAAATGGGATGCTGGACTAGATTTACTTGGCTGCTATTATGCTGTGGGCATTACACGACGGAAGCCATCCAGGATTGCCCAGGGATCTACATAGTTAACATTTTAAATAATTATCAACGTCCTAACCAGGGCTATTTTGGGGCAGGAACGCAGTTCCGGCTGGCTCCCAAGTTGGCCACGCCCAGCAGGAACTCATTTGCATAATAGGCCACACCCAACAGCAGAAACTTATTAGGATTGGCTACATTAGGGCTGTGTGGCCTAACATGCAAAGGAGTTCCTGCTACCAAAAAAGCCCTGGGTTTTGATAACAGACAAGGTAAACAGAATAAGAAGCAAAAGGTGGGTGTGCCTGGATGACCACACTTCTGGTAACACGGGGTATGTGGCCTAATATGCTAATGAGCTGTGCTGTCAGGGGTGTGGCCTAATGAATTTCTGCTGATGGGTGCAGCCTATTATGCTAATGAGTTCCTGCTGGGCTTTTTCTACAAAAAAAGCCCTGGTCCTAACCACAGACATGTAAGACACCACATGGCAAAGTAAATCTGCTCCTCTCAGGAAGAAAGCAGAAACTGACACACCTTCGGTCCCACCCCTACTGCAAATGTATAAAAAGAAACTGGTAAGCTGCCATCAGGGATTATTTGAATTAATTTATCTAGATGAAATCATTTGATGTTTTTATGAACAACTATTTATTGTTTATCACGTGAGCCACTCAGAGAGTGCTTGCAGGGTAGGGTGGTATATAAACTGAATATATATTTTTTAAAGATACAAAACCATTTCTCCATTTTAAGTGATCTGTTTTACACAACACACCAGATCTGGTGTTAATGGGGAGGTTGGGTGCTCAATGCCATACATGTTTTGTGAACAAAAAGATGAACACGGGTTCATTTCCAGCATCGTCTGTTACAAAAGATCTCTTGTAGCAGACCTGGGAAATCCTTCTTCAGTTGAAGGAAGCAAAACTGGCTAGAAAGTGGAATGGTAGCTGAATGTGCCAGACTACAGTCTGGGTTAAAATCTCCACAGTGCCATGGAAGCTCACTGGGCGACCTTGGGCCAATCACACTCCCTCCTCACAGGCTTGTTGTGAAAATAAAACAGGCGAAGGACAAAGCATGCACACACATAAAGACATGAAACTGCCTTATACTGAATCAGACCCATGGTCCATCAAGTTCAGAATTGTCTAGTCAGACTGGCAGCAGCCCTCCAGCAGAGGTCTTTCACATCACCTACTGCCAGATCTTTTAACTGGAGACACCAGGGATCAATGTACCCTCTAAGCAGAGTTAGTGTGAGCTAACTCAAGAGTTTTTTTTAGCCTCCAGCTCTTCCATTTTTGTCTTAGCTCAGGAAGGATGGCTCCAGAGCAAACTAATTTATGCAGTAGCCAAATCACTTGATCACAACTTTAACGCTAGCAGCTCACAAAGTAGAGGTTTTGCTCGCAAGACTCCACAGCTGAGAGGGAACTTTGCCAGGGATCGAACCCGTGACCTTCAGCATGCCAAGCAGATGCTCTGCCACTGAGCCACAGCCCCTCCCCAAAGCACCTCTGTGCTCCTTGAAGTAAGGCAAAGATGTACTATGCAGATATAAGAGTCAATAGCCTGAGATGGTACAATGCAGCTTCAAACATGATGCAATGAAAAGCAAGAGTTTAAACGGCTAGAAAAGGAGACCGCACTGATAAATGGAGATGGACAAGTACATCAAGAGCCAATAAGTCTCACAATTAAAAGGGACTTTCATGCTCGAGACACTATATTGCCTCGAATCTCTGAGAAACAAATCGGCTTTAAATAACACAAGTCAGTTGTTGAGTGAGGGAGGCACAACAAAGGAAGGCCTTTATGCCTCCCTTCTGAAAGTCCCCAAAACGTTATTGGACTAGATACTCCACCTTATTTAACAATGCTGTTTTTAACTTTTTAACTTATGCTAAGCCAGCAAAGACTATTTTCTTAACTACGCACCACAAACGGGTCAACCTGACCGCATGAGAAGCCACGTGCGTGAGATGGACGGCAGCCCTATTAGACAGGGACACCCTTAAGTTTCCCCCACCTGGCCGGCGAAAGGAGAAGGCCCCGGAAAGTAGCAGCCGTGATTCCCAAATGTTTCAGACAGCGTCAGAAAGAAGAAAAGAAACAGCCACAAGGCCCCATTCTCTGCTGTGAAAACGATTCACAAAAACTTTAGCGCAAAGGCTGGAATTAGGTACCATCGGCTTGGAAAGACATTAAAAAAGGGGAGTTAAGGTGTCCATGAACTAGCAGTTAATAGTGTCTAAAAGCATCAGCATCGGGCGCCCCCCCCCCCAGATGAGCCCCATCGTTTGGCTTTCATTTCCCCCACCATCGACATTTGGCACTCAGAGTGCCTCCGAACATGGAGGTCCCTTTTAACAATCACTAGAGAACCCCCATGATCAAGGGCAGTCTACCTTTGCACACCAAATACTGAAAGGCAGGGGTAGGGAGAAAAGGCGAAAGGTAACGGGACTCTTCTCATGAGGCTCTCAACGTCCTTGACTTTTCCAGGCCTGGTAGGAGCCAAAACTGGCTTCCCCTTCTTCTTGCCCTCTTTCCGGCATGTCTCACCTGGGCAGGCCCGGGAAGCAGCAGGCGGAGCCGTGCGGCGCTCAACATGGCAGCGGTGTCGGCAGAGAGACTGAAACCCCCGCACGGACAGGCAAGAAAAGAGGCACGCGCGGCAGCGGCTGCGCCTTCTGGAATCCTCCGACTCACGTGGGAAGGGGTGTGGCCAAGACCCCTCCATAGCTGTCTCAGCAAATTGCCTCATCCTAAAACTCTCTCCAAGAAAGGTATAGGGGAAATACCCTTCCCGATGCCAGTTAACACTATGTGGTAAATTACAAGATGTCTTCTAAACGCATTTCCTTCACGGTGCCGGTGACACAAAGGACAAAACTTTTTGGATTAAAACAGGCGTTTGCTAGAACAGCTTTGTTGGATCCTTAGACGACATGCCTCCGGTCCAAGGTCAAAGATTAGAGCGGGATTGATTGCTGACATCAGGAGGAAGGCGGGGCCATGAGTGCGCGTGCGTACTCGGCCTTGAAAAAGAATAATGGCAGCCAGTCGGGCGCAGGCGCAATAAGCGTCGTGATCTCTACGCGTTCCTCCGGTTGCGCTTTGCGACTCGCGAGAGATGCGAGGAGGGTTGGGAGATTCTGAAGCTGAAATGCACCGCTATGTCTCAGCAGACTGCAGAAGAATAAGTAGGATAATCTGAAATGATCTGAAGGATATAAAATAAGGTTTAAAGTGAGAGTAAGGAAATAAAAAAGTATGCATCGAGAAAAAACTATCAGTACAAACGACAGATCTGCTTCGAGTCCTGAAAGGTATCCCTGGGTAATCATGATGAAGTCTCACTATGTCGTAGACTGCACCAACTTCTTTGTTAAGGCGGAGTACAGTGACACATCAAAAGCTAACAACATTTATTTCCGCATATCTATCTATTTATTTATTTATTTATTTATTGTTTCAATTTATACCCCGCCCTCCCCGTGAACAGGCTCTGGGCGGCTTACATTAATTGGTACTAGTACCATAAAACCATATACAAGATTAAAACATTTGAACATTAACATTTAAACATTAAAACAATCCAATACTTAAAATGCCAGTGATGGTAGTTAAGATGGCATACTATATAGTATACTAAGAGCTGTTTCCAGCTCAATGGTCTTCAGCATAGTGAGATGGTAGGGCACAATCTCCAGGCCAGAGCCAGCCCATAACCTCAGATGTTGGTGGTTAGTGGTGTGACGGCTGCTAATGGAAAGCCTGGTGGAAGCCTGGCCCTGCGGAACTGTAAAAAGGAGCATAAGCTTTCGTGAGTCAGTTTGCTTTTTCAGGTACAACTTGCTGTCAGTCCCATCATTTTTGTCAGAACCCAGAGGTCATGGCTTGGGGTTGCCAACCTCCAGGAGGGGCCTGGGAAGCTCCTGGAATTACAACTGATCTCTAGACCAAACAAATCGGCTCCCATGGATAAAATAGGTGCTAAGGTCTCTTCCCAGACAGCACTCTGAAGTCTCCAAGGATTTCACAACCCAGAGTTGGCAACCCTAGGCATTGCCAGAAGTTCCATAACAGAAAACAAGTGTCCAGTAATGCATAGCTTTATGGAATTATTGATAAACTGGAAAAGTGGATCTGTTAGTTAGCCCACGAACACGCCATGCAGACAGTATCTGACAGGCAGAGCCATTCTGCCTCGTAATCCAGAGGTCCCATTCAGCTGTCATCGGTAATAACTGGAGAAAGGCCTCTTCCTGTGTAAATTTGTCCCTTTTGAATCCATCTAAGAGCACGTGCAGCTCTGATGGGTCACACCAATAAATCCACAGATCTCCCAGGGTTCCATTTTTTGGTATTAGTTTATGGGATTTTTGATTTTCAAAAGATCCATGTTGTTAAGTTGATTCAGATAATTTTTGCACAATCCTATGAAAGAATAGATTCTTTTGAACTATGGTGCTGGAGAAGACTCTTGAGAGTCCCTTGGACTGCAAGGAGATCAAATCATTCAATCCTAAAAAAAATCAACCCTGACTGTTCCCTGGAAGGCCAGATCCTGAAGTTGAAGCTCAAATACTTTGGCCACCAAATGAGAAGGGAGCACTCACTGGAGAAGACCCTGATGCTGGGAAAGATTGAAGGTCAAAGAAGAAGGGGACAGCAAAGGATGAGATGGTTAGACAGTGTCATCGATGCAACAAACATGAAATTGAGCAAACTTCAGCGGACAGCGGAAGACAGGAGGGCCTGGCGTAATCTGGTCCATGGGGTCGCGAAGAGTCGGACTCGACTGTGCGACTGAACAACAAAAATGTATATTGTTTATTTTATTTTATTTTTAGTTGACAGATAATTTTCACACAATGCATTGACTGAGAAATGAGTCCCACTGTGTTCATTGGGGCTTTCTCCCTGGTAAGTGTGTACAGGGACCTGAGCTGGATAGCCCAGGCTAGCCCAGTCTCATCAGGTCTCAGAAGCTGGTTAGGATTTGGATGAGAGGCCACCAAGGAATACCAGAGGTATGACACAGAGGCAGGCAATGGCAAACCACCTCTGAATGTCTCTTGCCTTGAAAACCCCTTGGGGTTGCCATAAGCTGGCTGTGACTTGACAGCAAAAAAAAAGTACTTTTAGGATTGCCGCCTTTGCTGCTTACAGAATAATGCTGATCGTGACTGCTGCAGGAACAGTATCATGGCGTCCCAGCTGAAGCCACTGATTCCTGCCCTGGGCTGATTAGTGGTGAAGATGACTGCTCTGCAGAGAGTCAAAGTACCTATGGTAGCTGTGTCAAGAGCTCCCAAACACTTGCAATCAACCAAGATACCTTTTAATGATTTTTTTTAATGACCTGTTGGTTCACATTATTCCTGTGTCCAACCATGTCTAACTGTGTATTTTGGTTTCCCCCCTCTGTTTGGCTCAATGATATATTTGTGATGACACCCATACCATCAGTACATCTAATACAATTAGGGTTGCCAGACCCCCAGTTGGCGTAGGTTTCCCCCCAATTCCGGGTGCTCCAATCTGCTGCTGGCCAGTTGGTCAGCAGGGAAGCCCCACCCCTGAACAGCCCCCTCCTGCATCGATGTGAAGATGTCACCCGAAAGTGACGTCATCATGCCGGCATGTTGCATGGTGACATGCTAGCATTTTGGCCAAAGCTCTATAGTAACCATAGTTTTGGCCAAAAATGATAGTGTGTTGCTGCGTGATGTGCCCAGTGTGGTGACATCACTTCCGGGGATGTCATCACGCAGCGTGTACTCAAAGAAGATCTAGGGAAAGATCCAGGAGCCCCCCAGTGGAAGCCCGGTAAGACCTGGCAACCCCAAATACAATCCTGTCTGCTCAGACTGGCCTAGCTCCCTGATATCTCAAGTAGAGGACTTCCCCAGTTCTGCTCCCTGAGATCTTTTAAAATAAGAATTGCTAGGAATTTAAATTGGGACCTAATGTTTAGACAATATGAGCTCAACCACTGATGGAAACAAAGGGTTGGATCCAGCCAGCTTTTTCACTCTATCTCAGTTCCTCTCCTAGCCACTGTCCCACATGGCTTTTGTCCACGTAGGGCCCATGATCCACAGCTTAGCCTTGTTGATGGTTGAAGGGTACCCTTTTTCACCAGTGGAAATGCTGGTTGGATTCAGCCCAAATTGATGCATAGATCATATACACTCTATGCATTTTGTCTGAGTTTGTCCTGTGCCTTGATATATAGGCACAACTAAGTCAACATAAAGCACACTTCTATATACTTTTGACTTCTGTGTCATACATCTTCATGTTGGCACATTTGTTAACCAAAACTTGGGTTCATGTTCTCTGGTGAGTCAAGCCCAATCAACCACACCAGGCAAGGCCTCAAACACAACAAGAGCAAACTTTATTTGGATAAAGGGAATTCTAGCATGAAACGCCAGCAGTTCAGTGTTCTGACACAGTTACAGTTGCTTATATACTCTCCAAAACATTCCAGAACGCCCCCTCCCACATATGCATTGTTACACGGGTTCAGTTACCATCCAGATCTTTCAGCTGGCTGCTGTTTGTTCCACACATTTAAACATAAACCTAACACTCCCATCAAGATCAATGACATTTGGGAGTGTTTCACAGGATTTTCAGTGCAACCCTGAGCAGAATTTACTGTCTTCTTAAATCCACTGATTTCAATGGGTT
The DNA here is from genome assembly GCA_029375565.1 of Gekko gecko. NCBI lineage: Eukaryota > Metazoa > Chordata > Lepidosauria > Squamata > Gekkonidae > Gekko > Gekko gecko. The sequence continues at coordinate 299,865,274 of JAPDNY010000001.1, read as the reverse complement.
TAAGCAGGCTGCAACTTTGCTTAGGATGGCAGTGGCTGTGGTCACACTGGTGACTTGGTCCAATATGGGGTACTGTTTTAAAGTGTTGGTGGGGCATATCATCCAGACAGCATGTCATCCAGACAGCACATTCTGCTGTGGGTTACCCACACAGACATCCCGTGGTCAGGCATCCACATTACTGCAGTGCCTCAGCCACAGAGTGTGCTGCCTGGAAATTCATCAAAAGGCATGCGTGCATGAGCGTGCATAAACGTGCGTGCATGTGCACATGCACATACAGGCAAAAATAAATAAATAAAACCCTCCCCAGCAGCAGAAATGGATCTGTAGGTTCAGACTGCCATTCTGTGTGCGCTCCCCCACATTCAAACATCTGGCCACGCACAATGAATTTTTGGGGAAGCAAGACACCACTTGTGATGAGGTGCCTTTTTAACCCAGCTCCAAGTCATCCTATGATGGGATGAGTATGCCAGGGGAAAGCCTGCCAGATGTGGCTGTGTGACTGTGCCCATTTGATCCAGAGGGGAGGGGGGTGGCTGCGTCGGGCCAAACTGCTCGTGTGATCACAGCCTCATATTATTATAAAGTTATGTTGCCATGAAAAGTCCACCAAAGCAATCAGGCCACCCGGCCACATGTATAGTATGTTAGGGATGCCAATCAGCTCCAGGTGGGAGCTGGGGATCCCTCAGAATTACAGGTCATGTCCTAACTACAAAGATCAGCCCCCCTGGGGAAAATGGATGCTTTTGGGGGGCGTCGTACCCCACTGAGGTCCTCACCAGGCTCCATCCCTAAATCTCCAGGCATTTCCCAACCTGGATTTGGCAACCCTCTCCTCTGCTGGTGGCCGGCGGGACCTGGGAACCGTACATGTTAGCCATAATTTGATCGAGTGAAAGAAAAGGAAGTCAGTTACTCCAAAGCTTCTCTGCTGATAAGATTACTTGGCAGCACTGCAGTTTGTTTACAAACTCAGAGTACCCCAAATTAAAAAAAAAAATCATTATACAATTCTGAATAAATCATATCAACCAAGCTGCTTCAGTGATTCGTTGTGCGACTGTATTTAACAACTTGGAAAGAGGAAGAGTCCAGCAGCACCTTAAAGACGAACAAAAATTGTGGTAGGGTATAGGGTTGCCAGTTCCCAGTTGGGGGCAGGGCTGTCAGAAAGTGGACGGGGGAATGGCTGCTGGGCACTCCATTATACTCTGCGGAGACTGGTCCCCATAGGGTATAATGGAGAATCAATCTGGGTGTATCTGGGGCTCGGGGGGGGGCTGTTTTTTGAGGTAGAGGCACCAAATTTTCAGTGTAGCTGGTGGTGCCTCTCCTCAAACCCTCCCCCTAGTTTCAGAAAGATGGACCAGGGGGTCAAATTCTATGAGCATCAAAAGAAGGTGCCCCCTCCTCCATTATTTCCAAAGGAAGAAGAAGAAGAGTTTGGATTTATACCCCGCCCTTCACTGCCCAAAGGCGTCTCAGAGCGGCTTACAAACTCCTTTCCCTTCCCCTCCCCACAACAGACACCTTGTGAGGCAGGTGGGGCTGAGAGAACTTCTGACAGCAACTGCTCTTTCAGGAACAGCTGTGCCAGAGCTTGTGACTGACTCAAGGTCACATCAGCAGGTGCAAGTGGAGGAGTGGGAAATCAAACCCGGTTCTCCCAGATTAGAGTCCGTGCACTTAACCTCTACACCAAGCTGGATCTAGGTCACTAGGAGGGAAAGCATTTAAAAGGAATGCTTAAATGTGACAGCCAGAGCTCCCTTCTGGCTTGTTGGCCTCACCTGGCAACCCTATGTCACAACCTTGCTCCTGGCTCCGCCCTAAAGCCAGATATTGCCTGACCTGGCAACCCTAGTCGGGTATGAGCTTTCGTGAGCCAATCCTCACTTCTTCAGGTACACGGTCTGAGCAGTGACTCACGAAAGCTCATAGCCCACCACAAATTTCATTAGTCTTTAAGGTGCTCCTGGACTCTTACCCTTTTCTACTGCTACAGACAGGCTAGCACAGCTACCCATCTTCAACTAACACCCGGGAGCATGCAGTCATCTAATCCTCTGCATGGAGTGTTTTGTTGACATGCTGTTGCAAGCACATTATTGACACAAGAAGAGCCCAGCCGGATCAGACCAGCGGTCCAGCTATTTAAGCATCCTGTTGCACAACGGCCAACAGGGCAGAGAGGCCGAGGCCTTTCCCTGATGTTGTCTCCGAGGTCACTCCCGTGGGGGAAGAGAAGACAGCCTTACCCAGCTTCTCCCACTAGGTGGTGCTGCCAGATTACTAGTCAGGGTCTTGGCACTTTTGTTGTTCAGTCGCACAGTCGAGTCCGACTCTTCACGACCCCACGGACCAGATTACGCCAGGCCCTCCTGTCTTCCGCTGTCCGCTGAAGTCTGCTCAATTTCATGTTCGTTGCATCGATGACACTGTCTAACCATCTCATCCTTTGCCGTCCCTTTCTTCTTTGACCTTCAATCTTTCCCAGCATCAGGGTCTTCTCCAGTGAATGCTCCCTTCTCATTTGGTGGCCAAAGTATTTGAGCTTCAGCTTCAGGATCTGGCCTTCAAGGGAACAGTCAGGGTTGATTTCTTTTAGGATTGACTGATTTGATCTCCTTGCAGTCCAAGGGACTCTCAAGAGTCTTCTCCAGCACCATAGTTCAAAAGAATCTATTCTTCGGCGCTCAGCCTTCCTTATAGTCCAACTCTCGCAGCCATACATTACTACGGGGAATACCATTGCTTTGACCATGCGGACTTTTGTTGGCAAGGTGATGTCTCTGCTTTTTATCATGCTGTTTAGGTTTGCCATCGCTTTCCTCCCAAGGAGCAGGCGTCTTTTAATTTCATGGCTGCAGTCACCATCTGCAGTGATCTGGGATCCTAGGAACGTGAAGTCTGTCACTACTTCTATGACTTCCCCTTCTATTTGCCAAGGAGTGATGGGGCCAGATGCCATGATCTTAGTTTTTTTGATGTTGAGCTTCAAGCCCACTTTTGCGCTCTCCTCTTTCACCCTGAGCAAGAGGCTCTTTAGGTCCTCTTCACTTTCTGCCATCAGAGTGGTATCGTCTGCATATCTGAGGTTATTGATCTTTTCCCCAGCAATCTTAACTCCAGCTTGTGATTCATCCAGGCCAGCATTTCGCATGATGTACTCTGCATATAAATTAAATAAGCAAGGTGACAATATACATCCTTGTCGTACTCCTTTTCCTATGCTAAACCAATCAGTTGTTCCATATCCGGTTCTAACTGTTGCTTCTTGACCCTTATACAGGTTTCTCAGGAGACAGGTGAGGTGGTCCGGTACTCCCATCTCTTTAAGAACCTGCCATAATTTATTGTGATCCACACAATCAAAGGCTTTAGCATAGTCAATGAAGCAGAAGTAGATGTTTTTCTGGTACTCTCTTGTTTTCTCCATAATCCAGCGAATGTTGGCAATTTGATCTCTAGTTCCTCTACCTCTTCGAAACCCAGCTTGTACTTCTGGCAGTTCTCTATCCACGTACTGTTGGAGCCTAGCTTGTAGGATTTTGAGCATGACCTTGCTAGCGTGTGAAATGAGTGCAATTGTGCGATAGTTTGAACATTCTTTGACGTTGCCCTTCTTTGGGATTGGAATGTAAACTGACCTTTTCCAATCCTGTGGCCACTGTTGTGTTTTCCAAATTTGTTGGCAAATTGAGTGCAGCACTTTAACAGCATCTTCTTTTAAGACTTTGAATAACTCAGCTGGGATACCATCACCTCCACTAGCTTTGTTGTTAGTAATGCTTTCTAAGGCCCATTTAACTTCGCTTTCCAGGATGTCTGGCTCGAGGTCAGTGATTATACCATCGTGGTTGTCAAGGACATTGAGGTCCTTCTTGTATAGTTCTTCTGTGTATTCTTGCCATCTTTTCCTAATCTCTTCTGCTTCTGTTAGGTCCCTACCATTTTTGTCCTTTATCATGGCCAGCTTTGCATGGAACGTTCCCTTGATTTCTCCAATTTTCTTGAAGAGATCTCTAGTCCTTCCCAATCTATTGTTTTCCTCTATTACTCTGCATTGTTCATTCAGGAAAGCCTCCTTATCTCTCCTTGCTGTTCTCTGGAAATCTGCATTAAATTGGGCAGATCTTTCCTTATCCCCATTGCCTTTAGCTTTCCTTCTTTCCTCTGCTATGTGTAAAGCCTCATCAGACAGCCACTTTGCTTTTTTGCATTTCTTTTTCTTTGGGATGGCGGTGAGTGCTGCCTCCTTTACAATGTCACGGACCTCTGTCCATAGTTCTTCAGGCACTCTGTCTATCAAATCTAGTCCCTTAAACCTATTCTTCACCTCTACTGTATATTCACCGGGGATGTGATCTAGGTCAAATCTGAATGGCCTTGTGGTCTTCCCAACTTTCTTCAATTTAAGTCTGAATTTTGCAATGAGTAGCTCATGATCTGAGCCACAGTCAGCTCCAGGTCTTGTTTTTACTGACTGGATAGAGCTTCTCCATCTTTGACTGCAAATTATATAGTCAATCTGATTTCGGTGTTGCCCATCTGGTGATGTCCATGTGTAGAGACGCCTCTTAGGTTGTTGGAAAAGGGTGTTTGCTATGACCAGCGTGTTCTCTTGACAAAACTCTGTTAGCCTTTGCCCTGCTTCATTTTGTTCTCCAAGGCCAAATTTGTCTGTTATTCCGGTTACCTTTTGATTTCCTACTTTAGCATTCCAGTCCCCTATGATGATGAGGACATCATTTTTTGGTGTTAGTTCTACGAGCTGTTGTAGGTCTTCGTAGAACTGGTCCACTTCAGCCTCTTCTGCAGCAGTGGTTGGGGCATAGACTTGGATTACTGTGATATTGAATGGTTTGCCTTGGATTCGGACCGAGATCATTCTGTCATTTTTGAGATTGTATCCCAATACTGCCTTTCTCACTCTCTTGTTGACTATAAAGGCCACACCATTTTTTCTACGGGATTCCTGGCCACAGTAGTAGATATAATGGTCTTCTGAGTTAAATTCGCCCATTCCTGTCCACTTTAGTTCACTGATTCCCAAGATGTCAATGTTCATTCTTGCCATCTCATTTTTGACCACGTCAAGCTTACCTTGATTCATAGATCTTACATTCCAGGTTCCTATGTAGTATTGTTCTTTGCAGCATCGAACTTTCCTTTCACCGTCAGACACATCCACAACTGAGCGTCCTTTCGGCTTTGGCCCAGCCACTTCACTCTTTCTGGGGTTACTCGTACTTGCCCTCTGCTCTTCCTCAGTAGCATATTGGACACCTTCCGACCTGAGGGGCTCATCTTCCGGCATCATATCTTTTAGCCTTTTGTTACTGTCCATGGGGTTTTCTTGGCAAAGATACTGGAGTGGGTTGCCATTTCCTTCTCCAGGGGATCACGCTTGGTCTGAGTTCTCTGCTGTGGCCTGTCCGTCCTGGGTGGCCCTCCACGGCATAGCCCACAGCCTCATCGAACCACGCAAGCCCCCTCGCCACGACAAGGCAGTGATCCATGAGGGAGGTCTTGGCACTAGGAAAGGGAAATTAGTGATTTCCCTGTGATCAAGAAGAAACAGCTGTAGCCTCAAGACTGATGCTAGCCAAAATATCACAAGCTCTTTTATTCTCACTGGTGTTTTAACTTGCCAGGGGCACAGAGTGGGGACCCTCAGACCCAGCCTGTATGCTGTGTAACGTGTGAATAGACCGTCATAAAACGCACCTGTTCTCGCATCAAAAATCATTGTGCAAACCCTCCATTATGAATAGGGGTTGCTGTGTATAATAAATGATTATTTTTTGGAATGGATCCCCAGTTTACTAAAGGAGGAGGGTGGCAGTTTTAGTGTGGCGCATGATGACCTGGGGAAAAAACCAGATCAGAGGCAGTGAGACATGTGCTATTTTTTTCCTCTTCTTTGGTGGAAGATTCTGGTTTTTGTCTCTAAGATGCTGCCGAGAACCAAAATTGTCCCAACACCAAATTGGAGGGGTGAGGCCAGCAAGCAGTGCAGTGGCTGACCTCCTTCCTTCAAGGTCGGGGACAGAGGGGACTGTCATGTCTTGGGATTGAATCATTCCAGGTCTGTCACCCCAGAGACTGGCTGAGCTTGGAGCACAAGAGCAATAGCCTACCAGGATTCTGATCATAACCAATCAAGGAGTAATCTTATGTAAACAGCCCATCGTTGTGAGTGGGGTGTGTTTGAGTGTGGCAATTGCATGCCTTTTAAACAGGGCTGTGGCCCTGGAGTTTAGTCTTGTTCTTGCTGAAATCAGCTAGAGCTGATCACTAGACTTGGGGTCTGCTCATCCATGGAACATACTATTTAACAGACGCCCACTAAAATGTGGTATGCCACAGGAAGCACTTCTCTCCCCTTGGCTATTCAGTATCTATATGTGCCCTCTCGCCCAGATTATCCAGAGGTACGGGCTGGGTTGTCACCAGTATGCGGATGACACCCAGCTCTATCTACTGATGGACGGCTGCCCAGATACGCCCCCTGGAAATCTGGACAAGGCGTTACAGGCAGTGTTCCCTCTAAGCTGAGTTAGTGTGAGTTAGCTCAGAGCCTCCAGCTCACTTTAGCTCAGGAAGGATGGCTCCAGAGCAAACTAATTTATGCAGTGGCAAAATCACTCACTCACAACTTTAATGCCAGTAGCTCAAAAAACTTGCCTCAACCAGGGCCAGGGCATTTTTGGTCCTGGCCCCTGCCTGGTGGAATGAGCTCCCGTGTGAGATCAGGGCTCTGGCGGGATCTATTACAATTCCACAGGACCTGTAAGACAGAGCTCTTCCCCTGGGCTTTTGGTTGAGGTGGCGGGTGTCCCCTCTCTTTGGCCGACCCCATCGGCAGCCTGGACCCTTAAAATCTTAATACCAACTTACTCACTGAGATATCTGGTTTCCACTACTCTTGACATGGTTTCTATTAGAATTGACATGGTACCTAGGGGTTACGTTATTCTATACTGTTGTTTTAATCTGGTTTTACCCGTATTGTATTTTACACTCTTGGAACCCGCTTGCGAGGATGGCAGGCTATAAATCCAAATAAATCAGATAAATCAATCAATAAATATAACTGGGAATATTATTGATGAATCATTTTAGTGGTGGGAACTGGAGAGCAAGTCCCCAGAGCTGGCATTTGTTTTAAGGAGCAAATAGATATTACAGCATCCCCAGGTCGGACCCGTGGGCTCTATAATGCAGAGGTCTCATATCGTTTGTTACGAGGGCCGGATCTGACATAAAAGTTACTTCGTCAGGCCAGGCCATGTCTGCCATAAGAGAACATAAGAACATAAGAGAAGCCAATGTTGGATCAGGCCAATGGCCCATCCAGTCCAACACTCTGTGTCACACAGTGGCCAAAAATACCAGGTGCCATCAGGAGGTCCAGCAGTGGGGCCAGGAAACCAGAAACCCTCCCACTGTTGACCCCCCCACCAAGCACCAAGAATAGAAGAAGAAGAAGAGAAGAGATTGGATTTATACCCCGCCCTTCACTACCCAAAGGTGTCTCAGAGCGGCTTACAAACTCCTTTCCCTTCCCCTCCCCACAACAGACACCCTGTGAGGTAGGTGGGGCTGAGAGATCTCTTGACAGAAACTGCTCTTTTTTCAAGAACAGCTCTTATCAGAACTATGGCTTGCCCAAGGTCATCCAGCCAGGTGCAAGTGGAGGAGTGGGGAATCAAACCCGGTTCTCCCAGATTAGAGTCCGCACACTTAACCACTACACCAAACTGGCTCTTAACCACTACACCAAATACAGAGCGTCACTGGCCCCAGTGATATAAAATGAAATGCCAGGTACTGGAAATATAAACTTTATAAATGACACAGGCAAACACAATTAAGGATGTTATCTTTTTACTCGAAATACAAACGAAAGCAATTGATTCCTAGGAGTGAAAGTAATTGGATTGCTGGGAAATCCACAAAAAGCCCCAATAAATGTATTTAATCTTATGCAAAAGGAGGTTTTTTCAAAGGGATACAATACCCACACCCTAGCCGTTTCCTTTCATTTCTTGACAGCTCTGATCACGCTTCACTGTGTATGCCTGCATGCCCACCAACCCCCCAGCAGCCTCCTGCCTTCCCTCTCTTGCACCAGTTGCTCGTGGGCCATATAAGAGCCCTGGATGGGGACCGTTCCGGCCCCTGGGCTGCATGTTTGACGCCCTTGCTATAACGTCTAGTTTGACCCTAGCAGGTGACACTCCCAGCTCACAAGCACGTAAAAGGGGCATGCATTTATGTGGCCTTTGCCTAGCCCTGGAGCACTCATGGGTGTGAGTTTATTTTATCTTTTTTTTTTTATTTTATTGGACTTATATCCCACTCTCCCCACGTTGTAGGCTCAGGGCAGGGACCGACATATAGATCTGCAATTAGTGTAGATTTACAATTGACATATTGCAACAATCCATTAGAATCAATAAAATCACCACCGCACTAAAACAACAATGTGCCTCATCAGATATATTGGGGTACCAATCAGCTCCTAGGATCTGCAGTCACTGGAGAGGAGGCCAGATCAAAGTGGATGCCCGTGGCATCAGCTAAAGGCCCTGTGGAAAAGCTCCGTTTTGCAGACCCCGCAGAACTGTAACAGGTCCCACAGGGCCCTGATCTCATAACATGGCTTATTCCAACAGGCAGGGGGAAGTCGAGGCAAGTCAGATATCCCTAGGGCCAGGGACTACCAGGAGGTGCTGGTTCAAAGAACACAATGTTCTATGGGGCTCAGATGGGGAGAGGAGGTCTCAAAGATATGCAGAAAGCCCATCCAATAGAGTTTTTGCAGACACCCAAAGCAGCTGATCCTTAGAGGAGAGGTGTCCTTTGGACAGAAGACTCCTATTCCGCTTCGATATGGGAGACAGAATCGGCTGTCTGATCAGCCCTTTTAAGTGCAATAGGGAACAGTTGTGAAACCCAATCAAAATGACCGTGTGACCACGACCACAGGTGTCTAAAGACCACTTACACTACTGAACTAAGGACCCAAGGCCTAAATATAGCTTCATCTCTTGGGCAGGGGGAACACAAAATAAGGGAGAAGGGAGCAAAATAGCCCTATGTCATACATGCACACTGGAAAAAGGCAGGCCAGAGAACATTTCCAGTATGGTACTGGGGAGTGCTGAACTGGAAAATCTCTGGTGGTCTGAGTCCGAATTAGTAAAAACAGGGGTCCCTAACCCTTTTGGGCCTGTGGGCACATTTGGAATTCTGACACAGCCTGGTGGTCGCAGCAGCAAAGTGGTTGCCACAAAATGGCTGCTGCAGGAGGCGGAGCCAGCCACAGAATGATTGCTACAGCTTAACTTCAGAGACACAGTACAGATCCTTGAGTTGTGTTGGCAGCTGCTGCCAAAGCAATATTTATTTATTTATTTTAAAAAAATCTGCATAGCCAATCAGCTCTTCAGTAGCCAATCAGAAACCTTGCTGGGCAAAAGCCCTACTTGGACCCACCCACTTTCTAAAGATACTTGGCAGGTGCAGGAAATGTGTCCATGGGCACCGCATGGGGCACCCCTGTGTTAACGTTTCCCCATGGATCCTGTCTTCTCAGTGACTTGGCTCAAGTGCTGAGCCCAGACATGGCAGGTGAAGGGAGTGAGCTGAGTGTTGGGGTGACGTGGATTGTGACACCTTCCCACCTCCAATATTATACCTTCCTAACAGCTCTAATCTGGGAGAACCGGGTTTGATTCCCCACTCCTCCACTTGCACCTGCTGGTGTGACCTTGGGTCAGTCACAAGCTCTGGCACAGCTGTTCTTGAAAAAGAACAGTTTCTGTCAGAAGTTCTCTCAGCCCCACCTGCCTCACAGGGTGTCTGTTGTGGGGAGGGGGAGGGAAAGGAGTTTGTAAGCCGCTCTGAGACGCCTTTGGGCAGTGAAGGGTGGGGTATAAATCCAATCCTCTTCTCTTCTCTTCTCTTCTCTTCTCTTCTCTTCTCTTCTCTTCTCTTCTCTTCTCTTCTCTCTCTCTCTTCTCTTCTCTTCTCTTCTCTTCTCTTCTCTTCTCTTCTCTTCTCTTCTCTTCTCTTCTCTTCTCTTCTCTTCTCCTTTCTGCCTGCTAAATTCATTTACTCTTATCATAGCCTGCCCTGCATTTATATAAAGGCAAAAGGATATTTATTGTTTTGATTAAGGATATATCAGAAATATATATATATATATATATATTATTAAAATGTATATCGTTATGACCAAAGGCAGGCTGTGCTTATATAGTACATTAGCATTCATGTTATAGGCATTTACATGCAGATGCCCTAGATGTCCTCTCGGCTTTGTGATTAGAATGTAAAAGGGGAACATAAGTGTTTTTAACTGTTGTGTCTTCTCTCATTTAAAACGCTAAAAACAGAGCAGTGGAGCAAGTTTCAAAGATCAAAGCTGGGTGGACATCAAAGGATTAAACCCCCTTTCCCTTCTCTGCAAGGCCCCGAGGCAAATTGAGGCTGCATATGCCTATGGACTGACTGAGACTCATGATCTTTGTCTCATTTGTTGGCGCCCTCAGAGATTTAACTTCTAGAGAATTGCAGAACAGAGCTGAACCCTGTGAAAGGACAGCCCTAAGAACCAGAAATCTTTTAATGAAGCATCCACCAATGACGAAAGCCCTGTCCACAAGTTACAGCGAATGCATGTATGACTCACGAACAGTGCCCACTTGATTTTTCTTTATATGTTACAGACCTTATGCTTTTGCGGCTGAATGTGCGATGCCACATTTATCCAGGTGCTGGTCCCTGGTTTCATTTCTAAAGTGAATACGTGTTGGCTCTTTCTTATGCAGGATGATGTATGTGCATTCATTGGAACATGTGAACGGTGCTGAAGGGAGAGATAAAAGAAGGAGGGTGATTTACCAGGGGCAGTACCTGAAAATCAGGTAGGGGTGCCAGCTCTGGCGTGGGAAGTTCCTGGAGATTTGGGAGCGGAGCCGGGAGAGGGCAGGGTTTGGGGAGGGGAGGGGAAGGAGCTCAGTGGGATGTAGGGCTGCCAGCCTCCAGGTGGGGCCTGGGGATCTCCCACTTTCACAACTGATTTCCAGCTGACAGAGATCAGCTCCCCTGCAGAAAATGGCTGCTTTGAAGGGTGGACTCCACGGCCTTGTACCATGCGGAGCTCCACCCCCAAAGTCTCCAGGTATTTTCCAACCCAGACCTGGCAACCCTAGTGGGAGGGGATTCTCTAGAGACCAATGCTCCCTCTAAGCTGTGGAGTCTTGTGAGCAAAAATTCTACTTTTTGTGAGTTACTGGCATTAAAGTTGTGAGCGAGCGATTTGGCTGCTGCATGGATTAGCTTGCTCTGGAACCATCCCTTCCTGAGTGAAGACAAAAATGTGTGAGCCAGCTCATACTAATTCAGCTTACAGGGAACACTGAGGTTCGCCCTCCAAAGCTGCCATTTCCACCAGGGAAACTGCCCTCTGTTGACTAGAGATCAGTGGAAATTCTGGGAGATCACCCCAGCCACCTGGCAAGCCTAAATTCAGGGCTCTCTCTAACAACTGTTGGGACATACAGAATAAGGGCCTTCTTTGCAGCAGCCAAAATCTTTGGAACATTCGATATGAGGGGACTTGCTTGGCTTCAGGCCTATGAGTTTTTAAACAGTCTGGGACAAGCCTGTCTTTGGGTCTACCGATCTTAGTTCGCACCCTGCAAAGAGCACTACGCTCCAGTCATAACAATTCAATTTCCGATAACCTTTATTGGCATAACAATAACTTCAGTCATAACAATCTTCGGGTGATCCCTGGCTCAAAGAATGTCTGGCTGTAGATTGCATTGGTTAATTTTTTTGCTTCTACTATTATTATCAGTGACATATTTATTTATTTATTTATTTAGTCAGATTTCTACCCCACCTCCCAGCTGGGGCTGGCTCAGGGCAGTTTACATAAAACAGCACATAAATTACAGTAAAAAGAATTAAAACACTTAAAACAGTACTACAACCAATTGATGATGTAATAAGTGCTAGTATATTGTCCTTGGTTGTTGTTGCTTCAACGATGGCTGCCGTACTCAATTCTCTCTCCAGATGATCGGCTCTCTCAGATCTCCTTCAGATGTCATTTGGCATACAATTGGATCTTGGGGGGGCCTCGTTTATACTTTTATTCTGTGCCTAGTAATTTCACTTTGGAAGTAAGTCAATATGTTTTTTTTAGAGAGGCACTGTTTACTTAGTCATTTTATTATATGTATTTAATTTCACATGTTTTTTATTTTTATTTTTTTACAGGAATTCTTTTCTGGTCCATTTTGCATCCATGCTGTATAACCATATTGTATTATGGCATGAGCCAATCTGTTCCTCATTGTGTTTGACCTCTGAAGAAGGCCTATACAGGCTGAAACACGTCAGGTCAAGTCCATTGGCCCTTGTGTGTATGATTTTTATACAAGGTATAATTGGGCCCCTATATGTTTTTTAATTCTTTACAAACAAATACATGTATTTTTATATATTATATATATTAAGTTTTAATTGTTGGCCCTCTGCTCTGTAAGACTTACCTTTTTAGGTTCTTGGTCCTCAACCAGAACCAGGGCTTTTTCAGCCCTGGCCTGGCCTGGCGGAACACTCTCCCAGGTGAGATCCAGGCCCTGTAAGATGCAGTTCTGCAAGGCCTGTAAAACAGAGTTGTTCCACCAGGCCTGTAGTTGAGTACAGCAATGGTTTGTTCGTCTTAGACTGGTCTCCCTTCCTCCTCCTCCTCCACTTTCTCCCTCTCCCCCCTTTTCCACATTAGGCGGACCTCAGGGAATTTTTCCCTCCTGGGATTTTACGCCATCTATTAGCTGTGTCAGAGTTGCCATTTTATTGTATTTATAGTGTTACAGGATTATTTGACGTTTTAATTGTATGAGCCACCCAGAAGTGATGACATTGCGTCGGGATGTTGGGGGCGGGCCACTAGGATTCGAGGGAAAACCATAGAGTTTCCCCTCAATTCATAGAGCGTCCCACCCCCAACGTGGCCAGTGTGATGATGTTACCTCTGGGTGCCACCATCATGCTGGGGACGTTGCCAGAAGGGGGTGGAGTTCCCCCCGGGGCCTGATTTTCTGGCGGCGGGTAACAGGCCTCTTGGGTGGGGGTTTACCCGCCCCCCGGGGGGACTTGGCAAGCCTAGTTCTGGCCCTCATAACAAATGAGTTTGACACCCCTGGTCTAGAACTTCATCTCTGGTCACCTCAATTTGGCTCAGTTTGTCAGACTCCCTGAAAATAGTGGCTGTGGCAATGGGTACGTGCCCCACACTTTCCACAGTGAACACAGAAGCAAAAAAGCCATTGAGCTTCTCTGCCATCTCCCCATCTTCCTTTAGCAGACCCTTTATTCCTTTGTTATCCAAAGGCCCCGCTGCTTCTCTGGCTGGTTTTCTGCTCTGGATATATTTTTAAAAATGTTTCCTGTTTGTCTTGAAGCTTTTAGAAACCCAGCACTCCTCAAAATCTCTTTTTGCATGCCTGATTATTCACTTACATTTCTTTTGCCGGAACCTGTGGTCCCTCCTGTTCAATTCATCGGGGCATTTAAATCCATTGCATCTGGGTTTTGAACATGTAGTGAACTTGAAGCCTTTCCAGCAGCGTGTGGGATTTTTACCAAAAAAAAAAAATGATGGGGGAAAAAGCCATTTTTGCCCACATTCTCTTATGCGAGTCATTTCCTATGATAATATTAGTCACAATCTACACTTCGAACAGCGGATGTATTCACACATCACTGCAACTGCAGCAAACTGGGGCATTCATGCTCATGGGAATTCTTTGCAGGAGTTTGGCTCTCACGTGTTACACTGCGGATGAGAGATATCTGCTCTGCCCTATATGAACTGTGAGATGTGCAGTTTTACAATTAAACGGCCTAAATGCAACAGCAAGGTAGGAAGATGAGCAATTATGTAGAACCACACAAAGCAAAACCCTCTCCCACCAGAGAGGGGCAGCGGCGAGCCGTTCAAAAAAACCCCTTCTTTCAGACCGCTCTGGTGAATAATGAACAATGCCAGAAAGACAACTTAATTCAAATCACTGACAAATGGCATGCTAGTATTGGCAGACTGTAATTAAAGCAAAAGCAGGCTCAGGGGGGAGCTGTCCCAAAGCTTTGTTTATAACAACTCTGCTTTGTTGTCATTCCATTTACAGAGTCAATGCTAGAAAGAATGGATGTCAAATCTTTTTCAGAAAACGAGGCTTTAATTCTTGGCTCAGTCACACTAGCAGCAAAGATTGCTATCAACAGAACAACGGGGGGGGGGGGGCGCAAACCATTTCCATGCTGCAAGAAAGAGGTGGGAATAAGAAGTCAAAGGAAAAGTCGCCCCTCCCTCCTTCCTTCTCTAAATGGTTGTGTCTAGCCCAATGTCGAGCAGCAAAAAGTGCCCAGTGGGATAAGAAATATCCTACAAATACCTGCGACGAACGTCATCATGGAGTACTGATTACATTGTTGGACTAGGATCTAGGTGACTCTGGTTTGAATCACTACTCTTTCATAAAACTCCCTGAGAGACCTTGGGCCAGTCACACACTCTCACCCTCACCTACCTCACCTGGTTGTTGTGAGGAAGAAATGGAGAGGGAGGGTGATATAAGGTGCTTTGGGTCTCCATTGGGGGGAGGAAAGGTGGGGTAGAAATGAAATGAAACAGGATGAGAAGCACAAATATCTTCCTGTCAGCCATCTTGTGAAGCTTACAGGTGCGTTGGATTTTGACAACAGGTAGTAAGCGCCACCTTAAAATGGCTTCCAAGGTCAGTGGGTGCAGCCAACCAAAAATGGCTGCCATGGACAATGGGGCCTTTCACAAAATGTTGGGAGATTCCAAACTAACCATCTTCCTATGATGGAGAAAGCTGTTTCTGAGTCGGTGCTCCTTTCCAACACAAAAGTGAAATCTCCTGGGTTAATCTGAAGCAGGTCCAGTGAGGTGGAAAGGACAAGGAGTGGCAATTTGCATTGGGAAAGAAGAAAGCCGGTACTAGGAAACAGAGTGTCAGGCACCATGTTGGGAATCAGTGCTGTAAGGTGTCTTCTGGAACATTCTGTGCCATGCTTACAGTTCAAGTATAGGCAGAGTCACTCTGGAATAAGTCCATTATGTCCTCATTACAAATTATACAATCCATGTTTCCTGTCAACTCGTGTCTCTCTTTTGGCCCTGTAAGACAGAGGGACAGAAAAGAGGAGCTACATTATACACAAAGAGGCTGACAAGAGCAGGGAGTCTTCCCATTGATAAGGAAATTGCTTGATAAGGTGGAACCAAAAGAATAATACATTTTAAAAAAAAGGATACATCAAGGAAGGCAGGTTTTTAGCAGCAAACGCAGAGCTAAATAGAGATCACATACAGATACTTTAAACTTTAAAAATGTTTTTTGTTTTATGGAAGGTGTTTGGAGTCCAATAAGTAACACCTCTGGCAGGCAAACAAAGTCAGGGTGATTCAACTCCATAGCAGCAAGTCTTCTTGATGTCTCTAAACCCCTGGTAATTAGAAGGTAATTTAAATGATGGCACTATCAATGAGCTAACATCCAGTTGCAGGCAAGCATGAGTTGGCTAAGGACATGAAGCCAGATGCAGCCCGAGGACAGTTACAAAGGATACGGCAGACAGGAGGGCTGTAACTCTGGAGTAATTCTGCACAGAATCACAGTTAATCTTGCCTGGTTTCAAAATGTGATGTGAGGAGTTGAACTAAGACAGGGGATAGCTTGGTTTAAATCCCACTCTTCTATAAAGCTCAATGGCGGACCTTGGGGCCAATCGCTTTCATTCATCCTAACCTATCTCACGGGATAAGATGGAAGAGAAGAAGCATATGACATCACCGCAAGCTCCTTCAAGGAATGGCAGGATTACTATGGAGTAAGTAGACAGAGCGGTGGTGGAAAGTGCCATCAACTCACAACTGACTTATGGCAACCCCATAGCATTTTCAGGGTAAGACAGAAGGACAGAGGCGGTTTGCCATTGCCTGCATCTGTGTAGCAATCTTGGCTTTCCTTGGTGGTCTCCCATCCAACTGCTAACCAGGGCTGACTCTGCTTCGTTTCTGAGATCTGAAGAGATTGGGCTAGCCTGGGACATTCAGGGCAGGACAGTAACCCATTCCTAAATATGAGTATTCATTTTCCAGTACACGTACATGCATACATGGCTGTCAATCAACACTATAATTTAAGTTTTGTTAATCATTTGCCTCTCACTTGACTAATTTAATGTAAATAAGTTTTGAAAACTAATGTAAAAAAAGTTTGAAAACTTCTACATATGCACCTGCCTGGGATGTTGAAGGACATGCTAGATAACCTACAAGGTAATAAACGCTACCATTAATTGCTAGAAGGAAATGGCCATCTTTGATATTTTCTTATTCATTCCATATTAATACAGCAGTGCATCAGCCTCCAGGAAAATAATATATGTCTTCAACGCACAACCCCATCAATTGATCAAATAAAGCTTCCGTTGATTAATTTGCCAATTAAAATTTGCAGCCCTTACATATACAGATGTCATAAGCCTGTCTTTTTTGCTCTTTGAGGATAAAATTTGTTTTATGTGACCGCAGCTCTCTCGTTGTAAAATATTTAATAGCCTCTGAGATGACAATCCGACACTCACTTCCTTGTGAGCATGCACCACTGGCGAGGGTGAACAGAGAAACAGAAAACCTGTCTCACCAACTTTTGGAGTTCTTCAAAAGTTCTTAAAGGGTGTTAGCAAGCATGCGGAGAAAGGTGTGGTCGACCACATTATGGGCTGAATCCAACCAGCTTTTCAACTGATAATAAAGGTGTAATGTATTCGGCAAACTGTAATCTGCCCATTGAAAGCCCATGTTAAGCTTCATGCCTAGACAAGGATTCTAATCCTCAACATCTGATTGGTTGTCTAAGAAGCACCGTCCTATCAGGATGAACCTCAGACTCTTGGGGGGGAATGAACCCTATTGGTTCTTATCTCTGTAATCTTATTGGTTACTAATATGTAAATAGGCATGGCTACATTCGCCGGGAATGTTTAAAAGGGAGCCAAGCTCCACTGTTTCTTTGTTATCTGTTGATCTGCTGTTTGCTGTTCTGGTTGACTTGAACTGTTGCTGAATAAAGCTGAATCACTTTGCTGAAATCGAGTTAAGTGTCATACTTAACAAAAGGGGAGGACCCTCCTGACCACCAGCAAGACTGTGCCTGGAGATCATGGGACCTGTGTGGACAAAAGCTTCATAGAACGGGGAATGTCATAAGGAGAACGGGATGAGATTGAGTGAAAACGGTGGCTGGATTTGACCATTATATTTGGCCTTCCAAAAGGCTATGGGAGGGAAATTCCTTCACCAAATGTTCGTGAATAAACGATCATGGGAGAAGAGAACGGTTCTTTACATGGATGATTAGGAACTGGCTAAATGACAGGAACCATAACCGGATAGTTCTGCCAATCGGGCCTGTAGCTACAGTGGGATATTTCAGAGCCCTGCCCCTTTAATTTACAGCCCCACCCCACAAGAGGCATGGGTGAGGATTGGTATGGGGAAGGAAACAGATGGCTTGGTTGCTTGGAGGGTGGGGAGGATTCATCGGGTTTTGATTCTTAAGCAATGGACTAGCGAATCAACTTTGGGAAGGGCTGGAAGGAGGACAAAGGTGCTGAACTGGGTGGATAAAGGGGGGACATGAAAAAGAATGCTGTGCCAACATACAGCCTTTCATGCCTCAGCATACTTGAACGTTATTTATGTTTAACCTAGCTACTTGATCACATGCAGCACTGGTCCATAGATATAACATATTATTTTTACAAAGCCCTCCATTCCCTCTTAATGGTTGCCCCACAAGGGAAAAAAATATGCCCCACAAAACAAAAAATCCTGGCTATGGGCCTGCTGCCAATGGAGAAAAGTAAGTAGTAGGGTCTCACAGGGATCCGTATTAAAAATGGTGCGACTTAGGTTGTTCTTAAACAATCTGGAATCAGGAGTTAGTAGGGTTGCCAGCCTCCAGGTGGGGCTTGGGGATCTCCCACTTTTACAACTGACCTCCAGCTGACAGAGATCAGCTCCCCTGGAGAAAATGGCTGCTTTGAAGGGTGGACTCTGTGGCATTGTACCATGCTGAGGCCCCTCCCCTCCCCAAACCCTCCCCTCTCCCGGATCCACCCCTAAGATCTCCAGGTATTTTCCAACCCAGACCTGGCAACCCTAGGAGTTAGTGAGGTGGTTAAATTTGCAGATGACACTAAATTATTCAAGACTGTGGACTGTGAAGAGCTGCAACAGGATCTCTTCAAACTGGGAGAGTGGGCCGTAATATGGCAAATGTAAGTTCATTGTAAGTTCAGAGGGTACAGCCCCTAGTGTGAAACTGGCATGCCTACTTTCAGACTAATTTTTCCTCTCTCTCAGAGGGTCCTGAGCTGCCTCCTTTAGGGAGTGGCCTCACCCCAGGCTGAGCCCGGAGGGTTGTGGGGTTGATTTATGCAGTCTTCCACTTCTGTGACATCACTTCTGGTTTCAGACATCAACTGCAGTGTTGTTCCTGGTTTGCTGAAAAGTGGTGATTTTGGCCCTATGCGCGCCGCTCAGTAGTTAACCACCTCGTGATCTCCTTCTTGTCTGTCAAGAGGTTGGAGCACCTTCTGTATGAGGAAAGCAGTACCGCTTTCTAGATCTTTCTAGGCAGAGGGAAGACGTGATTGATCAAATTAATCATGGTGGGAGGCAAACGGACAGAAGAGGAGTCCCTCTCATAGAACCCTAGACTCTTAGGGGAACCCGATAAAGTTGACGGGCAATATATTCAGACTAGACAAAAATAGCATGATGCCTAATTATCACGTGTAATTCATTACCACAGAATATGGTGATGGGGCAAGCTTAGATGGCTTCTAAAAAGGGGTTTGGACAGCTCCACCAAAGACAGGGCCTTCAGTGGCCATTAGTCATGTTGGCTAAATGGAAGGCCCATGTTCGGAGGCAGTACACCTCCGAATGTCCGTTGCTGAGTGGAAACTGAAGTTAGGCCTTCATGCTCCTGCTCTGGGCTTCCACAGCATTGAGTCGGCTGCTGCGGGGGGACAGGATAATGGATGGATTATTAGTACGGTCCTGCGGGGCTGCTCTTATGTTCCAAGCAAACATTTAAAATGCACCTTTGCTCTAGCAGTAAAGTCGGGCAGATTATTTCTCAAAAATGACAGCCATCCAGTTTGCAAGAACAACAGAAGTTGTACTAATCAGTCAGAGATGACAAGACATAAGGCCGCTGTCTCCAAAACGGTTGTCACAAGTCATGTCTCTGAACAATTCCTCTCTCTCTCTCTCTCTCTCTCTCTCTCTCTCTCTCTCACACACACACACACACACACACACACACACAGAGAGAGAGAGAGAGAGAGAGAGAGAGAGAGAGAGAGAGAGAGAGAGAGAGAGAGAGAGAGAGAGAGAGATTTCCAGAATCTTCTTTTTTCCTCAGGTCAACCAGGCTCCTCCTTCCTATTTATGGTCGCCAGCCTCCAGGTTGGAGATCTCCTGCTGTTACAACAGAGATAAGTTCACCTGGAGAAAATGGCCGCTTTGGAAGGTGGGCTCTGTGGCATTATGCCCCCAATGAAGTCCCTCCCCTCTCCAAATCAGCCCTCCTCAGGCTCCACCCCCAAAATCTCCAACTATTTCCCAACTTGGAGGGTGGCAACCCTACACCCATTCGCTACCTCTGCAAAGTCCCAAGGCATACGCAGGGGTTTAAGATTGAGCTGTAAGACGTTCAGGTCCTCAGTGCGAAAGACATTCACTTTGGACTCTTACAAAGTCATTTGAACCATAAAGGATGCCTTTGGGCAGCATATTTCAGCGGAAGTTAATCTTGCCAGTGAGTTTCATACATGTCTTACTGGAAAACCAGGGACTGAGGAGTCGTAGAGTTGTATTCTCTGTTCTAGATCGAGTTCTATTCCCCCTACCGAAGGACAGTCACAGTTTGGGGCTTCCATTAGCAGAGGCGCTGTAAACATTGGACCTCGGGCACAAGCCTGGAAGCCCATCCAGATGGCTTGGGGGGGTGCAAATGCAGATGTGTATTTCCTGCCTTAGGTTTTATGTACATATATATAAGTCTCTCAGTTTGCTTCAGTCACACAGTGAAGATCCTTGTGCCGTGGTGGCAGCTGCTGCTAAAGCAACCGTTTTAAAAATCCACACAGCTGATCGAATCTCCAGTAGCCATTCAGAAGCCTTGCTGGGCAAAAGCCCTACCTGGCTCCACCTACTTCCTAAAAATGCCAGGTCCCTCCCGGCCACCAGTGGGGGATGGGGGGTAGGGCTGTCAGATCCAGGTTGGTAAACTGGAGATGTGGGGGTGGAGCCTGGGGCAGAGAGGGACCTCAGTGTGGGGTACAATGTCACAGAGTCCACCCTCCGGAGCATCCATGTTCTCCAAAGGAACTGATCTCTGTAGTCTAGAGATGAGCTGTAATTCCAGGGGATCCCCAGGTCCCACCTGGAGGATGGCATCCCTAGTGCCAGGAAAGTTGTCAGCAGGCACCTGGGCACCCACGGCTACCACACTGGAGACCCCTGCTCTAAAACTATAGGTTGCAACCCCCCGCCATATCAGGTCCTCAGAAAGACCCTGCCAGCCCCCCAGATGCATCAGCCCACACAGCAGTCCGTCTACCCTTCTCTCTGTGTCTTGCCAGTGTCTGCTGTGCTCCCCCCATCACGGACCCCTCCCATCAGCTGCTTCTTCACAGCTAGGCAGGGAGCTCATCTCTGGCAGCCCCGACTGGGCACTCGAACAAAAACATTTCCCGACACTCCCGGCCGATCAGAGAAGACAGCTCCCGCAGTTAAGACGTACTAAAGACATTCCCTTTCTCAAGGACTCCGATGTTTCCCGGCGTGCCGCTCCAGGTCCAGTCTGTAGAGAAGAATCACTCACAAATCCTGAACTTGTGGGAATATATTGTAAAAAAAACCTGTGGCCATCATTATTTTATGCTAAAATGAGGAGAAAGAACATCAGCGGCAGAAAGTAAGAGTGGAGAGGAACGGAGGAAGGAATGGAAGTGAAGAACGGTGTGAGGTGGTGGCAAGAAGAGGGGAGAATCAACTAACAGTTGACCCAATGCACACTTACCTGGGAGTAAGCCCCATTGAAGAAAATGGGACTTACTAGGTTAGAGATGCCCTACCATTGCACTGTAGTGGAGGCAAAGAGAAAGCAAGAGGCAAGAGAGGGTAACCGAGCGACATGAGCTAAATCCACGGGCACAAGAAACCCAGCAGCATCACCAAACTGCCCTAAATAGTAATATCAGCAGTGACAGAAACATTTGGAAATGGAATTCTGCATTACATGCAACGTAAAGTATACACTTTGCCGATTAGGTAGCCAGCACCTGTTCACGTTCACAAACAGCAAATATCTGTACTTTTCATTTGCTTGGGCCCACTGGTAATTTCTGCAGAGGGAAGGGATTTCCGCCAGTAGCTCACAGGTTCCTTGCCTGCCCCCTCCTGCCACAGCCCAAAATGCTGCTTCTGGGAGACCGGGGTCCCTCAGGTATAGCATGGAAGGGGAGACCAAAGTCTCTGCCTCAGGAGGGAAGAATTGGGGGACACCGCCCCTCCTTTTTCTTTCCGGAAATCTTCCAGTGGATCCAAGTTCTTGTGTTGCTCAGATTTACCACTGTCCACGATATCCATGAGCACATGTGTGCCTGCGCATGGATGCAGCCTCAGTTGGTACAGTGCAGAGAAGGAACTTCTTTATTAAATCTTCCTGTTTAAAACAGCGTCGCCTCCTGATTTCATATCTGCTCTTTTGGATGCAACACTGGCGGAGCTCTCCTAATAAAATCATTGAATGTGCTTCAGTTGGACATGGAATGCAAGCCTCATGTGTCCCTGTTGGAACCTGGCTGGCCTTGCCTCTCAGGTTCTATGGCCTTTCTAAGCCGCCTAATGCCTCTGTCCACGCAAAGGAAGTGGATGGAGCAAGGACTGTCAGAAGGTGTTCTCGCTTGGTACACGCCACTCACCTCGCACGGCACCACTGCGAGCATCAAGCAAGTGGAAGGAGGAAGGACACAAAGACTTCTCCGCCCCTCCCATCCCCCTTCATCTGATGACATCCATCATACTTGAAGGGAATTTCAGTAGTCCAAATAGAAGGGGAGAAAAATAGAAATGCTGACAAAGTTGGACTGAAGACAGATGTAATGCTTAAAGAGAAGTCTCAGCAGATTGTTCACGCAGCATGAGCCCAGTTTCCTCCCAGCTTCACAATTTGCATGACAGATGTACACAATAGTAAATTGAATGCTTGCTTAGCCATCAGTCTCGCCCTTTCTCCATAAGCTTCAGGCAAGCCTACCTGCTGTTTGTTGTTTCTTCTCTCTCTCTCTCTTTTTGTTTTGTTTTGGTAAACGTGAAGCATCACAAGCCCATTTATCGATTCACTCTTTGCCTGTCTGTTTCAGAACTGAGCGAACATTTCAGAAAGAGTTGTGATACCACTTCCGGGTTAGGGTTCATGACTTCGCTGCACTAGCCAATACGTGCTGATCACAGGCAAATCTTCCCAGTCACAATTGTACAATGATTTTTTTGAAAGAGGATGTATTGGTGCTGAAGAAGTACATGTGCTGACAGGTCAGGGGAAAAACAGATGTTGCCTCTCTCAGAATGGCTTCTCTGTATGCACCCTTGGAGACCTGACTGAGGTATATCAAGAAGTCTGAGGAACAAACACTGCAGAAATGCTTGCAGATGAAAGGTGGAGCCACATGAAGGGCCCCCCCCCCATTAATGCCATGAAGGATAAGGACATAACAGTAGCCATGCTGCATCTCTAATGGTCCATGTAGTCCAGTACCCTGTGTCACAACAAGGACTAACCAGATGCTTTCTGCTGAGTCAAATCCTTTCCAGGGTCTTAGGCAGATGTCTTTCACTTCATCTATCACATGATCCTTTTAACTGGAGATGCCGGGGGATTGAACCTGGGACACTCAGCATGCAAAGCAGATACATTCATGGCATGGAAGCCAAGGACCCTCCTGCTTTCCCCCACTGCCAATGGTAGTATTCATAAGGTTTCTGCACCTGAAGATGGAGGTTGCATTTAATCATCAGGGTTAACAGCCACTGAGAGACCTGTGCGTGTGTTAAGTGCCGTCAAGACTTTTCTGACTTATGGCGACCCTGTGAATTAACAACTTCAAAACATCCTGTCATTAACAATCCTGCTCAGGTCCGGCAGACTGAGGGCCATGGCTTCCTTGATTGAGCCAAACCATCAGGTTTCTTCTCTTTCCCTGCTGCCTTCAGCTTTTCCTAGCATTATTGTCTTCTTCAGTGACTTGTCTTCTCAGAATGTGACTAAAATACGATAGCCTCCATTTAGTCTTTTTAGCTTCTAGGGAGAATTTGGGCTTGATTTGATCTAGAGCCCACTGATTTGGCTTTTTGGCAGTCCATGGTATTTGCAAAAGTCTCCTCCAACACCACATTTCAAAGAAATCGACTTTCTTCCCGACAGCTTTCATCATTGTTCAGCTTTCACACCCCTACATAGTCATGGGCAGCCCAGCAGGAACTCATTAGCATAATAGGTCACACCCAACAGCAGAAACTTATTAGCATAATAGGCCACACCCCTGACAGCACACCTCATTGGCATATTAGGCCACACCCCATGTTACCAGAAGTGTAGTCATCCAGCCACACCCACCTTTTGCTTCTTGCTCTGTTTACCTTGTTTGTTGTCAAAACCCAGGGCTTTTTTTGTAGCAGGAACTCCTTTGCATGTTAGGCCTAATGTAGCCAATCCTAATGAGTTTCTGCTGTTGGGTGTGGCCTATTAAGCTAATGAGTTCCTGCTGGGTGTGGCTAACTTGGGAGCCAGCCGGAACTCCGTCCCT
Organism: Gekko gecko; assembly: GCA_029375565.1. NCBI lineage: Eukaryota > Metazoa > Chordata > Lepidosauria > Squamata > Gekkonidae > Gekko > Gekko gecko. Next base: position 299,841,256 of record JAPDNY010000001.1, on the reverse strand, counting down.
GTGTGTTCCTGCCCCAAAATAGCCCTGGTCATGGGGAATACCGTGGCATGAAACTGTCACCTGGAGATCCGCTGTAATCCCAGGAGATCTCCAGCTGCCGCCTGGAGGTTGGCAGCCCTACCAGCAACACATCCTCCCACTTTGTAGGAGGGTCCAGTTCTTTTTTAAAGTCAGCTAAGTCAGTTTAGAAAAATCCAGTGCCCCTCTGGTGACTTTCTCTCTCTCTCCTTTTTTGGTGGGTATTTGTGTGTGTGTTTATGCTTGCATGCCTGGAAGTTATGGCGACTTCCGGTGGCCCCTGCCGGAGGCTTGGACGTTTGTCAGAGAGGTGGCTTGATAGCCTGCCCCCACCTCCCAACTGCTGGCATTCCTTGGAGGTCTCCCAAGTACTTGCCAGGGTCAGCCTTGCTTAGCTTCCGAGATCTGACGAGATCGGGCTTGCCTGGGCTATCCAGGCCAGGGCCAGTGACTTTCTCAAGGTGGCTTGCAGAGTAAAACATGATGAAGCCTCAAAAACAGCAGAAAATCATAAACCATTACAGGCCAGGTCAGAGCATAAAAACAGCAAAAAAACCCTCTTTTGCAGTCTGAAATGATCACTGGGAAATAGTTGTAGGGTTGCCAGTCTCTGGCAGCGGAGTGGTGGTGACTGGAGTTCTCTGACCTCCAGACTACAGTGACCAGTTCCCCTGGAGAAAATGGCTGCTTTAGGGGAGGGTCTTTATGGCGCCACATCCCTCTTGAGCCCTGTCCCTCCCCTAACTCCACCCTTTCAAGTTCCCACCCCAAATCAATTTCCCAACCTGGAGTTGGCAGCTCAAGTCTTTAGGCTAGAAGCAGCCTGTATTATCAATGTTTAAAGATCAAACCCCATAGCTGAAAGCCAGGCAGGGGGATGTTTGGGCCTGGGACCTAAGAAAGAATCAGGTAAGCTTTATGGGGGAGGGCATTCCTCAAGCAAGGTGCCATCACCGAAAAGCCCTGCTCCTGGTCATCTATCCTGCCCTCATACACGAAGCAATACCGCACCAATTCAAAAATGCCAGTAATATTTAAGTTTCCAAACATTCAAATTCTGCCCATGTGAATTCAATGCACATTAATTGTGCTATTCCAAATATATTTGCTCACTTCTACATTCTGACTGTAGCTTGCAACAATTGGCTTCAAATACATAATTGGTGAGAAGCGGTCAGGCATTTGCACATGCCACTGTGGAAGGGTAGTCTTGACACTGTGCTGTTTGCGAGTCCCTGGCTTTCTAGCATGATGTTTCAGACCACATGAGAACACTGGTCTGTTTTCCATCTCACAATAATGCGACCATTACGGTTTTACTTAAAATCTAGGACGCAAGCCAATGTAAATGGGCTCTCCCCTCACACAAACTAGCTGTCGCAATGTGTGTGTCTAATGAACGGCAGTTTGCTGACCAACGCGCAGAGGTACTTTGTTTGATATATTATGTCAGCTGTGAATGGCATATTGAGTCCAGATAGTAAACGATTTCTGAAAATAACTATAGCATTTTACGGAGAGAATAACTCTGTATGACAGATGCTCATGTATTTCAAACAGGAAAAAAAATTAAGTTGAGATAAAATCTAAGAAGCTTTTCAAGCTTAGAAACCCCCTTATTTTCAGCTGCTGTGCTGATAAATGCATTTTCGTTTTAGAAAGGGTTCTTCCTGCTCATGTTACAGTCAACAAAATTATGCCCATTTAAAAATTAAAAGCATCGTGATGCTATTAGGACTGACTGAAATATTACAGACAGACAGCTTTAGTTCATTTACTTACTGTATTTATAGGCTGCCTTTCTCCCCAAAGGGGGCTCAAAGCACCTTATGCTGTTCTCTTCTCCTCTGTTTTACCCTCACAACAACCCGGTGAGGTAGGTCAGGCCGAAAGCGAGTGACTGGCCCAAGGTCACTCAGCAAGCTTCCGTGGCAGAGCGGGGATTTGAACTTGGGTCTCCCAGATCCTAGACCAGCACTCTAACCATGACACCACACTGGCTCACCAGAACCTGGGTTGGAAAATACCTGAAGACTTTGGGGGTGGATCCAGGAGAGGGCGGGGTTTGGGGAGGGGAGGGGCCTCAACATGGTACAAGGCCATGGAGTCCACCCTTCAAAGCAGCCATTTTCTCCAGGGGAGCTGATCTCTGTCAGCTGGAGATCAGTTGTAAAAGCGGGAGATTCCCAGGCCCCACCTGGAGGCTGGCAACCCAACCAGAACTCTTCTTCAGGCTTGGATGCGAAGTAGAACACAGTTCCCACAACCGCCACCCAAGGGTATGATGATGCCCTTGCGAAAAGTCCAAGTTCACAGACTGCAAGAACTGCATTTATGTAGATATTTATATGTCATTTTCCCTCCCGCTGTAGCTTCCAAAACAGTACCCCTTTCTTCCCTTTTATCCCCACAACCACAGCCCCCGGGAGGTTAGACTGAGAGGGTACGACTAGCACAAGGTCGTCCAGTGAGCTTCCATGGCAGAGTGGGAATTCGAACCTGGAGCCTCCCAGCTCCTCGCCCAGCACTCTGCTCACTACACCACCCTGGCTCTCAAGATGGAGTCTTAAGGCGGAGCAGAAGAGGGTACACACAGTGTCGACTTACGCAAGTAGGGCCACGCCGGATGCGAAAACAAAAAAAAAATTATCTCACTTGGCATGAAGGCTACTGCGGCTGAGATACCGTGGCAGCTCTCCCGCTGACGATATAAAAGCCAGAACTAATTTGCCTTGGAAGCAGAAATGTACTAGGCAGGATAGCCTCAAGGTGAATTAATTAAACACGTCTCTCCTTTGAAATGACAGCTCTCGTCTTAGGGAAGTGACTCTTAAACGGTTCCACTTATCCTTCCTTCATTCCTCCGGCCATACCTGGACTTGTTCAGCAGCGTCTCCTTCACTCTCTGAGCAGGGCCAATGCGGGTGGGGGGAGGAAGAAGAGGGTATTTTGGCCCGGGCCTTAAACTTACCCCCAGCCCTCCCAAGTTTTTTTTTTGGGGGGGCAGATTGTTGCCTTATTTTGTTAAATCATTATTTTTTTTAAAAAAATCATTATGGTAAAGGGCTAGGGTTGCCAGGTTCCTCCTGGCTACCAAATCCAGGTAGGAAATTTGGGAGTGGAGCCTGGGGAGGACAAGGACCTCAGTGGGATACAGTACCATAGAGTCCAGCTTCCACAGCATCCATTTTCTCCAGGGGAACTGATCTCTGTAGTCTGGAGATGAGCTGTAATTCCTGGGGATCCCCAGGTCCCACCTGGAGGACGGCACGCCCAGCTAAAGGCCTCAAACAAATGGTAGGGCTTCTGGACTTTTGAAAAGGCTTGCCTATTACCAGAAATTCCCCCTTCCCCCCTTTACTCCTTCCTGTCTTTTCCCATAAACTCACTTGCACCAAGCAATGGTACTATTTACATTTTTGTTGTTCAGTCGCACAGTCGAGTCCGACTCTTCGCGACCCCATGGACCAGATCACGCCAGGCCCTCCTGTCTTCCGCTGTCCGCTGAAGTTTGCTCAATTTCATGTTCGTCGCATCAATGACACTGTCTAACCATCTCATCCTTTGCCGTCCCCTTCTTCTTTGACCTTCAATCCTTCCCAGCATCAGGGTCTTCTCCAGTGAATGCTCCCTTCTCACAATAACATGGAATACTCCTTCTTTCTGCACAATCTTAAAGCCAGAGGGTAAAATGCCCAACTACAAGAAATTCCTGTAGATCTGTGTGGTGCCTAGGAAGGATGGAGACTGGGGAGGGAAGGGAACTCAGCAGGAATGCAATGCCACAGGTTGAATCTGCATTGGTATCTCCCACTGATTTGGGGATGCTCCCGTTCCCTCTGCAAAAAAGATGTCCACGTTTCTTTCAAATTCACTCTCCTACTGTACCGTTATAATTTCTGCTGTCTGCATTATTTTATTGCCCCATGGTTTTGACTCCGTCGTGACTGCGGAGTCTCACCGGCTCAACTGCATCTGGTTACAAAGCACTTTAAGCCCCCCCCCCCCCAAGCGCTAATCGGAGGCTTATCTGCTCTGTTTACCTTCTGACAGCACATAGAGGAATGTAAGAAACTTTTCCCTTGCTTGGCTAAGAGTGAATGATTTTATCTTGTTTTGTGGGTTTTATATTGCCTGAAAAGTTAGAGAAAGACCCCTTCTACATACATACATACATACATTCTGCAAATGAAACACCCAGTCTTTACAGTTTTTTGGCTATTTTTGCTTTCTTGTTCAAAACAAAAGCTGGGCAAAACTGAAAGCTGAGAAAATCCTTCTCTTTGAATTTAAATAGAAGTTTATGGCTTGTTGGCTTGTTGCCTTAAGTAATGTATTGCCTTGTGTAAAATGGGTGCCAGCAAACTGGAGATAGCAGACTGGAAGAATTTCTTGTACCACTTTGAAACAAGCATCACTCCAACGTAAAGAAAGATGGCATCAAGCCTGCTTTAAAAATGAAGATGCAGACATGACCATAGAGTCTGCCTTCCGAAGTGGCCATTCCCTCTAGGAGAGCTGATCTCTCTAGTCTGGGGCCCAGTTAGGGATGCCAGCCTCCAGGTAGAACCTGGGGACCCCTGGGAATTACAGCTCATCCCCAGATTACAGAGATTAGTACCCCTGGGAAAACTGGGTGCTTTGGAGGGTGGACTCTGTGGCATTGTATGTCACTGAGGTCCCTGTCCTTCCCAGGCTCCATCTCCAAATCTCCAGGAGTTTCCCAGCCTGGATCTGGCAGCCCTACCCCCCATCCTCTGCTGGTGGCCAGAGGGGACCTGGCGGCCCCAGGACCAGTTGTAATTCCAGGAAAACTCCAGGCCCACCTTGAGGTGCCCCCACCTGGATAGCCCAGGCCAGCCCATTCTCATCAGATCTCAGAAGCTAAGCAGGGTCAACCCTGGTTAGTACTTCGATGGGAGACCTCCAAGGAAGTCCAGGGTCATGGTGCTGAGGCAGGCAATGGTAAACCACTTCTGAATGTCTCTTGCCTTGAAAACCCCAGCAGGGTCACCATAAGTCAGCTGTGTCTTGATGGCACTTTCCACCACTACCGCCGCCACCACCACCTTGAGGTCGGTAAACCTATTAGGAATGCAACTACCAGCATGATTTGAAGACACACTAGCATAGCAGCCCCCTGATACTACACTAGTGTACTAGGGCTGCCATCTTTGGGTTGGGAAATCCCTGGAGATTTGGGGCTGGAGCCTGGAGAAGGCAGGATGGGGGGGGCGGACTTCGACAGGGTACAATGCCAGAGAGTCCACCCCCCCAAAGCAGCTGTTTTATTCATGGGAACTGATCTCTGCCATCTGGATATCCATTTCAATGCTGGGAGAAATTCAGGCCCCACCTGGAGGCTGGCGGCCCTACAAAACCTGGCACTGACTTGGGCACGGGGACATAGGGGCCAGAAATGAATGATGCTTGGGGACATGCCAGGGGAGAAGCTGGGCTTAGCTGGCATCGTAAGCCTTCTCAGCCTCTGTCTTGTCTGTTGCACACCATTACCCTGGGGAAAACGCCATTGTCAGTATAAACACTCCTGGTGAGTTCAGAATTCCGCTAGGGCTGCTACCTGCCCTGAGGAAAAAGAAGTCCTGTCCCTTTTAGCACTGGCTTAATGGAATGCTATTTACTAGCTGGCGTTATTTACCTCTGTTATGTATCGTATATACATAAATGGCCTGAGCTTGAATCTCACCCCTATCTAAGCCTGGTATTGAAAACAGCACAATCCGATTGGCTACTCTGCGTAGTAGCCCAATCAGGACATTAGAAAGGTTCTGGAGGGAGATGAATTCATTGGTTGCTATGCTACTGTTCTGATTGGTTATTAATGCAACAAGGGGCGTGGTTAGGCCAGCCCGGATAGTTTAAAAAGAGAGCCTGTTGCTCTCGTGTTTTTGTGTTTGTTTCTATCTTGCTCAATAAAGCTGAATCACTTATTAGAGCTGCTGCCTTAAGTCTCATACTTAACAACCTCCATGCCACAAGAAGCTCTGTATTCTTGGTGCCTGGGGAGGGGGGGGCAACAGTGGGAGGGCTTCTAGTGTCCTGGCCCCACTGCTGAACCACCTGATGGCACCTGGTATTTTTGGCCACTGTGTGACAGAGTGTTGGACTGGATGGCCTGATCCAACATTGGCTTCTCTTATGTTCAGCTGTCCATCTCCCCACATCTTTTTTTTTTTTTTAAACCTTGTTATTTATAAGTTCTAAATACAAATACAAGATACCGAATTTTTGGAAGCCAAGGTGTGGCTAACAATGGTCACAATATTTTCGAAAAATCAGGTGGCATGTTTATGTGGATATATAAGTGGTCAAATAAAGTATGCATATTGTGTGCAAACAAAAAACAGAATATATATTGTGCTCCAGGAAGACCCCCCTCCCCCAAAAAAGTAGGTGCTGAGAATCTTAAAATATTGCCATAAAACTGTAGCTATCTGGGATAGAAATGTCTGACGCTTTGTCACCCAATGTGTGTCCCAAAAAAGGTATCCACTTTTCCATAAAGTTTGATTGAAAGTGGTGTGCTTCCATTAAAGAGATTTTTTCAGATATCTTATCCATTATAAAATGTCCCCAAATTTTCCTGGCTTATTGTTGGTGGGGCTTTATTCTTCCATCTGGAAGCTATAAGAGCTTTGGCTGCAAGCAAGTAAGCTGGCTATTACATTTTTCCAAATTGCCGGGATTTCCCATTCTTCCCAGAGATTTAGAAATATTACCTCTGGGCTTTTAGGTATCTTATACCCAGTGATTAATTCAATCTGGAGTATAATGTTGCCCCAGTAAAGAGCTATTTTCCTCCAGGCCTGTTGGCAACCCTCCCTTCCACCTACCTCCCAGGACATCTACACAGCTGCTGCACAGCTGAGGATACTAACTAAGCCTGCAGCCAATTGCAGTTCTCTTTTATAAACTCCAGCCAGGATACCCAGATGTATTTATTGACTTCCTTCATTTGTCTCCGATGATAGGGCAGCCAGCTCTGGTTTGGGAAATACCTGGAGTTTTGGGGTTGGAGCTTGAGGAGGGTAGGATTTGGAGTGGGAAGGGGAGGCACTTCAATGGGGTATAATGCCGTAGAGTCCACCTTGCAAAGCAGCCATGTTCTCCAGGTGAACTGATTTGTGTCCCAGATCTCCAGCTACCACCTGGAGGTTGGCAAACCTATTGGGTGTCTGACCTGGGGCCACCTCTCTGCTGTAATCCATACTTAGTACACTCATGGGAAGACTTTTGTAATGGGAAGTCTAAAGAAAGGGCAGGGAGGGATGCCAGCCTCTAAGTGGGACCTGGAGATCCCCTGGAAACATAGCTCATCTCCAGGCGACAGAGATCAGTTCCCCTGGAGAAAATGGATGCTTCTATGACACTGTACCTCACTGTGGTCCCTGTCCTCCTCAGGCTCCACCCCCAAATCTCCAGGAGTTTCACAACCTGGAGCTGGGAACCTTATGCTCCCCCCCATCCTCTGCCAGTGGCCGGGGGGGACAGGACCTGGAAACGCCACAAACAGCTGAAGAGGAGAACACTGTTACAGCATAAGGGCAGGGCTCTTTTTGTAGCAGGAACTCCTTTGCATATTAGGCGACACACCCCTAATGTAGCCAATCCTCCCAGAGTTTACAGTAGCCCCTGTAAGAAGAGTTCTGTAAGCTCTTGGAGGATTGGCTACATTAGAAGAAGAAGAGATTGGATTTATACCCCACCCTCCACTACCCAAAGGTATCTCAGAGCAGCTTACAAACTCCTTTCCCTTCCCCTCCCCACATCCTGTGAGGTAGGTGGGGCTGAGAGAGCTCTGACAGAAACTGCTCTTTTTTCAAGAACAGCTGTGCCAAAGCTATGGCTTGCCCAAGGTCATCCAGCCAGGTGCAAGTGGAGGAGTGGGGAATCAAACCCGGATCTCCCAGGCTAGAGTCCATGCACTTAACCACTACACCAAACTAGGTGACACATATTAGACGTGTCACCTAATATGCAAAGGAGTTCCTGCTACAAAAAGAGCCCTGCGATATTGCTAACATTATAGGTCTTCAGTTTCAGGACATAAATATTCACCTGGACTCTCCTGTCTCCCCAGCGGAGGACACAAGTCCTATATGTCCCATACTGTTAAGCAACGGAGAAGGATCTTCTGTCTTGAGCTGTGACTGCCGCACATCTCCCCACCCCGTGCAACATATACCTGTGAGCTGCTTGTATTCCCACCGCAGGGAACATCAGCTTGGTGGTGATTATTTTCTGTTGGGGAAAAAGGGATGTGTGTGTGGGAAAGTTAAACACTGCCTCCCCTGTAGGGTGTGTGTGTTTTTCCCCTTTAAATCCTTGGGGATTTAAAACGGCATAGCATGTGTGGTTCTGCCCTTAGGATCTCCCTTTAAGAAGATCTGATATCTAAACTCGCATTTTAATTAAACGCCACGAGAGCTCTAGCTTCAAAGAGCTCAGCCTGATTAGTCAAAATCCAGACGTCTCTGAATCCTAAATGGAGTTAAACTGTCCTAAATCCATTGAAGTCAATGGGCTTAGAAGGGTCTTAACTCTGCTTCAGACTGCATTGTGAACCAGTCATCTACAAGAAAAGTTTAGAAGTTTGGGTCAGTCTTCCCACCGCCCTTCTCTTGGAATGAATCCAAACAGGAAGAGTAGCACGGTGGCGGAAAGTGCTGTCAAGTTACAGGTGACTTCTGCAGACTCCTCAAGGGATTTTCAAGGCAAGAAACATTCAGAGATGGTTTGCCATTGCCTGCCTCTGCATGTTGAACCTGGTTTTCCTTGGAGGTCTCCCATTCAAGTAGTAGAAGAAGAAGAGATTGGATTTATACCCTGCCCTTCACTCGGGAGTCTCAGAGCAGCTTCCAATCTCCTTCCCCTCCCCACAGCAGACACCTTGTGAGGTGGATGGGGCTGAGAGAGCTCTTTTGAGGACTGCCTGTGAGAGAACAGCTCTGAGAGAACTTGTGACTGACCTGAGGTCACCCAGCTGGCTGCATGTGGAGGAATGGGCAATTGAACCCGGTTCTCCCAGGTTAGAGCCCGCGCTCTTAGCCACTACACCAAACTGACTCTTCAGATACTAGCAAAGGCCAACCCAGCTTCTGAGATCTGAGGAGATCAGGATACCCTGTGCCAAGAGTAGCCACCTTTAAAATTTGAGCCAACTTTAAAAACAAAACAACAACAGCCCCACTAATTAGTGAACTTTCAAGTTCACCCAAAACTCTTCTCCAAACAGAAAAGGCTAGTGCAAAAGCCCGGTGCAAAAGGATTTCGGGTTTCAGCAAGGCACGGTGGGATAAAGAAGCAAATCGGAACCTCACAACTGATGAGAAAAGGCACAACGATGGGTATGATCGACATGCTTGCCGCATCTCCCTTCCTGAAGCTCGCTGTTGTTTGGACACGACCTGGCCCGAGGACACTGTGAGATAAAAAGAAATTTCCCATGATCCTTCCCTAATATTTTTGTAGCAGTTGCTAACTTAACTGTACATGGCATTTGCATTTAAAAATCAAAAACGGCTCATTGGATTGGCCCCATCTTTTAGAAAAGATGCCGTGTGTTCTTGTCAACCTCTCCTGACGGGGAGTGGCATGCCGTACCAACAGCAGTTTTCAAAAAACCTGCAAGGAGAGGCCCATGTATAACACGTTACAGTAGTCAAATCTGGAAGTCATCATGGCATGGGTGCCAGGAACCAGATCTCTTCATGTCCCAGCCAATGCTCCTTCTAAGCTGTGGAGTCTTATGAGCAAAAATGCTACTTTGTGAGCTAGTGGCAATAAAGTTGTGAGCAGCCCCGTTCACACTGAGCATTTGCCCCGCTGAAGGCACGGGAGCCCTGCGGACTTTCCGTGCATGATCATATGAGCACATCTGGGAGGCGTAGTGCTCCCGTGGCCAACCCGCGGCTTCCCGTGGAAAACGCGGAGTAAAAAACTACTAGGTCCAAAGTACTAGTTTCCGGAAACTGGCGTCTGATCGCAGGAGCGCCAGTATCCCGCGGCTTCCGACGCCCGCCCATGTCCCCGGGGTTTCTGGATGTTGCAAGTTTCCATGGGATGCGCACCAACGCTGAACAGCGCATGCGCACACACAAGACACCGACAGCGGCCCACCCCCCCAATGGCACATGCGCACTTCACAACACTTCGCACTTGCGTGGTCTGCTGCGCTGCTTATTTAGCTCCGGGGCGAACTGCCACGCCTCTCCCCCACGTTTTCTGGCCCGTATGACTGGGGCCAGCAAGTGATTTGGCTACTGCATAAATCAGTTGTTCTGACACCATCCTTCCTGAGCTAAGACAAAAACGTGTGAGCCGGAGGCTAAAAAACTGTGAGCTAGCTCACACTAATTCGGCTTAGAGAGAACACCCGTCCCCAGCAGCATGTGTCATCCAAAGCAAGCTGATTGGCCACTGTGTGAGACAGGATGCTGGACTAGATGGACCACTGGTCCGATTCACAGTGTTCCCAACCTCCATGTGGAGGCTGGAGATCTCCCGAGATTACTATGATTGTTTCAATGACTTTGTATATGGCTGTTGTGAACCGCCCTGAGCCTGCTTGCGGGGAGGGCGGAACATACCCCAAAATAAATAAAATAAATAAAAGTTAATACCAAAACCTTGAACCTGATCCACTATTTGACCAGAAGCCAGTGTAGCTGGAGGAGGACTGGTTGAATGCAGGCCGAATATCATTGCATCGTGAAGGTTGTTCCTTTTGCAGTGTTTCTCCAGTACGCATACGTACATTTGTAGTTAAATGTAAAAGGCGAGTATTATTGTTCATGGCCTGAAGGCACTGAAAGGCATTAATAGCATACAATCCAATTCTGGACTGAATGGGTTTTAGAATCCGGAAGGTATTAAACACAGCACAGAGAGGGATTCTGGGACAAAAAGAAGGAAGCCCGTAGAGCAGAGGGAAATTAGACAAACCAAAGTGCAGGAAATATAAAAATTCATCTTTGGCCATTAAACATGATACGGATCCCTGAGCGACCAGCACCATGACATCCCCAGGCAGATCCTGGTGTGTGGCCTCTCTGCTGGGAAATAAAGGTAAAAGCTTAAGTCCCGCATTGAGATTCATGGTGCCTTCCACCCTGGCGATGATAACTGAATTATATATAGCCGTTCCCATCCTTTGTTTTAGGCTTAGGAAATGCACCAGGGAAATTATCCATTCAGAGCTTCACAGAGACAATCCTCTCCTTGCCACAAGCTCTGTGACCTGTGAGATGCGAGCAAACCGAAGTGTGAAACAGGAAATTTAGAACTGCTCCCCCCCCCCGGTTTCTGAGAAGTCACCTAGGATGCTGTTGGCATCGAACGCTTGAAAATGTGGGCCCATCTGGGCGTCCTCTCCTGGGCTTGCTTAAAACGATCGCCATCAGCCCAGGTGGGTTTTACTCCATCATTATTCTTTCATTTTTAACCAGCCCAGCATTTGTATTCAAGTGTGTTACCAAGATCTAAGCCCTGACCTGGATTGCCCAGGCTAGCCTGATCTCATCAGGTCTTGGAAGCTAAGCAAGGTCAGGTCTGGCCAGTATTTGGATGGGAGACCTCCAAGGAATACCAGGGTCATGGCACAGAGGCAGGCAATGGCAACCCACCTCTGAATATCTCTTGCCTTGAAAACCCCACGGGGTTGCCATAAGCCAGCTGTCACTTGATGACAAAAAAACAAGCAAACACAGTAAAACCCAAGATCTAAATATTGGGTGTATTTTCCCCTTCCCCTCCGTTGCAAACTTCAGGAGCCGTGGACACATAAATTGCATGATATTGGTGCGTTTTCATGGGTTCCGGGAGTTTTATACTGAAGACAATTCAGGCATCTTTGCATAATGAGATGAGGGGCATGTAGATTTTTTAAAAAAATATCATAAATCTTTACTTAATATGCAGATGGTGTTAGATGCTGGCTTCAGAAAAGCTGATGCAGTTGCCAAGTTCATGAATGCCATAAATCATTCATGCTAAGATAGACTGCAATTGCTTGGACCTCAAAGACAGATCAATTTCAAGGTGGTTGCTTAACACAGAGACCTATTCCTTGCTGATTGTTTATACAAATACATCTTCCCATTTAGGATTCCCCCCCTTCTCTCTTTCCCCCCTCTCGAGCGGTTCCTCAGTCTCAGAGAAGAATCCGTAACTAATGACTCCCCCCTTTTCTAGTCTCCAAATTCCATCAGAAAATACATTACCAAACACATAAAAATCTGTAAATTTGTAATAAAATGAACCTTGTAATGCTCAGTTAATGTGACTCGGGTATCTCAATAAATCTTGAGACAGGTGATTATTAAAAAGCGCCGGGCTTCTTCTTTTTTTTAAGCTAGTAATTTTCGACATACTGCATTTATAGGTCGTTGACATTCATTAAAAGTTTGATGACCCCAAGACGATTTTGTTCCCTGTTTGAATTGTCATTGCTCTGAGAAGGAGTAGGAGCTCAGAGATGATGATGTGTGGGGCAGAGGGTGTCTACACAAGTCACATCCTGGAGGCATCCGAACACTAACAAGGCAGTTCAATTAATTCCATTTTAAAATCCTGCTGCTGCTCCTCAAAGAAGAAGAAGAAGAAGAAGAAGAGGGGGAAGAGGAGGCGGAGGAGGAGGAGGAGGAGGAGATTGGATTTATACCCTGCCCTTCACTACCCGAAGGAGTCTCAGAGCAGCTTACAATCTCCTTTCCCTTCCCCTCCCCACCAACAGACACCCTGTGAGGTAGGTAAGCCTGAGAGAGCTCTCTTGAGAACTGCCCTTGAGAGAACAGCTCTGAGAGAATTTATGACTGACCCAAGGTCACACCAGCAGCTGCATGTGGAGGAGCACGGAATCAAACCCAGTTCTCCCCGATTAGAGTCCGTGCTCTTAACCACTATACCAAACTGGCTCTCTTGGGGCAGCATACGTTTCCCCTTCCTCCATTTTATCCTCACAACACTAGATTGTAGCATTCTACCTCACGTTTTGCGGCACCTGTTAGTACTGGCCTGGCCAGGCCACATCAAGGTAAACATAGACGGGGGCAGAAGGTCCTTTGGGCTGGAAGCATCAATCCAAATGCAACATGCCCCCAAAACTGTATTTACGAACAAGCTAAGCAAGCCAGAGGGTTGCCAGCTCCATATTGGGAAATACTTGGAGATTTGGAGGGTATCGCCTGAGGAGAGTGGGTTTGGGGGCATAATGTGATTGAGTCCAAGTGGCCATTTCCCCCCCAGGTCACCTGGAAATCACTTGTAATTGTGGGAGATCTCCAGCCACCAACTGGATGCTGGCAAGCGCCCCCCGGCTCTTTTCTTACCAAGGGCTGTGCACATGATTCATATCACTCTGGGGTTGTCGTGAGGCAGGTTTATGTATTTGGGAATGCTATGCCACCTTCAGTTCAGGCTACGAAGATTAACAACCACCACTACCCACTTCAGTTTAAGTGCCTGAAATGAGAAAAACAAGTCTGTATTCTTGTGAACACTTTTGGAGGGGGGAGTCCCTTACAGAAAAAGCCCAAACCTCCCACAATACCCCTCTTCTCCTTCATTCTATCCTTTCCAGAGGTAGGAAGTATCCAGAAAGGAACCCCCCTCCACAATGCTGGCTCACCCAACACAGAATCTCCCTCCCAAGGAGGGGAGGAATAGGGAGTGGATGGCCCAGGATGGCACTAAAGCCCCATGGATTATTCCTTTCACTCATCACACTCTCCTAGGCCAGAGAAATCTCTGCACCACCTGTCTCCTCTCTTCACAAAAGGTGAGGCTTGGTAGAGAGATCCATAGAATCATAGAGTTGGAACGGATCTCCAGGATCATCTAGTCCAACCCCCTGCACAATGCAGGAAATTCACAACTACCTCCCCACACACACCCAGTGTTCCCTGTACCATGCCCAGAAGATTCAAGTAACGAATAAATATACACTGCAAGAACGGTGCCCAGAAGATGACAAAAATTTCCAGGATCCCTGGGCAAACTGGCTTGGAGAATAATTGCTTCCTGACCCCAAAGTGGCAAAGGCGGTGCCATTATCAGTCACAACCATGTCAGGTAGACCATGAGTACTAAAAATCTGTCTCAGGGCCTGGATGGCTGCACGGGATGAGGTAGAGGTGACTGGCATGACTTCCAGCCACTTGGTGTAGGAGACTACCAGGAGAAAGAACAATTGCCCCGGAACAGGTTGGCAAAGTCCAAATGCACCCATGCCTATGGGGTGTAGGTAGACTCCCACTGGTGAACGGGAGCCCTCGGAGATTTGGGCCATGTCTCCTGGCAGGCCTGGCAACACTGTACCCAGGCCTTGATTTTGCTGTCCATCCCTGACCACCACATGTAGCTCCTGGCCAGCGCTTTCATCTTCACGATTCCCTGGTGGGTCACATGTAGGGCTACCAAAACCCGTCTGCACAGCGGTAGGGGAATCACTATCCGGCTACTTCGTAGGAGGCACCCCTTGTGCGCTGAGAGCTCATACTGGTGGGATACAAACTCTGTGAATTCTGGGCCCACCTGATCCGTGGGCCATCCCATCCCCACCCAGTCCAAAACGCGGGAGAAGACACAGTCCCTGGCAGTGTGGCATGGGATGTCTGTGGTGTGCAAAGGGCAGTCCAGCAGGTCCTCCATCATCAGCATTTGGTGTGTGGGGGCTGGATCCAGGTCAACGGAGCTGAGTGGGAGGCGGTTAAGAGCGTCTGTGTGTCCCATGGACTTCCGAGGCTGGTATTGCAGGGCGTATTGGTAACCCTCCAGAAATATTGACCAGCGCAGGACCCTGGGTGACAGCATCTGCAGTGTCTGGTGATTGGGGGCGAGGAGACCAAGCAGGGGCTTGTGATCGATTGCGATGGTGAAGGGGTGGCCATACAGGCAATTGTGGAATTTTTTTACTCCCTCCACGATTGCAAGGGCCTCTTTGTCAATCTAGAAGTAGTTCCGCTTGGCTGATGACAGGGTCTGGGAGTAGTAGGCCACTGGCACCTCTCTTCTGTCTGGCAACTGATAGCCCAGGACTGCATCAATGCCGTAGGGAGAAGTGTCGCACACCAAGACAACCGGCAGCATCTTGTTGAAATGGGCGAGAACGCTGTTTGAGGTGAGTAGCTCCTTCACGGCCCGGAAAGCAGTGGCCTGCCACTGGCCCCACACCCATGGGTTCTTCTTGTTGAGCAGGCAGTGGAGGGGCTCCGTGAGTGCAGTTTTGTGGGGCAGAAAGGAGTGGTAAAAGTTCAGAAGCCCAAAGAAAGCCGGCAGCTCAGCCTTGGTTGTGGCAGTGTGTGCATTTGTGATGGTGTGAACCTTGTCAGGGGCTGGATGGATGCCGTCCACATTGACAGAGAATCCCAGGAACTCTACACTGGGGACTCCCAGGAGGCATTTCTCTCACTTCACCTTCAGTCCAGCGGAGTCAAAATGCTGCAGTATGATATGTAGGCAGGTGGTGAAGTCCTCTTCTGTGGGGGCAGCGATTAATACATCATCGAAGAAGGGTTGGACCCTAGGGATGCCTTTCAAAAGGGAGTCCATCAAGTTCTGGAAGATCCCCGGGGCCACGCTAACCCCAAACTGCAACTGCTTGACTCTGAAAGCACCCCGGTGTGTGATGATGGTTTGTGCCTCGGTGGTCGGCTCTTCCACTGGGAGCTGCTGGTATGCTTTGGCCAAGTCCAATTTATCAAAGACCTTGCCCCCCGCCAATGTAGCTAGGACATGGCTGATGACAGGCGTGGGGTAAGCATGGTCCCTCAGTGCCTTTTTTATTGTACATTTGTAGTCCGCGCAGATGTGGACATCCCCATTTGGCTTAATTGGGGTTACAATGGTTTTTCAAATGGCATGGGGAACCGGCTCTAAAATTCCAAATGGTCCAGTTCCACCTCAATTTTGGGCTTGAGCGCGAATGGAACTCTCTGGACCTTGAGGTGGATGGGCCGCACCTTGGGGTTAAGTTGGAGTGATAACAGGGGCCCTGTGTATCGGCTGAGGGTCCCATCGAAAATGGCAGGGAATTCGTCAGACACATTACTGAAGTCTGAGGGCTGCATGTGGTGCACCCCCGTTACTCTGAACCCCAAAGCTGCGAACCAAGACAGTCCAAGTAAGCTGGTGGTTCAACCACCAAGAAATCCAAAATTCCCTCAAACTGTTTGCATTTCACATGGAATTTGCCCCACCCCTTAATGGCCACCTTGTTCTTTTGAAAATCCCAGAGAGTGAACCCGGGGGGGGTCAAAGGTGGGCCTCCAGAGAGTCTCTTCCGAGATGATGGAGATGGATGACCCCATGCCCTGTTCCATCTTTCAAGGTACCTCTTCTATCAGCACAGTCACCTTAATTTTATCAGGGGTGTCCTGGGGCAAATTCAATACCTGATGTCGATGGACAGTGGTGGTGTGCAGATCCGCTGATTCCTGGTGCATGGCTGTGAGTCTCCAGGCTCCCTTGGAGTGGCAGGTGCGAGCGATGTGGCCTGTCTTGCCGCAGGTCCTGCAGGTAGTGTCTCAGAAACGGCAGGAGCAGTATTCATGGGCTTCTCTGCAGCTGGCGCAGAGAGTCGGTGCGACGGTCTCTGCTGGGCGAGTGGCAGCAGCAGGTCTTGCGTCACAGTGAGCTGGGCAGTGAACCTGATCTGTCTCCTCTTCATATGATGCCTCAGAAGCGGAGGTGATGGAGGCCTGGTGTGCAGCAGAGGTCTGGTGGTCTTGCCAGGATTTCTCGAAAGTGGTGGCCTCACATAGAGCCTTTATGAGTGTGAGTTCCTTGTGGCCAATGAGCTTCCAGTGTAGTTTCTCTTCTCTGATGCCCATCACAAACCAGTCGAGGAGGGTATTATCGAGACTCGGGAACTCACATGTGAGGGACAAGTCAGCAAAGGTCTGCCATGAAGTCAGTGACTGTCTTGTTGGACTTTTGCTGGTGCATGTAGAAGTCCACACGGCACGCCATCTTTGTGGGCTGAGGCACAAAATGGCTGGTGAGTGCCATCATAAGGGCTTCGTAAGTGACTGCTTTAAGTGTGGTGGGTGCAATGAGGCCCTGGACTAGCCTCAAGGTTGCAATCCCACAGGAACTGAGCAGGAGAGCCTTCTTCTTCTTCTTCTATTCACCTTCAATCTCCTGGAACAGTTTGAAGTACTGGTGCCGCTCCACTCAGGTTTCCCAAAGCTCTGGGTGAGTGGGGTCAAATTCCGGCAGATGTTCTGGAGTGGCAGTCGTGGTCCCAGTTGTGGTATGGTGCGCGTGATACTGGAGCTTGGTGTGTGGTGCGGTGCAGATGGACTCTAGGCTTGCTCAACAGGATCCCATCCTCGTCACCACTGTTAAAGAGTGGGGGCTCAAGTCTAGTGATCAGCTCAATTTTATTTGTGATTTCAGCAAGAGCAAGACAAGACTCCAGAGCCTCAGCTCTGTTAAATAGCATGCAATTGCTGCACCCAAACACACCCCACTCCCAATGATAGGCTATTTACAGAACATGACTACCTGATTGGTTACTTTCAGAGTCCTGGCAGGCTATTGTTCTTGTGCTCCAAGCTCAGCCAGTCTCTGCGGTGATAGATCTGAAATGATTCAGTCCCGATACATAACACCAGGCTTTCAAGGTAAGAATGTACTGAGACGTCGCTTGGGTTGTGGCATCATTGAAACGGTACCTTGAGCTTGTGCAGAGTTCCACAGGGAGGCTCTTCTCCCTCAGCAGCCTCACATCATAGTGCCATAAATCTCATTTAGAAAACAGACTGAAAGTTCATGCAAAACAGCCAAGGTGTCAAATAGTAAATAACAAACACTTGCAAAGAGCTGCTTAGAAAATTATCATGAGTCACAAGTTTATTCTGAATGTGTAAATACAAGAAAATTGCACATTGTAAACAGGGGAAAAATATTAAACTAATGGAGCCAATTATTCTGTCGAAAACAACACAATTGCATTTAGCAGATGTATAATGTACCTCATCCTAAACACGGGAAAAGAACTTTTTCCAAATGAACAGCTCAAGTGCCACAGAACAGAACATGGAACGGCATTTGTTAAGCACGTAAGCATTTGTCTAGTTAGAAAGAAGTTGATATCCTTTAAATCAGGGCTCTTTTTGTAGCAGGAACTCCTTTGCCTATTAGGCGACACACACCCTAATGTAGCCAATCCTCCAAGAGCTTACAGTGGCCCCTGTAAGAAGAGCTTTGTAAGCTCTTGGAGGATTGGCTACATCAGGGGTGTGTCGCCTAATATGCAAAGGAGTTCCTGCTACAAAAAGAGCCCTGCGCTTAAATCAACAAATCCCCTATATTAATTGATTGTTAAATGCAATTCCAAACCGAGTTACACCTTCTAAGCCCTCCAATTTAGAAGGTAGATCAAGCTGGGTAGCCGTGTTAGTCTGTCCGTAGCAGCAGAAAAGCACAAGACTCCAGAAGCACCTGAAAGTCTAACACAATTTGTGGCAGGGGATGAGCTTTTGTGAGTCTCTGAAGAAGTGAACAGTGGTTCACAAAAGGTTCTCCCCCGCCACAAATTTTGTCACTCTTTCAGGTGCTCCTGGGCTCTTGCTCTTTTCTACTGACTTGGAAGGGTGTAACTGTGCTCAGGACGGCACTGTGAAAATGTTGCAGTTAGTTTTTAAAAGGTGTCCCTAATCACTCGGGCAATCGATTCGTAAATTTAATTGATGCAAACTCATGCAATCCATTGACGAACACTGACAGCTGAGGATGGCACTCTTAGATTTGTTTAACTGAGCAACACCCCAGTTGAATATAATGACTGAAATGTGCATTTAACACTTTCATGGGGGTAAATTCTATTAAACAGTGGGGCTTGCTTCCAGAGTAAACACTCACACTAGTGCCACCCAGTGTTTCCCCTAAGCTGAGTTAGTGTGAGCGAGCTCACAGTATTGTAGCCTCTGGCTCATGCATTTTCATCTTGGCTCAGGAAGGGATGCCTCCAGAGCAAACTAATTTATGCAGGAGCCAAATCACTCACTCACAACTTTAATGCCAGTAGCTCAAAAAGTAGAATTTTTGCTCACAAGACCCCACAGCTTAGAGGGAACATTGGTGCCACCGCCCACACTGGTGCCCAGGGGGCACCTGGCTGTTGGCAGTGTTTAAATATGCAAGGAAGTGGGGCACTAATTGTTCAGAGAAAAAGAAGTAGGTTTATTATTAGGGTTCCCAGCCCCCAGATCTCAGTGGGGGTCCCCCCACTTTTGAGAGCTTTGATCCATCCCCGGCCAGCTGGTTGGCAGGGGAAGCCCCACCCACAGACAGGGATGTCACCACGCGATGTCCCCAACACAATGATGTCACCCAAAAGTGACATCATTGCATCACCGAAGTTGAGGGGTGATGCTCTAATTTTTGGGCAAATTCTATGGTTTTGAAGGCAAAAAAACAGAGAGTTTTGCCCCCAAACTAGTGGCACTCCCCTGATGTTGGCGACATGATGATGTCACTTCTGGGTGATGTCATTGCGATGTGCACACTTTGTGCATGCGCAAGAACATTCCGGGAGGGACCCTGGAGCCCCTGCCATCAGCCAAGTAGGACCTGGCAACCGTATTCATTATAAAAGAATAAGCTGTTATGGAACATAGACAGAGAAAGTCTAAACTAACCTGTCTAACTGCTGTGAGAGGAACACAGAGCAACAGGAAGTTCTACAGGAGCAGGAAGTCTCCAGAAGAGCCAATCAAGAGAGAGGAAGGACATAATTTGAAAATGTGGGAGGTCCCTAATCTAGCTATGTTAACTAGCAGTCCTTCAGCTGTAGGGTGACGGGATCTTCTTCAAAAGGTTGCGCCATAGTCCTTGCATATTCTAACACTGGCAATCCTAGGTTGTAAATTAATTTATGTTATGTCAGTATATATGAATAAAGGTGGTCAAGAAGGCCTAAGAAACAGCTTTCCTCCTGCATTCATTTGTCTGGTGGAAACTCTTTTGCTTAAAGTACAAGTTTCCCCTGCCTTCCTGGTTTAATTTGATCTCACCAAGAATTCATTTCATTCTTCCCTTTGTATGAGTTTATATTTGCCCATCTGTAACACTTTGATAAGGCTTTTAACAATCCTTCTGTTCTGGTTCTTTTCTCTCCTCTCCCTGCAAAGCTCCTCATTTATTACTTCATAAGAAGATTGGTTTCCACAAATGAACAATTTTTAAAGACATCTGAGTTGGTAACATCAGAAACTTTCAAACTACTCTGAGACCGGGACTGGAAATAAAATCGACATTGGTAGTCACAGAAGTAATTTTAATGTGGCATTTTAAGTCAGGGAGCTGCTGTTTCACAGCCAGTGAGGAATGGGGGAAGCATTTGGAAGTTAAGAGGCTGACTGGGTTTTTAAGAAAGCGAAATAAAACATTCAGAGAGGCTGCAGATGAACATTCGTTTAGACTTCTGCCTGTCCTTTTAGCAAAAAACCTCAAGGTTGTGGGAAAGCACTGAGTCTTTGGGGGAAGATTCTCGACCAAAGACAGTTCGATTGCTTTCTGTTTTGATTACAGAGTAGGGTTTGTCGTAGGCTTGCCATCCTCCAGGTGACGGCTGGAGAACTCCTGCTATTACAACTGACCTCTAGAGGACCAAAATCAGTTCCCCAGGAGAAAATGGCTGCTTTGGAGGGTGGGCTTTATGGCAGCACACCCCTGCTGAGGTCCCTCTCCTACCCAAACCCTGCCCTCTCCAAGCTCCAGCTCCCCCAAATCTCCAGGTATTTTCCAACCCAGAGCTGCCAACCCTATGTGTAATGTATCCACTTGAGAACATGGGCTCAGGGCAGCCATGTGCTTGGACTGGTTCTAACCGGTCCACCATGTGGCCAGGCGAAGGGCCTGAGCTTCGCCCCGAAAGACAATGGACTAGAGGATCCTAGCTCCCCGCTAATTGAGGAGCAGGAGATAACTCAATCAATGTAAATAGCGAATCACCGGGTGTGTGTTTGGGGTGTGGGTTCACTTGGGAATAAAAGCCGGCCTGCGAGCCGGCTTAGGTTGTCAAGTATCAAGTCACGGCTGTGTTATGTACTGGTGGAGCTTGAGTCTGAGCAAGGCTCCAAAAGCCTTCAAGTCTATTGGCTGTGTTACTGGTAACGGCCAATCATATTTGTCGATTATAACCCAATAGCTGCACTGGCATTAGTTACACTGTATACAGTTCATGCAAATGAAGGATTCTGGCTGCCTGCTTGGTATTGGTTGTTGTTTAAGGTGGGTGTGGTTTTCCCCCACAAGTATAAATTGGCTCCCGTTGAGCCTGTGTCTTTGGTTCGGAAGTTCAATAAAGAAGCGTGTTGTTGTGAAAAGAGCTGCCTCATCCCAGTACTTAATAGGCTGCATAACTGGTGTTCCAGCCAGACATATATCAGCATGTGGACCCAGAGAAAAGCTGCCCTGCTGCTAAGCTGCCCTGCTGCTAAGGTTGCCAGCTCCAGGTTTGGAAGCTTCTGGAGATCTGGGGATGGGGAGGGTTGGGTAGAGGAAGTACCTCCATTGGGTATCATGACATAAAGTCGACCCTCCAAAGCATCCGTTTTATCCAGGGGGCTGACCACTGTAGTCTGGAGAGGCAGTTCGAGGAAATCTCCAAGCCCCACCTGGAGTCTGGCAACTCAACCGGCTGCACTTTCCACTGGCAAAAGCAGGAGGAGAAGGGAACTCCCCCCCCCCCGCAGTGCTCCCTCATAATGCTGAGCAAACAAGTGCTTTTTGAGCTGAGCTCCCTGGATATATGCCTGGCTGCGAGTCCACTTGCGAGTCCACGGCCTGAGACGCGTCAGCGGTACGATATCATGTATATATTGCACACATTGTGTATTACTGGCTGTGTGTATTACCCCTCCCTAGGATTTTACGCCACCTTTCAGCCGTATTGGAAGTATTTTATGCATCTTATTGTATTTATCGTAAGGGTTATAATCCTTAGTGTATTTACTGTAGTTCTCGTATTGTATGTTTTAGAATGCTGTTATGTTTTATAAATTGATGTTACCCGCTCTGAGCCAGTTCTGGGAGAGTGGGTTATAAATCCAATGAAATAGATAAATAAATAAATTTGTAGTCTGGCCCTTTGGGTGTGCAAGCATTAGACTGGATGACCCCCCCTCCTATTGCTTTCAGCAGCGCTGGCATTGGCCATTGTGCTACCCTCTGATGTGAAAGGTAGGCTCCAAAAGACATTTCAGTACTTTCAATACTTTCTTAGGACTGTTGTAAAGGATTTGATGGACCCCCTCCAATTTGTTCACTACTTGACTCTATATCCAGGAGACACCACTGGGAAAGATCAGGTATCATAAATATTCTAGTTCCATGTGGCTGGGAAGGTGTGTATGTCTTTTCCATAATTCAGGGCTATTTTTGGGCAGGAACGCACAGGAACAGAGTTCTGGCTGGCTCCCGAGTTGGCCACGCCCAGCAGGAACTCATTAGCATAATAGGCCACACCCAACAGCAGAAACTCATTAGGATTGGCTATATTAGGGCTGTGTGGCCTAACATGCAAAGGAGTTCCTGCTACAAAAAAAGTCCTGAGTTCTAACAACAAACAAGGTAAACAGAATAAGAAGCAAAAGGTGGGTGAGGCTGGATGACCTCACTTCTGGTAACATGGGGTGTGGCCTAATATGTGAATGAGTTTCTGCTGTTGGGTGTGGCCTATTATGCTAATGAGTTCCTGCTGGACTTTTTCTACAAAAAGAGCCCTTGCCATCATTACTAGAGCGTATGCCAAACTGTGTGTGTGTGTGTGTGTGTGTGTGTGTGTGTGTGTGTGTGTGAGAGAGAGAGAGAGAGAGAGAGAGGATGGACAGAGGCCGTCAACGAGCATGCGCAAAGCGTGCGTTTGACCCGAGCTCAAAAGATGTCACAACAGCCACAAAAAGATCAGAAGAAATCAAGACCAGCGCCAGGAGGACGTCGCCCGCAAGGCAACAGGAAGTAACAACAACAACGCATTGCAATAAGGGTGTCTGGTAGGCTTGTCACCCCCCCCGGTATGTGGCCCTAAGCAGGGCTCTTTTTGTAGCAGGAACTCCTTTGCATATTAGGTGACACACCCCTAACGTAGCCAATCCTCCAAGAGCTTACAGAGTTCTTCTTACAGGGGCTACTGTAAGCTCTTGGAGGATTGGCTACATCAGGGGTGTGTGGCCTAATATACAAAGGAGTTCCTGCTACAAAAGAGCCCTGGCCCTAAGTTAGGATTTGTGTGTTAATGAAATCTGTGAACCGCTCAGAGCCCTCAGGGGGTGAGCGGTATACAAATTGAAAGATAAATAAATAAATAAATAAACCAGAAATGGGAGCAGGCAAAGTCAGTGGGGGCGTCAGGTTGCCATGGCGGCAACCAGGCATTCCTAGTCATGCATATTTTTAATAAGCTCAAGGCCTGACTACTTGTAAGACATAACATGTGGGAATGACCTTGAAGACAGGCCAGATGTTTCAATTATGGGTCACTTCCTCACACGGTTTCAAGTCCAGCAGCACTTAGAGGCCAACGAGAGTTTCAGGATATGAGCTTTCAAGAGTCAAAGCTCCCTTTGTCAGACACGAGTAGAAATGGAGAGATCTCTGAGTCCTTTTATCCTACTCAGAAGGTATCTGACAAAGGAAGCTTTGACTCTTGAAAGCATATACCCTGAAACTCTCGTTGGTCTACTGGACTTGAATCTAACCATTCCACTCAATATCAGCATTGTGTTGGTGGTCCAAAGTTATCTATGGAAGTCACAGCCAATATCAATACTATTCCACATCCCAGCAGTAGGAATGCAGCAAAGGTTGCCATCTAGATTGCATTGACCCTGTTGCCCGCGAACAAATAGCACGTCCAGGTTGAGTTCACACAGGCAGTTTGATCCGTTGCCCTTGCTGTTCCCTTACGGATTTAAAGTGCACAATCAGACAGCAACATCTATCAGTCAATCCCCAGTCGTCCGAGTCCCCCCCCCCGCATGTTTCTTTGATACCTGAGAAAGTCCAGACTTGGGAGGTGGGGTTTTGGTGTGACGGGAACGGTCACACCAGGAAGCTCTCCTGAGGGTTGACCAGATCGCTGGCTTCTTTAGAGGGGTTCAGATAATGTATGAGGTACTATAGTAGACGAAAAGATTGATATGAAGTGTTGTACCCCAATTTTATGTTTGTTTGTTTTGCAAATAAAAGAATTACAGGAAGGAAGGAAGGAAGGAAGGAAGGAAGGAAGGAAGGAAGGAAGGAAGGAAGGAAGGAAGGAAGGAAGGAAGGAAGGAAGGAAGGAAGGAAGGAAGGAAGTCCAGTCTTGGTCTGAGCTGGTTCCAAAATGGATTTCCTGCTGTCTGATCGAACTCTTGCACACCCAAGCCATTCTTTTAAAAGTTTGCCTTCTGAGCATGTGCGCAAGTGCTTGCTGAGAATGCTGGGATATGGAGTTCACTGCCATCCTCCCTCTAATCTTTTCAATTTACCCCTTCCCGAAAGGACAGAAAAAAGCTGAAGAACAGGGGCGTCTTTCTGCTGTCCCTTGAATTTCAAGATCCCCCTAACTATAGGGAAAATGGCCTCATATCTATCCTCTCTGCAGGTCCCGCAACAACACAGAGCGCTTGCCCTGGCCAGGTGTAATGCTATGCCTTCTGCCATTCTATATGGCATATTTAACAAGGTTTCTCATTCGGCCAGATACTGCCCCTGCAGAAAGAAATGTGTGGAATCTATCTCTCATGTTCTCCTGCATTGTAATCTGTATGTGGATTTAAGGAACATTTATCTACACTCTATCCTATCCAGTATGGCAGATTGTTCTGAAGCACTCAAGGTACACAGACTCTTAAATGATCTTGGTCCTGACATCACTGAGAAGGTGGCTCAGTTTCTCTGTTTGGCTTTAGAGCTGCGCCAAAGGCACCTAGAAATATAATATCCTTATCAGCTCCTAATTGCACAATATCGAGTCACAGAATTTTTATAGATGTGTTTTAACCGTTTTTTAACTGCTTCTTAAATTGTATAACTTGTACTGATAATTTATGCCAATAAAGGCTAACTTGACTTGAAAAAGAAAACAAAGTTTTGAGTAGTCCTGTGGGGAGGGGAGAGAGGTGCGAATAAGCAGTTGTGTGCACATCGCTAACTACTTTTTTTTAAAATGGCGGACGGGAAAGAAGAGACCAGTCAGACCTGCCTGACAGCAAGGGATACCAAGGGCGTGATGCAAAGGCAGGCAATGGGAAACTACCTCAGAACGTCTCTTGCCTTGAAAGCCCCTCAGGGTCGCCATAAGTCAGCTTGCACTTGACGGCAAAACAAAAAACTAAACCAAAATAAAACAACCTGCTCCCTCCACCCCCAAATATCCTGATGAAGACTGACAATGCTTCAGAAGATGCAAAATGTTGAAAGCAGTTGAGAGTCAGTTAAAGATGACGGGGGAGAAGGGAGAAATTGAGGAAATTGTATATTATTTACTCCCTAGTAAAGGTAAAAGTTTCCCTTGCTAGAAAGCCAGTCGAATCCAACTCTAGGACGCGGTGCTCATCTCCGTCTCCAAGCCGAAAAGCCAGTGCTGTCCAAAGACACCTTTGTGGTCATGTGGCCAGCATGACTAAACGCCGAGGCACACGGAATGCTGCTACCTTCCCACCAAAGCGGTACCTATTTATCTACTTGCAATGCCTTGCTTTCAAACAGCTAGGCTGGCAGCAGCTGGGACCAGAGACGGGAGCCCACTCCGTCACATGGCACTAGGGTCTCGAACTGCTGAACTACAGACCTTCTGGTCTGCAGCTCAGCATCTTAGCCTCTGAGCCAGCCCTGCAATTATTTGCCGCACCAAAGATCCTCGGTTTAGCAGTTAAGAATGTTTTGGCTTTCACCATCCCACAGCCTTTGTGCCAGGCCTTTTCCAGCCCCAGCCATTGTGATGAAGTACGACAACTCTCCTCCGTTGCCTCCAGTTCACAAAGGCACGAAAACAAACCTTAGGGACTAGCGACAAGACGTTGCTTTTCTCTTGTGTAACCGTGCCGTGCTTATCTGAGAGTTTCGAGGTTAGCAATAAGTTAAGGGAACGGATTACATTTATATGGTAAATGGTAACTTTGATAAACTGATAGAGGTGGGGAAACAGCTTTATGGGAATTCTCAGCCGAGCCGGCTCTGACAAGAAAAAACAATGAGTACTCTTTTGCATAGATTTAGAAGAGTTATGGAGATGAGCTCAAGGAGTCAGAGCGAGGCTGAACGGGCACTGTTTGTGCTTGTGGGTGGCTGTTTCCTGCTCCATCCCACCCCAACAGATTGAAGATCAGCCTTTAATGTTGATACTATAGACATTGAAAAATGAGAGAGGCTGTTTATCCTTTACAGATCATTTAAATGT
This sequence comes from Gekko gecko, assembly GCA_029375565.1. Classification (NCBI taxonomy): domain Eukaryota; kingdom Metazoa; phylum Chordata; class Lepidosauria; order Squamata; family Gekkonidae; genus Gekko; species Gekko gecko. The sequence goes on along the minus strand of JAPDNY010000001.1, from coordinate 299,814,828 downwards.
TCCCAAGCAATTCTTCAAGGGAAAAAAAATCCAATTGCAATACCCAAGATACTGCCGGAATCAAAATCTTGCTTTCCAGCCGGTGGTAGTTTTTAAAAATATATATTTTTAAAGTATAGTTTTTCATATTTGACCGTGGGGAGGTGTGACACAGAATTTATTGCATTCCCCCCCCCCCCAATAAACGGCGATGTTTTTATTGTACTTTTGTATAAATGTACATTTATTTTTGAATTATGCCAAGTGACAAGCACTAGTCATGGCTGAATAGAGAATAAATCACATCTCTGCCCCGCTCTCTCGAGTTTGCTAGGTCTAATTCCTCTGCCAGAAAGTGACTGCTTTTTTATCGACTACGACGAAAGCGACTCATGCCTTCTGGTGAAAAGAAAGCGATCCCAGAGTTAATCTGCTTCAATTAAAAACTCGAACACCATACTACTAGGCCTACCAAAGGACAGACAAGAACTCCTCCCTCCCTTTTCTTATCTCACTCCCCTTTGTTCCCTTTCTCAAGTCCCGGGCTACAGAGCTTGGGGGGGGTGTACGTGTGGCCTGGCTTGCAAAAGCCTGGGTGTTCCAATATCACCTCTCAGACCCCTTAATTCACTGATGTCCTATTCAAGTTTTTTTTTTTTTAATTTTATGTCGTCATGTCACAGTGGACTTATGGCGATCTGGTGGGGTTTTCAAGGCAAGGGGTGGTCTGCCACTGAGTTCGCCGCTTGCATGGCAAGTGTGCATGTCCCTGCTCTTTTCAAACAGGACCATGGAGGACTGTTGGGGGTGAGGTTCCCCCCACCAGCCAGCTGGCTGGCATCTGGGGGAGCAGGAAAAATTGGGGGATTCCCCTACCTGGCGACTGGCATCCCTACTGCGTTCAGTTGACTTAAAGGTAAAGGTTTCCCTTGCTCGAAAGCCAGTCGAATCTGACTCTAGGGTTGCGGTGCTCATCTCTGTTTCCAAGCCGAAGAGCCAGCACTGTCCAAAGACATTTCCGTGGTCATGTGGCTGGCATGACTAGACACCGAGTTGCACAGAACGCTGTTACCTTCCCATCGAAGTGGTACCTATTTATCTACTTGCAATTTCTTGCTTTCGGACTTAGTAGGGTATAACTGTGTTTAGGATTGGACTGAGGTGAACACTTTGGCTCCAGGGTTACTCCTGGGACTGTCAACTTCCGTATGAAACCCCTCCCATGCTTTGAGATCAGAAAAGAAGGTTCTGCTTTGGGAGCCATCCTGGGCTCTTTTTGTAGCAGGAACTCCTTTGCGTATTAGGCGACACACCCCTAATGTAGCCAATCTTCCAAGAGCTTACAGTAGCCCTGTAAGAAGAGCTCTGTAAGCTCTTGGAGGATTGGCTACATTAGGGGTGTGTCGCCCAATATGCAAAGGAGTTCCTGCTACAAAAGAGCCCTGGCCAGATCTATTTTCTGTGTGTAGCAGGGCCTTTTCTGCAATCACACCCAAGTAACAGAATGCCTTCCCCCAGGAGGGTGGCTTACATTCCTCTCTCCGGGCCTTCTGAAAGACCTGGAAAACATTCTTTTCCATAATGGCCTTTTGACCGAAACATTTGAATCTTGACTGTTAATCTGTTTATACCAGGCCTTGCCATATAACCTTAGTTACAATTCTTTCAAAATTAGTAATATTTTGTTGCTGTTGATTTTATTGCTTTTGTGCTATTTTAAAGCCTTCATTTGCTTTATTCTGCAGGTACTTTGTTCTCATTTTTTAAAAGTGACCTACGCAATTTAATAAACAAAGGAATGATGTTGGTGACGTTAGTTTTAGGGTTCCCCCCCCAATTTTTTGGAGGTTGTTTATTCCACTTCGACACAATTGTTATACAGTAATGCACACCTGGCCAGATTTTAAAAAAGAAAACAGTAGCTCAGCTCTTCTCCTCCACACCGTCACCATAGAGAGACTATTCCCCACTTGTAATGTACAACAAAAAGGGTATTGTACTGTTGTCATTGAAAAGGAATCTCACACAATGACTTAAATGATATTGTGGCACTCTTTCATGGAATGCACAGGAAGGCCTTACAAGATAAGGGACGCAAGAAAGAATTTAACTTTAAAAGGGTCTGACAGTTTATGGAATCCGTCTTCTGCACACAAAGTCAACATATTCCCTGGGGCTATTGTTAAAGTGTTTGCCTGGTACAAGGCCACACAGAAAATATATGCCAAAGCCAGCAATTAAATGCTAAACTCACATCTCCATGCTAGAGTAGGTTCACATCCTCTTCTTGAAAAATGCTCTCCTGACGATGAGGCGGATGTGACAGGAAGCTTTAGGACAACTCAGGGTTATTGTAGATGTTCACCAGAGAAGCAGAAGAGAGAACAGAATCTAGGAAGATTACTCGGGATGGGAAAGTGCCATATGGTCTTCCTCAAAGGTAATGAAGAGGACAGTCATTAAGAGAGAAGAAAGAGAGAGGAAGAGAGAGTCACTGGCATCCCTACAAGAAAATGTCTAGTTCAGAAAGTATTAACCTTTCAGAATGGAGGAACTCGCATGTGTACGGCCCAGGTTTAGCAGACGATTTTTAATTCTGACTTGAAGCACTATGGCCAGAGCAGAATGTTATACATTTTGTCCGAATTTCCCGAATCAAACTGGAAACAAAAAAGGGCCCACATTATTCTTTCTCTATGCTCATTCCCACACTCTGCATCCCAACCACATCCCAAACCTCAGAGCTGTCTCTCATTGGTGGTAGGTATGGATACCAACATCTCCTCCTACAAACCCCACATTTTATCTTTGAAATCCACGATGCAGTAGAAAGTTTTTGGGTGCATCCACCTATTAGAATATACAATGTCAAGTGTACAAAAGAAGTCAGCTTCTACAAGGAGCAGCAAGTGAGCAAAGCCATAGTCAGGGGCAAGTGGAGGACCTGAAAGGACTCCTGGGGGCATCTAATTTCCCCCCTCCCTATTTCCTCTTTCCCTTCCCTGAAATCCCCTAGAGTGCTCTCCCCTTTTCCCACTCTCTTTCCCACTCATCAGCCAACCTAACTTTATCTGCTCCCCTGTCTCCAGCTTTTCCTACTTCCCTCCCCTTGGCAGCCTCTACCCAAGAAAACTATTGCCCAGTTGCATGGTGCCAGCCAGCAGGCCAGGCCCACTGCACAGTGGGGAACCCATAAAGACTTGTGGTGGACACCTAATTTCCCTGTGTATCCCCACCCAACACTATTTTATCTTTTCCTTCTCCTGGCAGGCCCATACCCTCTTCTTTCCCTGCTTCCTTCCTGCTTTCCCATCTACCTTTCATCTTTCCCCCATCTTTCATCTTGCCCCCTGCATCTTCAGCTATATATTATTTCATTTGTATCCCACCATTCTCCTCAATGGGGAACCTAAGCAACTTACACTGTTCTCTTCTCCTCCATTTTATTTTCACAACCTTCTATTTTATTCCCACTACCCTGTTTTTTAATTTTATTCATACAGCCCTGTGGGCAGGGCTCTTTTTGTAGCAGGAACTCGTTTGCATAATAGGCGACACACCCCTAATGTAGCCAATCCTCCAAGAGCTTACAGTAGCCCCTGTAAGAAGAACTCTGTAAGTTCGTGGAGGATTGGCTACATTAGGGGTGTGTTGCCTAATATGCAAAGGAGTTCCTGCTCCAAAAAAACCCCTGCCTGTGGGTTTATATTCTCACAACCCTGTGAGGAAGGTTAGGTCGAGAGTTTGTGACTGGCCCAAGATCACCTAGCAAGGTTCCAGGGCAGACTGGGATTTGAGCCTGGCTCTCCAAGATCCTAGTGTGAAACTTTAACCACTACACCACACTGGCTTTTGTGTAGTGGCTGCTGTTGCCGTACAAGCAGCTGGTCCTGAGTAAATAATGCAAGTAGTCATGGAGCAAATTGTCTGGTGATTCCTGCCAGGCTTGGCTCCTATGAGTCCTCCCTCAAAGGCCAAAACAGTCCTGGAAATTTATTTATTTATTTATTTATGGCCCTCCCTCCTCCCCCTCCCCCTGCCTTTTACTGACAGAAACCAAGGCTTGAAAGCTGGCAATACTGTCATAGTTGATTATCAATGGCTGCTAAAGGCAAGCATTTCTTAAAGCTACAGGAGCTGCTTCTATTATTTGGGGCAAACCTTAACGCTCCCCCCAATATATTTTTTTCAGATTTCAGATTCTTCTGGGAAACTAGGGTTTGGGGGGGGGGTTGTATATAGAAAGATTTGTCCTGTCTGTTTATGGCTCCAGTTGTTGGATTTAAATATCCACAGATCTGGCCATGTTGAGAATTAGCTATATTGATAGATGTACTTCTTGCTACATGCTAAACTGATTCCCTGTTTGTCCCAGAATGCAGTTCCCAGGCTGAGTTCCTGCTTCTTCCTGTTCTTGTCTGCCTATCAGCCACGCAGCTAGAAGCTTAACACTTTTCTCTAACCTATTGAATAATGTAACTTCCTAAACAACTGCTTTATTCGCTTTAGCTGCAATGCCTCCCAGTGCTATTCTTTATGAACAAAAACTCACTCTGTTACACCACCAACTTAAACAGTCAGCCTGCTACCCCAACAACAGCCCCATACACTGTGCTGGTCACTCTAATATAGCATCTTTGAACTGGACTGAACAGACCTACCTTTTCCACTGGTACCACCCACCAGGCCTTTCACTTACATGGTCTGGAGGCATTTTGCTCCAGTCAGTTTGCAACATGGGCATCTCAAAAACACAGCGTCTCAGCACAGATGAACAGGAAAAAGTAATGGAACAATCCTATATATAAGGCTGGATGAGGCCATTCTTCATCGCAGGAAGTGAAAGAAATTCCTAGACAATTGTGGAGGGCAGAGTTTGGGAAAAGCGCTCAGTAAGAATGTGATGTCATAGAGTCTGCCCTCTAAAGACGCTATTTCCTCCAGAAGAATTGATTTTTGTAGTCTGGAAATCACTTGTATATCTGGATGAATGCCAGCCAGCCCCTCTAGGTTGGGAAGAAGAAGAAGAAGAGGAAGAGGAGGAGGAGGAGGAGGAGGAGATTGGATTTATACCTCACCACTATCTGACGGAGTCTCAGAATGGCTTACAAACTCCTTTCTCTCCCCACAACAGACACCCTGTGAGATAGGTGGGACTGAGAAAGTTCTGACAGAAACTGCTTTTTCAAGGACAGCTCTGACAGAACTATTTCTTGCCCAAGATCGTCCAGCAGCTGCAAGTGGAGGAGTGGGGAATCAAACCTGGTTCTCCCAGATTAGAGTCCATGCACTTAAACAGTACACCAAACTAGGGTTGCCAGCTCTGGATTGGGAAATTCCTAGAGATTTGGCAGTGGATCCTGGAGACGAACCTCAATGGGGTATAACAGCCTATAGTCCACCCTCCAAAGCAGCCATTTTCTCCAGAGGAACTGACCCCTGTAGTCTGGAGATGAGTTGTAATTCTGGGAAACCTTCAGAACCCACTTGGAGTTTGGCAACCATATTGGTAACCTCAGGTAAAGGTAGGAGAGGTTTGTGTCTTTTAAGTACAACTGGCCAGATAAATCTGCTTCTATTGTTTAGTACTTTAAAAACCGTACTTCTGTGAAGTGTAAACTAAAGGAATTACTAGTCAGGAGGAACAATAGTCTGAGGCGCTTCAAGGATAAATTAACCGCCCTTGAAGACAAAGTGAAACAGCTGGAGCTGGTCACATAAGACACGACAGCCCCATCTGTTTCCAACACACTCTTCAACACAAACGGCAAATGAATTAATTTCAACGTATCTGGAGGAGCCGAGCGGTTTCTGCAGAGCAAGCGTAATTATGATCAAGGAGGTGGCTGAGAGGGCAGGGAAACGAATGGTTTCCTGGGAAGTCCGGATGATTTTTACAAATCACATTGTTATTAATTCCTATTTATACAGCAACAGACAATGGCAATCAAAAGGAATAAAAATTAAAGTGCACCGTTTATCGTCAGCCTGGAAAGCACTTCATCAGAGTTCTTCCAGTCACCGTATCTCAGTTTTGGATCCGTCCTCATTCCACAAAGGTGTTTATCATGAATTAAATATTGAGAGATCAATAAGGAAAAATAGAGGTAAACTTTGGAAGCTTACTAGCAAGTTCCTGACTGGGTTCTATGTAAGCTAGAAAAGCTATGTTAGAAGGCACTCCTCAGGATTAACATGACCCATGATCCTGTTGATCTAAGAAGTCTTCCATTTTTTTGTATTTTTAAATGTGCGTGTGTGTGTGAACCTGGAAGTCATGGCAACCTCTGGTGACTGACCCCTACTGGGGACCTGGAGGATATTCAGAGAGGTGGCCCCCAACTCCCACCTTCAATATTTCAAGGAGGTCTCCCATCCAAGTACTTGCCAGAGTTGACCCTGCTTAGCTTCTGAGATCTGACGAGATCGAGCTTGCCTGGGCTATCCAGATGGCACTTTCCACCAGTGACTCGATGGCACTTTCCACCAATATCATGGATCCACAGCCGTCTCATTGGTCAAGTTATACACATCTGTCTTCGATGCCAAAATTGTCTTCAGTATGGCCCTGTCTTTGCTTAGGACTTGCTTCTCACATACAGGGCTGAGTATTCTTCCATGATGAAGCTCCCATGCTTGGGACAACCATCAACCCATCAATGGAATTACATTATTTATCATTATTATTTATTCAATTTTTTATCTCCCCCTTCTTCCAAGTAGCTCTGTCAGACACACAATTCGTATTCCCCCGCTTCTGATACCACCATTTTACTCTCACAACAAGTCAGGGAGGTAAGTTGGGTCAAGAAAAGAGTGATTGGGATAAGGTCGTACTGTGAGGGTTCGGACAGATAAGGTGAAGATCAAATGTCTCTGCTCATCCATAAAAATACAAATCACAGGCGTGTGCAGCCTCAGTTTGCCTCAGGGCTGCACGGGGGCGGGGGAGAGAGGTTCAATCCTTCAAACACCACTCAGTTTAGCTATTTGAAACTGGCTTTCTGTTAGTCACATTTTAAATAGAAAATGGACCGAGACCAATGCTTCTTTTGAGGTATGGAGTCTTGTGAGCAAAAATTCTACTTTGTAGACTACTGGCATTAAAGTTGTGAGCGGGTGATTTGGCTCCTGCATAATGAGTCATCCTTTCTGAGCTAAGACAAAAATGTGTGAGCCGGAGGCTAAAAAGCATTGAGCTAGCTCACACTAACTCATCTTAGAGGGAACATTGACCGAGACACATGGATTGAGACATGTGTTTGAGTCCTGTACTGGGATCTGAACTGAGGTCTCTGCAGTCTGTGGACACAATGAACAACACTGTTAACATTCTAGAGGAAACAACAATGGGTTTTTAACGAGCAGATATTTTAAGAAGCTAATAAGAGCACAGAGGGCTTGGTTTCAGTTAGGGAAAGGAAATGGAGGCTAAAAGGTTAAAATGCATAATTGCCTGGTCATCTGCAGGATCTGACCACTTCAAGGCTTATCCCTATGGCCTTGCTTAAAGTGGCACCTTTGAAAAAATAACAATGGCCCCGGTTACATGGGCCAGATAATGCGGGGAGGGGGGGGAGGCGTGGCTGTTCGCCCCAGAGCAAAATAAAGTGCGGTAACCCGATCACACGGTCCCCCGAGTTGCCACACTTCGGCTGTTAGCTGCCGATCACACAGCAAGGCTGAAGAGTGGCAAAGAAGCGGCGCGGTGTGATCACACAAGCCGTGCTGCTTTTGGTTTCTTGTTCGTGCGCATGCACTGTTCTGGGGGGTGGGGCTGCTGTCAGTGTCGTGTTTGTGTGCATGTGCAGTTTGGTGTTGGTGCGCATCCTATGGAGACTTACAACATCTGGTTTGCGACGGGATGTGGGGGGGTGCCGGATACCACAGGATACTAGCGCTCCCGTGATCAGACGTCCGCCTTTGCCCCAATTTTACCGGATATTAGTGCACTTTCCTAGGTACTTTTTAACTCCACATCTTCGGCGGGACGCCACCGGTTGGCCACGGGAGCACTACGCTTCCCAGACGTTGCGGTATGGTCACGCCCCGAAAATCCACCTGACATTCATGCCTTCAGCGCGGCAACTTCTCTGTGTGATTGGGGCCAATATTTTTTTAGTGACTACGAATGTTGCCTCAATGGGAGCTCATCTTTGGGAGAGGGTCTCCTAGTAGTTCAGGGGCAGGCGTGTGTGAATAGTTGACAATTTGGGGGGAAATGGAGTGAAACAAGAGATGCCAGGCCTTCTGCTGTAGCAAGAGACCTCCTGGCATCTTGCCGCTTCTCCTGCTGTCTGGTAAAACCATCAGGGTTTTTTTTGTAAATTCTAGAGTTTCTAATGAAATCACATCCGGGTTTTACTGGAAGTGATGTCAGTGTGCTGGTGCCATGTCAGCCCACCAGGCCCTTCTCCCAGTTGCCAACTGGGGCCAGGCAACCATGTTTGGTGTAGTGGTTAGGAGCTAGTTTGGTGCAGTGGTTAGGAGTGCGGACTCTCATCTGGGAGAACTGGGTTTGATTCTCTACTCCTCCACTTGCAGCTGCTGGTGTGACTGTGGGTCAGTTACAAGTTCTTTCAGAGCTGTTCTCTCACCAGCAGTTCTTGAAATATCTCTCTCAGCCCCACCTACCTCATAGGGTGTCTCTTGTGGGGAGGTGAAGGGAAAGGAGATTATAAGCTGCTCTGAGACTCCTTCAGGTAATGAAGGGTGGGGTATAAATTCAATCTCCTCCTCCTCCTTCTTCTTGAAGCAGATTGAACTGTGAGTTGGCTGGACGCCAAGCTGGCCCCTTGGGGTGGGATAGTATTGAACTAGGCATTGAAAAATTTGAACTGTTTGAAATCTGATCACTAGCTGCGTATGTGTTTAAGATTTCACATATTGATTGAGGTCTTGAGTAGGTACACCAGGCATGTCAGAAAGTCTCCTTTGGGTCACAACCCCAAAGTTGGCCTTATATCGACATGGTGTCATTTTAAACGTAGCACGCTGAGCTACCAACTGACAATCTTGAGAAATCGTTCCTTGGCTTTTTCCAAGGGCACAGTCTTCTAAGGGACACCTCCATTACTTCTCAAGAATCAAGAGACAGGAAACTGAAGCAGACAATTTATCCTGGGAAAATGCAAGGTGGATTTGGAGAAACGTGAGCCACTTGTCACTATGCACGAGAAGAATTCTGGATTAGGCCAGGCCCTAAAACAGGCAGCATAAGTTATTATTCTTTGATGGCGCCGATTTAAGGGCTGAGACAGATTGAGGAGCACACATCTTGTTCCTTGCAAATTGCAGGCTCACAGCAGTCTCAATTTGTCTTGGAGCCATGTAAGTACGGGGGAGGAGGGCATTTAACTCTTCAACCTCCAATTGGTTTTGGTAATCAAAACCCGACTTCCTGCTTTATCATCGTTATTTTAAAGGGGGGGGATGTGCCTCCCCCTTGGGAAAAATATGGGTACCTGTAAGTTTTCCCAGTCAGGATCAAAAGCAGATCAGTTACAGTCTCCCCCCCCCCATGAGAAAACTGTGAGGGAGGCAAGGGTTAAAGTTTCCCATTCTTCCCCAGCTGTTCGCCTCCTTGATAAAGCAATCCCAGAGGTTGCATTTGCAAAACAAACAAATAACATTTGACATAAACACAGTAAGAAACTGTAACACATAGTCAAGCCTTTCAGGAGAAACTAAGCATTGGCAGAGTGTTGTTCAGGGATAAGGCACTGGCGGGCTGTAATGACAAATCATATGAAAACAAGGTAGACACATTAAAGAACTCCTTGTGAGCACAGAAAACCTGATGCCAGGCAGTTCCCTATTTGGTGTCATAATTGCCCAACTCCTTTCTGGCCTATTTGTGCTATTTAGCAAATAGGAAGCCATTTATCTGGAGTCCAGGCTAGGTATTTATGTGCCGTACTTAGCCATCAACACAGAAGAGGCTGTTAACGTTCTTGGCTGTTAACAAAGGCAATTTCCAGTTGCCAGTTTGTCAGATCTGATTTTATTTGATTTCAAGGGATTGATCAGCAGCACTCCCCGCCCCTCCCACCTGCAGATAACCTTGCCTGCACCGGCGTAATTTCAGCAGCATCAAATGGAACTAGACTAGTGTACCTCGTAAAGACCAATGTTTCCACAAT